>CM064480.1:56211153-56379093 GCA_032716605.1 Paralithodes platypus | reverse complement strand
GACTGTACCCTCGACTTTTCTCAACAAACCCGGTTACCCTAAATCTCGGCCTTCTGTTGGTGGTGGTGGGATACTTCAAAACTAACCATGCCCCCCCACCCCCCTCCCTCTTTATATGCAACCCCTCCTCCTTTCCTCCCCCTTATCCCTCCCTCCCCCCCCCCCCGCTCCTCCCCAACATACACCTCCCCGGGCTGACCGGGGATCAAGCTTTAGTGGATGGGGAGGGGGGGGGAATTTTTTTGTGATGTATATTAAGTGTAGTCGATCTGGTGGGAAAGGAAAACTAATACACACACACCACCCCCACACACCTATAATATCTCTATAATATAGCTATATATATATATACACCCACTAACCCAGGATATGGGCAGGGATGGATTGTTTGTGAGGCAGATAGGGATGGGTGTGAGAGGAAAAACACACAACTCCCCACCAACACCCATTTCACATTCACAACAGGATATGCAAGGGTGGGGACTGTTTAATGATGAAACACACAACAACTCACTTCCTACATTAATCGTTAACACTTTACAACCTTAACCACCCTTGTTCTACATTTGGACACTTTTAACTTGTTCTTCTTTTGGATAAATTTAAATCAGTCCTCTGTGTTCATCAAGCATACCTTCATGCGTCTCGGATCATCTACCTCGTCCTCGTTAGGGCCCTCACTTTCAACATCCACCATTGACCTTGTCCTCGATCACGGTAGACACCTCGTCCTTGACATTGACCTCTAGACCGCGCATTGACCACCTCAGACAAACATGTCATACTTACACCCCTTATTAAGGCCAACAATCTTAGCTAACGGTAAATTGCCATGTTTCAATCTTGATTATTCAAATATTTCGATGATTGTGTAGTGAAATATGTTGTTAATTATGAAAACTTGTACAAATAGAATACAGAAACGTAGTAGTTTATATTTTCTCATTACGTATCTAGAAATCTGCTGTTGATAGATTAAATTTCTGCCATGTGAAAACAAATAGATTGTGGTGGTTGATGCTATAACATTAGTAGTGGTAGTAGAATAATAGTAGGTGATGCTGTAAGAGTAATATTGTGTGGTATATAGGGTTCTAGTAGATTGTGCCATAATAGTATTAGTCGTAGTATAACAGCAAGTTAGTATAGAGATAGTCTGGTATCAGTAGATGTACACTTGGGGACAAAACAATCTTTACACTGATGAGCTGTATATAATCTTGTGTAAACGGAAGTAATCGGGTGAAACATATGTCTGTCAGGTATTATCACAAAATTTCGACCCACTTCCAGAGTATTTAGAGCTTGGTGTAAAGATTTTTTTTTTCTTCTCGTGTGTACTTGATAGTCTCTAGTAAACAGTGCTAGTAGGAACTGTAGGGTACTAGTACTAACAGTAGGGCAGTAGTAGGAATAAGAGGGCAGTAGTAGGAATAGTAGGGCAGTAGTAGGAATAGTAAGGCAGTAGTAGGAATAGTAGGGCAGTAGTAAATAAGCAAGAATTATGTAATAGTAATGGTTGTAGTAACAGTAGGGTAGTGGTTAGATGGTCTCCAGCTAGTAATAGTGGTAGTAGGATAGTAGTAGGACAGTAGTATATCACCAAGTAATAGTAATGGCAGTAGGTACAGTAGTTAGTGGTTAGATTGTCCCCAGATAGTAATAGTAGTAGAAATAGTAGGGCCGTAGTATATGATCCCCAAGCAATAGTAATGGCAGTAGGTACAGTAGAAATAGTAGGGCAAAGTAGTATGATCCCCAAGCAATAGTAATGGCAGTAGGTACAGTAGAAATAGTAGGGCAGTAGTATATGATCCCCAAGCAATAGTAATGGCAGTAGGTACAGTAGGGTAGTAGTAAGTAGATGGTCCCCAGATAGTAATAGTGGTAGTAGGATAGTAGTAGGAATAGTTGGGCAGTAGTAGGAGCGAGGGTGAAGCAGGCCACCTGAGGTATTTGTCTTGGAAGGTTTGAGCAGAAGCCGTCGCAAACTTATTGATATAATTGGATAAATGGCTAGAGGCCCTCCCAGCGGCCCAAGGCAATCACCTACCCTTACTACTTACCCCCTCTCCTACCCCCACCTCTCTCTCTTTCTCTCTCCTTCCCTCTCTTTCTCTCTCTCTCTCTCTGTTTTCATAATTTTCATGATTATTTGTGTTCTTCTCTTTCTTTCCGTTCCCTTTCCTAGTTTTTACTGCCGTATTATTTCCTTTTCCATTCATTTCCAACTCTTTCCGTCCCTTCACTTTCGTCTCTCATTCCTTCCGTTTTATTTATATAATATAATCTTATCATAATTTCTTCACATTTTCTTCTCAACCCATTCCGTCCCTCTCATTATGTTTTCCTTCTTCTCTTTCCTGTCATTGTGCACCTCCTTCTCTTTCACCCCTTTCCTATCCTTGCCTTCTCTTTTATTCCCATTCCATCTCTTCCGTTTTCTTTAATTTCCATTCCTTTTTTTTCATCCCTTTCCAACTCGTGCTTCCCCATTCTTCCCCTCGCCTTTCCTCTTTCCTCTCTTCATTACCCTTCCCTTCGCTTTCATTTATTTTCCTCCTTCTCTCCCGCCCTTTCCCCTACCTTCCTTCTCCTTCCCTTCCCTTTTATTTATTTTCCTCCTTCTCTGCCGTTCTTTCCCTGTCATTGTGCCCCTCCTCCTCCCCAACCAATTTCCTTCATCACATTTTTCCTCCTCTGCCTTCTATTCCCCTTGCCTTTTCCACACTATCGTCTGATATATCTGCTGACTTTTTCTCTTTTATTTCTTCTCCATATTCCCATACGTCGACTTAACCCTTTCAAACAGACGGATATATTTGAGTTTATATGGCTGCAGCCAGAGGATTTTTGTCATCTTAGGAAGAACCTCTAGGAATTAATAATTGAATATTATCAACAGTAATTTTCTCATTCTGAGGAGCCTCTTTTAAGTTGATTAAAATAGTCTGGAGGTTTATGAACAAAAGAAAGAATGGGGTTATCATATCGAAAGGGTTATATTATCTACAAGTAATAATAGTTCGTATGTGACCCACAAGGGGCTGTTCTCGGTCATCATGAAGTGCGGGAATTATGTGAGAAACTCTTATACTATTATCTCACAATCCATATGCATTTCTGTCAATCAACCTGATAATGCTACCCAGCAAAATCAATCCTCTATTAGTTAACTGCAAAGCTATTTCCTTGTTCTACATTATTTATACGTGTTTTATGATCCTGCAAAATTTACTACATTACTACAGAACGAGTGAAACATAATGACAACAATTGGCCACCTGCGAGTTTCTTTCTAGTATAGATTTGAATACATATAACCCAATTCAACATACTTTCTATCCTTCACAAAACTACATTATTATTGCATTTCTGTTTAATATCAATGTTTGCGGCCCCAACTTCCGTATAGCCTGAAACTCGCAAGTGGTTAAACTGCACGCGATAATGTTTCTACATGAAACATTTAAGTCCAGACAATCTATGGTGTTATTATTTGGTCACCCTTTTTTGAGTTTGCAATTAATATTTTCCTTAAAGCTGTTATATTTCCATTGTGTTATCAAATTTGGTATTCTCGACATTAAATATTGCTCTACATTACACTTAAATCATTTGTTTCGTGTATATCATGTCACTTGTTTTAATTTGTCAAGTCATTCTTCCAATTCACTCCCACTCACTCTCTCTCTCTCCTCTCTCCCTTCTCTCTCTCTCTCTCTCTCTCTCTCTCTCTCTCTCTCTCTCTCTCTCTCTCTCTCTCTCTCTCTCTCTCTCTCTCTCTCCGCCCTTTCTTTTCTCAGCACTTCATCAAAATTTCCCTACCTCGTCTCATATCCTGTTTCCCTCCTGTTCTGCCTCTTTCTCAATTTCCTTTTGGGGGTTTCATATCTGGCCATTTATTTTCAGTTTTCATATATGCATTTATTTGTTTGGTGGCGGTGCTTATGGGTTTTCTTGGATATTATTATTGGGTTTCTTCTAATTTAGTCTTTATCTGTTTTTTGTAGTTGTGTATTACTATTTGAATGTTTCTATATTTCTCTGTTTTCTATGTTTGTTATGATACTTAGGGTTTTCTTTGTTATTATATTAATTTCATTCTAATCTCACCTTTCACGTATTTTTGGTTTATAATTATCTTTTATGAGTTATTATACTGAAATGTTATTGTTTAACTTTTCTTGTATTTGAGTTTCAAATGTTTGTTAACGATTGTTTTATTCTTACTAGATTTTTGCTCTTATTGACGATACTTGGAGCGTATCGTGTGTGTGTGTGTGTGTGTGTGTGTGTGTGCGTGTGTGTGCGTGTGTGTGTTTAATTCTCACGTACTAAGCTATGGTTAATACCTTTATTGAGTGTCCTTGTTTTTGTTTTGTGTCTTTAATTGTCTTTACTTGCATTTATCTTATTTGTTTTCATATTTTGTATTTGATTAACATTGCTTTTCACATGTCATATACGTGTTTAACATTTTCAATATGCGATGGCGACTTTCGTCCATTTATTCTGATTGCCATTAGATGATTGTTTAGTCAAAGGAGTATCATTGGAGCCGAAGGGGTGAAAAACCTAACTCCAAGAAGTTGACAGATTGGAGAAAAACACCATTTGAGGCAGATCACTTTATTGATAGTGGGGTTAAATGAGATATTCTTTTATACCTCATTCGAGATCCTTCCCAAGCTGAATAAATCAGCTGATCATAGTAAAATACATTATACAATAGTGTCTTCGTGTCCAGAGAGGTTAAGCTTCGTTTTCACAGCAGCCGTTTGTGTGATATTTTTGTTCGATTCGCTTGATGGATGGCTATGGAACATTGTGAACAATTAAGTATCTTGCCAGGTCTCATCAATGTGTTTTACAATCTTTATTGTTTCTACCTGTTGATCTTGGATGGCGTCAATGAGTAAATCTAAGCTTTTGAATTAGCTCAACAAGTATCTGTGCCTCATTGCAAGCCACTTATCACGTGAATCGAACACAGTATCCCCATGTGTGAAGGTGCCTATTCTAATTTACTTATATTCTTGGTAAGCCGGTGTCACGTAAGAGCATTTTGCCTAAACTTTGATCAACCCGGGTCTGACAACTTATTGAAGTCAACTTTATAAATAATCACTAGTATATGAGGGAACTTCTTCAGATAATTATTACGTATGTTATGTTATATGTTATATCTAGAACAAAGTGACCTCACAAGTTTGAAATGTATTTTTCATTGAAGCATTTCAAGAGAAGAGTAGACAATATTGTGCATAGCTCGCAATGAATATACTGTTCTGCAGTTGCAATCTTTCTTCTTTTTTTCATATTTTCATCTAGAGTATCCACCAGGAATGGACTAGAAGGTGTTTTGAGATGCTAAACATTCCTGGTAACTCCATGTAAGTCTCTCCCTCCCAGGCCACCCCCGCAGCAAAACCAGTTATTGCTTTGTTATTGATCGGTCGTGTTATTGCGTGTCCGTGTGTGTGTGTGGGGAGGGGGGGGGGGGGTCAGCCTGGTTCTTCTCTACTTCGCTTACTTTTCTTAACACTCTCTTCCTCATGTCCTCTTACTTCTTTTACCTAGCCCCCCCCCCTCTCTCTCTCTCTCTCTCTCTCTCTCTCTCTCTCTCTCTCTCCTTCTCTCTCTTCTCTCCTCTCCTCTCTCTCTCTCTCTCTCTCTCTCTCTCTCTCTCTCTCTCTCTCTCTCTCTCTCTCTCTCTCTCTCTCTCTCTGTGTGTGTGTGTGTGCAGTATCATCGTATCCCTTGGGTCACTCTTCTCCGTTTAGCCTTGACATACTGTACGGTTGTATCATCTGCTATAATGGCACTCCTCTTTATTACATTTCCCACCAGTGGTTATTCTGTTATTTCGTCTCTATTTTTGTTACACTTTTTCTCATCCTGTCCTTGTTTAGCCCTTTTTTTTTTTTTTTTTTTTTTTTTTAAACATTGTACAGTACCTCAGTGACCTAATCCACATTTCACTTTAGTATCTCCCCTTTCTTCGTTTAATTCTACTTCTAGAAATTTAATTTTTTCCCATTTCCCGTTTATATATTTCTTTCTTCATCTTAATTCTGTTATTTTGAAATTTATTTATTCAGTCTTTCTCATCTCACTATTCTACCGCTTTTACAATATTCAGGGTTCCTCAGAGCTCTCTCATTGTATACCACCCCCTCTTCGTAGAGCACGTAGCACCCGTCTTACAACACAATCCCACCCCTACTCTGTGCAACTCTCCAACCCAAGAGTGAAATGTTATTCTCAATCTTTCTTCTATTCAACAGCTGAACTCTGGAACTCTCTCCCAGTATCAGTCTTTCCCTCATCCTATGACTTAAATTGCTTCAAACTGTGTCCAGGCATTATGGCTCGAACGTCCCTTGATTTTGGCCCTGTCACTCCTTTAACTCTGGAGTAGGCACTCGTCACAGGCAGTTCTGCCTTTTGTCTCCCTGACTCTCTAAGATATCAAGACTTTTCACTACCTCACCACCTCGCTACCAAAAGCCGATACAAACGGAGCATTAGATAGACAGACTAACTCATATAATGTATTATAATCAAAATTGGGTTAGGTTAGTAAGCTTATATTTCTGTGTTCTACTAACCACTTGGGGATCTAATCACAGTTTCAGATTATACTTGTGCAATCATTTGGGGATCTTGTGCAGCTTAGGAAGGAACTCTAGGAATAGAAAAGGTTAATACTATTTCAAATATCCCACTGAAACCCACACATTTGTCCTAAACAAAATCAAATCGTTAAATTATAGCCACAATAAACTTAAGGAATGCCTCTTGGTATTCTGAAAGGGTTAACTACAAGAGCCGGAAATAAATAAAGATGGCTATCACAAGAGCCCCTCCTTCAGTCGTCCATCTTCACCAATGTTTAAACTTAACACTATCTAGTTCAATGTCTTGTGGGTTATTATGATATTTTGTTTAATTATTGTTGAGTACTTTGCTTGCTATTGACATGTTTTAACATTATATTTTAGTTTGTCCCCTAGGCTAACAAAAATGCCTTTCCAGACTTCCTTAAAACTAAATAAAAAAAAAGGCCCACCCAGACCCCTTCCAATCACTTGTCCAGAAAAAAATCGACACCTGAATGTAATGATGCGTCTTATTATTGATAAACAATGGGGTGAAACGTCTTAAAAATTTTCACAACCAAATCGTCGTAATAGTTGACTAATCCAGTTGGGGACATGGCAATTTACCGTCAGCTGAGAAAAACAGACTATAGTACTTTATAGCGAGGTGGCCGGGTAGCGAAATGTCTCCAGCACCCTCTCTCAACAACCCGATTGGCGTTTTTGTTTCGCCATTTCTATCACTGAGGGGAATATTGGGGCACCTAACTAACTTAACTCTCTCTCTCTCTCTCTCTCTCTCTCTCACTCTCACTCTCACTCTCACTCTCACTCTCTCTCTCTCTCTCTCTCTCTCTCTCTCTCTCTCCCACTTTTTTCTTTAATAATCTTCACCAAATAATCCCGTATTATTATTATGGACCTTAAGGCTACTTTGTTATATACAGTACTATACAGTATATACTTTGTTATATACAGTATATACTTTGTTATATACAGTATATACTTTGTTATATACAGTACTATACAGTATATACTTTGTTATATACAGTACTATACAGTATATACTTTTCCTACATAAGTGATGAATACCTAATATGCTGTAAGCCTACCCAAGCTAAATTGAAACAACTAATCTTACCCTAGCCCAAGGTATTCTGGACTATCTTGTCTTTAGCAAAAGTAACTTACCATAACTTACCATACTCCAATATAATATAGTCTACCATAACTTCATCTAACTTCCTTGGCTCTAAATCCTACATAGATGACTGTTTCTCAGGTATTGCATTATCCACCTTTGCTCTACCTGTCAACATGCCTTTAGATGCAACTGTCAGATCCATATTTTGTGTTAGGAGTTATGTCACCAGTGGTTTGAGATGAGGCACAGACGCTTGTTGAGTTCATTCAAATGTTTACATTGGTAAACGACGCCATTCAAGATGAACTGGTAGAAACAGTAAGGAGTTTAAGGGGGGCTGGGTAATTTTTATTTGCTCTTAAGTTTTTTATTTTTTAAATATGTTATTAGTTTCCTCCCTAGACCTTCATCAAAATTACCCCCCCCCCAAGACCCTCCTTCAAGATAAATTTGTAAATTTTTCGATAAAAAAATTCTCCCGGCCGAAGTCCGTTTTCTTTTAAATTACAGGTTCGCTATCGCTCGCCAGGAAAAAATCGACACCTAAATGACACGAAAAGTCGTAGTATTGACCAAAAAATGGGGCGAAACGTCTTAAAATCGTCAAACTAATGGGCCGAACGTTTTATAAACTAAACAATAATGGGGCTAAACATGAAGAAGAAAAGGGACCTGAAAAACGCCCCATCTCCCCTTAAATGCTATTGATGATTCCTGGCAAGATTTTTGGGGTGTCCGCTATGGTTCATATCTAACCGTCAATCAAACGAATAGGAAAACAAATCCGGCTGCTGTGAACGCGCCTATTGCACACATCACCATAATGCGCAACACAGCGGTCAACACGCATTTCCTTCTTGACAATAGGCGGAAATACACGAGCATTGTTTCCGACATATCGTTTACGTCATTTTGGTCTGGCACCTTCTACACTGAACATTTAACAGTTTATTTATCTAGTATTAGGGATATAGATAGTCAAGTAGATAAGCTGTATGATGGCATTCAGATATAGCTGTTGTTAGCTTGTCACAATAAGAATACCCTAAAGCAAATATAGACAATCTCAAATACACCTAAATACCACTCGTGACCATGTAAAAAAAAAAAAAAAAAAAAAAAAAAAAACACACACACACACGCGCACACACACACACACAAGGATAGAGAGGTAGACATGTTATGATTTGTTTTAGTTAATTTACGACAATACAAACAGATAAATAAAACAAATATAGGAAATATAGACTATATGAAATACATAACATACCACTCATGACATCGGAAGATTCCAAGGATACAAATACAAAGGAAGGCAAGCAACAGCAGATCTACTGGTCCTTACTATGCTGCTTGTAAAAAAAAAAAAAAAAAAAAAAAAAAGAGAGAGAAAGACAAAGAGAGAGAGAGAGATTGCCACAGCCATCAACTAAAGGGCTTCAGCTCCAGAAACACTGTTGTCAGAAAACTAAATTATAGTACTATATACGATACTAAAATGGTCATATTATTCAGGCACACAAACCCAGTTAGTCGTGGGTTAATGGCAAGATATTTGTCAAGGCGATATTTGAATGTTTGGACTGTATGGCACTATACAACACTGCTGGCAATTTATTCCGTAAGTTGACTACTCTGTTGAAAAAGAAGTGCTTCGCTTTGTGTGAATGAAACCTTAACGACAGTTTTGTAACCATTATTTGTTATGTAAGTTGAGTTATCTAGTGTGAAGTACTTACTTGCATCCATGTTGTCATGGCCTTTGATAATTTTAAAAACTTGGATCTGCGGTTTGTCTACGTAAATAGGTTTAATTCTTTTACTTGTTCCTCATACGGGTTCTTTCTTAGTCGGGGAATCATTTTAGTTACTCTCCGTTGTGCTCTCTCTAGATTGTCAGTGTTCTTTATATAGTATGGCGACCAAAACTGGACTCAATATTCCAAATGCGGACTAACCAATAAATTATAAAAAACAATTGTATAACGTTTTCGGATTTATATTCAAAAGATCTCCCAATGAAGCCAATAATTATATTTGCCTTTTTAACAACTTCAGCAACTTGTTTGGCAGGTTTTAAATTACTTGTTATAGTTTCTATCTCCAAGGTCCGTTTCTTAATTTGTTCCTTAGTTGAATTATGTTAATCGAATAGTTTGCGTTTTCATTTTTACTGCCGATGTGCAGCACTTTGCATCTATCTATATTGAAATTCATCTTCCATGTCTGAGCCCAATTTGACAGCTTGTCTAGATCATTCTGAATCTCTTGTATGTGCGATGGCGAGTTTACTTTGCTTGCAATGTTTGTGTTATCAGCGAATTTCGAGATTCTGCATGATGGGCCATCATCAATATCATTAATATAAATAAGAAATAGAATTGGACCGAGAACTGAGCTATGTAGTATACCGCTTGTAACATTTATCCCATTTGAGGCCTTGCCGTTAATTCCTACTCGTTGCTTTTGCTCGCTTAGCCAATCCTGAATCCAATTAAGAACAAACCTGTGATTATTGGTATATATATATATATATATAGTTAATTTACGACAATAACGAATACCCTAAGAATACATATAGACAATCTGAAGTAATGTGCCTATAGCGTGACATACATATACTTATTTTTAGCTTGCAACAATATGTGCAGGTACACACAGTACATAATGAATAGCAAATAGCTTAACACAATTATATATAATCTTAAATATATATATACATTATACACCACTAATCTTGTGTGTGACCTCTAAAAATAACGAGGATAAGAGATAAATACAGGCATCTTCAGTTAATATACGACAATAATGAATAGCCAATCTCAAACCTTAATAATGTAAAGGAAATATAGACAATCTCAAATGCCTGTATATACCACTCGTGACCTCTTAAAAAATGGCAAGCCGGAGTGAAGGGCTTCCAGGAACACTCACTCCCCACAGACCCACCAGAATCCATCCCTCTACCAGCGCCACTTTTCTCGGACGAATGGACTGTCAGCAACACTTCAAATGTTCCCGGCTGTTTTCTATGGCCTTTTTAACCCCCGGCCTAGATATACCTGTCTGCTGGGGTAAAACTGGGGGCCGATATGGATGTCAAGATTTCGGGGAAGTGCCTAAGCCTTCCTCTGACATGGTGTTTTTGTTGGGGTGGAAAGGTTGGTTGGTTGGTTGGCTCTCGGGTTTTGAGTGGCTTGAGGTTCGTTTTTTATGTCGTTTTATGTCTGCTTTTGTCTGCTTTCGTGAGGTGGAAGGTTGGTTGGTTAGCTCTGGGGTTGAGTGGTTTGGGTTTTGTTTGGCTGTTGCTTTGTCTTTGTTACCTCTGTCAACGAAGTTGGACGGAAGTTTTGTTTTTGTGTCCATTTGTTTGTCTGTAAGGAAGATATTTCACAAAATTATGAACTGATTTTCATTAAATTTGGTGGGCAGATAGGATATGCGCCAAGGAAAAAGAGATTAATTTTAGGAAATGATCCTTACATAATCAGCTTCTTAGCGTATGTCACACTGGTTTCATTGTTGTACATTTATGTTTATTTTATGGCAAAATATGCGTTCTGCCAAGTGCCCCTCTTGTTTTTGTCTGGTATTGGGGGGTGGAAAGTTTAGTTGGTTGGCTGACTCGGGGGTTGGAAATGGTTTGGGTATTTGTTTGGATATAGCTTTGTGTTGGTTTTTATTTTATTTTTGTGGGGTGTAATAGTTGGTTGGATGGTTGGTCCGGGGGTTGAGAATAGTTCGGGGTTTGTTTGGATGTAGCTTTGTGTTTGTTTTTGCCTGTTCTTATTGGGTGGAAAGGTTGGTTGGCTGGCTCTGGGGTTCAGAATCTTTTGGGGTTTGTTTGGCTGTTACTTTGTGTTTGGTTTTGTCTGCTTTTGTGGGGTAGGAAGGTTGGTTGGTTGGTTGACTTTGGGGTTGAAAATAGTCTGAGCTTTGTTTAGCTGTCGTTTGTATTTGCCTTTGTTATTGTGGGGTAAAAAGGTTAGTTGGTGGGTTGGTTGGTTGATGAGTTGACACTGGGGTTTAGAATGGTTTGGGTTTGTTTGGATGTCGTTTGTATTTGTCTGTTGTCTACAGGATGTCTTAAAGCAGATTACTTACAGATATAGAGGAAATGTGGTGACTGGTGTTTTTTTTGAGGGATATTATCTTCTGGTGTGATCTAATGACACAAATTCTCTAAAATATTTCTTTCAAATAACCTTTAGGCAAATATTGTTTGGTTGCATATATTATGTAGTGTATCCGCTTCAAATATTATATATGTCGGTGCATATTAACTCTTTCAGTACGGGTAAAATCATGTTCATATTATTTGGACTAGTATTAAGCTATTAATTCAGCTTAAGAAGGACCTTTAGGAATCAACTATACCAATTAACCCTTTTAATACTACTCATTTTTAAAAGCTGAATACAAATCGTCTAATGTTAGTCAGAACAAAGTAAAATAAAAATGCCATTCGTACTTAAATGTTTAAGAGTGGTCACTCGAGTGCTGAAGCTTGTTTGGCGAGATGACGCTGTACAATTGGTTAAGACGTGTTTAGATTTATGTGGCTGGAATTATTTTGTCTTGTTGATTTATAGTTCTATGTTTGAGTTTTATTCAAATTATGTTTATATATTTTAAAAGTTGAATGTAATTTGATTATTGGTATGTTGTGAGGTAGCTACTGTGAGGTTTGGGTATGCTACGTTAAACTTTACTGTCATAATGGTGGGAAAATGTTAAATTTGGTTTGTTTCAGATTAAATTTTGGTTGTGCCAAGCATTGCGATAGATTGAAAGATTTATCTAAATTATTCATATAATATACGTCTCTTTTTGTTGTCAAATTTCAGTCATGCTAATGATAAATATCAAGCATATAATATAATATATTTCTAATTAATGGAGGCGGCAATAACATAAGTAATAATATTGAATATTATTGCATTTGCAGCACACACACACACACACACACACACGAATACATAACAAATTTGCCTTAAGGTAACTATTAAAAAATCTTTACTATATAGTACCAATCAAGTAAGCAACTCAAGCACCCTTACTCGATGATATGTTTGTCTGACCTCGTGTGTATTGTAGTTTCAATTTTCATCACGTTTGATTTATTTATTTTTATTATTGTTTTTGGTTGAAGGGTCGGAGGACCCCTTTTCACCCTGCCGCGTAACTTATTTTACTGTCAGGCGAAACGGAGGCAAGGGGTGTCAGGAGATTGCCCAAACATCTCCACCAGCCGAGAATCGAACTCGGTCCTCCCGGTTAAAAACCAAGCGCTCTACCAATGTCGCTACTGGTCACCCCGTCATCACAAGTTATACAAAGCCTCAATATCCTTGCAGTTCTACACAGATTTCTATACTTCATACTCTCTACCACCAGTTTTTTCTGAGTGGGTGTTAAAGAAATATATTACATAATATTGCTTAGCAGAGTTACTGCAGCTACCCTATCGTAATTGGTGCGTGAGAGTAAATGGAGAGCAATGAAGGCAGCGGCACAGATAGACAGAGGGGCAAGAACAGTCCAATGTAAGAGTAAGGAAGGGCTTCAAAGACGGTGATGTTGACCGTACCACCTGATGCCGACAGTGTGTCTGTGTGTGTGTTGGGGGGGGAGATAATATGATAACTTTTTTTTACAGTAGGCAAATCGAAGTTTTTCTTTTTCTTTTATTTTTATTTTTATTTTATTTTATTTTTGTTATGTTCTAACTTGACCTCCGGAAATAAGACTTATATCCTGTATATTTGTTATGGCTTAACAAGATAAAGTCAAGAAGTATTAGTCCATAGCCTATGGCGATTGAGACAGTTGAGTGTTGACTTGCAACCAGCTCGTTTTTAGTCTTATCTTCATAGACCTAAGGCGCCTGGTTGTCTTTTCCTGGCTTGTTACACCATTGACATCTCGAAGCTACATCGCCACTGTCTCGCCGTCGCATCTCGTAATCTCAGACAACTCATTCTCACGCTACCTATTGAGTTTCTCATTCACTTGGTACTGGGATCCTTTGCATATTTTGAATATGTGAATATTCATACAATGATATTGTATTGAAATTGTTGAGGGTATTTTGTATGGCATGTCAGTAGGCTTTGTGGTAATGCACTAAAACTAAGTACAGCTCAAATTCCATTTCAATAATGTCAATAATTCCTATTGCCACATTGATATATGAACCTATTTAATAGGAAAGAAGGTATGTAACATGTCACCTATTTACAGAAGTGGCTAATTCTCCCTATAGAACAGTGTTGAGCAACGATACTTTTTTGTTCTGCTTTCGAGGATGCTGCGAGAGGTGAGGATCAAGGGGGAAGGGACTTTTCACCTGTAGATTGGGATGTTTTATGTTTATTGATGTTCGACTATGAAATGGCTCTAGTATACAAAATAATGATGTGTGCTATAATCATCATAATATTCAACACAATATTCGCGCTATGACTTCTATACATTGAATCACCTTATTTTCATCCCTAGATCTTCCCCACCTGTGCGCACATAAATAATAATCCACTCACTATTAAATGTCTGTGATAGATTTGTCATCGATCAAGTACTTCTTTTTAGTTTCATCCCATGTCTATTACGGTACCTATGCTATGCTGCACTAGTCTAGACATTAGTGCTGTTGGTAGTCTTGGTGGTGGCAGTGGTGTTGATGGTAATGGTTGTGGTGGTAGTAATGATGGCATTGACAATGATGGTATTACTGGTAGTAATGATGGCAGTGACAATGATGGTAATAGTGATAGTCATAATGGTGTTGGTATTCTAGACATGGCAATAGTAGAACCTTATACTGAGGTGTGGTATCAATGGTGGTGGTACTGATATAGTAATGGTGGTGGTGATAAAGGTAACGATGATATTGGTAGTAGTGGTAGTAATAATGGTGTTGATAGTCCACAGTAGATAATGCAATAATATAACCTAATACTGAGGTGTGGTATCAGTGCATTAGTCGATATTACTGGTGGTTATGGTAGTGGTGGTGATGATGGTAGGTGACAGTGATGATGGTAGTGACAGTGATGATAATAATGATAATAACAATAATAATGGTCTTGGTAGTGTAGACAGGGCACTAATAGAGCCTAATACTGAGGTGTGGTATCAGTGCATTAGTCTATAGTAGTGGTGGTGATGGTGATAGTGGTAGTAATAATGGTGTTTGTAGTGTAGACAGGGCACTAATAGAGCCTAATACTGAGGTGTGGTATCATTGCATTAGTCTACAGTAATGGTGGCAGTGATGGTTGTGATGGTAGTAATAATGGTGGTAGTAATGGTAGTAATAATGGTGTTGGTAGTGTAGACAGGGCACTAATAGAGCCTAATACTGAGGTGTGGTACCAGTGCATTAGTCTACAGTAAGTGTGATAATGGTGGCTGTGATGGTAGTAATAATGGTAGTAATATTGGTGGTAGTGATGGTAGTAATAATGGTGTTGGTAGTGTAGACAGGGCACTAATAGAGCCTAATACTGAGGTGTGGTATCAGTGCATTAGTCGGCCGGAAACCAGATTTATGCTAACGTTATGGACTTCCCCTTCTACCTTCGATGCCGCCCCCCGCCTTACCTTCACATCCCTCTTTCCCTTCCTTTCCCATAATTCCTACCAATTATCGCCTTTCCTTTCATTCTGTTTAAGCTTGTGTTTGTTGTTTCTGTATCACTCGCTTCCTTTCCATATTTCCTTTTCTCTGTCTTTCCCACCAATTGCCTTTAATTTCATGTTTGTTTAGGTTCGTTCCTTACTTCCTCTTTCATGTTCTTCCCTTTACTCCTTCCTTTCCTTGTCCATAACTTAAATTGCCTTCCCATCACTACCCTTTCTTTTCTTTTTCTCCATACTCTGCCCTTTTCCTCAGCTAATTTATTTTTCTTTCTCTCTTTTTAGTTTATTTTTGTTCCGTACTACTTACCCCTTAACTTCTGGTTCTTCCTTTCCTTTCGCACCAATTGTCTTTTATTTTTCTGTTCGTCGTGTATTGCTGCTCATTAACTATTTTCCCTCTTCACTCCTTCCCTTCCTTTCCCATTACTTAAATTTCCTTTCCATTACTTCCCTTCCTTTTCGTTCCTCATCCTCTGTCCTTCTCTTCCCAAAATGTATTTGCCCTTCACATTATCTCGTTTTGTTTTGTTCAAGTGTCTTCTTTATCATGTTTTCCCTTCACTCCTTGCTCTTCCTTTCCCTTCTCATCATTTTCTGTTTTCCCATCACTACCCTTCCCTTTCGTTCTTCATACTCTGCCCATCTATTCACAACATTTACTTGCCTTCCCCATTATCTCGTGTATTTTCTCTTGTTCTTCAATATTTCTTCCTTCGCTTTTCTTATATTTTGTTCTTATATTTGAATCGGGTTTTGTGACGTATTGATAGTGTAAGGAAAGTTGTGATATTGTAATCCAATAATAATCTGCTAGTTATCTATTCCTCTACGTATACTTCCTGTTATTCACCTGCATTTCCTTTTCTCTTACTGGCACATCATTCCTAATATATTTTTTGTTCTAATATATTTCACGTGCATTTTAGGTATTACGATTATTTGTTGTTTTTAATATACTGGACACTTTATAATAATAAGATCAACATTCTATTTAATAAAGCGCCAATTTAGGGACTGATGTACAGACGGCCACATAAGTTCTGTTCCTTTCTGTGATCTTATACATAGAAATATAATGCGCATGATTGAATTGTGAGTGTATAGTTTGTTATGCATTGGTTAACTCATCTGATTAGTCAACTGATAATTAATTGAAACCACGTTCGCTATTTCACTTTCGTACAATATATTCATACTATTTCACTTTCATACAATGCATTCATACTATTTAACTTTTATACAATTCCTTCATACTATTTCACTTTCATACAGTTCATTCATACTATTTCACTTTCATACAATTCCTTCATACTATTTCACTTTCATACAATGCATTCATACTATTTAACTTTTATATACTTCCTTCATACTATTTCACTTTCATACAGTGCATTCATACTATTTCACTTTCATACAATTCCTTCATACTATTTCACATTCATACAATTCATTCATACTATTTCACTTTCATACAATGCATTCATACTATTTAACTTTTATATACTTCCTTCATACTATTTCACTTTCATACAATTCACTCATACTATTTCACTTTCATACAATTCCTTCATACTATTTCACTTTCATACAATTCCTTCATACTATTTCACTTCTATATACTTCCTTCATACTGTTTCACTTTCATACAATTCCTTCATACTATTTCACTTTCATACAATTCACTCATACTATTTCACTTTCATACAATTCCTTCATACTATTTCACTTTCTTACAATTTCTTCATACTATTTCACTTTGATACAATTCCTTCATACTATTTCACTTTCATACAATTCATTCATACTATTTCACTTTCATACAATTCATTCATACTATTTCACTTTCATACAGTCATTCATACTATTTCACTTTCATACAATTCCTTCATACTATTTCACTTTCATACATTCATTCATACTATTTCACTTTCATACAATTCATTCATACTATTTCACTTTCATACAATTCCTTCATACTATTTCACTTTCATACAGTTCATTCATACTATTTCACTTTCATACAATTCCTTCATACTATTTCACTTTCATACAATTCATTCATACTATTTCACTTTCATACAATTCATTCATACTATTTCACTTTCATACAATTCATTCATACTATTTCACTTTCATACAGTTCATTCATACTATTTCACTTTCATACAGTTCATTCATACTATTTCACTTCATACAATTCATTCATACTATTTCACTTTCATACAATTCATTCATACTATTTCACTTTCATACAGTTCATTCATACTATTTCACTTTCATACAGTTCATTCATACTATTTCACTTTCATACAGTTCATTCATACTATTTAACTTTTATACAATTCCTTCATACTATTTCACTTTCATACAATGCATTCATACTATTTAACTTTTATATACTTCCTTCATACTATTTCACTTTCATACAATTCACTCATACTATTTCACTTTCATACAATTCCTTCATACTATTTCACTTTCATACAATTCCTTCATACTATTTCACTTCTATATACTTCCTTCATACTGTTTCACTTTCATACAATTCCTTCATACTATTTCACTTTCATACAATTCACTCATACTATTTCACTTTCATACAATTCCTTCATACTATTTCACTTTCATACAATTCCTTCATACTATTTCACTTTCATACAATTCCTTCATACTATTTCACTTTCATACAATTCATTCATACTATTTCACTTTCATACAATTCATTCATACTATTTCACTTTCATACAGTTCATTCATACTATTTCACTTTCATACAATTCCTTCATACTATTTCACTTTCATACAATTCATTCATACTATTTCACTTTCATACAATTCATTCATACTATTTCACTTTCATACAATTCCTTCATACTATTTCACTTTCATACAGTTCATTCATACTATTTCACTTTCATACAATTCCTTCATACTATTTCACTTTCATACAATTCATTCATACTATTTCACTTTCATACAATTCATTCATACTATTTCACTTTCATACAATTCATTCATACTATTTCACTTTCATACAGTTCATTCATACTATTTCACTTTCATACAGTTCATTCATACTATTTCACTTTCATACAATTCATTCATACTATTTCACTTTCATACAATTCATTCATACTATTTCACTTTCATACAGTTCATTCATACTATTTCACTTTCATACAGTTCATTCATACTATTTCACTTTCATACAGTTCATTCATACTATTTAACTTTTATACAATTCCTTCATACTATTTCACTTTCATACAGTTCATTCATACTATTTCACTTTCATACAATTCCTTCATACTATTTCACTTTCATACAATTCCTTCATACTATTTCACTTTCATACATAAAATCACAGAGAGGAACAGGTCGTTTGTGGGTAACTGAACTTACCGGTAGTATTAAAGTCGATACAGATATGTTGATCAACTGATAATGCTGCCTACATTTCATGACGTCAATAGGAACCTCCAGAGACGTGCATTTAAACATACGAGTGTTGATAAATATTGGTAAATAAATAATACAGGATTACACAATCAAAGCTCTCATCATTTTTCCAATCATCCAGTCTGAATTCAGCGAAAGGTCTCTATTATTCTTAATTTCCATTTCCCTTCCGCCTTCTACCGTCCTATCTGTTGTACATATGTTTTAAGTTGCAATGTCAATGTAAATAATTATATTTTTTTATTATAACTATTTGATAGCTGTGCTCCTTACTTTATAAAGAAGTCTGAGCAAATAAACTTTCTGTCTGTCTGTCTGTCTGTCTGTTCTACCTGTAAAATCTGGAACTGTATCTATTATAAATACAAACAACATCAAAGGAGAAAACATTTATTATAATCAAACATGTGAAAGAGCAAGCAGGTAATTGCAAGCGATAACAATGTAATCAACAGGTACAGTGACTATCTATATAACACTCATTAAGGGGGGATTGGCCGCTTTTCTGGTCCCCCTTCTTCTTCATCCTTAGCCCCATTAGTTTTCTGATGTTTCGTCGTCAATATTTAGACCTTTCGTGCTATTTAGGTGTCGATTTTTTCCCAGGCGAACGATAGTATGCCTGTAATGTTGCAAGAACCGGCCTTCGGCTGGGACATTTTTCTACCGAAAAATGTACAAATTAATCTAGAAGGGGGATCTAATGGATGTTTTTTTTAAATTTGATGGAGGTCTAGGGAAGAAACTAGAAAAATAATGAATGCATGCAAAAATCGGCCAAAAAGTAAACCATCCCCCCTTAAGGTGGAGCAATAGTCTTGGTTATATTAAGTGTAATTGTACGTTTCCGTGTGCATATTTAGATAACAATGTCTACAGTGAAGCAACAAATGCAAAACTCTGTGATTGTTTCAATACTGAAATGTGTCAAAAGTGTTTTGATACATATTCATATTAAAAGAGTGACTTATATACCCATCATTTATAATGATATTGGTTATTTGTATTTGTTTAACAGTAATTCTACATCTTTACTCATTCTGACTTATCATCTGTTGACAATGTAACTGTATTAGAAATGGTGGAAGGTGCATGCAACACTAATATGTATCCACCCCGAATCCTGGGGGATGCAGGTTTCTCTATGTGAAATGCAGTGTATACACCAGAATACTAATTGTTCTTATATATCATAAATTATTCATTATACTTCACTTATATATCTCTTCTTTTACTGATTCATTGTTTCATAATCCAAATGTTATTCTTATACAGTAAGTATCTTGTTTCTGAACTTTATGCCGGATTTGATATATATATATATATATATATATATATATATATATTTTTTCCAAGCTCATTTAATATTTTTTACTGGTTACGTTTCCTTCTACCGCTTCACCTCGATATCCCCCTATCTCTGTAATATTTCTATTCCAATTGACGACTTGTGAGTTTCGTTCTATAAGGAAGTTGGAGCTGTAGAGTCGATATTTAGCAGAATAACCAGCTATAATACGGTTTTAGTAATGTTATAAATACATAAAACCAAATTCAATATACTATTTATCCATCAGAAACCCACATAATTACTGTATTTATGTTTAATATCGATGTTTACAGGCCGAATTACTGTATTTATGTGTAATATTGATGTTTACAGGCCGAACTTCCTTATAGTCTGAAACTCGCAAGTGGTCAATTCCCCTTTTGGTCTCTACTCCTGGTCGTCCCCCTCGTCCTTGAGACTCTTGAGACAGACGTGTTTGCGGCCACACTTGCTGGGGCAACACTTCTGGTCATCCAGGCAGTAACCGTCGGAAGCACACGTCTCCAGTTGCTTGCCTTCATCGGAGGCTAGTTGGAGAGAGCCAGAGGTCTTGCCCACCTATTGAGAGGGAAGGAAAATAGAGAATATCAGTCAAGGGTAACGTCACTTAAGGGGGGTCACCTGCTATTTTGTTATCTTTCTCGCCTTTTCTCTCTTTCTCTGGCTTGTATCCATTCGGCCCCATTCAGCCAACTGTTTTAAGTTGTTTATCCCCATGCAGGTGTTGATTTCTTCCTTGCGAGCAATAGCGAGCCAGCATTGTACGGAGAAATCCGGCTTCGCCGGAGAAATTTTTCTATTGAAAAATGTAAAAATTTAGTTTGCTGTCAACAAAAAATATATATATATGCTGGCTCGCTACCGCTCGTCAGGAAAATATTTACACCTGGATGGGGGTAAACGTCTTAAAATAGTAGGCTGAATGGGGCCGAATGGATACAAGCCAAAGAGAGAGGGAGATAAAGACAATAATAGCGAGGTGGGGTCCCTTAATCCTTTTTCCTAGCCTACCTGTATAGGCTACTGAGAGGTATGACGGTTGAACATATCAGTACAAGTTAACGTAAATCCTAAGCCATATACCTGACCTAGAGAAAGGTGAACAATATTAGTGAGGGGTACCATAAAATATAAGCCATTCATATACCCAGGTTGGGATGAGAAAAGAAAAAAATATATAAAGGAAAACAAAAAGTCATGGGTGGAGGGACTGGTAACCTATTATAGTGGTTCTGTGTCATGTTAAGCAATCGTTCATCAGTATCAAACAGTTTCAAATTTACCATTAACAACTTAATGCACTAATATAACTAAATAATACTTGGTGGCGTGGTAATGGTCGAGTTGGCACAATTTGACATGTATTATACTAGTTAAAATAGTGTACTGGATGAGTTGTAATGTCACACCTAGTATTCTGGCGATTGTTGTGTTGGTCATAGTCTAGAAGGAGTATTGAGAGTATTTGTGGTTGTTGGAATACTTATACTTTTGGTACATTTAAGGGGGTAGTACTCGCTTTATCTGGACCCGTTTCTCCCTCATGTTAAACATATTAGTGTTGAGGTTTTAAGACGTTCGTTCCGTTAGTTTGGCGATTTTGAGACCTTTTGCCTCATTTTGTTGTCAATATTAAGACCTTTCGTGCTCTTTAGGTGTCGATTATTTCCTGGCGAGCGATAGCGAGTCTCTTATTTTAGAAGGAACCGGCCTTCGGCCAAGACATTTTCTACCGAAAAATGAACTAATTTATCTTGAAAGGGGGTCTAGGGCTGTTTTTCTAAGCTTGATGGAGTCTAGCGAGGAAACTAAAAATATATTAATAAATAAATGTATACATAACAAAAACAAGCGCTACCCCCTTAAAAGTGAAAGGGAGTTGAGGAGAAACTTAATTGCCAGGCTTAACATCTGTGAGGCTAGATTTTGATGGGATGATGGTATAGAGAGATAATTGAACTGCCTGTGTTTGGGGATTGATGTGGCTCGCTGAAAAGTTATATAAAGGAAATGGACCGATGAAGGATTGCGTACTGACAGTTTTATAGTTTTGTTTTTGTTATTTTATTTTATTTTATTTATTTATTTATTTTTTTTTTTTTTTTGGGGGCGTATTTACTTGATTTATAATATATCTTTTTATATTAATTTAGATTCCTTCCTAGACTTCAATTAAGCTTAAACAAACACCCCCAATAAACCCTTTCAAGATAAATTTGTACATTTTTCGATCAAAAATATCTAGGTCGTTTTACTTTACAGGCTTGCTATCGCTTGCCAGGAATAATCGACACCTAAATTGCATGAAAGGTCTAAATACTGGCAAACAAATGGGGCGAACGATCTTAAAATTGCCAAACTAATGGGGCAAACGTTTTAATATCTCATAAGTAAGGAGGGTAAACATGAGGGAGGAGGGGGGGCAGAAATATCAACCATCTCCCTTTAAGTCAATTTAATGGGTGTAAAATTGATTTGGGTAGCTATAGATTATTGTTCGGAGATTGGCAATGGAAGGTTTGGGATCGAGAGGCTGTAGGCGAGATTATGGGATGAAGCAATAGATGATGATTGGACAACTATGTTTGTCCGATATGGAGTTCGTATATGTAGCACCGCATGTTTATAATGTATGGAGTACATAACCCTTCAATTAGTATATTTACTGTTAAATATATTTTTTATTTATTAGTATTTATATATTTTTGTTCTATTCAACTGCCTACCCATTCCCGCTGTTTGCGAAGTGGTGCTAGTCGAAAGGTGCATGCATCATGGTTTAAAACATATCTCTACACTGCTACTTGATAATATTTACTGCTTCCAACTCTTTTCCATGTAACCTTATTATCATAGTCAACTTTTTGACAAGTTTGTTATTGCTGTAAAGGATAACCCAATAGAGTACTGTCATGAGACAATGCTCTCTTCATATGTTGTATCGCCTCATGGAGAATACAACCCTGTTGTTTTTTTGTGTTTTTTTTCCTCTAGGGAACCGGGAAATGAGATACCTCTGGTTCTGCCTATTGGTTGCGACTGGCTTCTTGGTATCTGCAGGGTTTCCACAAAAGGGTCCTCGCGGTAAAAAGTAAATTCAGTAAATTATCAAAGCCACCCAGAGCTTATGATATTCCTTTCAGGATACAAGGGCGCATTTCATTGTTGTTTTATGGCTATTATTATACGGGTTTATTCAGATTAGGAAGGGTATATGGAAGTCAGAGGGTTAATTGAGACAATCTTTGTGATGCCCAATAATCCTTCCTAAATTGTATAAAATCGTCTAATGAGTAAACTGACAGAAGCCGCCATAATCTTCAAGGGGTTAAGCTCCACTTGTGACTTGACTTGAAGCAGCTGTACTCTTTAACTAACCTTAGCCTTCTTGGTGAGGAGGAAGATGCCGGAGCTTTTGCAGACCTGTTCAGTGTCTTCTGCGCAACGCCCGGGGTGGGGGTCGTGGCTGGCGGGGACTGGGGGTAGAGCGAGAAGGGGGGGGTTGTAGTTGTGGAAGAGGCTTGTAATTATCAACGTTATTATTATTAGTAGCAGTAGTATTAGTAGTAGTATTTATTTATTTATATATTTTTTATAATATTGCAGTCGAGGAATTATTTTTGTGTTTGTGATGGATTATGGTGATTAGGTTGTATTTGTGACGGCAAACGTTTATCAGAACTTGCTGGATAAATATACATTATATGTGGATATTTAAGTAAACTTCGGTAGATAATGTAATGAAACCCCATATTATATATCGTAATAGATTGTGCTTGGTAGAAACTACATCAATGGCAAATTACTGAAAAAATTACCTAAACTAGTAAGGAGAATGGTATAGTCAGGATAATTATCATGAAAAATATACCCTAAAAACAGTAATAAAAACGGTATAATCATGATATTTCTCATTATGTTTTATATCTGGTACTGACTTGGCCTGGAGTTGTCGGCACAGCAGTAGACAACACCATCATAGGAGCAGTAATAATAACACCGGCTGACTGATTCTCCTGATTCTCCTGATTCTTCTTCCTCGCTGCTGTTGTCACCTAAAGGAAGACAAGAGGATACACACATTACAAAGCCACTCCAACACCTTCCTCTCTCTCCAACACCCCTTTTCCCCTCTCTACACTCTTCAGACAATAGGTAAAGTAGAAAGTATCTACGAGGTGCCGTTGTAAAGGCTTAACCCTCAATACCTTCACCTGACCATTATTAGTACCACAAGTAGAACTTTTACCACTACCAATACCACTCATACACTACATGTGCACTACACTGTCAAAATGAACACTTACAATTATTTGACTACATATAAACTACACTACACACAACATACTACACACACACTACATGCACAAATTACACTACATGTATACTACACTTGTGATAATTATCACTTAAGGGGGTATGGGCGTATTTATTTGTTCATTTATGTATTTTTTGTTTTCATAATTTGTTTTAGTTTCCTCCCAAGACCTCCATCAAGCTTAAAATATCGGCACTCCAAGACCCTCCTTCAAGATAAATTTGTAAATTTTTCGATAAAAAAATCCCCGGCCAAAGGCCGGTTCCTCTTAAAATACAGGCTCGCTATTGCTCGCCAGGGAAAAATCGACACCTAAATGACACGAAAAGTCTTAATATTGACAAAGAAATGGGGCGAAAGGTCTTAAAATCGCCAAACTAATGGGCCGAACGTCTTAAAATATGAAAACTAATGGGACTAAACATGAGGGAGAAGGGGGACCAGAAAAGGCGACCCATCTCCCCTTAATTGTAACAAAAGTGGTACACATAAACGGTGTCCTAATCGTGTATGTGTTCTAACTTAGTGTTTTACTTTTATGTATGCAGTGGGTAATTGGATAATTTAGAACTAATTATATAGATGCCTTACTTGACTGGGCAGATGCGGCGGTGCTTTCTGAAATAGAGAAATAATAATAATTAATAATAATAGTAATAATAATAATAATATTGTTTGATGTCATGCCTTAATTACCTATTGTGTGTTTAAACTAGGTAATTAAGTATATATAAAGATGTAATTGCTATAAATTGTTCTAGATAATGACACGAAACAATACTATCTTGGAGGTATAATTACAGAAGATATTTAAACTGTATATAATTGTGATGATGTAGTATGGGATGGGTGGTGGAAATAATGTGGTGGTAATAATGTTGTGGTGGTAATAATGTTGTGGTGGTAATAATGTTGTGGTGGTAATAATGTTGTGGTGGTAATAATGTTGTGGTGGTAATAATGTTGTGGTGGTAATAATGTTGTGGTGGTAATAATGTTAATGGTAATAATGTTGGTGGTAATAATGTTAATGGTAATAATGTTGGTGGTAATAATGTTAATGGTAATAATGTTGGTGGTAATAATGTTAATGGTAATAATGTTGTGGTGGTAATAATGTTGTGGTGGTAATAATGTTGTGGTGGTAATAATGTTGTGGTGGTAATAATGTTGTGGTGGTAATAATGTTGTGGTGGTAATAATGTTGTGGTGGTAATAATGTTGTGGTGGTAATAATGTTGTGGTGGTAATAATGTTGTGGTGGTAATAATGTTGTGGTGGTAATAATGTTGTGTTGGTAATAATGTTGTGGTGGTAATAATGTTGTGGTGGTAATAATGTTGTGGTGGTAATAATGTTGTGGTGGTAATAATGTTGTGGTGGTAATAATGTTGTGGTGGTAATAATGTTGTGGTGGTAATAATGTTGTGGTGGTAATAATGTTGTGGTGGTAATAATGTTGTGGTGGTAATAATGTTGTGGTGGTAATAATGTTGTGGTGGTAATAATGTTGTGGTGGTAATAATGTTGTGGTGGTAATAATGTTGTGGTGGTAATAATGTTGTGGTGGTAATAATGTTGTGGTGGTAATAATGTTGTGGTGGTAATAAGTTGTGGTGGTAATAATGTTGTGGTGGTAATAATGTTGTGGTGGTAATATGTTGTGGTGGTAATAATGTTGTGGTGGTAATAATGTTGTGGTGGTAATAATGTTGTGGTGGTAATAATGTTGTGGTGGTAATAAGGTTGTGGTGGTAATAAGGTTGTGGTGGTAATAAGGTTGTGGTGGTAATAATGTTGTGGTGGTAATAATGTTGTGGTGGTAATAATGTTGTGGTGGTAATAATGTTGTGGTGGTAATAATGTTGTGGTGGTAATAATGTTGTGGTGGTAATAATGTTGTGGTGGTAATAATGTTGTGGTGGTAATAATGTTGTGGTGGTAATAATGGTGTGGTGGTAATAATGTTGGTAGTTGTATCTATGGTCACGCTGAGGAGGGTGTCTTCACATTATATTTATTTATTTGTATTTATGTTTTTAGTTTGTATTTTGCCTCCTGAACCCTCTTCAATTAAATATATAGGTATACCGCTCCCCGTGTTCCCCTACAACCTGAAGATGAGCCCCCCCCCCCCCCCCATACCCCCTTCCAGATATATTTGTACATTTTTAGCTAGATAATTCCTGGGCCAAAGGCTGGTTTCTCCGAAGTTGCACCCTCATGAGACTATATGTCTTATAATCGTCGAACTAATGGGTCGAAGCGTCTTAAGGGGAGGTTTTTAGTTGATTCCCTAGATTTCCATCAAGCTTAAAATTACTCCCCCTAGACCCCCTTTCAAGATAAATTTGTACATTTTTCGGTAGAAAAATTTCCCGGCCGAAGGCCGGTTCCCCTTAAATTACAGGCTCGCTATCGCTCGCCAGGAAAAAATCGACACCTAAATGTCACGAATGGTCTTAAAATTGACAGAAATGGGGCGAGGGTTCTTAAAATCGCCAAACTAATGGGGCGAACGTCCTAAAATCTCAAAAACAATGGGGCTAAACATGAGGGAGAAAGGGGTCCAGAAAAAAATCCTCCAGGTGGAAATCTCCCCTTAAAACCACCAAAGCGAACATCTAAACATCGCCAATCTAATCGGACAAAACAGTGGAATCCAAAAATAGATCATCCTTAGTTATATACAGTTAAAGTACCTATTTATCATATCTACCAACCTATTTCTTTATAAAAAACTTTAGTTATAGCTGAGTAATAAAAGGAAGACTATAATTTACCGTTGACTGAAGAATAATCAAATCAAAACAAAACAGCATAGTGGTTTATGGTGGTGGATCAGGAGGCGATTGTGATGGATAAGTAGTAGGATAAGTAGGATAAGATGGATAAGTAGTAGGATAAGTAGGATAAGATGGATAAGTAGGATAAGATGGATAAGTAGTAGGATAAGTAGGATAAGATGGATAAGTAGTAGGATAAGATGGATAAGTAGTAGGATAAGTAGGATAAGATGGATAAGTAGGTGTGTGTGTGGTAGTTCTTGTATGGTGATGGTGTTTTATTGGTGGTGGTCGTCCAGTACGTGATTGTGATGTAGAGGTAGTTAGTTGGTGGTGGTTCTTAAGTATGGTGATGGTGTTTTAGGGGGTAGTGCTTGGTTTTTGGTCTATATATTTATCTATAAATTTATTTTTAAGTTTCTTCGCCCGACCTCCTTCAAGCTTGAAAAAAAAAAAACCTAGACCCCCTTTCAATGTATCCGCCGAAGGCCAATTGCTTCTAAAATTAGATGCTCGCTATCGCTCGCCAGAAAAAAATCGACACCTAAATGGCACGAAAGGTCTTAATATTTACAAAGAAACGAGGCGAAAGATCTCAAAATCGCCAAACTAACGGAACGAATGTCTTAAAATATCAACACTAATATGTTAAACATGAGGGAGAAGGGGGTCCAGAAAAAGCGAGTACCTCCCCCTTATTGGTTGGTGGTCGTTCCGTATGTGATGGTTGTGATGTAGAGGTAGTTGGTGGTTTGGTGGTGGTGGTGGTGGTGGTGGTGGTTGTTGTAGTAAAGGTGGTGATAATGGTTTGGAGGAGGTTGTGGTCTTGGTGATGGTAATAATTGGGGTTTAGGGGGTACTACTCGGTTTTGTGATCTATTAATAAATTTATGTTTTTGGTTTTATCGCTAGACCTCCATCAAGCTTAAAAAAAAACACTCCGTAGACCCCCCCCCCCCCTTCAAGATAAATTTGTACATTTTTCCATAGAAAAATGTCCTGGACGAAGGCCAATTTCTTTTAACATTACAGGCTCGCTATCGCTCGCCAGGAAAAAATCGACACCTAAATAGCACAAAAGGTCTTGAAATTGACAACGAAATGAGGTGAAAGGTATTAAAATCGCCAAACTAATGAAAGGAACGTCTTAAAATGTCAAAACTAATATGGTAAACATGAGAGAGAAGGTGGGTCCATATAAAGCGAGTAGTACCCCCTTAAAGTGGTGAACAGAAGGTGGTGTCTGTAGTATTAGTGGGGATGATAGTGGTGATTGTATTGGTGGTGATGGTGATAATTATTGTGGTTATGGCGGTGGACAGGAGGTGGTGTCTGTGGTGGAGAGAGAGAGAGAGAGAGTGGTGAAGATGATGGGTGGTGATGGGAGAGGGGGCGATTGTATTGATGGTGATAATGGTGAACAGGTATGGTGTATGTAGTAGTTGTAAGGATGGTAGTGGTGATTGTATTGATGGTGATAATGGTGAACAGGTATGGTGTATGTAGTAGTTGTAAGGATGGTAGTGGTGATTGTATTGATGGTGATAATGGTGAACAGGTATGGTGTATGTAGTAGTTGTAAGGATGGTAGTGGTGATTGTATTGATGGTGATAATGGTGAACAGGTATGGTGTATGTAGTAGTTGTAAGGATGGTAGTGGTGATTGTATTGATGGTGATAATGGTGAACAGGTATGGTGCATGTAGTAGTTGTAAGGATGGTAGTGGTGATTGTATTGATGGTGATAATGGTGAACAGGTATGGTGTATGTAGTAGTTGTAAGGATGGTAGTGGTGATTGTATTGATGGTGATAATGGTGAACAGGTATGGTGCATGTAGTAGTTGTAAGGATGGTAGTGGTGATTGTATTGATGGTGATAATGGTGAACAGGTATGGTGTATGTAGTAGTTGTAAGGATGGTAGTGGTGATTGTATTGATGGTGATAATGGTGAACAGGTATGGTGCATGTAGTAGTTGTAAGGATGGTAGTGGTGATTGTATTGATGGTGATAATGGTGAACAGGTATGGTGTATGTAGTAGTTGTAAGGATGGTAGTGGTGATTGTATTGATGGTGATAATGGTGAACAGGTATGGTGTATGTAGTAGTTGTAAGGATGGTAGTGGTGATTGTATTGATGGTGATAATGGTGAATAGGTATGGTGTATGTAGTAGTTGTAAGGATGGTAGTGGTGATTGTATTGATGGTGATAATGGTGTACAGGTACGGTGCATGTAGTAGTTGTAAGGATGGTAGTGGTGATTGTATTGATGGTGATAATGGTGAACAGGTATGGTGTATGTAGTAGTTGTAAGGATGGTAGTGGTGATTGTATTGATGGTGATAATGGTGTACAGGTATGGTGTATGTAGTAGTTGTAAGAATGGTAGTGGTGATTGTATTGATGGTGATAATGGTGAACAGGTATGGTGTATGTAGTAGTTGTAAGGATGGTAGTGGTGATTGTATTGATGGTGATAATGGTGAACAGGTATGGTGTATGTAGTAGTTGTAAGGATGGTAGTGGTGATTGTATTGGCGTTGGTGGTAATAAAGGTGATGTAGTGATGTACAGGAGGTGTGAGGTATGTAGCAGTGATGAGGCTGATAGTGGTGGTGATGATAGTAATATTTGTAGCTATGATGGCAGACAGAAGGTGTGATGTTTGTAGCAGTGGTGAGGATAATTGTGGTGATAGGAATGTGGTGGTTGTGGTGTTGCTGGGCTATTTTGAAGAATACGATGATGGTTATGATGATGATTTAAGTTGAATATAGGCCTACTAATAGTTGACATGCTTTTCCTTTTATTCAGGTCCAAGTCATGCGAGTATACAGTATTATACTGTATATGTTTAAGCTTACCGAGCATCAGAGGAAAAGTACTGTAAAATAATATATGTATATATAAAGAGAGAGAGAGAGAGAGGTTAGAGAGAGAGAAAGACAGGGGAGTGTGGGGGGGGGGGGGGGAGCGCCCACCTGTTGTCCTTAGTGTAAGCCACAATCAAAGACAAAATATAATAACAAGCCAACCTGTCATTCTTATAAACCCCCACCCAAGATAATTACCCATTACCACCTTCCCACCGGGCAGATTAAGGGGGCCCACCTCCTTTGTGTTTTCTCTCTCTCCATTCGGCCCCATTCAGTCTACTGTTTTAAGACGTTTATCCCCATCCAGGTGTCGATTTTTTTCTTGGCGAGCCGTAGCGAGCCATCATATTTTTAAATGTTGATAGCAGGCTAAATTTATAATTTATAATTTATAATTTATAATTTGAGAAATCCGGCGAAGCCGGATTTCTCAATACAATGCTGGTTCGCTATCGCTCGCCAGCAAGAAATCGACACTTGGATGGGGATAAACGTCTTAAAACAGTAGGCAGAATGGGATCGAAAAGGAGAGAAAAAACGCAGGTGACCCCCCTCAAAGAGGTAATAGAATGATCGTCCACAGAAAGTCTCTCTGTTAATACAGCACAGAGAGTTTATAATCACACTGGGGGATTATTATCATTACAGTAATTGACAAAGCTTTCTAATTACGGCTCAATTAAACGGCCACTTTTCCTGGTCCTCACACAACACTGGCTGAAATATTAGTAGTCGTTTGTCCTGGCATATCTTGTAAGTGCTCAATTAAGGGGAGGTTTTAGTGTGTTTCCTAGACTTCCATCAAGCTTGAAATTACACCCCCATGACCCCCTTTCAAGATAAATTTGTACATTTTTCGGTAGAAAAATTTCCCGGCCGAAGGCCGGTTCCTCTTAAATTACAGGCAAGCTATCGCTCGCCAGGAAAAAATCGACACCTAAATGGGACGAAAGGTCTTAAAAGTTACATAAATTGGGTGAAAGTCCTTAACATCGCCAAACTAATGGGGCAAACGTCTTAAAATCTCAAAAGCATGGGGCTAAACATGAGGGAGAAAGGGACCAAGAAAATAATCCCTCAAGTGGATATCTCCCCTTAAGTAGCTAATGCAAACACAGAGATACACACTTATATTATACAGTGTAGACATATATACATAAACATATACTTTATTTATACAGAGAGAGAGAGAGAGAGAGAGAGAGAGAGAGAGAGAGAGAGAGAGAGAGAGAGAGAGAGAGAGAGAATGTAATGAGATAGAGAGATACATGTATTGATATAAATTACATTAGCCTTATAGCTTATTCAATTAGTTGAGTTTGTAATGATAATACCATAGAAAATATTATAATTACAAGTTTAACAAAGTATTGAACACCATTAACATATCTCTCTCTCTCTCTCTATCTCTCTCTCTCTCTCCACCTTTCACCCACCAAACTTTCCACTCATCACTTTCAACACGGAAGAAATGCAACTGTTTATACGTACAGTCGCGTTCAGAAGTAGTGGCACATATATCCCCACAATTCTGGCATAGGAAATTTGTTTAGTTAAGCGAATGGTAGTTCTTAGCACTCATTAACTAAGCTTTTACTCTTGAGGTGTATATCATTGGCTTTAGGAACACATATATTTGATGTGGAGAGAGAGAGAGAGAGAGAGAGAGAGAGAGAGAGAGAGAGAGAGAGGGGGGGGAGGGTGAGAGCAGAGAGAGAAAGAGAGGGGGAGAGAGAGAGAGAGAGAGAGAGAGAGAGAGAGAGAGAGCGAGAGAGCGTGTCAGAGTCTAAGTATGATATAAGTTAGGGAGGCAGTAACCGATTTATGGCCGCGACTGTACGGAACCGAGGCCCAAAAGGTCACACATTAACGTCGATTGAGAGCATTATAGCCTCTGGGTGCGAACATAACTAATTGAACAGCAGAGACCGAGACTGATGCTCTTTCTCTATCTATCTATCTATCTATCTATCTATCTATCTATCTATCTATCTATCTATTTGTTCGCCTAGTGTGTGAACATAACGAATTGAAAAGCAGGAAATTAACCAGGAATCGAACCTTAACACTCTTGTGGGTGTTTTCAAATGTCAGGTCAGTATTGCTTGAGTACTGCGCTGCCAATTCTTCCTTATAAATTTGCAAGAAGAGTTAGATTGGAGTTGAGGTGTGGTTGAGTTGGTAATTGGTTGTAGTTGTGTGGAGGTTGTGGTTGATGTGAGTGTGGTTGGGATGGTGATTGGTAGAAGTTGTGTGGTGGTTGGGGTGGTGATTGGTTGTAGTTGTGTGGTGGTTGTAGTTGTGTGGTGGTTGTGGTTGTGGTTGTGGTTGGTGTGGTGATTGGTTGTAGTTGCGTGGTGGTTGTGGTTGGGGGTGATTGGCAGTAGTTGTGTGGTGGTTGTGGTTGTTGTTGATGTGGTTGTGGTGGTGATTGGTTGTAGATGTGCGGTGGTTGGGGTGGTGATTGGTTATAGGTGTGTGGTGGTTGTTGTTGATGTTGGGGTGGTGATTGGTTGTAGTTGTGTGGTGGTTGTGGTTGTAGTTGATGTGTTTTATGGATGTGATGGTAGGTGAGAGGTTGTATCTACTCGTTGTATTTGTGGTGGTTGTTATAGGATTGACAAGTGATTGCTAGATTAGTTATCAGTGTTAGTGAATGTGATACGATTGGTGGTTACGATTAATAGAGATTCAAAGGCTATGGGCAGTTGCGATATGAACATAGGTTGTGAGAGTGGTGGGAATAGTACTATAGTCGTGTATAATAGACACATTGTGATTGCAAAGGATCTACGTTGGGCTCGTAATTTTAAATGTTGGAAGTATCGAAGAAAATTGTGGTAGTTGTGTAGGTGGCGGTATTTGAGGCAATAATAATAATGGTTGGGAAGATTGTGCTCTTTACGTGTGTATTTTACTAGCGGCTGTGGTCATGATAATAGCAGTGGTAGTTACGAGTCTGGTCATAGTAGGAACACTGCTATATAATTGTTTGGGGGGATTTTATAGATGTAGTGTATCCCTTTCACTATACCAGACGCATTTATTTCATTTTATTCTGGCTATTAGTGGATATTTTAATTTGATTAGCAGGGAATTGTGAGAGTCAAATTTATATGAGAAAGTCTATACCCTTCGATTCCTAAATATATTAAAAGGTACCCAATGATAATATGATTTTAGCGTAATATAGCGTCATTGGTATTCAAGGGGTTAAAATATGGTAGTGTTGGTGGTGGCTGAAACCCAAATAAACGTCGGCAGTTTCTCTTCTTCCCACAAAACTGATAGGAAGAACGAACGAACATGTGAGAGTAAAGGTCTTCTTATACGTATGGGATGTTTATTGCATACTTCATATCAAGTGATGACTAAGGATTATTATGTTTTTTACACCAACCAACTTCACATCTAAACTCAATTAATGAAATCAACAAATACATGTGGCACTCCGAGGACTCGAACCCAGGATACTCACATCGAAATTTCGCGCACTATGCATTACGCTATCAAGACAGTTAAAAAAATATGGACAAGCCTACGATTTATTATGCTGTGAGAATAGATAATGTATGCATGGAAATCGTATCTTAGCTAGTTTCGTACAGGTAGAGATATATTATTCCTTATATCGATCATCAATCCAAAACCAAAAGGATTCCATCAGTTTGGTAAGGTTTAACCGGCATTTTAAAAACCTCTAAAGGTGTTCCCAAAACTATCATAAACGAAATAAACAGAAACAAATAGTGATCTTTCTGAAATTAAATGGGGTTTAGTTTTTTATGACAAATTACCACTTGGTTATATTATCTTTGTTCGATATAGGGATGGTAGCACCTTTCCCACATATAGGGATGGTAGCACCTTTCCCACATATAGGGATGGTAGCACCTTTCCCACATATAGGGATGGTAGCACCTTTCCCACATATAGGGATGGTAGCACCTTTCCCACATATAGGGATGGTAGCACCTTTCCCACATATAGGGATGGTAGCACCTTTCCCACATATAGGGATGGTAGCACCTTTCCCACATATAGGGATGGTAGCACCTTTCCCACATATAGGGATGGTAGCACCTTTCCCACATATAGGGATGGTAGCACCTTTCCCACATATAGGGATGGTAGCACCTTTCCCACATATAGGGATGGTAGCACCTTTCCCACATATAGGGATGGTAGCACCTTTCCCACATATAGGGATGGTAGCACCTTTCCCACATATAGGGATGGTAGCACCTTTCCCACATGTTTTAGAATACGGTGATAAGAATATGGCCGTCAATTGTATCCTGAATGTAATGCCAGGCTTAAAAGTTGCGTACAATTCCAACTTTGTCTTTGGCAATAAATACACATAGACAAATCCTTTTTATTCTTTCTCAAATTTGTTGAATATTATGTTTTTTTCATATATATATATATATATATATATATATATATATATATATATATATATATGTGTATACGTAATTGTGAGCGTGCCTGTATGTGTGATTGTAGTAATTATTGACGGTGATGGTGATGAGTTGTAGAAAGTGTATTGTTTTGTGTTGTGTTTGTGTGTGTGTGTAGTACAAGGTGCAAGTCATGGGGGAAGGGATGTGTGTAGGGTGAATGTACAGTATTATGCAGTTCCCCCCCCCTCCCTCTCTCTCTCTCCCCTGTTCTCTCTCTCTCTCTCTCCGAATAATAACAACTGTATTCACTTGTACACTCGTGGTCATGAATATTTGAGCACATCATTATAATAAAAACAACACTGCGATCATAACATAGTGCATACCAATATTATGATCTATGTCACTCGAGAAGCAGATTATGAAAATAGTTCGTCAGGGTATCATAATCGTGCCTCTATTGTGAACCCAAATTCCTGTCCACGACCGTACACTCTAGGACACGACCGTACACTCTAGGACACGACCGTACACTCTAGGACACGACCGTACGCTCTAGGACACGACCGTACACTCTAGAACATAAAACGTAGCTATATGGTTTCAGATATATCCTAAACCTAATTGCATCTTCTCATTAAGCGGAGATAGGTCGTTGTTATGGTCCCCCTTCTCCCTCATGTTTAGCCCCATTAGTTTTCAGATTTTATGACGTTCGGCCCATTAGTTTGGCATTTATAAGACCTTTCGCCCCATTTATTTGTCAATATTGACACTTTTCGTGTCATTTAGGTGTCGATTTTTTTCCTGGCGAGCGATAGCGAGCCTGTAGTTCAAGAGGGACAGGCCTTCGGTTGGAACATTTTTCTATCGAAAAATGTACACATTTATCTTGAAGGAGGGTCTTGTGGGTGTTTGTTCTAGGGATAAATACCCCCCCCCCCTTAATTCTGTTATGTACTGTACCTAATATTTATATTTTGGAGGTTCGTTTATGCTGTTCGAGGGTTTATATTGGGCCAGGAATTGTGGCTTAGAGTGTACCGTAAGAGATTTGAGGTGTATTTATTTGGATTATTAATGTTAGTAGTGATTTTAGTGGAACTGTACCCAGTGTAATGTACTGTGAAAGGTGTACTGTGTTTAACTCCACCGAAAGACATCTGGGGTGTGTTTATGTACAGTATGTCGTTCCCTTATACCCCTGTCTGTTTAAGGGACGATGGTTCACTTTTTGGCCGATTTTTGCATGTATTCATTATTATTATAGTTTCCTCCCTAGACCTCCACCAAATTAAAAAAAAAACATCCACTAGATTCCCCTTCTAGATTAATTTGTAAATTTTTCGGTAGAAAAATGTTCCGGCCGAAGGCCGGTGCTTCCAACATTACAGGCTCACTATCGTTCGCCAGGGAAAAAATTACACCTAAATAGCACGAAAGGTCTAAATATTGACGAAGAAATGGGGCGAAAGGTCTTAAAATCGACTAACTAATGGGGCAAGCATCTTAACATCTGAACACTAATAGGGTTAAACATGGGGCTTAACATGAGGGAGAAAGTGGTCCAGAAAACCGGCCCATCCCCCCTTAAGTGAAATGTGTTTTCAGATGTACCGTAAGAAGTAAGAGATGTGTTTTGTTAACCATAGCCTTAATGACTCAAAAGGTGAAATGTGTATCATTAGAATTGTATTAAGATTAAGGGAACATAGGCCGGTTTTCTGGACCACTTTCTCCCTCATGTTTAGCCCCATTAGTTAGTAAATTTTAAGACTTTTCGCCCTATTTCTACGTCAATATTTAGACCTTTCGTGCTATTTAGGTGTCGATTTTTTCCCTGGCGAACGATATTGAGCCTGTAATGTTGGAAGAACCGGCCTTTGGCCGGGAAATTTTTCTACCGAAAAATGTACAAATTAATCTAGAAGGGGGATCTAATGGATGTATTTTGTTTTTGTTTTAATTTGATAGGGGTCTAGGGAGGGACTAGAAAAATAATGAATACATGCAAAAATCGCCAACAAAGTGAACCATCCCCCCTTAAATATAACCACTATTTGAGGAAGAGCATAAATAGTGTTTATATTAATTCGTCAACATTTCTGAGTATATATCAATAGTATCGTACCTCCAGTGACGTGGGTAGTGTAGAGGTGGTCACAGCAGGCATAAGAGAGGCCGTCATCAGTCTTACAGAAGTAGGTACACGCCTGGGCCCCCGTCACCGCCGCCAACACCAGAACAACAACACTACACTGCATCTTGGAGACTTAGATCTGTGGAGAGAACAAACTACAGTCAAGGACTTGACTACTCAAAGGTTACGGAGTAGTGAACGTTTTGTGACCAATGATGATAATAATAACATTTAAATGGGCGGTTGGGATAGTTATCCTACCCTATAAAAAGAAACAAGCTAGATAATCGAGCGAATTGCCTTGGAATATAAAGGGGATTCATTCGTGTCCACGCTCTCGGGGATCAACTAGAATTGCTTACAACGCCATAACTGGCCTATATTCAGTAGAACAAGGCAGTCGTAAGTTAGTATATTTAGTTGTAATGATGTGATGTACAGTATATTGAGTATTGCTTCTACGAGACCTGCGATTCCAAATTTCAATTTACGATGATCGTAGAGAGATGCCACGTTGTAAATGCTGATTATCTGAGCCAAGGATACTGGGAACATTATGACATCGTATCTCTATGACCGTAGTATGTTTTTATATACTGTAGTTCTTGTGCAAATTATTAGGCAATCGGGTTGACGTTTCTACCATTTGGGAAGAGTCCACCAGGAAATAGGTATGGATATTTACAGCCACTTTGCTCTAGGCCCTTTTGAGTTACAGAGAGGTCAGGGATCAATATTATTGTCAAGTTCGTTGGCACTACCTATACCTGCCAATATGTTTCATTCATACGAGAGATGCGTAATAAGCGATATATAAAAAGGTAGGTAAGGGTTAGTCTTGTATCCCATGTAATAGGTACTAGAGACACGTACTACCTAGTAGGTAAGGGTTAGTCTTGTATCCCATGTAATAGGTACTAGAGACACGTACTACCTAGTAGGTAAGGGTTAGTCTTGTATCCCATGTAATAGGTACTAGAGACACGTACTACCTAGTAGGTAAGGGTTAGTCTTGTATCCCATGTAATAGGTACTAGAGACACGTACTACCTAGTAGGTAAGGGTTAGTCTTGTATCCCATGTAATAGGTACTAGAGACACGCACTACCTAGTAGGTAAGGGTTAGTCTTGTATCCCATGTAATAGGTACTAGAGCACACACTACCTAGTAGGTAAGGGTTAGTCTTGTATCCCATGTAATAGGTACTAGAGACACGCACTACCTAGTAGGTAAGGGTTAGTCTTGTATCCCACGTACTATGTACACTATAGTCTATTTTTTCCAGCTGAAGGTAAATTGTCATGAATTTATCTTTGTTACTCAGCTATAAGGTAGATTTTGTAGCGAAATATGATGTTAATTATGAAAACTTTTAATACGACACACAGCCATAGTAGTTTCATATATTTCCATTGAGTATCGATAAATTAGCTACTAAGGGATTCAATTTACCATCAGCTGGAAACAAAATAGAGTCTAGTGCTAAGTGCTATAGTTCATTAATTTTAGGTAGGCCAAAAATCTTGACCACTAACTTCTATAACTCATAAACGACTTGAGTAATCGAGCTAACATTTTTACCATGTATGAAGGGCCAGCCAGGGGAGTTACAGTTTTTGAGTTACAGTGGTTAAGGATCACGATTTCTGGCCTAGCTAAAATGAATGAACTACTGTTGGTAGGTAAAGCTTAGTCTTGTATCCCACGAACAGTACTTACGGGTAGGTAAGGGTTCGTCTCTGATATCTAACGTATTAGGTCTAGGTTAGGGTAGGTTAGGTTGTTAGGTTAGGTGAATGTCTATATTGCCATTTTTTGGTACGGTACTAGGGACACGTACTACCTGTTAGGTAAGGGTTAGTCTTCGACCCCACGTACTTAGTATTAGTGCCACGTACTAGCTGGTAGGTAAGGGTTAAAACAGGAAACCCCGAGCCAAGTTATATTATGGAAAAAAACAACAACACACTATTATCGTCTTTTTACGTCTTTATCCCCACATTTTCTCTAATCTTCATAGCTCTCCGCATTAGTGAGGTGCGTGTCTTAAAATTGTTGGATAATGGGTTTTTATGTACGTACAGTATTTTCTGCAGGGCTCACATATCAAAACACCGGAACAAAATAACACCCTGAGCTACAGGACAAGTTTACCAATTATTAACACAATGTAAGCACACTTTATCGTTAAATGCCAAAGAATATACTCACTTGCAAACATTAAATACCCCTCTTTTCGGCTAAGCAAGATTATCTACAACATACTGTACAATATAATACCTTCCTCATTTCTTTCATTTTTATGACGATTGTTCATTGTATTCATACTAACTTTAGACTTAAGAAGGACTTCACACAGTTAGACCCCAAAATAATAATTTAATTTAACCAATTGAAACTGAAGATAATGTTTTGTTTATTTATTATTATTATTATTATTATTATTATTAGTATTATTATTATTATTATTATTATTATTATTCTAGGTACTAACAAACTTGGGAAGTGCCTCTCAAAGTCAAGAGATTCACCCTTTGACTACGAAAGGTGTTTTCCAAGTTTAGTGTAATAGTTTAATCTAGTGATATAGTACAAGTAAACAAGATAACAAGTTGTTGTTGTTGTTGTTGTTCCCCAAGCTGCCTGGTCGAACAGCCCCAAGGCCCCGTATAATGTTACCTCGATGAAATCTAAATAGCATCATTGCACGGAAGGGGTATAATTGCCAATACGAGATTTCGGTTTTTACTATAAACAATCCCTTTGAATTAGATGCAGTCCCATTCTATACAGTGTATCTCATTCCCGTAAATGTTGCTCCATCCCATCAGTAATCCCTTCAAAGTAGATACAATGCCTCTCTATCATTAACCACTTCCCAATATCTTTATGTGTCGTTTTTCTAGACCCCCTTCTCTCTCATGTTTAGCCCAATTAGTTTTCAGATTTTAAGATGTTTGCCCCATTAGTTTGTCGATTTTAAGACCTTTTGCCCCATTTCTTTGTCAATATTCAGACCTTTTGTGCTATTTAGGTGTCAATATTTTTCCTGGCGAACGATAGTGAGCCTGTAATTTTGGAAGAATCGGCCTTCGGCCGGGACATTTTTCTACCAAAAAACGTACACATTAATTTAGAAGGGGGATCTAATGGATGTTTTTGTTTAAAGTTTGATGGAGGTCTAGGGAGGAAACTAACAAAAAATATTAAATAAATGAAAAAATCGACCAAAAAGTGAACCATCCCCCCATAACATAATTCGTCTAATATATGTGTTACCATCCTATTAATAACTCTTACCCAATATAGTCAACCCCGCGTAATTGACCACTTGCAAGTTTCAGGCTATAAGGAAGTTGGAGTTTTTTATATCGATATTTAGCCAAATTACTCTCTAAAATATTGCTGTATTGCTTATATAATGACATTAAACCAAATTCAACACACTTTTTATCCACCATATTATTGCATTTCTGTTTTATATCGATGTCTACAGCTCCAACTTCCTTATAGCCTGAAACTCGCAAGTGGTCAATTAGCTTCCCTTACCCAATACACATACAACCCTAACTTATGGAGATCCTTTTTCCGACCCATGAATGGTTTTTCCTTTTTTCTGATATATGAAATCGAGCCTCTTTAGCAATGAAGCCTCATAAATAAACCTCCCCAATTAGAACCACCCTACCCTATATATCTTTTCCACAATAGCTGCAATCCTATCCCAATAGATGTATTCCAAACTGTTTAACATTTGTTCCTTGTAGATGCAACTCCACCCCTTTCAAATAATGTCAATCCTTTTGCTAATAGATGTAACTCCACCCCTTTACCATTTGCCCAATCGATTCCATCCCACCCCATTACCATCTTCCCAATAGATACAATCCCGCCTCAATAGATGCAATTCCACCCCATTAGCAACCTTTCCCTGCGGCCCAGCAAAAGTACCTGTACCACCAACTCTCCTTAAATGACCATTAAGGTGATCCCCTCCCCACCATAAACAACCCTTCCTCCCCTCCCACTCCCCTCCTCCCACCAGGCACCAGTTGCTACCTGGCCAGCATACAGCCCCTCTAGTATATGGAGACTGGACAACTGCCGGCATTATATTCCTTGGTTGTATTCTCCTTCAGCACGATAGCGCTATTCTTTATTTAATTATGGATAGGCTATTATATAAAGATTTTATCCAGCTTAGAAATGCCCTGTGGGAAATCAGTTATTTAATAGATAATAGTTACCCACTTTGAGTCTCAGATGTTCTAGCTAAGCGGAGTCTCATCGTCTAATTTTAGCTAGCATAATATGTGTAATTAGTTAATTACGCCAACGTCCTGAAGAGATTAGAACTACTGTCGACACTGGATTATTTATACAACATGTGTTTCTGTATTCTGCTGCGGTAGTTGATGCTGGTGTTTCGAATTATCTGGGTTATTAGCAAATTATATAATTCATTCGCCACGTATGGTCTGTTTAGCCCCATCCCCCAATCACACAAACACATACAATGGCGCTATGGGGAAAATTTAACTCTAAAAGTTCAGCCTCCCATTTCCCCCCTTATCTCTGGTGCGAGGGAACAAATAAGCACAATATGAACACCTGCTATCATAAACAACATCAGGGGAAACCTAACCATATGATTTGGTTAGGTTATAATGGGATAGTTTAGATCAGGTTAAATTAGGTTATGCTATGTTGTATTACGGTAATTAGCCTAGGTCACTTGCTACTCTTTCGGTTACTATTCTCTGTTAACTCCCTCTCGCCCACCACTCCCCCCCACATAACTATCCCCTTCCTCTGTTACTACCTGGCTGCAGTGAAAGTATTGTAGAGTGAAAGGCAACCACACTCACTCACTGTTGCGCTCCACTCGTTCTATAGTTTAATGTAAGTTAGAATATGAAGATTAATGTATAAATGTTGAATTATAGAAGTGAATTACACATTATGCCGCACCTCACAACTGCTAAAATATGTTTGTATAAGAATTTCGTCAACTGAAATAACACACCTTCATTTTGGAATAAGCTTGCGGGAAATAAGTGCTTGTTTGAATTCACTTTAGTTACTTCAGATTAAGGGGAGGTTTTTAGTTATTTCCTTAGACCTCCATCAAGCTTAAATTTACACCGCCTAGTACCCCTTTCAAGATAAATTTGTACATTTTTCGATAAAAAAAAATCCCGGCCGAAGGCCGATTCCTCTTAAATTACAGGCTCGCTATCGCTCGCCAGGAAAAAATTGTTACCTAAATGGCACGAAAAGTCTTAAAATTGACATAAATGGAGCGAAAAGTCTTAAAATCGCCAAACTAATGGGACGAACGTCTTATAATCTCAAAATCAATGGGGCTAAACATAAGGGAGAATGGGTTCCACAAATATATTCCTCAAGTGGAAATCTCCACTTAAGTTAGGTTGCCTTTTCCTCTTTTCTTCTACTTTTCTTGCTGTTTACTTTCACACACTCCCTCCCCCCATCAATGAATACCTCCTTTCCACCAAACCCCACTTCCGTTTCTCCAAAGCCACATACTTCCTTCCCCACATCCATACTCCGTCCCTTCTAGCAAACCTATCCCCCTTCCTACTACCAACAAACCTCACCCGCCCTCCCTTCAAGCACTTATATATAATAAGAATGTATTATATATAATACCCCTTCCCCCACCCCCCACCTAACCCAACAAACCACCCACCAAACCCTCCCCCCACCCACTCACCTAACAAACCCTTCCCCACCCACCTAACTCAACAAACCCTCCCGCACCCATCTAACCCAACAAACCCCACCCCACCCACCTAACTCAACAAACCCTTCCCCACCCACCAAACCCAACAAACCCCACCCCACCCACCTAACCCAACAAACCCTTCCCCACCCACCTAACTCAACAAACCCTTCCCCCACCCACCAAACCCTACCCACCCACCTAACCCTAACTAACCCCAAACACCACCTAACCTAACAAACCCTCCCCCACCCACCTAACCCTCCCCCCACCCACCTAACCCAACAAACTCCACCCACTCACCTAACCCAAACAAACCCACCCACCCACCTAACCCAACAAACCCTCCCCCACCCACCTAACCTAAAAAACCCTCCCCCACCTACCTAACCTAACAAACCCTCCCCCCCCCCACCTAACCCAACAAACCCTTCCCCACCCACCTAACCCAACAAACCCTTCCCCCACCCACCTAACCCAACAATTTATGCATTATGCTATCAAGACAGTTAAAGAATTATGCACAAGCCTACGATTTATTATGCAGTTTCGAATACTGCATATTAATCTGAGCATGTACATATATTCCAACTGTGCTATGGTAGCCTAATGTATAGACGAATGGAAGGATTAATTAATGGGGCACTTAACTCTCGGGAAGACCTCGCTATAAATTGCTCCTGAACAAACAAACAATCCCTCCCCCACCCACCTAACCCAACAAACCTTTCACCCATCCGCCAACATACCCCACACCACCCATCCGCCCACTTAACCCACCCCACCCACCCGCCCAACAAACCCCACCCCACCCACCAGCCCACTTAACCCACCCCACCCACCCACCCACTTACCTCGTCCTCCGTCGCTACCTGCAGCCGCCACTGAGTGAAAGTTGAATGAAAGGCAACCCCACTTGAACAATTACACGACTTGCGCTATTTGTTATTGTACTTAAGGGGGAGGTAGTCGCTTTTTCTGGTTCCCCTTCTCCCTCATCTTTAGCATATTTATTTCGAGATTTTAATTCAATTAGTTTGACGGTTTTGAGACCTTTCGCCCCATTTCTTTGTCAATATTAAGACCTTTCGTGCCATTTAGGTGTCTATTTTTTCTTGGTGAGCGATAGCAAATTTTTTCTACCGAAAAATGTACAAAATGATCTTGAAAGGGGGTATAGGGTGGTATTTTTTAAAGCTTGATGGAGGTCTAGCGAGCAAACTAAACAATAAAGTAATATATATATAATTATATGCATAGACCAAAAAACAAGCACTACCCCCTTAAGCTTAGCGCAGGTCAGGTTTGAGTATGTTGTGGTACTGTACGTTAGATTAGGTTAGATTAGATTTAGCTTGTGTTAGGGTTATTTGTTTTGTTCTGTTTTCCTCATTACAAACTCTCTCGTGCAATTCCTCCTCCCTCCCCACAATCAAAGGCCGATCTCACATCCCCCTCTTAGCCAATCCCCACCTCTATCACCAAACCCCGATTCCCTTTCAATTCAACTCCCCCCTCTCCCATCGCATCCCACCCTACCCCCTCTACCACCAACCTTACCCCTCCCACCAAGCCTCACTCCCCCCTTACCACACCTCACCCCCATCCCACCAAACCTCACATCTCACCCACCAAACCTCACCCCACCTTCCTTACCACACCTCACTCCCCACCCACCAAACCTCACACCTCACCCCCTCTCCCACCAAACCTCACCCCCCTCCCACCAAACCTTCCTCCCCTCCCACCTAATCCCACTCACTGTTTGCTACCTACCACCACTACCACCACCACCACCACCACCACCACCACCACCACCACCATTAGTACCGAACCTAGTGAAAGTACAGCCACACACTCACCACGCTCCACTTGTTCCCACGATACTGGCCCGGCAAGGAACACTACACAGCGACAACAACAACAACAACAATAACACTACACAGCGATCTCGCTCCCCAATTTTGTTTGTTTAGGGGAGATGGTTGTTTTTTACTGGCTCCCCTTCTCCCTCATGTTTAGCCCTATTAGTCTTCAGATTTTAAGACGTTCGGCTCATTAGTTTAGCAATTTTCTTGATGGGGGGTCTTGGGGTGTATTTTTTTAAGCTTGATAAAGAGCTAGGGAGGAACTAATAAAATAATAAAAAATATAAATATATAATCAAATAAATAAGCCCATCCCCCCTTAAACTAGGTTTGAGTCCTTGGAGTACCACATGCATTCATTAGTTTCATCGATTTAATTAATTAGGTTTATTTGTAAGTTAATTGGTGGTTTGGTGAACAAATATGAATGAACTCATTTGGATCATGTGTATCTCTGTTATTATAATCTGTCACCAAGAGGGAGTAGTTGGAATTTAGAAAAAAAAAAAAACTTTAGCTGGATGCAACCTACTGGAGTCAAAGGATAGTAAACCTTGATTATTAAAGTTCAGTCCCTCAATTAATTTATTAATTTAGTTACATATATGGTCATCGCTAGAATATTGGTTATATTGCTTGTAATATAGGAGGCACCAGTCTTTGGCTATGATATATTTCTACCGAAAAATGTACACATTTAATTCGAAAAGAGGGTTTGTGTGTGACCGTGTGACTATAAACCAACTGACAAATACCATTGATAGTCTCTTTCTGATATACACACACACACACACACAGGAGAGAGAGAGAGAGAAAGAGAGAGAGAATAGATAGCTAGAGAGAGAGATAGAGAGCGAGAGCGAGTGTGTGTGAGAGTGAGAGAGAAGAGATAGAGATATAGAGCGAGAGAAAGAGGGTAAAGGTTAAGCAGTGGGTGTCTAAATTCCTGGGCCAGCACTCCATGTTCTAATCGGTCCATTACCATTAATAACCTCATCTAGCGGGCCGCCACTGCTGCCACGGTAGTAGTGGTAGTGGTGGTATCAGGCCGACCACTACATTATGGGGAGGGAGTCAGCTTTCCTCACCAGTTGGGGGCAGTAGTTAAAGTCACAGTCATAGGTAGGTATTATAATCGCTGACAGGAACAACAACCATTAAGGGGATAGTGGCTGTTTTTTTGTCTATTCATTCATATACAGTATTCATATATTTTATAGTTTGCTCCCTAGACCTCCATCAAGCTTAAAAATATATCTTCAAGAACTCCTTTCGAGATATATTTGTGCAATTTCGGTAGAAAAGTATCCCGGCCGAAGGCCAGTTTCCTCCTAAATTACAGGCTCGCTATCGCTCGCCAGGTAAAAATTGACATATAACAGGACTCGAAATGTACAGAAATGGGGTGAAAAATCTTAAAATCGCCACATTAATGAGGCGAACGCCTTAATACCTTAAAAAAAAAACTAATGGGGCTAAGCATGAGGGAGAGATAGTATCCCAAGTAAAGTTCTAATGAAGTTTGTAAATAACGTAATAACTATGGAAGTAGAACAGGACTTTTACTCCTGACTGTACGTATGGTGACGTTGCTGCTAATATACTAAAGTCACTACACACATGCTAAGGTAGTCATGTTAATGCTCTCGGATTCTTTAATTTAAGATGTGTTACAGTTTATGAAAGATGGCCGAGTCTTCTCTCTCCCTCTCACACACATACAGAGAACAGAGAGAGAGAGAGAGAGTTAATTTGTGTGTGTGTGAGAGAGAGAGAGAGAGATAGTGTGTGTGAGAGTGAGTGAGTAATAAGGAAAACACTACTCCGATGTTTTGTATTCTTCATTATTTATTACATGTATGATGATATGGAAGAAGTTACAGTAATTTAGTCTAGTTTAGGTTAAGTTAGCTTAGCCTAACATGAGTTTGGCTTGGATGTGATCGGTTAGTGTAAGTTATCTAATATCGGTGTTTCCATTATGTACAGTCGCGGTCAGTCATGCTGGAAGATACTCCAAGTAATTTCAAACTGAATCAAATATCTTTATTGTTTACCTGATGTTTACATTTGGGAGGTTCAGTATACAATTTCAATCATGCTTATGTTCTGGGTGTGGTGTCCCTATAGTTCGAATCCCGGGAGGACCATATGATTTCATTAGTTTATTCAAGTGCATTGGTGATTGTAATTGATGATTAATGGTAAGAACGGGGTGTTACTTAAGTATATCATTTCGAGGGTTAAAAATGTATATGAATTTATGACCACGACTGTACGACTTGCCCGATCCTGGTGTGGTCAAAACTGTTGGTCTCGGTCAGGAAAGGTCAGAGCCAATGACCAATTATGGGGCCCAGGGCACCCCATTTAAAATTACCCTCTCTAATCACTACCTAAGAATTTCATGCTTGGTCTGATGGGTGTTGAGCGGCTTTAAGGGGGGGTCACCGTTTTTGTTTTATCTTTCTCTCCTTTTTTCTCTTTCCCTGGCTTGTATCCATTCGGCCCCATTCAGCCAACTGTTTTAAGACGTTTATCCCTATCCTGGTGTCGATTTCGTCCTGGCGAACGGTAGCGAGCCAGCATTTTATGGAGAAATCCGGCTTAGCCGGAGAAATTTTTCTATCAAATTTGTTTACAAATTTAGCTTGATGTCAAAACTAATATATATATATATATATATATATATATATATATATATATATATATGCTGGCTCGCTACCGCTCGCCAGGAAAATATTGACACCTGGATGTTGTAAACGTCTTAAAACAGAAGGCTGAATGAGGCCGAATGGATACAAGCCAAAGAGAGAGGGAGAGAAAGAGAAAAAAAGCGAGGTGGGGTCCCTTAATTGCTTTATATTGGTCAGGGTTGTTCTTTTAGCTTATTTCTTAAACTGACAATTAGCTACCAGTGTTTATAGAGTTTTATGTTGTTGTTGATGTTGTTTTTAATTTATTATGACACTCCTTTAATTGATAACTAGACTTGTGTTAATTCCTTTCAATTTGTTATTAATTACTAGTTAGTCTTAAATAATAATTATATCAGTAACGGTTTTCTATGAGTATTTTTCTTAATGTACATTTGAGTTTTACTCCTATTTTTCAGGAGATATTTCGTAAACTGCGTTTAATATACTTATTAATGTAATGGGTTAAATATTTCGCAATAAGTACAGATTACAAATATTGCAATAATTATACCCATATTCCGTATTATCATTATTGTTTTAAATCCATTCCTGACAGTCACCCCATCAATAATAAGAACCTGCCAAGCTATCTAGCTCAAAATATTTCTCGTCACAAATCATTTTAGCCCAAAATGGCATGGTTTATATTCATTTGACATTAAACTTCTACGTCTCCTCTCAGAATAAGAAAGGAGGCAAGAATAGAGTGACTGAGATATAATATATCACTGATATATTTTTTAATTGTAAATAATCGTTTCTGCGAGATATAATAGTAATACCAATTTATATTCGTATCAAATATGCAGTTCTGTCTTATTATTGGAAAGATAACGAATAATGATAGTTTATACATTTCACTTATATCATGCTACCATGAGGAAATTTTAAAACATTACTCATAAATTATATTCTACAAATGCACATAATTTACAGGTGGATCGAGTGGACCCCTTGCGGCATACCTGATATCGGAGAGAACGTACAGCCACCTCGCAAGTCACTAACCAACTGGCGCCAGCTGGGGAGTCCTATCGCTTATATACCTGGCGCCGCTGGGGGAGAGTGGCGGTGAAATCAGGTATGTCTCATTTATGTAATGCATTATAATATCTCCCTAGACAGCTGCGGCCTCATAAACACCGTGAATAACATGAATAACCACGGTGCTTTTTTGCTAGTATATTGAAAGGATACGACAGTTGACTTAGATGAAGATGTTTGACGAAGGGATTATAAGGTAAACCCATACAGTACCAGGGACGTCCTTTTCGTCATATTCTGGCAACTATTAGACGATTATATTTAGCTTAGGAAAGATCTCTAGCCATAATAAGGCTTCAAACTATGTCAACCAACTCTTTTAACAACCACAGATCCTTCCTAAGCAGCATAATATCGTCTAAATATAGCTAGAATACAATATAACACACGTCGCTGATACTCAAAGGGTTAATAAGAAAGGTGACTGTTGTGTGTTGTTTGTTTTATGCCGAGGGTGGTGTTGTGTAATAGGTATGTTGGCGTCACAGGGGAACTTTTATCGGCAATTTTAGACAGCCAATATTTTCCCGGCAATATTTCTAGGATCCTTTGCACTGGGAAGGGGAACTATTTCTAGGATCCCTTGCACTGGGAAGGGGACCTAAGCTGAAGATAGGTGAATTTAAGTGGCTGAATAAATTAGAAAGTTTACCTCCTAAGTTGCCAGACCAGTGTTGACGATATAGGTTGAGGGGAAAAGTGGTCGTGGGATACCTGGTTACTTGTGTTGGCCTTGGTCGACCTTACCTGTGCTGGGTAGTGGGTCAGTGCTGGCCAGGGTGCTCAAAGAGAAACTTACCCTCACCTGAGTTCGAGTAGTTTTTATTATAAGTGCAGTCTGTTGATGTGCCCTGCAACACACTGCAATTATTTTCCACCCCTCTGAACCCAATGGATCTTGCATAACCTGAAGAAGGTGCTTATGGATGTAACTATAATTAAGTGCGCAAAATCATCATGATATGAGTGTTTTTTACTATACAAGACCCTTTTCAATATCGAATAAATCATATGGTGGATGAATTTAATTTTGTCGAATTAGAGGAGTTAAATAAGCATCCTGACCCAACATTCTATCAATGCATGCTACGTGTGGTTACCTCAAACCGAAATTACTTAGCGTATAATTATATATATATATATATATATATATATATATATATATATATATATATATGCCATTTATTTATATATTTTATTAATGAAAATCTAGGAAATATAGTGCTCATTTAAATCCCAACCCATGATTATAATATTTTTTTTGTCTGAACTGCAGGCGATGACTGGCAAATTTATTATGATTAGACTTGTGAGGTGTCTGTAGTGAAGGGCATGGTGGGCGAACGAATGATTATAATACCTTTGCGCTACGCACACATCCAGCTAAATAATAATATTGATGACAATATGACAAGGGGGGAGGGGGAGAGGGGAGGGGACCAGCTATTTGTTTTAGCTTATAGGAGTTTGGGGAACCTATCAAGTGTAGTGAGCAGGCCTCCCCTTCCTCCCCTGTGAACTCAAGAGTGAGACAGTGAATGAATGGGAAACCTTACTTTTTAATACTTGTAAGGACTGGTTACTAGACCAGACAGTCAGTCATCGTCAATGCAGAGCATCAATCGACAATATCACCTTCACTGATCTTGACATGCGTATGATCTATTGAACCTAGCGGAATCGCTGTATATTTGCACAATTGCTCTTGATGTACTACACAAGAAGTTTGAAACCCCTGGGTCTAAAGGTCTCTTGCATTAAGGGTGAAGTTCAAGCATTTAGTGGCTTGTTGGGTAAAGTAGTGGATAAATTCACTTATCTTGGTAGTGAGATATAACAGTAGTGGGTCATGCCATGATCTTGTTCGTCGTCCCACTCTGTCATATGGCGTTATAGATTTTCTCAAAAAGAGTATTTGGCAATATTGATACATATGCAGAAGGACCAAGTTACGGATCTTCAAGACACTGTTACTCCATGTCTTGTTTTATGGTTGCAAGAAATGGACACTCAACAGGACGCATCAAATCCTTCGGTACAGTTGCCTGCACGTCTGTCCTTACTAGGGCTGTTAAGTTTAAGTCAAATATAGCCAATTTGATCGATTGGACATTATTTATAAAATTCGGGAACTGTTGGAAATGGACTGAGTCACGGCCTAGGACCTCACTTGGAGAGATCACTTGGAGTGGAGTCGTAGTGCGAGTGCAGCTATATGCCTTACTGGCGTTAACCCTGATGGATTAAGTGACCAGCATGAAGTCTGTATGGAATTATATAACTTGCCAGGTTAAGATGTACAGTGTTTAGTGAAGAGTAATGACCCCTCGTGCTCAAGGTGGCCACTAACTTTTCCCACGCCACAATACCCGATATTCCACTTATTTGGTCATACGATCCGCTTTCTTTACACAGAGGTCACCAGCCGGCATTTCTTTGTCAATATTTAGACCTTTCGTGCCATAAAGGTGTCGATTTTTTTCCTGGCGAGCGATAGCGAGCCTGTAATATAGGAGGAATCGGCCTTCGGCCGAGGGATTTTGTTACCGAAAAATGTACAAATTTATCTAGAAGGGGGCTCTTAGGGATTTTTTTATAAGGTTAATGGAGGTCTAGGGAGAAAACTACAAAAATAATGAATAAATATATAAATCGACCAATAAATAAACCCCCTCACCCGTTAAGGTATTGTTATATATTTGAAATTATTTGAAAATTATATAATTTCATTAATGACCATGATTTAGCACAAATCTAGCTTACTTGATTGTTATTTGAAGTTGGTGTTTTTGTTATCACTTTCACGAGTCACTAGGTATTTGTAACATATATCCTTCACTTTCACGAGTCACTAGGTATTTGTAACATATATCCTTCACTTTCACGAGTCACTAGGTATTTGTAACATATATCCTTCACTTTCACGAGTCACTAGGTATTTGTAACATATATCCTTCACTTTCACGAGTCACTAGGTATTTGTAACATATATCCTTCACTTTCACGAGTCACTAGGTATTTGTAACATATATCCTTCACTTTCACGAGTCACTAGGTATTGTGTAACATATATCCTTCACTTTCACGAGTCACTAGGTATTTGTAACATATATCCTTCACTTTCACGAGTCACTAGGTATTTGTAACATATATCCTTCACTTTCACGAGTCACTAGGTATTTGTAACATATATCCTTCACTTTCACGAGTCACTAGGTATTTGTAACATATATCCTTCACTTTCACGAGTCACTAGGTATTTGTAACATATATCCTTCACTTTCACGAGTCACTAGGTATTTGTAACATATATCCTTCACTTTTTGACTTTTTGTATTTTCTGTTTCTTGCGTCAGACATGGAAATATGATAACGTAACCAGTATAACAAGGCATATGGTATAGAATGTCATGATTACTGTAGGTAAAACAAATATTATTCTTGCAATATAATACAAATACCCTCTTTAATCTAACAATGATACCTTGATTTATTTAGAATGTCTTGATCTTCTGTATGTACAAGTTAAATATGGAACGTGTATGGTTATGTATTGATCGTGTTTCCTTATCTGTTTTTGTCAAGCTAAATTGTGTTATCCTTACTTGAGCCATTGTATCAGCCACGCTATAATACAGACCTTGTTGACGTGATCAACCTGCTGGTACAGTAACTCACCACCACTATCACACGAGCGATTTTTTCCTCAACGTTTATTCTCATCAATGGTCTGGCAGCTTATGAGGTCAACTTTTACAATTATTCTGTTGCGTAAGTTCATGAATCATCGGTACAGTTTCCGGTGCCAGTGTCCAAGATTCCTAATTGTTACTAGAAAAATGTTGGCCATGGAAATATAAAAAGCTCTGGTGTGATCCCCTCTTGAATCACATACCGTGTGAACCATCTGGACCACAGCCTTACCCTAGCCATTCTCACGGCGGGGAAGTCATGAGGGATTAACATTAAGGGGGGTCACCTGCTTGTGTTTCTCCTTTTCTCTCTTTATCTGGCTTGTATCCATTCAGCCCCATTCAGCCTATTATTTTAAGACGTTTATCACTATCCAGGTGTTGATTTGTATAGAGAAATCCGGCTTCGCCGGAGAAATGTTTCTATCGAAAATGTACAAATTTAGCCTGATGTCAAAAACTTATTACAAAATATGCTGGCTCGCTACCGCTCGCCAGGAAAAAATCGACACTTGGTTGGGGATAAACGTCTTAAAATAGTAGGCTGAATGGGGCCGAATGGATACAACCCTGAGAGGGAGAGAGAGAAAGAAAAAAATAGGTGGGCCCCGTTAAGCACTTACCAAGATTTCCCACAAACACATTGGTGCTTTCATACTTTGAATATATACTATTATATTTTCGATATATTATTATACCCTATCATTTACCATCCCATTCCAACTGCTATCATTGCCACGATTACCTAAACTAATCTCATTTATTTTATTATCCACTTCAATTGATAAGCTCGAAATATTTTGATGAGACCATATAGTATTGGGTTTGAATTACAAATGCAAATTCACACTAAAGTATTTTATCCTGTGTATTATATGTTTCTATATATATCGTTCTAATACGTAACACATTATATTTAAATATTATCATACAACCCATGGAAAATATATGAATTAACATGTTGAAATATGTTAATATATCTATACTCCTTTAAGTAATTCTTGGTGCTCTCGATAAACCTTGGTGTGTGTGTGTGTGTGTGTGTGTTATTCATAATTGTATTCATAAATGTAGTTTGACAGGAATTGATTGTTTGGCTCGTGTTGTCCCGCTTCTTAGACATTATCATCAATTACAATTACCCATATCCTTGCTCAAGGGAGATGGTAACCGCCGACTATGTCTCAGAAAACCTTCATCAACCTGAGCGAGATTTGAAACCCGGCCTGCTGGGTTGCAGGCAAGGACGGTACCACTGAGCTAGCCACGGTGTGTGTGTGTGTACGTGTGTGTGTGCGTGTTTTGGTCAAGATGTAATTATACGGTGTTGTGATGTATATGTTATAATGTATATATGTATGTATATACTCAGGCACATACCCCATTCATGGGGGTAGCCGACTCGAGACAGAGCCCGAGCAGAAACCTTTAAAGTTCCAATTCTTAGGGTCCGGGACCACTTTTGCGTTCCCTCTCCCCTTTCTCTGTCTCGTTGAGTAGGAGAATTTAACAAGGGGAGGAGGATTCCTAGCCTCCTGCCCCTGTGAATATATACTGTATACACTACATCATGTATATCAAGATACGTATGCTCACTACAATACCATTTGCCATCTTGTCCGAATAAAACTTCTATGAAGAGTATCCCAGTAGATTTCAGGTATAATATGGGTCTGTATTGCTTTTAGTATATGATTCCAGTGATCTATTCTTGTCTATTACATCACTATTACATTGTTTAAAGGTTCAATTGTGTATTTGTTGAAATAAGTAAAATAACAAGAGTGACGAAGAAAATAAAAATAAAACGTAGAATGTAATCTAACGTATGTTGATGTAATTACCTACAAAATCATGCAACCTATTAATTAACACATTTTTTTTGGAAAGTAGTTATATATGCATACACTAGTATGCAAATATAACTACTTTCCAAAAACAAGCGTTAATTAATTGGTTGCATGTTTTTTTTTCTTCATCTAGCCATGTTTTGTTTTATTTCTTTGATATATAATCTAGTAATATTTGTTTGCGTTTTTTTTTTTTTTTTTTTTTTTAGTTTCTGTATGTACTGTGTGAGAGAGAGAGAGAGAGAGAGAGAGAGAGAGAGAGAGAGAGAGAGAGAGAGAGAGAGAGAGAGAGAGCTACATAGAGCTACATAGAGCTACATAGATACACAGACCACACAGACCTCAAGGTCCTTACTAGGCAGTCTGGCCTTACAAACTATATATGTATATATGCATATATATATATATATATATACATATATATACATATATACACCGGTACACACATATACACACATACACATACATACATACATATATATACAGTATATATACACATACTGTACAGTGCACACACATACACTTACATACATTTTTTTTTTTTTTTTTTTTCACCCCAGCCCTCTGCAGATAGAGGTCAAGCCTTCCCTTGAAAGCGTTTATTGTGTCGCTCTCCACCACTCTCGCTGGTAGTTTATTCCACTCTGTCGCCACACTGTAGGTGAAGAAACTCTTTGTGACATCTAGGTTTGCCTTTTTGGTTTTTAATTTCATTCCATTTCCGCGAGTTTGATTAGTATTGTTTAATGTGAATAGTGCATTTACATCGACTTTGTCGAAACCTTTTAGTATCTTAAAGCACTCAATAAGCTGACCCCTCAACCTCCTCTTTTTTAATGAGAACAGGTTCAATCGTTTAAGTCTTTCTTCATATGGTTTATTTCTTAATGAGGGTATCATCTTCGTCGCTCTACGCTGTACTGACTCGAGTCTTACAATGCCCTTGATCAGATAAGGTGACCAGAACTGCACACCATATTCAAGGTGGGGCCTCACCATACTTTTGAACAGTGGCACTATTACGTTTTCATGTTTATATGTAAATTTTCGTTTAATAAAGCCCAATGCTATGTTTGCCTTATTTGCAGCTGCTATACATTGGTCGGAAGTTTTAGGTTTTCAGATATTAGTACCCCTAGGTCTTTTACTACCGTTGCGGTTTTTATTTGTTTGCCATTCATTTCGTATTTGTATTTCATATTTCTGCTACCAACCTGCAGCACCTGACATTTATCGACATTGAAGGGCATCTGCCATTTTTTTCGACCACTCTGATATTTTGTTTAAATCAGATTGCAACGCATTTCTATCATCTTCGTTCAGGACTGTATTTCCTATTTTTGTATCGTCGGCAAATTTGGAAATGGTGTTGTTTACCCCTACATCAATATCGTTAATGTAAATGAGAAACAGGACCGGTCCAAGGACTGAACCCTGTGGAACTCCACTAGTGACAGGCTCCCACTCCGATTCCACTCCATTTATCACCACTCCCTGTCTTCTGCCTGTAAGCCAATTTTTTATCCAAGAATGAATTTCACCTTTGATACCTATCCTCTCCAGTTTAGCCAATAGTTTTCGGTGAGGCACCTTGTCGAAAGCTTTTTGAAAGTCCAAGAAGATTATATCTAGTGATTTCGTCATGTCGTTATATGTGAATAGTTTGTTATAAAATTCAATCAAATTTGTTAGGCATGACTTATTTGATCTAAAGCCGTGTTGACTATTTTTGATTAGGGGAGAGAGAGAGAGAGAGAGAGAGAGAGAGAGAGAGAGAGAGAGAGAGAGAGAGAGAGAGAGAGAGAGAGAGAGAGAGAGAGAGAGAGAGAGAGAGAGAGAGAGAGAGAGAGAGAGAGAGAGAGAGTAATATAAGTAGCAATCCTTACATACCAAGTATAGTTCATCGACCCTTTTTAATCAGGTCCATACAAACCGTCACGAATTACCTGCAATATCTCACCTGTCCCGTTATTACTGTCCCATCCCATCCTCTCTACTGTCCACCGGAATTATGCACTTGTTTAATCAAGGGGAGGCAGACCGTTGTTCTGGACCCCCTTCTCCCTAATGTTTAGCCCCACTAGTTTGGCGATTTTAACACCTTTCGCCCCATTTCGTAGTAAATTTTAAGACCTTTCGTGCCATTTAGGTGTCGATTATTTCCTGGCGAGCGAAAGCGAGCCTGCAATTTTAAGAGGAAACGGCCTTCGGCCGGGACATTTTTCTACCAAAAAATTTACAAATTTTTCTTGATGGGGGGTCTATTAGTGTTTTTCTAAGCTTGATGGAGGTCTAGGGAGGAAACTAAAAATATATATGAATACATTAATTAATTGACCAAACAAACGGCCAGCCTCCCCGTAATGACTCTCCCACGTGAAAGAACAGAGTTTCCACACACACACACACACACACACGTCTGTGTGTCCAGGCATTTTGGCTCGAACGTCCCTTGATTTTGGCCCTGTCACTCTTTCAACTATGGGGGAGGCACTCGCTATAGGCAGTTATGCCTTTTGCCTCCCTCAATCACATAGAAAAAAAAAAAAAAAAAAAAACACACACACACACACACACACACACACACACAGAGCCAGGATATCCTCTCTGTGAATAGGTGTGAAAAACTGTAATTGTTTAGTTATGTAATGTGTGTGTGTAGCTGAGGATGTGACGGTGCCGGAATAGGGCGTGTGTGTGTGTTTTTGTGTTTGTATTTGTGTGAGAGAGAGAAAGAGCTCATGTCTGTGTCATTTGTGTGTGTGTGTGTGTGTGTGTGTGTGTGAGAGAGAGAGAGAGAGAGAGAGAGAGAGAGAGAGAGAGAGAGAGAGAGAGAGAGAGAGAAGCAGGTAATATAAGAAGCAATCCTTTCATTCGGATGACGCTAATTTAGATACCAGTGACGATTTTCTCATCGAGTTATTTTAACAATTCTTAAACCCTTTAAGGGGAAATATCCACTTGAGGGATTTTTTTCTTGACCCCTTTCTCCCTCATGTTTAGCCCCATTGCTTTTGATATTATAAAACGTTTGCCCCATTAGTTTAGCGATTTTAAGAACTTTCACCCCATATTAAGACCTTTCGTGCAATTCAGGTGTCAATATTATCCTGGTGAGCGATAGCGAGCCTGTAATTTAAGAGGAACCGGCCTTCGGCCGGAATTTTTTTCTACCGAAAAATGTACAAATTTATCTTGAAAGGGACTCAAAGGGGTGTAATTTTAAGCTTGATGGAGGTCTAGGGAACAAACTAAATACCTGCCCTTAATAGCTAGGGTTAAAGGAATGAAAACTATCTCAAACAACCTCTGACTACAAAAGGTCATTCCAAAGCTGACTACAATCTTCTAATAGGAGCCAGAATAAGAATAAGAGGAGGAAAGGCTCCTACTGAAGAGGAGGAAAGGAGCCTACTGAAGAGGAGGAAAGGCGCCTACTGAAGAGGAGGAAAGGCGCCTACTGAAGAGGAGGAAAGGCGCCTACTGAAGAGGAGGAAAGGCGCCTACTGAAGAGGAGGAAAGGCGCCTACTGAAGAGGAGGAAAGGCGCCTACTGAAGAGGAGGAAAGGCGCCTACTGAAGAGGAGGAAAGGCGCCTACTGAAGAGGATGAAAGGCGCCTACTGAAGAGGATGAAAGGCGCCTACTGAAGAGGATGAAAGGCGCCTACTGAAGAGGATGAAAGGCGCCTACTGAAGAGGATGAAAGGCGCCTACTGAAGAGGATGAAAGGCGCCTACTGAAGAGGAGGAAAGGCGCCTACTGAAGAGGATGAAAGGCGCCTACTGAAGAGGATGAAAGGCGCCTACTGAAGAGGATGAAAGGTGCCTACTGAAGAGGATGAAAGGCGCCTACTAAAGAGGATGAAAGGCGCCTACTGAAGAGGAGGAAAGGCGCCTACTGAAGAGGAGGAAAGGCGCCTACTGAAGAGGAGGAAAGGCGCCTACTGAAGAGGAGGAAAGGCGCCTACTGAAGAGGAGGAAAGGCGCCTACTGAAGAGGAGGAAAGGCGCCTACTGAAGAGGATGAAAGGCGCCTACTGAAGAGGATGAAAGGCGCCTACTGAAGAGGATGAAAGGCGCCTACTGAAGAGGATGAAAGGCGCCTACTGAAGAGGATGAAAGGCGCCTACTGAAGAGGATGAAAGGCGCCTACTGAAGAGGAGGAAAGGCGCCTACTGAAGAGGAGGAAAGGCGCCTACTGAAGAGGAGGAAAGGCGCCTACTGAAGAGGAGGAAAGGCGCCTACTGAAGAGGAGGAAAGGCGCCTACTGAAGAGGATGAAAGGCGCCTACTGAAGAGGAGGAAAGGCGCCTACTGAAGAGGAGGAAAGGCGCCTACTGAAGAGGAGGAAAGGCGCCTACTGAAGAGGATGAAAGGCGCCTACTGAAGAGGAGGAAAGGCGCCTACTGAAGAGGATGAAAGGCGCCTACTGAAGAGGATGAAAGGCGCCTACTGAAGAGGATGAAAGGCGCCTACTGAAGAGGAGGAAAGGCGCCTACTGAAGAGGAGGAAAGGCGCCTACTAAAGAGGAGGAAAGGCGCCTACTGAAGAGGAGGAAAGGCGCCTACTGAAGAGGAGGAAAGGCGCCTACTGAAGAGGAAAGGCGCCTACTGAAGAGGATGAAAGGCGCCTACTGAAGAGGATGAAAGGCGCCTACTGAAGAGGATGAAAGGCGCCTACTGAAGAGGATGAAAGGCGCCTACTGAAGAGGATGAAAGGCGCCTACTGAAGAGGATGAAAGGCGCCTACTGAAGAGGAGGAAAGGCGCCTACTGAAGAGGAGGAAAGGCGCCTACTGAAGAGGATGATAATATAATGGTATGCGAAGGAAAGGCGCCTACTGAAGAGGATGATAATATAATGGTATGCGAAGGAAAGGGCCAAAGTAGGAAAGTAAGGGAAATAAGTTGATACATTCAGATATGCTGTAGGTATGCCATTTTAGATGTAGGAAAGTTAGTAGAGATATAAATAGGTGAATACAGTCATTTATAAATATTCGTGGACCCCTTATGTTTCGCTTTATGCAATTATAACTATCTGGATGTATTTTTTATGGAACTTTGCGATAGATAGTATGTATATTTTGTTAGTTGATGTATTAAATATTATAATCTTAAATTCGTTTTCAGAGATATACTTCCATAATTTGAAATAGGGGCGGTCAACGATTTGTTATCAGTGACTGTACATACTGTATATAATTGACCACTTGCAAGTTTCAGGCTATAAGGAAGTTGGATCCGTAAACGTAGATATTTAGCAGACACAAAGATATAAGAGCTGTGATGGATGGAGAGTTTGTTGAATTTGATTTTACATATTTATAGATGCACCACAGTAGTATTTTAGTTGGTAATCCTCTGTAATATTGATGTCTACGACTCCAACTTCCTTTTAGCTGGTAATGTGGTGATTGCAGGGGAATCAGTAAGTGTAGGGATAATAGCTAAATCCAGAGGAAAGTAGGTGTGGATAATTGTAACTAAGTTAGTACCGCTATCGTCCTTTTATCTTTATTCTGGTTACTTTTAGCCTATTTTATTCAGCTTAAGGGGAGATATCCACTTGAGGGATGTTTTCCTTGACTCCTTTCTCCCTCATGTTTAGCCCCATTGTTTTCCTAATGTTAAGACGTTCGCCCCATTATTTTGACGATTTTAAGAACTTTCAACCCATTTCTGTCAATTTTAAGACCTTTCGTGCCATTTAGGTGTCAATTTTATCCTGGCGAGCGATAGCGAGCCTGTATTTTAAGAGGAACCGGCTTTCAGCCGGGACATTTTTCTACCGAAAAATGTACAAATTTATCTTGAAAGGGGCTCAAGGGGGTGTAATCTTAAGCTTGAAGGATATCTACGGACCAAACTAAAAACCTCCCCTTAAACAGGGCCTGCAGCAGTTAACAGGCTTCGATAAAGCTCGCGTAGCCTTTTTTTTTACTACAACAGATCCTTCTTAAACTGCATAAATTCGTCTAGATATAGCTAAAATAAAATTGAAAAGACGTTGCCGGTACCAAAGGGGTTAAGGGGGGTGACCTGTTTTTGTTCTGTCCTTTTCTATCTTGCTCTGGCTTGTATCCATTTGGCCCCATTCAGCCTACTGTTTTAAGACGTTTATCCCCATCCAGGTGTCATTTTTTTACTGGTGAGCGGTAGCGAGCCAGCATATTTTTTATTTTTGTTTGACAGCAGGCTAAATTTGTACATTTTTCGATAGAAAAATGTCTCCGGCGAAGCCGGATTTCTTCATATAATGCTGGCTCGCTATCGCTCGCCAGGAAGATAGATGGGGATAAACGTCTTAAAATAGTTGGCTGAATGAGGCCGAATGGATACAAGCCGGAGAAAAAGAGAAAAGGACAGAAATAACAAAAAGCAGGTCACTCCCCTTAAGTAGCTACAGTATATGATAGGAAGGTAACAAAGTACAGAATCTAGCTTGTTCATTTGCTCTTATCACTTGCATACTCTCCGTTAGTTTATCTATAAAAGAAAACTGGACTCATGCAGTAGATAAATAATATGACTAATTAACGGTTGTATAGCAAATTATTCTTGTAAGATAATCACGCTATATGCCCTTCCATACATAAATCACTGAGTGGATAAAACATTTATTTGGTCAACTGTACAGTAGTAAGTACAGTATATGAGTACTAATGTTAATAGATAAGTGGACAGGTATGTAGGTAGTAAGTATAAGTGGACAGGTATGTAGGTAGTAAGTATAAGTGGACAGGTATGTAGGTAGTAAGTATATAAGTACTAATGTTGATATATACAGTATATATACTGTAAGTGAACAAGTTCGTAGGTAGTAAATATATAAGTACTTTTGTTATGTGTATGAAGGAGGCAAAAGGTAAGCTGCCTGTAATAAAGAGTGACAGAGAGCCAAGTTCAAGGGACGGTGGGGTCAAAATGCCTGAACACACGAAGTTAAAAGCAGTTTAAGTCATAGGATGAAGGAAAGATTGATTATTGAAGAACGTTCCAGAGTTCAATTGTTGAGTAGAAGAAAAACTGATACAATTTTCTAATTCTTGGGTTAGAAAGCTGGACAGAATAGGAGTAAGAATATGTTGAAAGACGGGTGCCTCGCACTCGCGACATGGACGAGTTAATAGATAAGTGGACAGGTACAGTTAGTCAAAGTTCCAGCTGACCCACCCTCGCTCTGGGGCTCGCAGATTTAGGTGGCAATACTGGTGTAGTTGCCAATCAGTGGATATAATAACTTGAATATTTAAGCAAATCTACGAACTTTGGATGAATGTTCGGGATCATACATAGCGATGTATGCATTTTCATTTGAGATAGGCTTACTTTCCCTTGTTTAGTATATATGTTCTAACAATGATATAGCCGAAATCAGATCTACCAATCCCAATCTTTGTAAGACACACCTCCCTCCTACACCAGTATTGCCAGATAATTTTGCGAGCCCCAGAGCGAAGGTGGGTCAGCTGGAACTTGAACCAACTGTATGAAGGTAGTAAGTATATTAGTACTAATTTTGATATATAAGTGAACAGGTACATAAGTATGAAGTATATAAGTACTAATGTTAATAGATAAGTGGACAGGTGTATTGTACGTAGGTTAATGGGGTACGTAGTAGCCAGCCAGGTAGCCAGTGTAAGTGTAACCTCTAAGGGTGCGCAGTAGATCTAGGATGAAAGAGAAAGTGATGTGTGTGTGTGTGTGGTAGCTGTGTTGTTGGGGTCACAGGGATGCTAGAAGGTTGCATCGGTAGTAAGGTGGTATTGCTTAGGTTGAGAATGCATTGTGATTTCACTCTCTCTCTCTCTCTCTCTTTATATATATATATATATATATCTGTCGGTCAAAATATTTAATAATTCAACTGATGATAAAGTGTTAAACAAATTGCAACAATTTCGTAAGCCACCACCATGATCCAAGCCTACACAATACACGTACTGTACATTTATATTTGGTCGTAAATCCATAAATGACTGCGTTTGTTTGTGAGTAATGTAGATATTTTCACAGGTCAAGGTGTTTCTCGCCCATTTAATTATAATATGCCGACACCCTGATCCTATCATTGTTCTCCGACAATCTATGCATGTCCTATTTTAGTAATATATTGTGACGTCTACCAGCATTGGCAGAATCGCCTCTCGTTAGCCACTAGCGCTCGCCAGGGACATCGAAATGGGCTACAGTTATCAGAGAATGTTGTTCTTTCTTTCCTAGTAATTGCATTGTCACAGACAGTCCAGTGGTGATCTTTGTTTTCGTCTGTGACAACGGGTTGTATTTTATATCAACAGTAGTGATGATAGTACCAGCGTGGGAATGAGAGATACTTTCAGAGCGAGATGGTAGTGAGTGTCTGTAGGTGCGGGAGCATCCCTGCCTCTCGCTCGCTATTGGCCGGCGTGTCTGGCTGTGTCACGTGACACCTGCTGTCTTGTGATGTCTCGGCCCGTGATTGGCCGACCATCGCGCCTTTGCGGGCTCCTGTGTAACTAACCTCCTACACGAGGGTCCCCAGGAGCTGTCCTCGTCAGGACAGGCTTGGCGCGCGTGCTTCTAACATCCCTTTGCATACTCTCCCCCGATCACCACCTTTATCACTGTTTCTCTCTCTGAACGTCTTCTTTTCCATTACTTCTCGCCTTTATTCAATTACTTATCCCCTTGGGTTCTGCATACGGTTTCCATAGCCGGCCCATTGTATTGCATGCGCCGTCCTCAGAGATATTTACATGTACTTAGAATAGGTTTGAGGGTTCTTAGTTAGTATAGGTTAAGAACTTTGTGTGTCTCCATTATTGATTTAGTGTTTCTGCTCTTTTATTTAATACTAGACTGGGATAAGGTAACTGTAGTCGTCGTCTCCGATGTGTGTACGGTGTGCTTATACCTACACGACTTCGACCGGTCCTGTGGTAGCCTGGGTTGTCTTTTCGGTTGCGTCCTTTGCGAGTGCAGCATTGTGTTGACTGAGGGTTTTGGCCTGTACCAGTTCCACACTTTGCTGCCTCTTTGCTTGTCTTTGGAGGGTCGCCAGGATAGAACCAGATACTTGTGATCTGGATCTATCAAGAGAGCACCCTAGTCAATTAACGTAACTCAAAGGATGCAGTCTTAAGGACATCGCTAGGCTACGAGCCTGTCTTGCTCAACCCCAGTTCCTTACCTAGAGTATCCCAGCTAGACATTATTAATCGAGTAGACACTTGTTAGTATTTAATAGAAGCTCTTTGATATGTACGCATTATTATTCACAGCATTTATTAGTCTAGGTTGTTGTTGAGCCGCACAACCATAGCAGACTGTTTCGTTGATGAGGAAGTACTTCTTTTAGTGTCGAGCATTGCTACCGTTGCGCATTTATAGTATTCTCGTGTCAGTTAACATTATATGTCCTATCTTTTTGTGTATTAGATTTACACGTGTGGTGTCCTGCCTCCTGCCTTTATATAGTTCAAGATCAGTACGAGCATCTTATGAGCATCAGACTTTCTTCAGAAGTTTCCAGGTCTATGCTGTAGGACTATACTTCACTTTCTTTCAGATAGGAGTGAAGAGTTTATTGTTGTTTAGAGTAACTGTTTTGAAGCATCTTTTTATTGTATTAAATCTTGCAGTGATTTAATTGATCTTCCCATAGATTCCTTTTTATGCATTTTAACGTAACGTGCATCTTGTTTGTTATCAGGCTATACCAGTGTCTGTTAGCCTGAAGTAGAGTACATTTATGCCCAGTTAAGGATACCCCGCTATCCCAGATTAACCCTGGAGGGTATAGATGTTTTGTTCGCCGGCATATAAGTTCGAGGGTTTGGATCTAGCGTACCGTTGTTGCATAGTGCCCTATTACTAGTCCAATCATTGAGTGCCCTTGTTTTATTCGTAGCCCCGGGCGTAAAAAATGGCGACCTTGCCTAGGATCTTATCTTAGACGTGATAACAAATAGCGACCTTGCCTAGTATCTTATCTTAGTCGTCATAACAAATGGCGACCTTAGTCTAGGATTTAGTGAACTAAGAAATAATTGCAGGATTTTTGGACATTTGTTTTTTTGGAGGAATATTTTGGACACATTGGAATTTTTTTTTGGCAACGTAGTATAGCACTTGAGTTGTCTTCAAGCATTTTTTGAGTGAATAGTGCTACATGAGAGTTTAGGTACTTTTTTTTATAAACGTTGAGGATTTCCGGTGGACACTGTCGAACGACGGATCAGTGTACAGTGAGGACACAGTACGGGAAGCAGGCAAGGAGGTGGAGAAGGTGGAGTTGTTAAGAGGCGTTCGGGTGGTGAACAATGAGGAGGATGCTCGGATATTTTTGGAGGAGCCTGTGTCAGCGGATCGTGTGTCGGGGCTAGACCAGTATGGTCTGCAGTGTGTAGCCACGGTCTTAGGGTTTCCCGGTACTAGCGGTTTGTCGAGAGGTGAGCTGGTTACCTGTGTGCTCGGTGGGGTGCGTGGGGCTTCGGGTGGAGCGGGAGCTGGGGCACCTTCTGCCCAGCCCCCATTCCACTTGACTCCTACCATGGCGCCCCCTCGGGCTTCGGAGCCGGGTACGTTCCCGCAGGCCGATGCCCGCTGGCGGTTGGGTATGCCTCTAGGTGATTCACTGGGTGGGTCCCCGATAGTAGCACCCCCTCCTCAAGGTTTGTCTGCCGAGATGTTGTTTCAGCTCGAACTCGCCAAACTTAACCAGCAGGCTGAGCAACGAAATCATGAGGCTGAGCTCGAGATGGTTAAGATTCAGGATGAGGAGAGAAAGGCCATGTACTGTGTAGACATAGAGATTGAGAAGTCTCGGGTGGAGTCGACAGGGCAGCGTCTCGGTTCTGCGAATCGAGGTCTTGATCAGTCTTTATCGCACCTTCTTAAGTTAATCCCTGCATTTGACGAGTCGGGTGTCACCGAGTTATTCCTGCGTTTTGAGAAGAAGTGCCGGGAGCACCAATGGCCCGAGGTTAAGTGGGCAGCCCTTGTTTCCTCTAGGTTGGTTGGCAAAGGACTCAAGGCATATGATGCGTTGCCCTTGGAGTCTTGCATCGATTATGAGGTATTGAAGGAAGCTGTTCTGCGGGCGTACGAGTTACAACCAGAGACATATAGGTTGAAGTTTCGGGGTGTTACGAAGGGTCGTGAGTGCACTTTTCTAGAACATGCCCGGGAACTGTCTGATGCTTTGAGAAATTGGCTGAGGTCAGAGAAGGTGACGACGTTCGAAGAGCTTGAGCAGTTATTCCTTCTAGAGCAATTTTTTAAGTGCACAGGTGGCGACCTGACTTTGAACCTCAAAGAGAAACAACCTATAACTCTACAAAAGGCAGCTGAGTTGGCTGACCTGAGAGTATCGCTGATTCGTGGGTGCGGGTCTGCACAATGGACCAATGCAGTTAACAAGGGGCGCAACACTCCACCCCCCCGAGTCAGTGATGCAACATTTAATAACCAAAGTAATAGCAATGATACAAATTTTGATCACAAACCAAAAACCGTCCCGTTTAAGAAAGGTCAGGGCCCTTCCCCACCTCAGGGGAAGTCCAAGGGTGAAGTAGAGTGTTTTAAGTGTCATGAAAAGGGGCATTTTGCACGTTCCTGCCCTAGTAACCAACCTACAGCAGTCGTGTCTTTGGCTAGCAAGATTGGGGTGTCTCTGAGGTCTTCTGCATTTACCCGGGGTGATATGTCAGATGCGGGGGCACAGCCAGTGAAGGAGTGTCCGGAAGGCTCGAAACCTGTCCGCGATGCTTTTTGCGACCATAGAGGGCGTGGCTGCGTGAGTTGGGCTGGTTGCAAGCATGGGTTGGAGTTGTTGCGTGATACAGGTGCATCCCAGACTCTGATGAAAAACTTTACAGGCCAACCTATAAACGTGGCACGGGTAGTTGTGGTGCAGGGTATTAATGCTACACGGTCATATCCGTTGGTTCGAGTGGAGCTGGAGGTTGATGGTGTGACACGAGAGATAGATGTTGGAATCGTAGAGAAACTGCCAGTAGAGGGCGTCGACCATCTTCTCGGCAATGACTTTGCGGTGCCTACTTCTGAGGTTCCACCCTTAGTCGTTGCCGAGAGGGCGGCCGACGTGAGTAGGGAGGGGCAGGAGTTGGTCGAGAGGTGTCAATTACAGCAGAAGGCGTGTGTTGTCACCCGATCTCGTGCATCTAAGGTGTCACAGCCTATTCCTCAGTCTCTAGACCAGCGGAGGAACGGTCGGAAGGAGAAAGCTAAAGTTGGGAGAAGTTTTGTGAGTTTTGATCCAGCGGCTCTTCTTGGCGACTTAGTATTAGCACCAATGTTTAGGTCCGGAGTGGCCCCAGAACCTGTCACACTTGGTGAGGAGGTAGGGCGTGAGAAAACTCCGAGACAGCAACGTTACACACTTAAGCAAGATAGGATCGAACAGTCCAGTATCGGGGGAGGCCATAAGTTGCTCCGGGAGCACTTAGATAGATTGGCTCCTTCAGATATCTGTCGGCTGCAGATAGATGATCCTGAGCTTCAGAAGTGTAGTAACGGTGCGATTGAACTCGAGGACAGGGAAGCATGTCATGTGAACCTGTTAAAGGAGTTTGTGAGGCAACCACCTGAGCAGCCTGTGTTGGTCTGCAGTGGCCAAGGTGGAGAAGGAGAGGGGGGCAGTGGGGCACAGGTGGAGGAGAGTTGGGATTGTCATATCTCGGCGGAGCAGTGGGCAGGGGACACGAGCCAGGTGGCTGTGGAAGCGCTAGAGCACCTGCCTGAGCAGCAGTGTGCAGCGCTCCAGCACCCGCTAGGTTCATACCCCACTGTTTGTGTCGAGCACCCAGGCCTCACAACTCTAGCGGTGCACGAGGTTCCGCTGACAGGTCACTTGAGTGTGAGTAGACCGTTGGCCTCGTTGTTTCAGTTGTTCAAGGTGGGCGACGAGGATTTGGCATGGTTGTCAGGTCAGGGTCGACCCATGGCTGCTAAGGGTAGTGGTCAGAACCAGGACATTGATCAGATTGGTGAGGTTGGCTGTGGAGTGGATGTGCCCAGTCGTCGCATAACCTCCCAATGCTGCTCTAGTATTGTGCAACAGCCCTACCATAGACCGACTGTATCTGGCCATGTCGCTGAAGGCGGTGATGCTGCGCAGGCAGATGTAGTCGCAAGGAATGCGGGGGTGCGCATGTACGGTATCAGTGGGGGAGCATTAGCAATTACGAACTGTGGGAGTGACTGCACAGGTGATACAGATTGTCCCTCTCGTGACCTGGCTGTTCTAGGGACAAAGGTGGAGAAGGAGGGAGGCTATAGTGTAGAAACTGTGGTCTCGGCTGGGTTGTGGGAGGGCAATGAGCATGTTGTTTTTCGAGATAAGTTGCAACCTCTTGTTCCTAAGCGTCAAGAGAAGTTGTTTACTAGGCTGTGGCAGTACGTCCGTATGTTTGTTGATTCTCCAGGCCTGATGTACGGGGTAGAATCCGACATGGAGGCTGGAGACAGTGCAAGGTTCAAATTGGCTCCCTACCGTATAAATCCTGCTCGACAGCCTGTTGTGAAAGCAGAGCTGGACTACATGTTGACGAAGGGTCTGAGGGATAAGGAATGTCTAAGGAATGTCGTGAGTGGTCGTTGCCTGTAACTTTGCAACCTGTGTTAAGTGGCAAGATCCGTGTGTATGTTGATTGCAAGAGTGTGTGTGCATTATCCCTGACAGACGCCTATACTTTACCTAGAGTTGACGACACCATAGACCGCATCGGGGCTGCATCGCTTATCGCGAAGGTAGAACTAGTGAAAGGTTATTGGCAGGTCCCGTTGCCGGAGAGAGCGAAGAGAAGTGCCAGTCTTGTGATGAACTGGGCAGTTTATCAGTGCCAGGTGTTGTTTTGCTGCCGGAACACAAGTTGGATGTGTGGCATGTTAAGGGCGCTGATAATGTTGTGGCTGATTGTTTGTCACGGGAGGGTACGCTTCAAGGAGCACCCTCGCCGTTCAGTCAGTGTGTGTTTGAGTGGAGAAAAACCAGGCTTGCCCCTGTAGAGCAGCCGTCAAAAACAACATTAAAATTAAATAAAAAAAAAAATCACATAAAACTCTTTCTTTTTGATAGTTAATTGTAAGTTGCCAATGTTATAGCTAAAGTCCTAAGTTGAACCTGTCTTTCACTTAGTAGGCTGGGCTCTGTGAAGCTTGCTCAGGGAGCATAGCAGGCTAAATTATACTATTGTGTTTGGGAGGGGTTATAAGATTTTCTTTATGCTAATATGTTGTTTTATTTAAGATTGAGCTTTGCATTTCATTTTTGGTGGAGTGGCTGGGTGTGGCGGGTCTTGTCGGCATTCTGCCTTGTCAGATATGGTGCTCGCCTAATGTTGAGCGTCCCATACTTGGGCGGGGTGTGACGTCTACCAGTGTTGGCAGAATCGCCTCTCGTTAGCCACTAGCGCTCGCCAGGGACATCGAAATGGGCTACAGTTATCAGAGAATGTTGTTCTTTCTTTCCTAGTAATCACATTGTCACAGACAGTCCAGTGGTGGTCTTTGTTTTCGTCTGTGACAACGAGTTGTATTTTATATCAACAGTAGTGATGATAGTACCAGCGTGGGAATGAGAGAGACTTTCAGAGCGAGATGGTAGTGAGTGTCTGTAGGTGCGGGAGCATCCCTGCCTCTCGCTCGCTATTGGCCGGCGTGTCTGGCTGTGTCACGTGACACCTGCTGTCTTGTGACGTCTCGGCTCGTGATTGGCCGACCATCGCGCCTTTGCGGGCTCCTGTGTAACTAACCTCCTACACGAGGGTCCCCAGAAGCTGTCCTCGTCAGGACAGGCTTGGCGCGCGTGCTTCTAACATCCCTTTGCATACTCTCCCCCGATCACCAACTTTATCACTGTTTCTCTCTCTGAACTTCTTCTCTTCCATTACTTCTCGCCTTTATTCAATTACTTATCCCCTTGGGTTCTGCATACGGTTTCCATAGCCGGCCCATTGTATTGCATGCGCCGTCCTCAGAGATATTTACATGTACTTAGAATAGGTTTGAGGGTTCATAGTTAGTATAGGTTAAGAACTTTGTGTGTGTCTCCATTATTGATTTAGTGTTTCTGCTCTTTTATTTAATACTAGACTGGGATAAGGTAACTGTAGTCGTCGTCTCCGATGTGTGTACGGTTTGCTTATACCTACACGACTTCGACCGGTCCTGTGGTAGCCTGGGTTGTCTTTTCGGTTACGTCCTTTGCGAGTGCAGCATTGTGTTGACTGAGGGTTTTGGCCTGTACCAGTTCCACACTTTGCTGCCTCTTTGCTTGTCTTTGGAGGGTCGCCAGGATAGAACCAGATACTTGTGATCTGGATCTATCAAGAGAGCACCCTAGTCAATTAACGTAACTCAAAGGATGCAGTCCTAAGGACATCGCTAGGCTACGAGCCTGTCTTACTCAACCCCAGTTCCTTACCTAGAGTATCCCAACTAGACATTATTAATCGAGTAGACACTTGTTAGTATTTAATATAAGCTCTTTGATATATACGCATTATTATTCACAGCATTTATTAGTCTAGGTTGTTGTTGAGCCGCACAACCATAGCAGACTGTTTCGTTGATGAGGAAGTACTTCTTTTAGTGTCGAGCATTGCTACCGTTGCGCATTTATAGTATTCTCGTGTCAGTTAACATTATATGTCCTATCTTTTTGTGTATTAGATTTACACGTGTGGTGTCCTGCCTCCTGCCTTTATATAGTTCAAGATCAGTACGAGCATCTTATGAGCATCAGACTTTCTGCAGAAGTTTCCAGGTCTATGCTGTAGGACTATACTTCACTTTCTTTCAGATAGGAGTGAAGAGTTTATTGTTGTTTAGAGTAACTGTTTTGAAGCATCTTTTTATTGTATTAAATCTTGCAGTGATTTAATTGATCTTCCCATAGATTCCTTTTTATGCATTTTAACGTAACGTGCATCTTGTTTGTTATCAGGCTATACCAGTGTCTGTTAGCCTGAAGTAGAGTACATTTATGCCCAGTTAAGGATACCCCGCTATCCCAGATTAACCCTGGAGGGTATAGGTGTTTTGTTCGCCGGCATATAAGTTCAAGGGTTTGGATCTAGCGTACCGTTGTTGCATAGTGCCCTATTACTAGTCCAATCATTGAGTGCCCTTGTTTTATTCGTAGCCCCGGTCGTAACAATATATATATATATATATATACTGTATATATATATATACATGAATAGAGGGATGAAAACTAACCTCCCCTGCCATAAGCAAGTGCCCTCACCAAGGTAGAATAAGCCACTGTGGTGAGTACTTGTATTGTCGTCATCACTTAGGGGGATACACCAGTTCGGCAGTAGATCAACAAGTTGATGGTATACGTACAGTAGTGCTATATTTACACCTCATATATATAATTCAAATTAATTTTAGATAGTTATAATTAACGATGTTGAAATAACTTAGAAAAGTTGACAGAATGAATATAAACACCATATGAGGAGGAGCACTTTATTGACAACGTTTCGCAGATAGCTTCTTCAGGTCACTGACCTGAAGAAGCTATCTACGAAACGTTGTCAATAAAGTGCTTGTCCTCATATGTTGTTTATATTCATAATTAACGATAGTTTGCATTACATGATTATACCGTAATGTAGATAGGCCTGTATTAATACATTTTACTATATCGCATTTTACAACGGCAGTATGAAAGAAAACTGCTTCAAATTTGATGAACAGTTATGACCAAAAGTTAAAGGTTATATGAAAAAGGATGGTAATTCCCAAATTATGTAATCTGAAGTACAATCTTCTATCAACCCATTGTGGCATCAGTTCCCGGTACTTCCAAACGGTAGTAATTGTTGGTAATACTGCAGCCCCCCTCATAACAGTGTATAACATCAGTGACGCCATAACAACCACCTTCCGTTCTTACAACCAACAGCAACCGATTTTAATACAGTAGTGAGTATTCATTTATTGTCTAATTTTCAAGTTAGGTTTCTTTAATTTATTTATTTATTTATTTATTTTATTTATTTATATATTTGTTTTAATTAAGATGTCGCTATACCTCCTTGAAGCTAAATATTTTGATTTTTTCAGTAGCAAAATGTTCCGGCTGAAGGCCGGTTTATCGCAAATGGCAGGTTTGCTTTCGCTCGCCAGGAAATAATCGACAACTGGTTGAGACGAAACGCCCTCTAATGACCAAACTGAGGTACAATTCCCTAGGCCATTTTTCTTATCAGTATTACCATTAAAACGGTAGTAAATGTTGTTAATAATACCTCCTCCCTCGCCCCGCCCTGATAAACTCTTTAGAGAGTGTATAACATGAGTGTCGCGCTAACCACCACCTTCCGTTCCTATACCACCAACCACAATTATTTACAGTAGCTGTCCATTTTTCAACTTTGCTTGTATTCCATCACGAGCTTATGTATTTTGGAAAGATCTATTTATCATTGGAACTTTACCACTTTCCTATAACTTCGCTATAACCCTTTCAGTATTTAGTATTATAGTATTTGTATATGTACTGTATTCAGGCTATCATTAGATTTTATCCATTTAGTAAGACATTATAGGAATCAGAGGGTTATTTGAGATAGACTTGACCCCTTTGATTCCTAATGGGCCTTCCCAAACTGAGGAAAATCGTCTAATGTTAGCCAGAAGGCCGGTTTCTCCTAAATTACAGGCTCTCTCATGCTCGCCAGGACAAAATCGACCCCTACATGATACGAAAGGTCTTAACATTGACAAAAATGGGGCGAAAGTTCTTAAAATCGCCAAACTAATGGGGCAAACGTTATAAAATCTCAAAAGCAATGGGACTAAACATGAGGGAGAAAGGAGTCCAGAAAAAAAATCCCTGAAGTGGAAATCTCCCCTTAAAGTGAGAAAGCGTTCTTGTATGCTAAATGGAATAAACAGTATTACCTTTTCCGGTGACCTGTTACGTGTTCCTGTTTGTAGTGTGTGTGTTGTTGTTGTTGTTGTTCTTGTATCAGACAGTCCTTGTTAGCTTACAGGTAATTACACCATACTGTTTTATATGGTTCGATAGATGCAACTCAATTTAATGGTCGTCAACAAGTTTAACGAACAATTATGTAAAGCCAATGGAGGACGGTATTGAAATGTGTGTCTGTGTGTGTGTGTGTGTGTGTGTAATGGTATTGTGTGTGTGTGTACTGTTATTGTGTGTGTGTGTACTGTTATTGTGTGTGTGTGTATGTACTGTTATTGTGTGTGTGTGTACTGTTATTGTGTGTGTACTGTTATTGTGTGTGTGTGTGTATGTACTGTTATTGTGTGTGTGTGTGTGTGTACTGTTATTGTGTATTTGTATGTATGTACTGTTATTGTGTGTGTGTGTGTACTGTTACTGTTTGTGTGTGTGTGTACTGTTATTGTGTATGTGTGTGTGTACTGTTATTGTGTATTTGTGTGTATGTACTGTTATTGTGTGTGTGTGTACTGTTACTGTTTGTGTGTGTGTGTACTGTTATTGTGTATGTGTGTGTGTACTGTTATTGTGTGTGTGTGTGTGTGTGTGTACTGTTATTGCGTATGTGTGTGTGTGTGTACTGTTATTGCGTGAGTGTGTGTGTGTGTGTACTTTTATTTTGTGTGTCCTGTTATTGTGTGTGGGGGAGGGGGAGGGGGATAGCATTCTTGTTGTGTTCATTAGGGTGGTGGTCTTTCCTAGAATGTGGATAGCACTATTATTATTATAGTTGTGTAGGAATAGAAACAACTCAAGTTTGTCATGGTAAAGGATTAATGTTTTGGAGTTACAGTTATTCCTGAAGGTTATTGGCGAACCAATGTATCCGACTTTACACAACAACAATATTGGCGAACCGATGTATCCGACTTTACACAATGTATCCGACTTTACACAACAACAATATAGGGGGGCAGAACACAGCATTACGTATACAACATGGGGTCTCTATAAACAAATGTGAAACATACTCCCTATAGATGTCTGTACTGTATAAATGATAAGGGTAATTGGTAACACAATGGAGGACTGAATTGCGTTACGGTTTTCGGGAGTGTCCTATGTTACGTAACAGTTCTGCATTGTTGTTTTCCTCATTGTTTTTTTTTTTTTTTTTTTTTAGGAAATTTAGGATAGCAAAACAGCTTACATTAGATTGCACAAAGTCTGGTTATGGTGGTAGTATACAAAGGTATAGTAAATGTTTTCCCATATATTTTTCAGATATATTAGTAGAGGTATAACTACAGAAGCCGTATGAGATGTTAATGATGGAGCAAGATAATGACATAGCGAGAGAATGACACAGCACTGTAAATTATGAAACAAAAGTCCATTGTGTATATAGTTAGATACACACGCTCACGCACACACACACACACACACACACACACACACACAGACACACACACACACACACACAGACACACACACACTTACACACTTTATGAAACTACCATATGTTCCAATCTGAGTCACTTTCGCATTTATAATCAGTATTTCGTTGTGCCTGGACCTGTTACGTCCGTCCAGTGTTGCTGTTTATCCTACACTTACTGGCTGCCGTTATGAAGAGTGTGGGTTGGTGTGGGTGTGGGGGCAGGGGTCAACCCACAACCCAACACAGCAGAACAGGCTGCAGGCACCAGTCATTCATTACCAAGCATTTTAGTTACTCATTAACCCTTTTAGTATTCGAGGACGCATTTTAATTCATTTTTATTTACTTATTTATTTGTTTATTTTTGTTTCAGGTTTGAAAAGCCGTCTAGTAGTCAAAGAGGTAAAAAACTATCTCGAATAAGACACTCACAATTCCTTCCTAAGCTGAGTAAAATCGTTACTCATGTATATGGGTGTAAACTCCGCACATATGCGAACAATACTTGATACATGGGCGGGGGTGTAGAACCCACGAAGACGGTTGAACACACCTAGCTTCTGGGAAACAAGAGTGGTAATATGTTCCTTCCAAGAAAGGTCTGATGAATTAGAAACACCAAGAATATTGAGAGAAGATGAAGGGTTGATTTGTCTATTGTTGAAGAGTAAATGATAGTCGTTTGGAATATTGTGACGGGTAGATAGATGGAGAGATTGGGTTTTGGAAGCATTGAAAGTAATAAGATTTTCTCTGCCCCGATCGGAAATAGTTCATAGATCATAAGATAGGTGTGCTATGGCCTCATCACATGAGTTTTGGAGTAATTGCATTGTGGGTCGTTGAGGAAAACTAGTTGAATGCTGTAAGGTAAAGTAATCAGCATACGAGTGGATAGGACTAGAGGTACAGTTGAGATCATTAATGAATATTAGGAACACCAAAGTTGATAGGTTGAGGAAGTCAGCGATGACCGTCCACAACCGCCGCTATGGAACGGCAAGAAAGGAAATTAGAGATAACGGCACAGATTGACATTCTCGGTGTAACATTAACTACTAACTTGAGCTGGACACATTATGTTAGAGGCATTGCTAAGAATGCCTCTAAAAAACTGGGACTCCTGTACAGAGTTCGAGAATTCTTCACTGACGAGCAGTTGGCCGTGATATATAAAAGTCATGTGCGTTCTCAGATGGATTACTGTTCACCTCTGTGGGGTGGAAGTGGAGTGGTTGCATTGAGGCAGTTGGACAAAATTCAAAATAAAGCTATTAGATTAATCAATAACCCTGCAATCACACAGGACCTTCCTACATTATCCATACGAAGAAACGTTGCATCCCTTGCATTATTCTACAGATATTTTCACAGCAATTGTTCCGAGGAACTTGTTTCAATTGTGCCGCCTCTCCACATCTTTCCCCGTAGAACTAGGGCAGCTGAGAGCGTCCATGAATTTACACTTTCTCCTCCACAATGCAGAACTTCTGCTTATCAGAATTCATTTATCCCCAGAGCTACTACTCTTTGGAATTCACTTCCCTGGAATTGCTTTCCACAAACTTACAATCTACAAATGTTTAAATCCAATTGTTACAAACATTTTATGAATGGAGGATGCCTTTAGGCACATGGACCTTTTTGTTTTATCTGTGTTTTTCCTTCCTCCGTTCATTGTCTCTTAAAAAAAAAAAAAAAAAAAAAAAAAAAAAAAAATAGAAGAAGAGAAACCGAAGGAGGGTAGTTTAGAAGTTAGAGATTTGTGCAAGACTCTATGGAAGACTATTGATATTTCTAATGTCTAGCGCAATAGAAAAGGTCTTCCCGAAGTCTTGAAAGGAGGATGACCAAGAGTTAATTAGATAAGAAGGGAGATCATCAGTAAGCGACCCTTAAGGAATATATACTGGCGATCTGAAACTAAATTATGGGAAGAATAATGCTTAAGAAATTTTGAATTAGAAATAGATTAAAAAACATTAGATATGCAAGAAATTAGAGCAATTGGACAAGAATTGGAGGGTTGAGAGCGGTCACCCTTCTTTGGGACAGGTTGAATGAGAGCAAACTTTCAGCAAGAAGGTAAGAAGTTAGAAGAAAGACAGAGATGGAAGAGTATGCCTAGGCAGGGAGGCAGCACAGAAGAACACTTTTTGAGTACAACAGGAGGGACACCATCTGTCCCATACGCCTTCTTAGTATTAAACCTAAGGAGGGCAGAAACTACATTAGAAGAGATTAGGATATTAGGCGTAAGTAAGAGAGAGAGGGAATGTGTGAGAGGAATAGCACCAGAATCATCCAAGTTGGAGTTTTTAGCGAAAGTTTGAGTGAAAAGGTGAACTTTATCAGAGGAAGAAGTGACGGTGGTGCCGTCGTAGTGGAAAAGAGGAGGGAAAGACGAGGAAGTAAATTGTTGGATATGTTTTTTGACTAGCTACCAGAAAGCTTTGGAAGAGCTAGAGTTAGAAAGTTCATTACATTTGTTATTGATGAAAGAGATTTTGGCAAGTCGAAGACCAGATTTGGTATGATTCCGGGCAGAAACATATAGTGTTTGAGATTCATGAGGGTGAAGGCTTCGGTACTGTCTATATGCTTCCTTCTTATTGCGGACATCAGTAAAGCAAGCGTGGGTAACTAAAAAAAAATGAGACCCCCCCCCCCCCGTCAGTAGCGCTAAAATACCACAAGCGCCACCGGCTGGGTGGATCAGATGGCCACACTGGAGAGGTAGGACAGGTAAAAGAGATAAGTGTATGATTGGAGGAACCCAACGGAGAGAAAATAGATAGTGTAAGCAGAAGGATTACAGGTAAGAAATAAGTCAAGGATGTAGGCCTGATCTCCAAGGCGGCCAGGGATACGAGTAGGGTCCTGAACTAACTGGTCTAGGTAATTTAGGATAGAAAATGTGTAAGTTTGTTCACCATGAAGGTCAGTGAAATGAGAGGAGAGCCATTGGCGGTGGTGAACATTGAAATCATCTAAGCTGGAAATTTCAAAAGAAGGAGAGGTTGATAGGATGAGCTCCACTTTAAAATTTAGATAGTCAAAGAATTTAGGAGAGTCAGTACAGTTTGGGGATAAATAGACAGCACAGAAGTATTTAGTTTGGGAGTGACAGGAAAGTTTGAGCCAGAGTTGAGAATTCAGAAGAGTCGAAATCGGGAACACTAGAGCAAGTGAGTTTATCGTGTACATACACACAACATCCACCTTTGGCTTGGAAACTAGGTTATATAAAGTAGGATGATACAGAGAAGGGGCTGCTGACAGTTGCTTCAGACACCTGAGTCTCTGAGGAAAAGAAGGTCAGGTTTGTTGTAGGAGAGAGAAAAATAAATGAAAGGCTGCGAATTTTACAAAAGTTGATAGTAAGAGTGACAGGCCGTGGTTCAGGACATTTTAAGGGTTCATTTGAGGAATTTCGGGTGATAAATCAGCTTTTAAGCTAAGGGATTAAAATTTATCCCGGTGAAAACAAAATTCAATAGAATCTTGCCACAAATCCCCTCTCAGTAAGGGGAGAAAAATCAAGTGATGTAGGATAGAAAAAATATATTCATTTAAAAAATCCTGGCTGGTTGAGAGAGCCACTTAGTTATGCAGTTCGGAAATGATCGTACAGTGCGAAACGAACACCGGGACAAGAATTAAATCATGCAATGCGAAAACTGACAATCTTTGAAGCAAAAATTGTATTGTGATGTGAAAGATGACTGATGCCTAATGGGAAAATACCAATTGGCTTCCTGAGCTCTGAGTGATGCAAGTCAAAAATGGAAATGAAAGTTACGAAATATCAGAGTATCTAAGAGAACTTAATTGCTCAGAGAGAGAGAGTGAGCGAGAATTAGAGTGAGAGTGAGGGTGGTGGGGAGAGTGAGAGAGAAGGGGGGTGGGGGGAGTAGAACAAAAAACATTTTTTTTTTAAAGGAAAAGAATATTACTAAATATCTGAGTAAGCGAAAAATAGGTGTTGCAAGCGCACAGATAGTCAAGAATGTTGGTGTGTGTGTGTATATATATATATATATATATATATATATATATATAGAGAGAGAGAGAGAGATTCATTAGTTTACATGCACTACTGTGACCACAGAAACCGCTTAATATCTTTATAGGCATACTGCTTCTATTACGCAACACTTGTTTAGTAATGCTACTTTAATCGGATTGACACAACCCTCCTACATTTTTAAAAGTACAGTCGTAAAGCTTATGGTAGATCTGTTGATGGTGGTACGGATGTGTTTAAGGGGGGATTGGCGTATTTATTTCCTAATGTATGTATATTTTATTTTGATGTTTTTAGTTTCCTCCCTAGACCTCCATCAAGCTTAAAAATACACCCCCAAAATCCTCCTTCAAGATAAATGTGTACAATGTCCCGGCCGAAGGCCAGTTTCTCTTAAATTACAGGTTCCCTATCGCTCGCCAGGAAAAAATCGACACCTAAATGACACGAAAGGTCTAATTATTGATAAAGTCATGGGGTGAAAGGTCTTACAATCGCCAAAGTAATGAAACGAACGTCTTAAAATCTGAAATCTTAAGGGGCTAAACATGAGGGAGAAGGGGGGGCCAGAAAAATGAACCATCTCCCCTTAAGGTGATGATGGTGTTGGTGAGTTGCAGCAGCGGCGGTGGTGACGATTGTGTCTGTGTTGTTATTGTTGTTGTTGTTATTGTTGTATTTGTCATTGTTGTAGTTATTGTTGTGGTTGTTGCTGTTGTCATTGTTGTGGTTGTTGCTGTTATTGTTGTAGTTGTTATTGTTGCTGTTGTCATTGTAGTTGTTATTGTTGTTGTGATTGTTGTTGTTGTGATTGTTGTTGTTATTGTTGCTGTTGTTGTGATTGTTGCTGTTGTCATTGTAGTTGTTGTGATTGTTGTTGTGATTGTTGTTGTTATTGTTGCTGTTGTAGTGATTGTTGCTGTTGTCATTGTAGTTGTTATTGTTGTTGTTATTTTTGATGTTGTGATTGTTTCTGTTGTCATTGTTGTAGTTGTTATTGTTGTTGTTGTGATTGTTGCTGTTGTCATTGTAGTTGTTACTGTTGTTGTTGTGATTGTTGTTGTTATTGTTGCTGTTGTAGTGATTGTTGCTGTTGTCATTGTAGTTGTTATAGTTGTTGTTATTGTTGCTGTTGTGATTGTTTCTGTTGTCATTGTTGTAGTTGTTATTGTTGTTGTTGTGATTGTTGCTGTTGTCATTGTAGTTGTTACTGTTGTTGTTGTGATTGTTGTTGTTATTGTTGCTGTTGTAGTGATTGTTGCTGTTGTCATTGTAGTTGTTATTGTTGTTGTTATTGTTGCTGTTGTGATTGTTGCTGTTGTCATTGTTGTAGTTGTTATTGTTGTTGTTGTGATTGTTGTTGTTGTGTTTGTTGTTGCTATTGTTGCTGTTGCTATTGTTGTAGTTGTTATTGTTGTTGTTGTGATTGTTGTTGTTGTGATTGTTATTGTTGCTGTTGTCATTCTTGTAGTTGTTATTGTTGTTGTTGTGATTGTTGTTGTTGTCATTGTTGTAGTTGTTATTGTTGTTGTGATTGTTGCTGTTGTAATTGTTGTAGTTGTTATTGTTGTTGTGATTGTTGCTGTTGTGATTGTTGTAGTTGTTGTTGTTGTGATTGCTGTAGTTGTTATTGTTGTTGTTGTGATGGTTGTTGTTGTGATTGTTGCTGTTGTAATTGTTGTAGTTGTTGTTGTTATTGTTGCTGTTGTCATTGTTGTAGATGTTATTGTTGTTGTTTTGTTATTGTTGTTGTTGTTGTTGGGGGGGGGGGGGGTTGAAGGTCGTGGTGCGATTGGTGATGATGGTATATGTGTACTGTACGGGTATACGGAGATAGTCTTGTTGTTAATGGGGAGCTTTTTTTTTTTTTTTTACCCCCTTCTCCCTCATGTTTAGCCCACTTAGTTTAAGATTTTAAGACGTTCTCCCCATTAGTTTGGCGATTTCAAGATCTTTCGCCCCATTTGTTGCCCCAATATTAAGGCCTTTCGTGCAATTTATGGGTTGATTTTTTACTGGCGAGCGATACAGAGCCTGTATTTTAAGAGAAACCGGCCCTACCGAAAAAATTGACAAAAATATATCGCAAAGGGGGTCTTGGGGATGTTTATTAAGTTTGATAGAGGTCTAGGGAGCAAACTAAGATCCTCCATTAAGATGGGGATGAGTTCGTTTCTCACTAGCTCAAAACAAAAAAAGGCTATAGGTCCCTGGGAGGCAGACCGTTTTTCTGGACCCCCTTCTCCCTAATGTTTAGCCCCACTAGTTTTGAGATTATAAGACATTCGGCCCATTAGTTTGGCGATTTTAACACCTTTCGCCCCATTTCGTTGTCATTTTAAGACCTTTCGTGCCATTTAGGTGTCGATTTTTTCCTGGCGAGCGGTAGCGAGCCTGCAATTTTAGGAGGAACCGGCCTTTGGCCGGGAAATTTTTCTACCGAAAAATGTACAAATTTATCTTGAAAGGGGGGGGGGGTGGTTTCTAAGCTTGATTTAGGTCTAGGGAAGACACTAAAAGCATATATGAATACATGAATTAATAAATCAAACAAACGGCCAGTCTCCCCTTAAGTTGCGGTAGAAGGGGTGATGGTGGAAAGGGTGAAAGTTTGCAACACTCCACTCACTTTTTTTTTGCCATGCGACTTAATGTACGTGCGAGTTTTTATCTATTTATTTATTTATTTATTTATTTGTTTATTGATGGTCATGATGGTTGTGGTGGTGGTGGTGGTGGTAATGGTGGTGGTGGTGGTAATGGTGGTGGTGGTGATGGTGGTGGTGTTGATGATGGTGGTGATAGTGGTGGTGATCATGATGGTTGTGGTGGTGATGGTGGTAGTGTTGATGATGGTGGTGGTAGTGGTGGTGATCATGATGGTTGTGGTGGTGATGGTGGTGGTGTTGATGATGGTTGTGGGAGTGGTGGTGATCATGATGGTTGTGGTGGTGATGGTGGTGGTGTTGATGATGGTGGTGGTAGTGGTGGTGATCATGATGGTTGTGGTGGTGATGGTAGTGGTGTTGATGATGGTTGTGGTGGTGTTGCTAGTGTCGCTACAGGCTTGGTGCTAGCGGTGATGGAGGAGTTTTATTATGTAACACAGTAGTTTAGTTGTCTTGGGCGTCCTGTTGTCATGCTGACAGTGGGAAGAATGATGGGGTCACTGCGTTTTTCATATATTTTAGAATTTTTGGTAGATTATTATTTATCTAGCTATTGTCAGATGATGTTGGTGGTGGTGTTGAGGGTGGTATAAATGATGGTGATGATCATGCTTGTTGTGGTGTCAAAGGTGGTAGTAATGATGATAGTGGTGGTGGTGATGATCATGATTGTTGTGGTGTTGATGGTGGTAGTAATGATGATTGTGATTGTGGTGATGATCATCATGATTGTTGTGATGATCGTGTCGGTATAGGCTAGGTGGTCGTGGTGATGGAAGAGGTAGTGATGATGGTGGTGTAGGTGGTGATGATCATGATGTTGATGGTGGTAGTAGTGATGATAGTGGTGGTGGTGATGATCGTGTCGTTGTAAGCTAGATGGTCGTGGTGATGGAAGAGGTAGTGATGATGATGGTGGTGCAGGTGATGATGATGATTGTAGTGGTGATGATCGTGTCGTTGTAAGCTAGATGGTCGTGGTGATGGAAGAGGTAGTGATGATGTTGGTGGTGTTTATGGTGGCAGTGATGATGATGGTTGTGGTGGTAATGATGGTGTCGCTACAGGCTACATGTGGTCGTGGTGATGGAAGAGGCAGTGATGATGATGACGGTGTTTGTGATGATGACTCAACACACTTGCAAGGTTTTATGCAACACAGTAGTAACTTGAGTTGTCTTGGGTGGAACAGTGGTCATGCTGGGGGAGGGGGGGGGGGGGGGAGAGAGAGAGAGAGAGAGAGACTATGGGATCACTGCATTGCTCTTATATATTGGTATTTTTATAGTCATGATTAATTATTGTATAAAGCTATTGTCAGCTTTAGCAGAATTTTGGGTGATATAGGGTGATATAGTTTGTAACCTAATTCCTAGTGATCCTTCCTAAACTGAAAAAGGAGGTTCGGCTCTTCTCATGTATAGTATTTTAGCTAGAATGTTTTTAGCTATTGCCAGACTTTTATTCAGCTTTAGCAGGATCTCTGCGCGAGCTAAAAGGGTTAAGTGAGATAGTTTGTTGCTCTTTCATATATAGAACTCCTTTAGCTGAGTGAAATCGTTTAATAGTAGCCAGAATTATATCGAGATAAATTGTTTCGTGTTTCTTGGGTGGTTCTGTTGTCATGTTAAGAGGATTATGGGGTCACTGCATTTCTTATATATCTTACCTTTTTCAGTTGGCTGATGTTATATTTTATCTTGCTATGTTCAAACAATTATATTTATCTTTGGATTGTATCTTATATATATATATTTTATTATTCGTATGGAAGTATTTTTACTTTTATCCCTTACATACCCATAGTTCCCATTCTTGAGCTGGTTATACAGTACATCGTATGTGGGTAGCAAAATGTACATTTAAATAAGCATCACAATTTAGTAGTGTCTTTCTTCCTTTTCTATACTTACGAATTATAGACGCCCTACCAAGCTAAACAAAATTGTTAGCTGGTAATTAAAGACAACAATTCCTTAACGGATGGGCGGGTGCCCAACCCCGAGAGGGTTTGAAATAGGGGAGCTATCCCCCTGCCAAAGGCGGCTTTCTAGGGCCTTTCCTAGCTGATGCTGAGAGGATTGGGTTCTAGTCATGTGGTGATGAGCTGGTCTATCAGAGTGAGAACTGAACAATCTCTGCCATACCCATAGCTTCCTCTGACTGTTCCTTTTACTTATATATTTTCTAGATCTCAAGTGACGGTGTCTCTTCCGTGGGTTGACCTCCCAATCTACCAAGATTGGCAGCCAAAGCGTCACATTTTTTCCTTTGCCCCTCAACTTTCTCTTCATAATTGCTGAGGGGCACAGGCCCTGGGTGGGGCTTTGGTTTCCTGGGCGTTTCCGCACCCTCCTCAGCTCCCCGCCATGGAGTGGCTTCGGTCACCCAGGCTTTATTGTGGTCGGCAGGAAGGGTTCTGTAGGGGCGCTCGGTTATGGCCTTGGCCTTGCTCGGGGCCTTGGGCCAGTTCGGCCAGGCAGCTTGGGGAACAACAACAACAACAACAACATTCCTTATCGGGCTGAACAAATATTTGCGTTTAAATATTATCCTTTTAAATAACCATCATCATCGAAAGATGATGATTATCGGTACCTATATTCTAAATTATCGCATATCAAAGCCATAAACAAACTATACAGTATCTCAATGGCATGCCTTTACAAATAATAAAGCAATGGGGAAATGTCTGCCAGTGAGCCATTAAACCATATAAAGACTTGTGAGAGTGACCGATTGAATAGGGATGGAAAAGAAATGTATATACACTATAAAAACACTATACTGTAGATTACGTAAACAAAGCATCTCCATGTAAACAATTAACCCTTAACAATTGACCAGTCGGCCACCCCACTAAAAAAAAAAAAAAAAAAAAAGTGGGGATTGGGCCTGAGTATATAGAATAGAATAGATAGTGAGTGAGTGATTGAATAGGGCGGCGAAAGTGAGTGTGCGGGTTGACGAAAAGATAAAAACGGTCCGTATTTCGTAATTCTTCGTGCGTGAACGACCAACCCAGCAGCTGATGACATAAGAGTTTTTATAACCCTCGAGGTACAAGTGACTTTCCCCTGCATGGCGCCGAAATTTATCCGGTGAAAGGTAGTAGTGTTACACGATCGGTTATTAGACATTTCCCTGCAGCAATTTTTCTTTCTGGACACTTATGTTTATTTTGACTTTCATTAAGGGGGGTCACCTGTTTTTTTCTCTTTCTCTCTTTCTCTGGCTTGTATCCATTCGGCCCCATTCAGCCAACTGTTTTAAGACGTTTATCCCCATCCAGGTGTCAATTTCTTCCTGGCGAGCGAAAGCGAGCAAGCATTGTATGGAGAAATCCGGCTTCGCCGGAGACATTTTTCCATCGAAAAATGTACAAATTTAGTTTGCTGTCAAATCAAAAATATGTATATGGTGGCTCGCTACCGCTCGCCAGGAAAATATTGACACCTGGATAGGGGTAAACGTCTTAACACAGTAGGCTGAATGGGGCCGAATGGATACAAGCCAAAGAGAGGGAGAGAAAGAGAATAAGCGAGGTGGGCCCTCTTAATATCAGGAATTTGGTTGAAGCTATAATTTACTTGGCTATTGGAGGTGTCACACGCGGGGGAAGTGGGGGCTCTGTAGGTAGTTTTAGTCATTGTGAGGTGGCAGCTTGTGAATTAGTGTTGTTACTCCTCTAAGTGCTAATATTTTCCCCTGCATAGCGCCGAAGTCGCACGACCACCTTTCCGCATTCATTATGTAGTAGCAATTTCATGTTCTTGCTAGCTACTAGGTGCGGTTGTAAAGACTTATCCCTCAATACCTTCACCTGACCTGTATTTTGGACGTTTTTCGGCAATGGTATCGACAACTAGATTGAAACTGCAATATTCCTGGAGTAACACGGGTTTCCCAATAGTAACTTGTTGTTCTATAAATATTTCGCGTGTTTGTTTTTATATTTGCATTGATATCGGCAACTAACCTGTAATACACTTGAGCCTTTTCCAGCATTATTTTTTTGTCCTGCCTACACTTGGAATATTTTATATTGATATAGACGATAACTTTAATGAGGTTCCAATATACCTGGTAGATAATGGAGTCACACGAGCGTCAACGACCCCGGAACCTGATGGCATAAGAGTTGTTATAACCCTTCGGGGTACAAGTAACTTTCCCCTGCATGGCGCCAAATTTACCAGGTGTCATGCAAGCACTTTTTACAGTTATTATCCACTAGCTTTATTTGTTTATTTTTATATGATTTGTTTTTATTATTTTATATAATTATACTGTATATACCGGTATATATATATATATATATATATATATATATATATATATATATATATATATATATATATATATATATATATATACCGGTATATTTTTTTTTTTTTTTTTTTTTTTTAGCACTGATGTCCGCAACTAGATTGAAGCTGCAAATTACTTGGAGCGACATGAGCGACTTTCCAGTTATTATCGAGCAGCAATTTTGTTTTCGTATATTTCGCGAGTCTTTTGCATCGATATCGTAAACTCAAATGAGGCTTCAGATTACCTGGCTAATTGCGGTATCACACGAGCGTGAACGACTCCTGGATCTGATGACATACCGGCAAGTGTTTTTATAACCCCCTCCGACATAGCACCTACATTTATCACGAGCCTCACGAGCACCTTTTCCAATAGTATGTCACTTATCTACGGTATCAGTCTATGTTTATACGGTCGCGCTAATAAGTCATGTCCCAGCTGGCATTACGTTTGGCTTGCTCTGTGCTGTATTAATGTCTGTCAGATGTTGAATAGGGTGGGTAAGTGTAGGAACATGTTTGTATATTTCACTCGATATCAAGAAATGAAGCTTAGATATTGCTGAAACCAATTATTGATCAAAACATACTTGGTGCCGAGACATCATTTATTAGCGCGACTGTACACTGGATATGCGAATAAATAGATGCGATCAACATGTGTTGTTCAACATATACCATATCAGAGAAGAAAATTATCATAAAGTTGTCTTTTTAGATAATACTGTGGCAGGTGAATTACTGCTGTTTCTGATGACGATGATTATAATAATAAAAATAATACTGATGGCAATACGTATGCTAGTGATATATAGTGGGTACCGGTCTGAACAACGCCAATAGAGGAGTAACTCACCTCCTCCGAAGTGGGTGACCAACTGTAAACTGTTTCCTACTGTACAAGGACCAGCCAAGACCACTGCACACAAAATAACTCACACTGAAGATCCTTGACTAAGAGAGAACGGCCAATTTTTTTATCTGACGCCATTTTGAAGCCATAAATAACCCCTTTAGTACGATGATGCCCTTTTTGTTTTACCTTTTTTCTGGTTAACATCAGACAATTGTATACAATTTAAGAAGGTCCTATGAGAGATACTATTCACCCCTTTGGGTCCTAGAAGTAGATTATTATGTTAAAAATAATCGTCCTATGTAATCGTCCAATGCTTACCAGAATAAAACTATATATTTTTTTAGAGTGTAGCATTTAGATCCAAAAGTCAAACTATATAATCCAGTAACAATAATGCTGAATGTTTATTATGGGTAGTGAACAAAGCTGAGTGTCAAGAGAAGCTAAGGACACCGGTAGGACCAATATGGCGGAAGATGACCGACCTCTGTTACTATAGGGGTCTCTACCGCAAGCGCCACCTCAAGGGGGAGGGAGTTGCTTTTTGTGGACCCCCTTCTCCCTCATGTTTACCATATTAGTTGTGATATTTTAAGACGTTCGTTCCGTTAGTTGGGTGATTGTGAGACCTTTCGCCCCATTTCTTTGTCAATATTAAGACCTTTCGTGACATTTAGGTGTCGATTTTTTTTCCTGGCGAGCGATAGCGAGCCTGTATTTTTAGTAGGAAGCGGGAAATTTTTCTACCGAAAAAAATGTAAAAATTTATCTTGAAAAGGGGTCTAGGGGGTGTTATTTTTAAGCTTGATGGAGGTCTAGCGAGGAAATTCAAAAATGTATTTATAGATAAATACATAGAGCAAAAAACAAGATCTACCACCTTAAAGGAAACAACGGAAAATATACCCAAATGTCCCTTTATTTGTATTATTAGTTTTGGCACTTTCCATTGACATTTATCCACGTGTTAAATATTTTCTTGGGTGTTTATATTAACAAAACCTTCAGGTTTTAAGACAATGATTAGCTTTAATAACTTGGGTGTAATTTTGTTGTTGTTTACTTAGGATATAATGAACGAAACAATGTGAGACGAGTTAAACATATGTGAGAGTAATGAGGGGTTTCAGGCGGTGTGCAGGAAGTAAGTGTTTACCTCGGCGGGAATATCTACTTTTATTTATCTTTATTGTTATATGTTATATACTTGGTCGTGAGTCTTTATTATATTAATCTGTGTGTATGATTCTTAGTTTAGTTATTTTATTGTGTTTTTGTTTATTACACTCATCCTGATTATTAAGCCACCTTCACAAGCTCGATATTTTGGATTGTTTACGTTTTATCATTGTTATATACAGTAAATCCATGTTTTTAGTTTGATATACTGTATGCCTATGTGTTGTTTATCTCTCCATGGATATTTAGTATGTTTTGTATTATATTTTTCTGCCAGTGTGATTCTCCAATTTTTCTTTTAATTATTAAATTGTACTGATTTATTATCCTTCTAAGGCCTCTTTTAACGCCACATGCTTTTCAGTTTTTAGCCTTATATACTTTGTTCTTATATATTAACTCTTTTGAATGTTATTGTTATTTTGTATTTACTTGCTGATCTCGTTTAGTTATTTTTTTCAGTTTTACGTTTGTTTTACAATGAAGGTTCAGATGAATTATTAAATTGTCGTATTTTACTGTATTTGTACTTATCTAGTTACACAATTAGCCATTTGTAATATATGCATGTTATGTTATTGTTAATTCTCTCTCTCTCTCTCTCTCTCTCTCTCTCTCTCTCTCTCTCTCTCTCTCTCTCTCTCTCTCTCTCTCTCTCTCTCTCTCTCTCTCTCTCTCTTAATACACTGTACATAATTATACAATATATGTTGATATATATTCATTATTATATACATATGCAACTATGCAAAAGGAACACCTTGAGATGGTTCGGCCATGTGGAACGTATGGGAAGCGAGATACTGACTAAGAGAGCGTACGAGAGTGAGGTGGAAGGACAGAGAGGGAGACGTAGTAGACCGAGTGAGAGGTGGAAGGATGGAGTTAAGAAGTGTATGAGTGAAGGCGCTGCTGGATTGGAGGAGTGTCGACTGTCCCCAGACAGAGGTGCATGAGGCCGTTTCGTTCGTGGCCACCCCTTCGGAGATCACGGCGTCCGGCAATAGATAGATAGATAGAACTATACTCACATGTTTTCAAGCTATGGGTTCATCCATTCGCCCATTCATAAACCTGTATTAACAGCTAATGCATGTAGCTGTTCAATAATACAAATAATATATTCCCAAATTAAAACTGTTGACAGGAACAACAACCATTTATATTATTTGGAAGCATTACAGAACAAAATATGACACAAAACACCCCATTTACACCCTTTAAAATGACCACCCCTGAATATTGTATATGTGGCTGATTATCGTAAAGCATGATGAGCCAATCAACGAGCATTTACGTTAGCGGGGGTATGTGGCCAATGATACGGGGTGTTACAAAGCCGTAGAATTATTAGCATGATTAGTACGTTGAACCCTGGCCATTGTTGTTGTCGGCCGGGATTAGGGCTATACAGTTACGTTCAAAAGTAGTGTTATATCTTAAAAAAGAAAAACAAAAATACATAATAATAATAATAATAATGATAATGATAATAATACTAATAATAATAATTAACCCCTTCTGTACCGACGACGTAATTTTTGTTTTATTCTACCTATATTTAGACGATTGTGTGCAGCTTCGGAAGGGTCTGTGGTTGTAAGAAGGGTAAAGTGAGATATAATAGTACATAGCCTGTTAATTGCTGGAGGCCCTTTTTAAACTCCATACAATCGTCTAATAGTAGCCAGAATAAAGTTAAAAGACGTCGACGGTACAGAAGGGGTTAAGAAGGTAATTAAGTGTCCATAATGATATAACCGTATACAGTTACTGTATATTGGTAATAATAAACTAATCTAATGTGAAGATAGATAGATACAATATATCACTATCACAATACACAATTATTTTATATACCTTTTATATCCTTGTGGTTTTAGTGTACCCTCACGGATATGTTTTGAACAGTTTTATTCAGTAAATTATATTTTTGTTCACGTAACTAAAAGTTCTATACTAATGCTAGGTACAAGATATACAATTTGTTATGAATATCTGAAGCGTAGACAGCCGTGTAAGTATAACGGAGTTTTAAATATATATCTTATTAGTATGCTTCTAATGTTTAAATATGCAATACTTTTCCTACATCATGGAAAAAGTGTAATCCTCTTCTTTGGTGACTGATCAAGCAGATTTGTGTGTTGTTGAAATGAAATGAGAAAATAATGTTATGTGTGATCGTCTATTTCTTTTACTGATTTATTTTTTTCATTTATTTATGTTATTGGCGCGAGTGTTTTTAGTTATATATTTTAAAATTAGTATAAGTTTTACTTAAAAAGTTTATAGATTTGAGGAAAAGGGTAAACAAATGTTAAATACTTTATTCTGAAGGATAAACATGACTGTAAGATAATTTTGGATTTGATGAAATAAAATATAGTATTGTTTTCATTTATATACATAAAATTACGATACATTGATAAAAATCATATAATGTCGTTAATAGACGAACGTATAAAATAACACTTAAATTACTGTCACTCGGGGGGGGGGGGTCAATGTTTAACAAGGGTTTTATGTCTGATTGGTGTTTGATTAAGGTCATTATATTTCTCGTGAGCTATATTGGTGCATAACATCGTCTGGTGGTAGGTAGAGTAAATGCTAAAAAATATCCCAAGCAGAATAGTGAAATGTATGGTGGTAACACACACACACACACACACACACACACACACACACACACACACACACACTTATCACCGTTTTAAAAGGATAATTGTCATACTGTTACATGTTATGCCTTTCCATCGAAGAAAGACATAATCTAATAACCTAAAAGAGTATAATAGTTAGCGTAAGGGGGTAGTGCTTGGTTTTTGGTTTATGTATATATTTATTACTTTATGTTTTAGTTTCCTCGCTATGCCTCCATCAAGCTTTAAAAAAACACCCCCTAGACCCCCATTCAAGATATATTTGTACATTTGTTGGTAGAAAAAACGGCTGGTTCCTTCTCAAGTTTCAGGCTCGCTATCGCTCGCCAGGAAAACATCGACGCCTAGATGGCACGAAAGGTCTTAATATTGACAACAAAATGGGGCGAAAGGTATCAAAATCGCCAAACAAATGGAACGAACGTCTTACAATCTCAAAACTAATATGCTAAACATGAGGGAGAAGGGTATCCCGAAAAAGTGACTACCTCCCCGTCGTATTATAGATCCTGTACAGTCGTGGTCAGAAATTCGTGAACAGTATTTGGTTGAATAATTATGATACACCGACGAAATATTTTGAGAAAGAGATAGAGCAATATAGTTATATTCTATTCGTTGTAAGTAGGCGAGCAATCATGACCTCTATCCTCTGTAACTCAAAAGGGATAGAGCAAATTGGCTGTACATTTCCACATCTATTCCTTGTCTGACTCTTTCCAAATGGTAGAAATAATATTAGCTCGATTACTCTAGTCGTTATTTAGTTAGAGAGGTTAGAGGTCATGATTTCTCGCCTCCTTACAGCGAATAGACTATAGGCATCCTTTAGATTTTAATTGGTTAACGCTCACTATATCTTGTTTGTATCGTAGTATGTATTCAAGTATGTATGTATGTATGAAATTAACTCTCCCTATCCCAAACTTAACTTATTGTAATCATTGCTATTATTATTTTATATTATAATAATAATAATAATTATTATTATTATTATTATTATTATTATATATATATTTTTTTAAAGAGACAATGAACGGAGGAAGGAAAAACACAGATAAAACAAAAAGGTCCATGTGCCTAAAGGCATCCTCCATTCATAAAATGTTTGTAACAACTGGATTTAAACATTTGTAGATTGTAAGTTTGTGGAAAGCAATTCCAGGGAAGTGAATTCCAAAGAGTAGTAGCTCTGGGGATAAATGAATTCTGATAAGCAGAAGTTCTGCATTGTGGAGGAGAAAGTGTAAATTCATGGGCGCTCTCAGCTGCCCTAGTTCTACGGGGAAAGATGTGGAGAGGCGGCACAATTGAAGCAAGTTCCTTGGAACAATTGCTGTGAAAATATCTGTAGAATAATGCAAGGGATGCAACGTTTCTTCGTATGGATAATGTAGGAAGGTCCTGTATGATTGCAGGGTTATTGATTAATATAATAGCTTTATTTTGAATTTTGTCCAACTGCCTCAATGCAACCACTCCACTTCCACTCCACAGAGGTGAACAGTAATCCATCTGAGAACGCACATGACTTTTATATATTACGGCCAACTGCTCGTCAGTGAAGAATTCTCGAACTCTGTACAGGAGTCCCAGTTTTTTAGAGGCATTCTTAGCAATGCTTCTAACATAATGTGTCCAGCTCAAGTTAGTAGTTAATGTTACACCGAGAATGTCAATACTATGGGAAGTGGGAATATTTACATCATTAAAAAATATATGGGAGTCAGTGAGATTCTGTCGGTTAGAAAATTGAATGTACTTGGTTTTCTGTGCATTTATTATTAGTATTAGTATTAGAATTGTTATTTGTATTATTATTATTATTATTATTATTATTATTATTATTAGGGGTTCGTCCCCTACGGGGAACCCCTATTGTAATCATTAAACCTGGAATTTCATCCAAATGTTTCTTACTCGCCGGTTTCGACGCAATAACTCCAGAACCGCTTTTTGGATCGGGATCAAACTTTCACAAGAGGTGCGTTTTTGTATTGGGCAACTTTTGATATGCTAAACATCCGGCATGGTGGCCAAACAGGTCCGTGGCAGCCGATTTCCCGAAAAACTTGACGCCTAAATACCGTCTCTCTCCCACTCACAGGAAACGACTGGGCTTTGGCATACGCACTCCCCTACTAATGCTCCGCAAATTTTATAGAGAAGGTTTTGCTTTTGCACGTGGGTTTTTTCCGGCAATCTTGAAAAAACCTCGAATTCCACTTAAAATTCCACATCTTGAAAACTACGCGGATGATCAGAGCCATGCTTGCGTAGTTGGGTGAGGCTCGCGATTCCGAACGTTTTGATACCAAAAAAATATAAATGGGTGGAATAGTTTGGCCGCAGCATTGAAAACTGTCTATTCTTAAATTACTTTAAAACCGAATTCGCTACCACACACAAAGTTTACCGTCTACAGTCTATAGGCTTCCACGCATCCCCTAGTTTTGCTTAATAACATAATCTCTTTATTATTCAGTCCTAACTTTTTTTTTTTATTGAACTCTCTCAAAACCGTTCGAGTCCCTACGAATTCCAGCAATTATTTAGCCAACCTACCTATACATACCTACCCTACCAAATAATAATGATAAATTCAAATTTATTTTTGGTAAATGACAGAGTATTGGCTAAGGTTTTTAACAATTCCTCCCTTTGCCAAATGCTTAGTTTAATAACAATGATATGGACCTTTAAAGTTTTGGCAATTGCCCGTGTGACTCATATTTTAACCCTCCTAAAGTGTTACCACGAAATACCGCTAGATCCTTTCTCAAAAGTCGCTAGCATGTTGCTACATAGCCAAACAATGTTAGGATAATGCTGCAATTTCTAAAGAGTTTTGGTTTGTTTGTTTTGCAAATTTTACAATGTAGTATGACTAGAATGTCTGAAATTTTCAAATTATCCCTAGTAAATGTCTCTAGATATAAAAGAAATGGCTGCTAGATTGAAGTAAATAGCTCTACATTTAGCGGTAATATGTAGCTTTACAACTGGCACCACTGCAACCACCACCCAGTGTGTCTCCACAAAATACCGCTAGATCCTTTCTCAAAAGTCGCTAGCATGTTGCTACATAGTCAAACAATGTTAGAATAATGCTGCAATTTCTAAAGAGTTTTGGTTTGTTTGTTTTGCAAATTTTACAATGTAATATGACTAGAATGTCTGACATTTTTAAATTATCCCTAGTAAATCTCTCTAGATATGAAAAAATGGCTGCTAAATTGAAGTAAATAGCTCTACATCTAGCGGTAATATCTAGCGATACAACTGGCAACACTGCCTAAGTGTTACCCCAAAATACCGCTAGATCCTTTCTCAAAAGTCGCTAGCATGTTGCTATATAGTCAAACAATGGTAGAATAATGCTGCAATTTCTAAAGAGTTTTGATTTGTTTGTTTTGCAAATTTTACAATGTAATATGACTAGAATGTCTGAAATTTTCAAATTATCCCGAGTAAATGTCTCTAGATATGAAAAAATGGGTACTAAACTGAAGTAAATATAGCTCTACATCTAGCGATAATATGTAGCGCTACAACTGGCAACACTGCCTACAACCACCTTCTCATTGCCAATGATTATGCTCTGAGGTTTGTATTTGCTTATCTTATCCTGTGTATAAATGTAACCCTTACACATGTTTCTATTAAATAATGACAGTAAACAGGATTCATGATTTAAATACAAGGCTAGATATTTATCGGAAGTACGTATTTACCTTCGGAAAGCTGAAATATAATGTTTACACATATGGGATAGAGAGGAGGGAGGGAGGTATAAGAGGTGGACCGATGAAAAGAGAACCCCGATATACGAGATACATAACTTCATATGCGTGTATTGATCACTTTCATTCTATTATGTATGCATACATAAGTAGCAGGACACATATGTCAAGAGTGAACACCAATAACTTAATCCATACACAGTAAAAAAGACGGAAATAATATCGTACATACGAAGTGATGCAATGCGTATGGGGGGGGAGTGTGCATAACAGTTCGTCGCTAGATAAGGGGTGTGTGTGCTTGTGTGATGGTCTTGTGTAGCTATGTGTGTGCTTGTTTGAGTGTTGCTTTAGGCTACGCATTAGTTATCTCTCTCTCTCTTATTTATCGCTGTCTTCCTTACGATTACGACATACTGTACTAGTGCATGAGAACAGGAAATAGGGAGCCTCGCTCTCTCTCTCACAAGACTAAACGAATAGAGGCAGATCCCTTACACACCCAGTCTCTCTCTGTCGCTCGTTTGTTTGCACACCGGTACAAATGAGGCAGATCCCTTACAAGATGAACATGGGAATCTGCAGAGAGACAAGTGGCCCACAAAAGGCAGATCCCTTTCACATCCAACCGATTTCGTCCATATGACTATCCGATTTTATCTTGAAATTCTCTATTGTTCTTGATCCCACTATAGCACTAGGTAGCCTATTTCACATATCTACGACTGTTACGAGAGGCAGATCCCTTACACAGCCAATCTCTCTCTTATTTGCACACTGGTACAAAGGAGGCAGATCCTTACACATGCTACCAAGATAAAAATGGGAGTCTGCAGAGAGCCGATTGGCCCACACACGGCAGATTACTTTCACACCCAATCCCTCTCGTCTTATCAAATTTTATGTTGAAGCTCTATTGTTATTGATCCCACTATAGCACTTGGTAGCCTACTCCACATATCGACAACTCTTTTACCAAGCGAATAGTCGAGGCAGATCCCTTACACTGCCAATCTCTTTCTCTCTCGCTCTTGTTTGTTTGCACACCGGTACAAATGAGGCAGATCCCTTACACATGCAACCAAGGTGAAAATGGGAGTCTGCAGAGAGCCAAGTGGCCCACATAAGGCAGGTCCCTTTCACACTCAACCCATCTCATAATCGTTACCTGTTATTTACACTACTTACTATACACCCATGTTATCATATACCTGCAACCAAAACACAATTGTAAGAAATAGGAACATAAGAAAATGGGAGTCTGTAGAGAGCCAATTGGCCCACACAAGACAGATCCTTTTCACACCCAACCCATCTCATAAAAACTCTCTCTAATTTATCTGTCTTCCTTACATTTATGACATCCTAGTCTCTCTCTCTCTCTCTCACAAATGAGAACATAAGAAAACCGGAGTCTGCAGAGAGCCGATTGGCCCACACATGTCAGATCCCTTTCACACCCAACCCATCCCGCGCTCTCTCTCTCTCTCTCATATTTATCGCTATCTTCCTTACGTTTACGACATCCTATTCTCTCTCCATACTCCCTCTCTCTCCTTCACAAATGAGAAAATAACAAAAATAAGAAAACGGGAGTCTCCAGAGCCGATTGACCTACACATGGCAGATCCCTTTCTCACCCAACACATCTCATTCTATCTAATTTCAAGTTGAAGCTCTATTGTTCTTGATCCCATTATAGCACTCAGTAGCCTATTCCACATATCTACAACTCTGTTACTAAACGGATAGAGGCAGATCCCTTTTACAGCCAATCTCTCCCTCTCTCGCTCTTGTTTGTTTGCACAATCTGCTCCTTCTGTAGTTTCTCCATGCCCGATAAGTTAAATGATCTTTTGATATCTGTGACACAGCATTTGTATCCAACACAATACCCTGCTTGCAAAACCGTCGAACCCCGGACAATGTTGCTTGCAACTTTAATTATTATTATTATAAGTAGTAGTAGTAGTATTTGTATTATTATAGTTGTGTTCTTGGAGCACATTTTATTATGATCAACATCATAATGAATGCCATTAATATTGTTAGTGTTCTAGTTTTGTGTCCATATTCCTTAAATGTAACTTCTAACTAAGCTCATTGATCAAACCTGCGGGCCAATTACTGAAGGGAGGCTAGCAAGTAATGAATCACCAGTCATTAACTATTAATTACCCCTCAACCCAAATACGACCACCCTCCTAATGAGCACCACAGACCCTGCGGCAAACAGAGACGGGACACCTGCACCCATCCTTAAGGGGATAGTGGCGTTTTTTTTTTTGGTTTATTAATTCATTTATTAGTTTATGTTTTAGAGTCCTCGTAAGATCTCCCTCAAACTTAGAAAAACACCCCCTTGACACCCCCCCCCCCCCCCTCAAGATAAATTTGTACATTTTTCAGTAGAAAAATGTCCCGGCCGAAGGCCGATTCCTCTTATAATTACAGGCTCGCTATCGCTCGCCAGGAAAAAAAATTACACCTAACTGGCATGATAGGTCTTAAAATTGACAACGAAATGGATCTAAAGGTCTTACAATCATCAAACTAAAGGGGCGAACGTCTTAAAATCTGAAAACTAATGGTGCTCAACACGAGGGAGAAGGGGGCCATAAATACCAAGCACTACCCCTTTAATAAACATTCGACAATACTGGTACAATATACAGTATATATATATATATCTTAAACCACTGCACCACCATTACGTAATTTTCATCATTCTGGTTACCATTAGATGATTGCCTTTAGCTTGAAATCTACTTCTACGACTCAAATGGGTAAATACGAGCTCAATAAACCCTTTTAATAACATGCGTCCTTCTTAAACTGCATAAAATCGTCTAGTTGTAGCCAGAACCAATGGTAAAAAGGAGTCATGGTACTGAAGGGGGGAATTTTATATACAAATTCTACGTGGTCAGAAATTTAATATAATTTTTTTTTTTTTTAATAATTCCGACGTTTTGTGCCTCTATTAACTTTATCAGTAAAATTACGTCTTTATTGTATTCTTCATACCGTAACACTAGATAACCTTATATGGCTTACAAAGAACCTCCAGCAATAACACTAGATAACCTTATATAGCTTACAAAGAACCTCCAGCAATAACACTAGATAACCTTATATAGCTTACAAAGAACCTCCAGCAATAACACTAGATAACCTTATATAGCTTACAAAGAACCTCCAGCAATAACACTAGATAACCTTATATAGCTTACAAAGAACCTCCAGCAATAACACTAGATAACCTTATATGGCTTACAAAGAACCTCCAGCAATAACACTAGATAACCTTATATAGCTTACAAAGAACCTCCAGCAATAACAAATAAAAATAAATCGATTTAATTAAAAAAAAGTCCATCAAACTGTAAAAAACACCCCCTAGACCATCCTTCAATGTAAATTTGTACATTGTTCGGTAGAAACATGTCCCGGCCGAAGGCCGATTCCTCTTAAAATTACAGGCTTGCTATCGCTCGCCAGGACAATATCAATACCTAAATGGCACGAATGGTCTTAATATTGACAAAGAAATGGGGCATAAAGTCTTAAAATCGCCAACGTAATGGGCTGAACGTCTTAAAACCTACACACTAATGGGGCTAAACACGAGGGAGAAGAGGGGCCAGAAAAACCGGCCCATCCCCCCTTATATCTTTGAGGCGCTGGTTGTCAATATGTCTAGTTAGAATACAGGAATAGTCAAGTGATTAGAAGGCTCTATGATATGATGTAAGGTCACTTTGATCAGGCCTATATGAAGCAAGGTCATTTTCTACTAGGCACTAATGAGCAGCTGGCCATTACCAGAGGTCTCATTATTAGCTCCCTTCGTTATGTTATGACGCACGAGAGGAGAGAGCAGATTTTGAAGATATTTTTAGACAGCTAGCTAAATTTGTATATTTTTCGATCGAAAAAGGGGTTCGGTGAAGCCGGATTTCTCCAAAGAAAGCTGGCTCGCTGTCGCTCTCCAGGGAAATATCGACACCTGGATGTGGATAAACGTCTTATAAAGTAGGCTGAATGAGGCCGAATGGATATATATATATATATATATATATATATATATATATATATATATATATATAAAGAGAGAGAGAGAGAGAGAGAGAGAAATATTTTATTACAAGGGTTTAGAAAGGGTTTACACCATGACCACAATAAATTAGTTGAGTAAGATTAAAAAAATAGGTATCAAAATTGTGTTATTTTCCACTATATATACAGTATATATATATATATATGTTAATTGGACCATCACATACGAAATATAGATGTAGATGATTGTATGGAGTTTAGGAAGGATATATGGAAGACAAAGAATAATTTATATTTTTCCATTTAACTCACACAGGTCCTTCCTAAGCATAACAAAGCATTCTAATAATGATCAGAATAAGAGGAAGAACAGCCTCCTCGGATACTGAAAGGGTTAATCTCTTTGGGTCGTATTATGTTTTTTTACTTTAGTAAACCCTTCATTTAAGCTACGTTTGCTTTGGTTTATTTACCCCTTCAAGCAGGCTACATTTTCTTTACTTTATACATTTTTTCAATCAGTTATGTTGTTTTTACTTCATTAGCCCCTTCAATCAGACTACATTTTCTTTGGTTATTTACCCCTTCAAGCAAACTACATATTCTTTACTTTATATATTTTGTTCAATCAAATATGTTGTTTTTACTTCATTAGCCCCTTCAATCAGACTGAAATTTCTTTGGTTATTCACCCCTTCAAATCAGACTACATTTTCATTACTCTATTAACCCCATCAAGCAGACTACATTTTCTTTACAGCATGTACTCATTCAAGGATATGTTATATACTATATAATTATATTCCCATTATTTTCTTTACCAATTATAATTCATATTTACATATTTGCATGAAGTTACTATAGGCCTATATACAGTATATCCACTCTACTTCTATTGATTGTATATGACGGTTAACATATATATATATATATATATAATCGTCGTTGTATTATCTATTGTATTTCTCTGTTGTATAGGAGGAAGATCAGTGAGTATTTCGAGCTGTATTTATGCAGCGTCATTGAACCCCTTCAGGCAGTGTACATGGGATACTTTCGTCAGCGTAAAATGACTTCCTGGTCATGTGCTCGTTGTATGATGGTTTGTGATAATAGGGGGTGTTTGGTGAATTTAAACCACCCCCTGTTATCAAACCATAGCAGGTATTGGATAGGATTTCTATAAGGAACCTTCTGAGTGGATTCATGTCATTATCAGGGTGTAACCCGGGTTTATAAAAGCCGTGAATATTTGTATGTGGAGGTCAGATAAAGGGGGATCATTGACTGAATATGGCAACAACCCCATTGCCGGTCGAAGCATAACGAATTCATTATTACTTACATTGAATTGATTAACTCTGAAACAGACTTTGTAAAGTTACGAAGAAGTTGTTAAATAAACAAAGATTAAGATATTAAAGTATTCAGTATCCTTTCTGTTATATTCTTTAAGGACTGATATATACTATATTCATATAACTAAACAATGTCCCTCTAATAAGAAGAGGGTGGTGGTGGCGAGCTACTTATAACTAATCTACCAACACCGTATAGACACTACATTGTCCTTACTTTATTCTAACCTTTCAATTTACAATACACTTTCATTACTCTATTAACCCCTTCAAGTAGACTAAATTGTCTTTACTTTACTTTTAAACCCCTTCAAGCAGAGTAAATTTTCTTTACTGTATTTACCCCTGCAAGCAGACTACATATTTATTACTTTATTTACCCCTTCAAGCAGACTACATATTTATTACTTTATTTACCCCTTCAAGCAGACTACATGTTTTTTACTTTAGTTATCCCTTAACCCCTAAGTGCCGGCGCGCAACATAAGTCGAGTATAATAAATCTGGACTATCTGGCGGCGCGCGACATAGGTCGTGTGGCAATTTCAGCACGTAATGTTGCTGAGAGAGAGACAAGTGGTGGCAGGAGAGTAGCGAGCGTATGACTGCTCCAGACCACCGCGGCGAACCTACTGACACGAATCCCACCTCCTCCCTCCCTCTCTCACTCGCTACATACTGAATTGTATTGGGAAAGTACCGAATTACATGCTCTTTGCACTCGTGTTGCGCGGTTGTTGCAAGAAAACTAGCCGTCATAAAAGGATCGTTATGGTGTCATTGGAAAGCTCTGTTTATGCCCTTTCAGGGATAGATACTTGTTTTACGCTCTGGGTCTTATTTAGGCATGAAAATGATCACGTAAACAGCCCTATTTTGGCTAAAAACACCCCGCTGGGCGGTACATATAAATAAACCGCTAGCCCGCTAATCTAGTGTTAAAGTATACTACATGTTTTTACTTTATTTACCCCTTCAAGCAGACTACATGTTTTTACTTTAGTTATCCCTTAAAGCATACTACATGTTTTTACTTTATTTACCCCTTCAAGCAGACTACATGTATTTTACTTTAGTTATCCCTTAAAGCATACTACATGTTTTTACTTTATTTACCCCTTCAAGCAGACTACATGTTTTTTACTTTAGTTATCCCTTAACCTAACAAGTGCGCATGGGGGTAATTGGAAACATCCCCCTGTGCTGACGTATTTGAGGTGTTTCCGTCACTAAAATATTCATTGTACCATTAATAGCATTAATACTTATCCATATGCGCCTATTATGGGTTGATTATAAAGGTATTAACCTGAAACAACAATAAAACGAGTGAAAACAGCGTTTGGATGGTCAAAATCGGAGATATAGCCCGCGAGTTGTATAATGTATGGGTGAGGCAAGCTGCTTTCCCGCCAATTTCCCCCAAGGCCACTGAGACACAGTCGATCGATACTCTCTCTCTCTCTCTTGCATTCGCTTGCTATCAGTGATGACCACACCCTGTAACCGGATTAGCACGATGTTAGCACGAAAATATACCTCAGAATAAGGGAATAACAGGGAAAATAGGTGATAACTGAAGGAGAGGAGGAAAGTGGGGAAGGAGGGGAGGTAGAGGACTGAGATTTTGCATGGCCCAGGGGCAAAAAAAAAAAAAAAAAAAAAAAAAAAAAAATCGATGTCAAAAGTTGATTTTTTTTTTCTCTGACTTTTAAGAGTCTCCCCGCAGTCCGCCGGGGGAACTCTTAAGAGTCTCCCCGCAGTTCCCGGGTTAAAGCATACTACATGTTTTTACTTTATTTACCCCTTCAAGCAGACTACATGTGTTTTACTTTATATATCCCTTAAAGCATACTACACGTTTTTACTTTATTTACCCCTTCAAGCAGACTACATGTGTTTTACTTTATATATCCCTTAAAATAGACTAAATTTTCTTTACGCTATTTACCCCTTCAAGCAGACTACATTTTCTTTACTTTATTTACCGCTGTCGTATTAAAAAGAATACACTGAGATAGTGTGTAGCCTTTTAATTGCCAAAGGTCCTTTCTAGACTGAATAACATCGTCTAATAGTAGCCAGAATACAGTTAAAAGGACGCCACCGGTACTGAAAGGGTTAACATTGCTTCTCATAAGTTAGTTGTTATGCATTAACCCGTGGAGCCCCGGCTAGTTTTGTAATGTTTGTTCACCAGAACCCGGCCGGTTTTCAAAAAATTGGTTTATTCCAGAAACAATAGCGAATGGGTTAGGAATGAAGGAAAAACCACGAAAAACCGCTGAAAAAGCTTAAAATATGGTCCTACAGAGCCCCCGAAAACGTATTTTACAAGAGTAAAAAATTGAAGGGAATTACCCCAAAAAACCAGGTTATTGCACGCTCACGCGCACGCACGTGGACTTTGAGAGTTTTCAACCATCGGCACGGTTGCGTGGGATACGTACACAGTTCCCATACAAATCTGAGCCCTCTTGAGTGGCTACACCTGAGGTTACGGTCGGCGCAATTAGGGTGACGCGTCAGGCGCGTCTCTGGGGCTGTGCGTTACATACGTCGCCGACGTGTCAGACGCGTCGCTGGGCTGTACGGGTTAACGGACTTTAAAACTATTCTAAAGTATTGTATATTTGTATTTGTATGTATGTTGTATCTTGTCTGATCCTATAGATGTCCTAGAATGTGTACTATTACAGGTTAGTTGTTATATTTTACTTGATGTTATTGATATTCACCTGTTGAGTATTTCGTATTGGTGCCTAGATGATATACCTTACTGGATCATGTGCAATATCTCTCCTAGAATATTGCTTGTCATATGTCTTGATAGCGTAATGCATAGTGCGCGGAATTTCTGTGTGAGTATCCTGGGTACGAGTCCTCGAAGTGCCACATGTATTTTTTTATTTCATTAATTGAGTTTAGATGTGAAGTTGGTTGGTGTAAAAAACATAATAATCCTAGAATACTGCCTATCATGAGTTAATAGCTATACTTTACCTATTCTTATAACTATTCCATGATACTGCATGGCATAGTCAGTAGAGGGTCGGCTGCTGATCAAAGGGTCGGTGGATCAAGCCCTCACTGTTAAAATGTTATTGGTAGATGTCAAGCCCGGGCAACTTGACCTAGCGATTCGTGACAAACGCCTGATATTCATGGCCTCGAGAATTACGGCGTCTGGCAATTTTTGTTTTTGTTTTCCCATGTTACTATCTATTATTCGTTATTCTTATACCTTATCAGATTATAAAGCTATAATAATTAAATTACCATCACGAGTTACTTCCTATATATCACCTTATACTGTAGTTATCCTAGAATATGGCGTACTGTATGTTAGTAAGTTGGTACATTAACTGATTGTATAACTATTCAAAAGTATTGTATGTTATTACTTAGTTGTGTTGCCTTACCTGATTGTATTACTTTCCTAGAATACTCCCTCTTATAAGATAGTTGCTATATCTATATTAACACCCTTGCTAAAAAAGTTTCCCAGAAGCTGGGTGTGCCCAACCGCCTTCGGGGGTTCTTTACCCCTGCACAGCTTATTGGTCTTTACAGGGGCACAGTGCGTTTATATATGGAGTATTGTTTGCATGTGTGGGGAGGAGCCTCTCACACATCACTTCTTGACAAAGTAGAAAAAAAGACTTTCGTCTCCTTAACTCACGTCCACTCACTGACTCTCTGCAGTCTCTCTCTCTTCGCCGCAATGTTGCATAGGCTATATCTCGCTATTCTACCGTTATTATAATAATCAGTGTTCCTCAGAGCTCTCTCAGTGTACACCTCCTTTTCTACGTAGAGTACGTAGCATCCGTCTTGCACCACAATCCCACCTCTACTCTCTGCAACTTTTCAATCCAAGAGTGAAACGATATCCCCAAGATAAATTTGTACATTGTTCGATAGAAAAATGCCCCGGCCAAAGGCCGGTTCCTCTCAAATTACAGGCTCGCTATTTCTCGCCAGGAAAAAATAGACACCTAAATTGCATGAAAGGTCTTAATATTGGTAAAACAAAACAAAATATGTCTAAATATCTTAAAATCGCCAAACTAATAGATGGGGCAAACGTCTTGAAATCTCAGAACTAATGGGGCTTAACATGAGGGAGAAAGGAATCCAGAAAAAGCAACTATCCCCCCTTAAGACATCGCCTATCATAAGTTTGATGTCATACCTTACTTGTTCTTATAGCTCTTCTAAAGTACCGGTATTGTATATTTATAAAGTACAGTCTCGAGCACGTATAAAGTTGCACCCATTCGAATCCTTGAACCTTTACAGCCGAGTTCTGAAGCATCTGGGCTATAATAAAGCATTGTATTGTCTCGTTTGCGTTCGATACTGATTCAAACGGGTGTGTAAACAGTTTTGCTCTTGACTGTACCTGATCTTACACCTATTTTTGTATTCCATGTGTATGATCGAGACAAAAGGCAGGTTGCCTGCAACGAGTGTCTCCCCCAAAGCCGAAAGAGTGACAGGGCGGAATTCAAGGGACGTTGGGGTCGAAATGCCTGGACACACGAAATTTAAAGTAGATTTAGTCACAAGATAAGGGAAAGATTGATTGAGGGAGACAGTTCCTCTAGAGTTCAACCCTACTTGAAGCAGTAATATCTTCAGCCCAATTAACAACGCATTTATATTTAAACCTATAAATCGCCGATCATCATCCCAATTATAAAAAGATTCCTCTCCCCCCCCCCCACCCACACACATCCACTACTGCCTAATAATTACCCCAGGCCAATTAGCGCATCAAACTATCACTAATTACCATCTCGTTAATCACCGTACGTCATCCTAATCAAGCAATCACTTACCTCGGTAATTAACAGGTCGGAACCAATTAGGGTGAACCATCTAGCATTAGCCAAGTGCGGTATAAATAACAGTAACTTATGCATGAGCAATCCTCCCTTCATTGGCCACCTCCTTAACCTTCAATTATCGCGTTATTATTGAGTAATTTGGCAAGCAGCTTTGACTACTATCATTTATGCATATATCCATCTATCTATATACTGTATATACAGTATATAAATAATTGTATATGTATACAGTATATACAGTATATATATATATATATATATATATATATATATATATATATATACTGTATATATATATATATATATATATATATATATATATATATATATAGATAGATAGATAGATAGATAGTCAGTCAGTCAGTCAATTCTTTATTTCATAAAAAGCTATACATAGTAACTTTTTACATATTTACAGATACAATTAAAATTAAAGGTAAACATTAACGCATTGTTGGTTCATGATTTTGAACGTACATAATTCTTGCCTTGACTGCTTCAATGTCATTGTCTTTTAAACAATTGATACTGTATGCTGCATTTAAAATATTATTTACTTCATTAGTTAAATACAAGCTATTAGATACATCCACTAAACTGTTTTCAAGAAATTTACAAGGATGGGCAATCATTCTATTTGCAAATCTTATTTGATTCCAGTTCATCAAATGGTTAAAAGTCATTAGGCCAGCAAGTTGACAAGCTTTGTGGTTACTTTCCCAGTATTTCAGTCCTAACATTTTCTTGATTGCCATGATAACCAATAGCAAATTGCTTAAAGGGAACATTACACTTTCCATTACAGTACCATAGTTCTGTTCCATACAGGCTTAAGCAGTAGCTGGTAAACAGTTTAATAAACACTTCAAAACTGACTCATGAAAATGTTCGCAAAATGCAATTAAACTCGTTATAAAATTTATTTCTACATCTTATCAAGTCCTTATCATTATTCAGATTACTATCTAAGACAAATCCAAGATACTTATGTTCATTAACATTGCTAAGCTTCTCGCCATTTAATATCATAGTGGGGCCTAATAATTTAGAGTTATCAGCTCTGAATACCATACACACTGACTTAGTAATATTAATATCAATATCTATATCATTAGCTTCTTTTTTCTAATATATTCAACAAAAATTGCAATCCTGATAGTATAATAGATAGATAAATAGATATTACTTTAACTATTTCAATCAGATAACTTTAAAAAAGGGAGAGAGAAGGAGAGGGAGGGAAGGGGAGGGGTAGAAGGAGGAAGGGTATAGTTACTTTCAGCGAACTAATACATTTAACTAAGATACATCAAACCCATGTATTCGTTTTCACACCACATTCTCCGCGACTATTCATAATTCTTTACAGTTTAAAAGGAGGCAGTTGTTTTTTCGAGTCCTCCTCCTCCCTCATGTTTAGCCCTATTAGTTATGAGATTTCAAAACATTCGCCCCATTAGTTTGGCGATATTCAGACCTTTTTCCCCATTTTGTTGCCAATATTAAGACATTTCGCGCCATTTAGGGGTCGGTTTTCTTCCTGGCCAGCGATAGCGAGCCTGTATTTGAAGAGGAATCGGCCTTCGGCCGGAACATTGTTCTACCGAAAAATGTACAAAATTATATCGAAGGGGGGTCTTGTAGGTGTTTTTTTAAGTTTGATGGAGGTTTAGAGAGCAAACTAACCCCTTCCTTAAACCAATGAGCCGAACCAGTAAATTATGCTGCACAATACCGTTTGAGCTCCCTTAACGTAAGCGGTATTTATTGATCATCTTAACTCATTCAACCAATCAAATTATTGTCTTATGGCTACCAATAGGCAATTATAAATGGCATTGGACAGATTTTTGTGAGCAAGGGGATGAAGATATAACTCAAATTAGCCTCTCAATCAAGTGATACTTTATATTATGTACTATCATTATTGTAGCAGTACAAAAATGAGAGAGAAACCACGGAAGTTGCCTCAAGTAATTCGAACTATTTTTTTTTCTCCAGATCATTACGCAAGGACTACAGGAGACACTTCGAGAGAATCAACAACAACAAAAGGTAGGCTTCCCCTTCAATTACTTATTATTATCAAGCCTTAAAGGACAATGACATCTTCTTTACCAGTTTATTATGGGAACATGTTATTTGGAATAGGAGATATTTGGCATACTTTAAAGGGAGTGACCTGTTTTTGTTCTGTCCTTTTCTATCTTTCTCTGGCTTGTATCCATTTGGCCCCATTCAGCCTACTGTTTTAAAACGTTTATCCCCATCCTGGTGTCAATTTTTTACTGGTGAGCGGTAGCGAGCCAGCATATTTTTAATTTTTGTTTGACAGCAGGCTAAATTTGTACATTTTTCGATAGAAAAATCTCTCCGGCGAAGCCGGATTTCTTCATATAATGCTGGCTCGCTATCGCACGCCAGGAAGAAATCGACACCTAGATGGGGATAAACGTCTTAAAATAGTTGGCTGAATGGGGTCGAATGGATATAAGCCAGAGAAAGAGAGAAAAGAACAGAAATAACAAAAAGCAGGTCACCCCCCTTAAGTTAAGGGGAGATGGGTCGTTTTTCTGGTCTCCGTTCTTCCTCATGTTTAGCCCTATTTGTTATCAGATATTAAGACGTTCGGCTCATTGGTTTGGTGATTATGAAACCTTTCGGCCCATTTCTTTGTCAATATTTAGATTTTTCGTGTCATTTATGTGTCGATTTTTTCCTGGCGAGCGATAGCAAGCCTGTAATTTAAGAAGAACCGGCCTTCAGCCTAGACATTCTTCTATCGAAAAATTTACAAATTTACCTTGAAGGAGGGTCTGTTTTTTTTTTTTTTTAAAGCTTGATGGAGGTCTAGGGTGGAAACTATAAAATAATAAAACAGATAAATACACAAGCAAATTAATAAAAGGTAAATGGTAAAGCCGCTGGTGTACAGGATAACCCCAGTTACCCCACCGACATAATAATATCTTCTCAACTTGGCCTTAATTGTTGCAGTCTCGCTAATTGTCATGCCACTAATTGCTGCTCCGCTAATCATCAATTAAGCTCCAATCGTAGAGGACAATCAACGAGTGAAGCGGTTAATAATATGAGCTCTAACTAATTATCCTTGCTTTTCTTAAAGGGAGTAGTGTTTATTTATTGGTCGATTTATATAATATATATATATATATATATATATATATATATATATATATATATATATATATATATATTGTATTGTATATACAGTATAGTTCCCTCCCTAAACGTCTATCAAGCTTAAAAATATAGATTCCCAAGATCCCTTTTTTAGATAAATGTGTACAATTTTCGGTACATAAAAGACCACCCAGACCTCCTTCAGGCTAAATGTGTACATTTTTCGATATATTTCAAGTTAAAGGCTCGCTATTGCTCGCCCAGAAGAAATCGCCACCTGAATGGGGTGCGGCATCTTATTATTGCCAAACTGATGGAGTGAAACATCTTAAATTCTCCAAACTAATGAAGCGAAACAGATAAGGTCCAAAAAGAACCTCCTCGGACCAAATACGATTAAGCTAAGGAAAATTGTATGGCGGTAGCAAGACACAAATTAAAGTGCATCTGAAAGGGATTGCAAGCCCTACACGGTGCTAACACTGCCACATACATCCAGCAGGCGGGCAGTTATTGTTTGGAAAAGTCCAAGAAGGATGGAAAGGGGGTATGGGCGTCATCCAATGTTAACTAATATTATTGGGATCCTTTCAGATTCCAAATGAAGTGACTGACCAAGTCTTGTAGAAATCCATTCTTTCTCAAAATATTGTGCAAACAGACAGACAAAAACACAAACACACATGCAGACAAACACACTGAAATTATTGATTACAGAAGTTAATAACCAGATATGTACAGTATAATGACCCAGGGATTAAGCCACCAAAAATCGTGTTATTCCGTGCAGTAATATTGGAGATAATTCCACATAAATGTATGGGGTCAAGGCCCCCTGCCCCCATTGCAATCATCCAATCTTCTACAAAAAATGTGCATATGAAGTCAGTGACCGACCAGGAACTAGTACCTTGGTTTGTTTTGTTATTGAGTTAAAACTTATAATTGCTATACAGTATGTGTTTCCGTGTGTGTGTGTGGGGTGGGGGGGGGGGGGGGGGACGGGAGCGTCATCCAATGTTAGCCAACATTTTATGGAATCCTTCTGGGTACCAAATTAAGTGGTTGACGAAATCCATGTATTCTTTCTCGAGATACTTTGCGGACAGACAGACACAGACGTGAATGAAAATATTACCTTGTGTTTCACGCCTACGGCTATGCACATTGTAGGTATCGTAATTGCATGTGTTACTATTTATTGACGAGTGAATAACAGTAAGAATAAGAGTCCAAACTACTTATATATCACAACTTAATTAATTTCCACGATTACAAAGACCGCAATAATTGACTACCGTACACATTTAATAAAATTGTAAACAGTTGGAAGACGCATTTCATGTTTAACTTATTAGTAGATCACTAATTACCCAATAGAATAAAGATATTTCCTGTTAATTGGCCCTACCAGTAATCATCATCAGCCTAACTAAAAGTATCAGGAACCATCTGCATGTGAATTACTAATTACTGCTTCCTAATTATGACCCCACTCATTAACTCTTACTAACTTTTATCTCAAGCCACTAATTACCAAGCTGTGCCCATTAACAGTAATTTATAACAGCTATACAACTAATTGGGGCATCCAAAGTCACAATTCAGGCAATTATCAGTCTTTTTCAAAATAACCATTCTTATGCAGTAATTATCACAGAATAGCAAGAGCAATTATTAATTATCCACACCATCCTCAGTATTGCCATTATCATCATCAGCCATTTATCATCATCAGCCAATCATCATCATCTCCATATCATCATTATCAGCAGCCTCATAACCACCACCACCACCAGTATCATCACCATTACTATTACCATTACCACTGTCATCATTATCATCATCACTCCACCACCACCACAATCACCATCTTCACCAACACTACTACCATCACCACCATCACCCTACCACTACCATTATCACCACCACCATTACTACCAGCACCACCACCACAATCACCATCTTCACTAACACTACTACCATCACCACCATCACCCTACCACTACCATTATCACCACCACCATTACTACCAGCACCACCACCACAATCACCATCTTCACCAACACTAACCACCATTACTACCAGCACCACCACCACAATCACCATCTTCACCAACACTACTACCATCACCCTACCACTACCATTATCACCACCACCATTACTACCAGCACCACCACCACAATCACCATCTTCACCACCACTACTATCATCACCACCATCACCCTACCACTACCATTATCACCACCACCATTACTACCAGCACCACCACCACAATCACCATCTTCACCAACACTACTACCATCACCACCATTATTATTATCATCATCACCCTACCACTACCATTATCACCACCACCATTACTACCAGCATCACCACCACAATCACCATCTTCACCAACACTACTATCACCACCATTATCATCACCCCACCACTACCATTATCACCACCACCATTACTACCAGCACCACTTCCACAATCACCATCTTCACCAACACTACTACCATCACCACCATTATCATCATTATAATCACCATCATCATCATCATCATCATCATCATCATCATTAGAGTTAGTCTACTGCAAGAGAGAGGCCTGGGTTAAGGGAGCTCACCTCGCTTTTTTTCTCTTTCTCTCCCTCTCTCTTTGGCTTGTGTCCATTCGGCCCCATTCAGCCTACTTGTTTTAAGACGTTTACCCCCATCCAGGTGTCAATATTTTCCTGGCGAGCGGTAGCGAGCCAGCATATATATTTTTTGTTTTGACAGCAAGCTAAATTTGTAAATTTTTCGATAGAAAAATGTCTCCGGCGAAGACGGATTTCTCCATACAATGCTGGCTCGCTATCGCTCGCCAGGAAGAAATTGATACCTGGATGGGGATAAACGTCTTAAAACAGTTGGCTGAATGGGGCCGAATGGATACAAGCCAGAGAGAGAGGGAGAAAAGGAGGGAAATATGCCAGTGACCCTCCTTAAACCTTTTGGCCTCCTCCTATTCCGTCAGATGCTAGCCTGTCCCATTAGTACACGAGTCAGGTCCAGACATGTGACCAACCGGTACATTAGAGACCCTATGCAAACAGAACTTCAATTAATTACATACAAATGATTAATTTCCAGCTTCTAAATACTATGATTTTTCCTAATTAGGTAAATCCCAATCACTAAATGTTTTAACAGTATCATTGAAGATTAATTAACTACATATTAATAATGAATTACCATCCAATAATGATTAAGCTTTTCTAATTATCCACACTCCAACCGCTAATTGTACAAGTAGTAGCCATTACCATCAATTACCTTCATATAACTAATTAATTATGCTCATACTAATAGCCAATTTATCGTGACCTAGGTAGTAATTATCAAGCTGGTATATATTATTTATTTTCTTACAAATAATCACCACGTCAACATTTATTTATCATTCCACCAATAATTATGAATCCCTCCCACTATATACAATTAACCAAACACAAATCATAGCCTAATCGAACCTGCCAATTATATATTCACATTAAATATCTAAAAACACTTTTTATCTACATAATAATCGATAATTACATTCACACTAATGACCACACTTACCCCAGATGACAGCGCCCAGTCTTGAGCCATAAATATGTCGCTAACTAAGGTTATTATGTACGTGTAATTAGTTAAATACCCTGTCACTAACTGCCATATTCCCCTTAATTTATTCTCCCAAATATAAAACCGAGGCAATTTACAGATATATATATATATATATATATATATACAGTATATAGTAATATACACTAATATAATAAATAGTAAAAATGTATCTCCCATCCTTTAATTACCATAAACCCCATAATTGTCCTCCCTCCAACCACCAATTAGGAATAGTCTGCTTTAACATTAATGTATTCTGCTGTGTACATACGTCATTAACCTCGACTGTACATACGTCATTAAATACTCAGCCACTATTAATAACATTACCGCTAGGAAAACTCTCCTTATAATGAATATAACTAATAACACAAACATCACATTTATCATTATTCCCATACATGTTAACTACCAAGTGCATCCCAATACACAACACATACACACATTATGAAACTAACTAATACACAACACACCACATTTGTCATTATGTATCTCCATAATAATTAAAATGTCTACCTGAATCATTGTTCCACATACACCGATTGTGAAACCTTTTTTGTATTTATTAAGCACTCATTTATTGCCAATTTTACTCCACGTACACATGCATATTCATCCTGAATTATATAATTAATTAGCATACATATGTCATTAATTATTTACTCACACATTGTATAACCTATCCCAATTAGCTACCCGACAACTAGCAATTGATATATATATATACTGTATATATAATTACTGTACACATACATAATGAATTACCCATCCAGTAATTACCAGATCCCCCAACCACCATTTAACACCTATCTAATAACAGTAATTAACTACTCAAAACAATTAATGACGAGCCACTAAACACCATAGCTCTCTAACCACAAATGAATAATGACATTAATTAAACTTCGCTTACTGTATGTAATTAATTGCCATCTCCCTAATAACCACATATCCCTTAATTACCGCTCCCCATAACGCTAATACTTTGTTACTAATATTACTAGTTGCTAAACTATGATACGTTAAACTACTCATCCACTAGTTACCACATCTTCCCATCCACCAAATATAATACAAACACTATTTGCAGGAAAGCACTTTATTGGAATAGTTTCGAAAATAGTGACCTGAAGAAGCTATTTGAGAAACGTTGTCGATAAAGTGCTGCTCCTGAAATGGTGTATTCTTTATTTTGTTGATTTTTCGGCATCCACTTTACCAACGAAATATATACTAATATAACAAATGTATTATTCTTAAATAATTAATATCCGACCAGTATTGACCACATAATCCTCAGTTTGCCCTTCACACATGTAGGCAATCCTTTCGTGTCCACCCCTTGGGGGTCAAGGTGCTTGGCAATATACACATATAGAGATAGACTCCTTTACCCCTACCACACATTCTATATCTACACTACTAACATGAACTATAGCCTATTTTTTTCCAGCTGACGGTAAATTGTTATATATCCATCTTTATTACTTAGCTATTTCGACGATTTTGAAGCGAAATATGTTGTTAAATATGAAAACTTGGCAAGAAGATAATGCAGAAACATAGTAGTTTCATATTTTTCCATTAGGTATCGAAAAATCAGCTGCTAAAGGATTCAATTTAACGTCAGATGAAATATACCCGACCTTAGCTACATCTACATTAATATTAAGCCACCCACAGTTACCAAGTTGACGCGGGTGCCCAACCCCGAAAGGGGTTGAAATAGGGGAGCTATCCCCCCGCCAAAGGCGACTTTCTAGGGCCTTTCCTAGCTGATGCTGAGAAGATTGGGTTCTAGTCATGTGGTGATGGGCTGGACTATCAGAGTGAGAGCTGAGCAATCTCTGCCATACCCATAGCTTACTCTGACTTTTCCTTTAACTTATATATTTTCTAGATCTCAAGTGACGGCGTCTCTTCCGTGGATTGACCTCCCAATCTACCAAGATTGGAAGCCAAAGCGTCACATTTTTCCCTTGCCCCTCAACTTTCTCTTCATAATTGCTGAGGGGCACAGGGCCCTGGGTGGGGCTTTGGTTTCCCGGGCGTTTCCGCACCCTCCTCAGCCCCCCGCCATGGAGTGGCTTCGGTCACCCAGGCTTTATTGTGGTCGGCGGCGAGGGTTCTGTGGGGGCACTCGGTTATGGCCTTGGAATTGCTCGGGGCCTTGGGGCTGTTCGGCCAGGCAGCTTGGGGAACAACAACAACAACAACAACAACCAAGTTGACTCGACTACTATTACCACTTCTGCTTATATACATAATTAATGATCCACACATAACTGCTGTGTTGCAGTTGGGGATTACTCTGTTTCCGCAACCACCTTTGGGCGACCAAAGCTCAAACGTGTAGACATGTCTGTCAGGCATGCATGTATTTTAGCCGGTAAAAATATATAATTTATTTTGTCTTGTACATTTTAAGCAGATCCTCTGCTGACGTGTATTTCTCGCCTGATTAACCCCTTCCGTACCGTCGACATCATTTATATTTTATTTCGGCTACTACTAATCAATCTTATTCAGCTTAGGAAGGCTCGCTAAAACATATAAGGCTTCAAACTATCTCAATCAACCCTCTTAACCACCACAGATCCTTCATAAGCTGCACAAAATCGTCTAAATATAGCTAGAATATAACATAACAGACGTTGGTGGTACAAGAAGGGTTAACATCGATGGTATGTTCTCTTACGTTTATGGCTGGGGTTGTGTCAGGACTGTCGGAGAGTTGGTGGTAGATTTTAAGGGGAGATGGGTCGTTTATGGCTGGGGTTGTGTCAGGACTGTCGGAGAGTTGGTGGTAGATTTTAAGGGGAGATGGGTCGTTTTTCTGCACCCATTTCTCCCTCGCGTTTAGCTCCATTAGTCTTGAGAATTTAAGACGCTCGGCCCATTAGTTTGGCAATTTTTACACCTTTCGCCCCATTTCGTTGTAATTTTTAAGAACTTTCGTGCCATTTAGGTATAGATTTTTTCCTGGCGAGCGAAAGCAAGCCTGTGATGTTTTTAGTTATCTGCCTTCGGCCGGGACATTTTTCTATCGAAAAATGTACAAATTTATTTTGAAGGGGGGTCTAGGGGGTCTTTTTCCAAGCTTGATAGAGGTCTAGCAAGGATACTAAAAAAAAAAAAAAAAATATTACATAAATTAATAGACCCAAAAAACAGCCACTGTCCCCTTACCCAATTCAGTACCAGTGCGGTCCTTTTCATGTTATGCTGGGTGTCTATTAGACGATTATATTGTGGTTAAAAAGGGCCTCCAACAATTAAATTTTTTTTGAACGATCCTAATTCCCTCTTTTTACCACTGCAGATCCCTCTTAAGCTGCATAAAACTATAACACTATAAAGACGTCGCCGGTACAGTAGAGGTTAACCCCTTCACCACCATGACGTAATTTTCATCATATTCTGGTTACCATTAGACGATTTTCTTTTAGTTTTGAATCGGCCTCTAGGGCTCAGAGGTAAAGACAAGCTCAATAAACCCTCTGATTAACACATGGTTCACTTTTGGGGCGATTTGTGCATGTATTCATTATTTTTCTAGTTTCCTCCCTAGACCTACATCAAATTAAAAGAAACATCCATTAGATCCCCCTTCTAGATTAATTTGTACATTTTTCGGTAGAAAAATGTCCCGGCCGAAGGCCGGTTCTTCCAACATTACAGGCTCACTATCGTTCGCCAGGGAAAAAATCGACACCTAAATAGCACGAAAGGTCTAAATATTGACGAAGAAATGGGGAGAAAGGCCTTAAAATCGACTAACTAATGGGGTAAACATCTTAACATCTGAAAACTAATGGGGCTAAACATGAGGGAGAAAGTGGTCCAGAAAACCGGCCCATCTGCATAAAATCATCTCAGGTTAGCCCGAATCAAAGGTAAAAACGCGTCATGGTACTGAAGGGATTAAATAATATGTATAGGTGTTTGTACTCTAATTACTCCATATCCCCCAATTAACCATGCCCTCCTCCAACGACCAATTACACTCCCAAAGACGACGATGTTCCACCTCACTAACTAACCAATCAACGACCGGAACCAATTAGCCGTTAGTTTTTGCCTACACATTTAATAATTAATAATTATCCAACACTAAGTGAATACAAATCCTGAATTATCCACCTAATAATTTCCAAGTCTTCCTGCACATTACTCCTCCTTCACCATTGATATGTCTATTTGTATTAACATTAACTAACTATACATACATATTTAATTACTCATTCAATAATAGCCATATTAAACTCGCTTAAATGGAGGGGTACCTCTTTTCAAACGCTAATTATGAACTAAATGACATTAATTACTTGCGCATAAATCCTAAATTACCGAGGTACTAATGACCACATATCCCCCAATTACCCTCCCGAAGATGACAATGCCCCGCCTCACTAACTAACCAACCGCTGACCGGGACCAATTAGACCTCAGTCTTTGTCTACACCTTAACGAGCCCCAGGGATTGAATGGCCTTGTTAGCCTGGCCCCCCCCCCCCCCCCCGAACGGACCCCCTTGTTAGTTAGTTGTTGTAAAGAGCGGGTGTTGTTTGTGAGAACGATAGAGGGTGTTGTTTTGGGTGTGGTTGTGGTAATTTGCCTGTTGTTTTGTAATGAAAGATGCTGTTATTGTTTTTAGATATAAATGAGCGTATTAATATTGGAAAAATATAGTCAAAACATATTCGTATGATAGTGTGTTATTTAGGTGATTCTTGTATGGAGAAATATGCTGTATAGTATTGTTATCGGTATTATTATTATTATTATTATTATTATTATTATCATTGTTATTATTATTATAATAATAATAATAATAATTATTATTATTATTATTATTCATTGTTATTATTATTTGTATTGTGATGTCAGATTGTATAGTGCTGAGATTAATCAGTAGGCCTAGTTTCGGATAATTTGGTGACTGTTCTATTGAGTTGTGAAAGATTTGGGGTGATGTTTGTAGTGCGGATGTGTTGGTTTGGTGATTGTTATAATGAGGGAGGTTATGAAGATGTGTTATTGTTAATGAGTGTTATTTATTAAGAAGCTTAACGTAATCATAAGCTATAGCATTATTTGGTGATAGTTGTGGAGCTAGATGGTGTAAGAAAGATCTATCTATCTATCTATTGCCTGACCCCGTGATCCCCGAAGGGGTGGCCACGAACGAACCGCCCCCAGTCAGTCGACGCCCCTCCCCCCAACCAGCACCGCCTTCGTTCATGTACTTCCTCACTCCATCCTTCCACCTCTCATTCGGTCTACCTTTCCCTCTCTGTCCCTCCACCTCGCTCTCGTACACCCTCTTAGTCATTCTCTCGCTTTCCATACGTTCCATATGGCCGAACCATCTCAAGTTGTTCCTTTTCACACTTTCCAGCACATCTACCTCCACACCACACCTCCTTCTTACTTCCTCATTAGTCTGTCTATCCCTCCATGTAACTCCGGACGCACTCCTTAAGTAATTCATTTCCATTGCTCTCACTCTTGGTCTGAGTCTCTCAACCAACGTCCATGCTTCGCTTCCGTAAGTCAGTGTCGGGATTACCACACTGTCATGCAAGGACTTCTTCACTTCCATACTGACCACCCTATTTCTTGTTACTGCTTTTAGCGTTCCTACAACCCTCTTCCCCTGTTGTACCCTCTCCCGCACTTCTTCATTCATAGTCCCATCTTTACTCAACACACTGCCCAGATACTTAAAAGAGTTGACGATCTCCATAGCCTGACCGTTCAGATGGGAAAGAAAGATGGGAGGTGGTATTGGGCTACAGGGGCTACAGTATATTATCCAGGGTGCCACAGTGTACAGTACCTAACCCGGGTGGCACTTATCCCTTTCAGGATCGGATCACGCACTTCTTTTCTGTTCTCTGGCTACCATTAGACTAATTTATTAAGATTAGGAAGGATATGGTGAATTCAGAGGGTTAATTGAGGTAGTCTTTACCTTTTTAATTCCCACAGATCCTTCCGAAGCTGTAAAAGATCATCTAATGATAGCCAACATAAACTGCTAAAATGCCTCAAATCCTCAAGGGGTTAACTAATTTCAGGTTCCTATTAACTGCTAAGTGAACAGAGGCATCGGGTGTGAGGTGACTGCCCATCCGTCTCTTCCTGTCCCGGAATCGATCTTAGGAACAAGTTGGTTGTGAACCGAATGCGTTAACGATTGAACCACAGGTATGTTAATGATTACGTTTGATTACATATACTGAAATTATTTAGTATTTGGGATCCAATTTTAATTTACAAATGTCTTTGTTGTGCATATGTTGCCGCCAAAATTAATGGCAAGAGTGTCATTGTATAAGTAATGCTTAATATACATTTATTCAATTTGATTTTCCTATTCTTATCGTTAAATAATAAACAGGGCCATCATATTAGTGTATACGTAAGAAAGAGAAACCCAGCATGCTTTTATCTTAGAAAAGGATTTTATATCAAAGTAAAAAGCTCAAATTATATCACAAGATTTTAATTCTTAACTCTCTTAGAGAGAGAGAGAGAGAGAGAGAGAGAGAGAGAGAGAGAGAGAGAGAGAGAGAGAGAGACAGAGTAGTGTTGGTGGAGCGGGGGAGGTTAAGGGCCAATTTACTTACTTTCTGATTCTTGTAACCCCCTTGAGGAGATGGAGAGAGAGAGAGAGAGAGAGTGTGTGTGTGTGTGTGTGTGTGTGTGTGGGGGGGGGGGGGGGAGTGAGAGGAAAGTAATGGAAATAATATATACAGTATTATACAGTATATATATATATATATATATATATATATATATATATATATATATATATATATATATATATATATATATATATATATATATATATATATATATATATATATATAATATATATATCTCCTATCCCCAATACATACAATAGGGGAGGTATGGTGGAGTGGTCTTGCCACTGGACTGGTAATCCAATGGTCCCAGGTTTGAATCCAGATCTATGAATGGGAAGATATTATTGGGATGGAATTTGTGCGGTACTTAGTATCAGTGCATTATCACACAGCCCACCAAAACGCCAAAAAATACTCTCATTGTTCCCTGATTAAAGAGCACTGTATGGATATTCCCATATTCAAAATATGCTACAGGGGTGCCATGCCTAGTGAGTTAACTTGTCAATAGGTGGCGTTCTGAGAGTGAGGGTCCGAGTCTAGAAGGAAGACAGTGAATCACAAAAGGCGAAGCACAAAAGGCGAAGCAGCTTTGGAGATGGGGCTGCTTCGAGCCGTGAGTGGAGCTCTAAGTGTTTCACATGTCTCACTCCCTAGACTGGAACAAGACCTCACAGGTTTCACCGAGTTGAGCGGTTGGATGTACAGGTTCTAAGCCTATGCCCGAGAGGGAGTAGTTGGAATATAGAAAGAAAAAAAAATACGTATACACGCATACACATATGCATATACTGTACATACCGTATATACACTTATATTATATACACACATTATACACATACTCACACTATACACATACTCACACATACATACTGTAAAAGAAAGAGAGAGAGAGAGAGAGAGAGAGAGAGAGAGAGAGAGAGAGAGAGAGAGAGAGAGAGAGAGAGAGAGAGAGAGAGAGAAGATAGATAGATAGGGGGCGAAGTTACTAATTAATATATCTCCAATTCCATGGAAGCATAGAACTGCCTCACATGCCCCAAGGCAGCCCTTCAGGGCAAGAACAGCCACTCCAGCGACTAGATTTGGCACTCTGATGTCCTCAAGTTACCATGAGGCAAAAATGGACCAAATAAGATGAACGGTTACCCTGACTTACGTCATCCCCTTTTTAGTCGCCTCTTACGACACGCAGTAGATACGTGGGACATATTGTTATATTTCCTCTACCACCACATGGGCAGAGGCCCCCCTAAACCCCACGCAACTCGGGATAAATTACACAAATTCAATTGCGTGGCAATATTATTTTGTAAAAATCTCTGTATGGTACTGGAATATGGGTCCTACGACTTGTGTATATATATTTTTGCCTATCTTTGAGCAATTTTGTGCAGCTTACAAATTTCATTTTCGACTCAAATGGTTGAAAGTGGCATCAGTCAGTTTAACTGACTGACTTCACAAACATTATTTTGTCAGTAGCTGTACACCCCCCCCCCTCTCTCTCTCTCTCTCTCTCTCTCTCTCTCTCTCTCTCTCTCTCTCTCTCTCTCTCTCTCTCTCTCTCTCTCATTCAGGCAGCTCTTCCATGCGGGTGAGGGAGCTTGTAAACCTGTAGCGATAATTACACCGAGAGAGAGAGAGAGAGAGAGAGAGAAAGAGTGACACGATGGATAGATAAGAGTGGATGAGTGAGTGTGAGAGGGAGGTGGGTAGATAAAAGACAGGGCGAGAGAGAGAGGGGGGGGGGTGTACATCTACTGACAAATGTGTGTGAAGTCTTGCGAACTTCTTTATGCAAACATATCCTTTAGATTGATGTTCAGCTCAAATCAGCTATATATAAATGAATACATAATATGTATTTAATAAAATATAAGTGATTTGATCTGCACTTCAATCTAAGTGGATATATTTGCATAAAGAGAATTTCAAGAGCTCACTATTATTTGTCAGTAGCTGTACATAGAATTAAACAGATGCACCTACTAAACAGATCTTGCGATCCATGCTATGTGATCTGGACTTCGGCTCTTTCAGCTGCTTGGCATAGAGCCATGGTATTTTGTTTTCTTAAAACAAAGAATGGTCTGGACTTAATTCTAATAGAGAGTGGTAGTGTAAGAGTGAGTGTGAGTGTAAAAGGTAAATATCTCTTTCAGGATATTTTCATTGGAACGGGTCGTACCTAATATAAGTTAATTGAAATATGAAATTATGTAAAGTTGACATGATAAGAGAGTTTTAAAATAGATAGCAAAATATGTAAAGACGAAACGTTAAGAGTTAATATAGAAATATGCTGTACGGAAGAGATGAAATAGTTGGTAAAGAGAATAAGTGGAAAAGATCCCATATAATACTGCTATAGTTTAGTCCCTCTTCCTATGACTTAAATTGCTTCAAACTCCGTGTGTCCAGGCATTTTGGCTCGATCGTCCCTTGATTTTGGCCCTGTCACTCTTTCAACTATGGGGGAGGCACTCGCTATTGGCAATTCTGCCTTTTGCCTCCCTTAATCACATAGAAAAATATATATATATATATAATTATTATAATACTTTACTAAGAGAAGGGATCGTGACTAAATAGATAGAGTAGCAGCTAAGGAGATGGTATACCTAGTGGTCCTACACAGGACACATACACAGCACAGGACATATACAAGGTGAACAAAGAATAAAGTAAAACAAAAAATGTCGAAGTAATAGAAGGTCTAGTACGCACGAAAAAATGAGGGGTGCGAGAGAATGGACCGTCCAGAGCAAGGAAAACATAAAAATATACATAAAAGTGTTCTGGAGTAGAGGGAGATTGATAATAGAAGACAGAGAGGCTGAAATAAAATGTGTAAGGGGTGAGAATAATAGCAAGTGGGGGGGGGGGGGGGGGCGGCGGGGGGCGGAAGCAAGACCTGACCTTAGGCTGGCCCGGGAGCTACCAGGGCGTCTCGTTACCTGGCCACCTCGCTAAACAAAATCGAAAGCTCAGAAAAGAAGCTAAAGAACTATATTTGACGAGAATTACTTCCCCAAAATTTGGATAGGTAAGTTGGTACTCTATTATCCACTGGTCATTTATATAAATTACTGTATATAGTAAAAAAAAAGAAAAAAAAAAAAAAAAAAAAAATCGAAAGTTCAGAAAAGAAGCTAAAAAACTATATTTGACGAGAATAACTCCCCCAAAATTAGGATAGGTAAGTTGGTACTCGTATTATCCACTGAAGTCAGACACACACACACTTAATAAAAAATAAAATAATAACAAAAATATAAATAAAACATAAATAAATACATAAATCAAAGATACTGTAGTTTTGATCCATGCTCGTCTCCTATGGCCCCTTTCTCGTTTCGACTAGGTTCATCTATATAAAACATGAATTGTCTGTTAGCGAGCCTAAGTAACCACACATAACTAAAGTTAGGATAGCAGAGGTCAAGATTCAATAAGTTATGTTAGGTTAGTAATAAACGTTTGTATCGGGTAGCGAGATGGTCAGGTAAAAAAAGGTCTAACATACCTGCAGAACAAGGCCCTGTATGGTGTATAGGGGATTATAGGGGTGGGGTTTGTTTATTGGTCGAGTTATGCATTTATTTATTATATTTTAGCTTCCTCCTTAGACCTTCATCAAACTTTAAAAAAAAAAAAAAAAAAAAAAAAAAAAAAAAAAAAATATAAAAAAAACTACCCCCCTCTAAATATATGTGTACATTTTTCGGTAGAACAGGCTCGCTATCGCTCGCCAGGAAATAATCGACACCTAAATGACACGAACATTCATTATATTGACAACAAATTGGGCGAAATTACTAAAAATCACCAAACTAATGGGCCGAACGTCGAAAAATCTGAAAACTAATGTGGCTAAGCATGAAAAAGAAGAAGGGAGCCCAGAAAAAAAAAATACCTCCCCTTTAAGGATTGTCCGAAAGGTTATTACGTTTGATTAAGTTTTGTAATGATGGTTAGTACCGGGTAGGCATCTAGACTGTGATAGGTCCAGTAACGAGTTGGTATATTACATTTAAGGGGGTAGTGCAGGATTTTTGGTCCATGTATATATTTATTAATGTATTTTTGAGTATCCTCACTAGACCTCCATCAAGCTTAAAAATACATCCCCTAGACCCCCTTTCAAGATAAATGTGTACATTTGTCGATAGAAAAATGTCTCGTCGATTCCTTTGAAAATTACAGGTTCGCTTTCGCTGGCCAGGAAAAAATCGACGCCTAAATGGCACGATAGGTCTAAATATTGACAAAGAAATGGGGCGACAGGTCTCAAAATCGCCAAACTAATGGAACGAACGTCTTAAAATCTCAAAACTAATATGCTAAACACGAGGTAGAAAGGGGTCCAGAAAAAGCGACTACCTCCCCCTTAATAGGTTATGTTAATTTAGCTAAGTTTATTATGGTTTGTAAGGAATTCTAGTCACTAGTACAGGCTAGCATGGTAGTTGGTTTAGTTACATTTAATTTGCGGTATTTTAGTGGGGAGATCGTTGGCACCAATCGCGCAGGGCAGTACCCGGGAGAGGCCACATAGGAGTTGCTGGAACTCCTCTTTCATTTGCCTGGCTTCCCCCACTGTTTCTATTTGTGCTTCACCTACACCGAGTAATCCAACTAACTCTCACAAACATCTCCTCCTCCTATTAATTTCACTACATTCAACAAGCAAACCACACTTCTTTCCAGCACATCTAAATTACCTCTAACGTACCTTGATCTTGGCTGTCTATCACTCTTTCGACCTTGTGAGGTACACTTGCTACAGGCAGCTTTGCCATTTGTATCCTTCATGCACATAAAAATTATATATATATAAAGTACTTGCTAACGTGGTACTTGGTTTAGTTACGTTTCATTGAGTTTTGCGAGAGGTCTTGATATCCCCAGAACATGGCCCTGTAAGGTGGCAGGGGGCTAGGGGAGGTTAAAATTTAATCATTATGTTAGATTAGTTATGTTTTATTAAGTTAGGTCATGCATTATAGAACCAGGTAGCGAGAAGGTCAGGTAACGAGTTGATATATTACGATTTGATAAGTTAAGAACGCTTTATTAGGTTTTGTAATTATTTCTAGCTCTAGGTAGCGAAGTAGATGGGTTTGTAACGTTTTATTCAGTTGTGTAAGAGTTTTAGCACTGGATATCGAGATGATCAGGTAGCCAGAAGTACTGTAATGTTAGGATAGGCTAGGATTTATTAGGTTAAGGGGATAGTGGCTGAATTGTTTGGTCTTTTTATTCTTTTATTCATTTATTTTTTAGTTTCCTCGCTAGACTTCCATCAAGCTTAAAAAAAAAAAAATAGACCCCCCTTCAAGATAAATTTGTAAATTTTTCGGTAGAAAAGTTTCCCGGCCAAAGGCCGGTTCATCTTAAAATTACAGGCTCGCTATTGCTCGCCAGGAAAAAATCGACACATAAATGGCACGAAAGCTCTTAAAACTGACAACGAAATGGGGGCGACAGGTGTTAAAATCGCCAAACTATTAGGGCAAATGCCTTATAATCTCAAAACAAATGGGGCTAAGCATGAGGGAGAAGGGGGTCTAGAAAAGCGACATACCTCCCCTTAAGTATGATTAGGATAGCTAGCTAAGCAGGTAGATATATAAGTTAGTTACGCTCATTAGAATTTGTCATGAAGATAGTCTGTTCATTCTAGGTTGAGCAGAAATCGTAACCTCTAACCTCTGTAACTCAATAATGACTAGAGTAATCGAGTTAATTGTTCTACCAAATAGGAAGACTTGGCCAGGGAATAGGTGTGGAAATTGACAGTTCATTTGCTCTAGCCCTTTTTGAGTTACAGAGGAATTAGAGGTTACGAGTTCTGCCCAACCTAGAATGAACAGACTACCTTCATGACACATTCTAATAAGCGTAACTAACTTATATATAGCTACCTGCCTACCTATCCTAATCATACTTAAGGGGAGATATGTCGCTTTACTAGACTATAGTTACGCTTATTATAATTTGTCATGAAAGTTAGTACAGTACCAGGTAGCAAAATGGTTAGGTGGCAAAATGTCTCGATATACTGTTTTAGGCCCTGTATGGTGTGTAGGGGGCTAGGAGGGTCTCTCTTTCACCGATGTCTAATTAACAGCTCTCAGGATTACATGTTTGACTGATTTGCAATGGAATCAGGTCTTTTGATGCTTGTTAGAGAGAGGAGAGGGGTAGAGAGGCCCTGTGGTTAACCGCGGAGGTGACCTGGGGGCCTGAGAGAAAGAGAGAGAGAGAGAGAGAGAAAGAAGTATTATAATAATTCTGAACTACTAAACTACTCCGTATGTTACTTATAATTATAAGTAACATACGGACTAGTTCAGTAGTATGGAGTTACTATGGGTTTCAGAGGCCGTGTGGCATCGTTTTTCGGGAATAACTTATTAACAAACAGTTGGATCAGTATGATATTTTGACACAGCTATTTTTCACACCGTCCCCTATTTTTTGTCAATATAGTGAATTACCAAAAGTGTAGAAATAAGCCACTTATCCCTGTGTCATGAGGTTAAAGTCGCACATTAATGACTACGAAACGGACAAGGCTACCATGGTTTACCTGTGAGAACAACCAAACCATTATTGCTCCACCATCAAACACGGTAGTTATCAGCCACCACCCAACCCTATTATCGCCTTTAAATTCAAGTAGTCTGTCAATATCAAGTATAAATATACAAAAATACATACTGTTTGTATATTTATACTTGATATTGACAGATAACCTGAATTTAAAGGCGATAATAGGGTTGGGTGGTGGGTGATAACTACCGTGTTTGATGGAAGAGCAATAATGGTTTGGTGGTTCTCACAGGTAAGCCACGGTAGCCTTGTCCTTGTTCCTTCTTAACCCATTCAGTACCGGTGATGTCCTGTTCATCATATACTGGCAAATATTAGATAATTTTATTTAGCTTAGGAAGGACGAAATATCATAACCCACAAGACATCGTATCAGATAGTGTTAATTAATAGCATTGTATTTGTTTGTTTACCTATATTAATAGCATTGTATTTGTTTGTTTACCTATATTAATAGCATTGTATTTGTTTGTTTACCTATATTAATAGCATTGTATCTGTTTGTTTACCTATATTAATAGCATTGTATTTGTTTGTTTACCTATATTAATAGCATTGTATTTGTTTGTTTACCTATATTAGCTTGACCACTTATTATTTATCTTCATCACTGAGTTTCCTTTTATTTTATCCACCATTGTTTGTTTGTTCACTTAATGTTTTTCTTTGGCATTTGTTTCCCTTCCACTTGATTATTTTTAATTGTATCCACTTGCTTCACCGATAGCTTTTCTTTTTTCTCTACATCTCTTGTTTCTTTACAATCAATATTGTTTTCCAATCAATACCTCAAATTGGCAGTCTTGGTTTGATTCGCACTTCTAATCTTCACCCCTTGCTTCTTCGTCAATTGTGTCTTCTCTATTTGTTTTAAACCACTTATTTTTCTCCATTTGTTTGTATTTCCCCATTTGCACTGTTCGACTTGTTTCATTATTCGTTCATCAGTTATTAATGTTTCACTGTATATGTTCCCACCACTTGCTTACTGGACACTTGAATCTCCCTTTTGCTACATATCTTTCTCAATTATACTTTAACATTGATTTCGATATTTCCTTCTCCCTACATAATATAGTGTGCAACACTATCTTTGACCAACACAAACTCACGTGTCAAACAGTTCCTCTTAAGCCGGTATCACACGAGCGCTTTTTCCGTCAACATTTATCCTCAACACTGGTCTGGCAGCTTATGAGGTCAACATTTAATATATTTCGGTTACCTCAGTTCATCTATCATCAGTCTAGTTTCCGATACCAGTGCAAAATATTTCAGAAATGTTGCCAGAAATTTTTTGATAATCGAATGTTGACTGTAAAAGCTCTCGTGTGATACCGGCTTTAGATATATATTTAGAGGAATCCGTGGGAGTAAGAACGTGATCCTGAAACCTTGCTCCCCAGAGACCGTATAGTAAACAGAGATTAGCTAATTCCCACCATGTTGTTGCCATTGGTTTCATTAGCGTCTCTCTACGTTCATACACTCTTCAAAAAGTAGATACGAGGTGCCGTTGTAAAGGCTTATCCATCAATACCTTCACCTGACCTGACCTGATATACGTCCACATCTATAACAAAGATTGGGCAAAACTGGCACAGGAAATATAGTGTGGTCTTTGGAGCTAAATTCTACACAATCAGAAATAGATGACTGTCCTCAGAGCTATCCCAGTGCATACCACCTCCTTTACGTAGGGCACGTGGTACCCGTCTTGCAACTCAATCCCACCCCTACTCTGTGCAACTCTCCAACCCAAGAGTGAAACGTTACTCTCAAACTTTCTTCTACTCAACAGCTGAGCTCTGGAACTCTCTCCCAGAATCAGTCTTTCCCTCTTCCTATGACTTAAATTCAAACTCCGTGTGTCCCAGGCATTTTGGCTCGACGACTTGATTTTGGCCCCTGTTCAAAATGGGTACTGGCACAAATAGTGTGGTCTTTGGAGCTAAATTCTACACAATCAGAAATAGATAACTATTCTATTCTATTCTACATACTCCGGCCCAATCCCCACTTATCCTATTTCTTTTTCTTTGTTTTCCCCTCTTCCTTTTTTGTTCTTTTTGTTGAGGGTGGCCGACTCAAGACAGAGCCAGAATACAGGTGTAGGAAAATGCTGGCCGATCTCCCTTACTATAAAATCTCCACTGCCACTCCTCCCCTTCACCCTCACATTACAGCTCCGGCGCTACTCTGGTCAACCCAATATCTCTGCTCACGCCCGGGAAAAACTAGATAAAATTGAAGCGGCCCAGGATACCGGAATTTGTGGAGTGAGCAGCAATCTAGGGAGTATAAAAAGTGTGAGAGGCAGGGAGGTTCTCTGTGTGACGCGAGAGTTGGCTATCCTGTTGCTCTGAGGCGTAAGGGGGGTCACCGGATTTGTTTTTATCTTTCTCTCCTTTTCTCTCTTTCCCTGGCTTGTATCCATTCGGCCCCATTCAGCCAACTGTTTTAAGGCCTTTATCCGCATCCAGGTGTCGATTTCTTCCTGGCGAGCGAGAGCGAGGTAGCATTGTATGGAGAAATCCGGCATCGCCGGAGACATTTTTCTGTCGAAAAATGTACAAATTTATCTTGCTGTCAAAACAAAAATATATATATATGCTGGCTCGCTACCGCTCGCCAGGAACATATTACCACCTGGATGGGGGTAATCGTCTTAAAACAGTGGACTGAATGGGGCCGAATGGATAAAAACCAAAGAGAGAGGGAGAGAAAGAGAATAAAAAAGCGAGGTGGGCTCCCTTAAAGAAAGTCTGGCTAATGGGACAACTAACTGCTCACACACTTCATGGCTGTTCACACTTTACCTAGCCTAGGGGGTTGAAATATGCTACGGAATTCGCCTAATTATTTGTTTTCCCCTTTGGTTTATTGTTTTGAAACGTAACTGTAACTTATCCCTTCAAAGATGGAACGATTCTTCTGATTGCGGCATTTCATGGGAGATTAGAAATTTGGTTGTGACTTTCTTCAATACAAGGTAGTCTCTATTGTATAATTTTATATCTACCTGGTTGTTGTTATATATGTTTGTTTTTAAATTATCAAATATAAGCTTTGCTAACCACTTTGTCAATATGTATTTATTCCAGAGTGTTGGGATGATATACCAGTTAGTGATACTCGCTGTGAATCTGCCTCCGCCCGCTTTCAATCCCGAGCAATACAGCTGGCACAGTCACCATATACGGGTAAGTAAGTACATGAAAAACAGATATTAAATTTCCTCTATTAGTTGATACCACTAAGAGTTAAAATAAGAGTTTTGTTTTCGAGACTCGATACAAATTTGATATTTAATATTCAACCGTGGTATAGCAAGACTTAATGTTGGTTTATGCTTCTCTTCAATATCAAGTAACTCAATTTACAGTATATGCACCTTTTTCAAGTAACTCAATTTACAGTATATGCACCTTTTTCAAGTAACTCAATTTACAGTATATGCACCTTTTTCAAGTAACTCAATTTACAGTATATGCACCTTTTTTAGGTTATGCGGCGAGCAGCCAATCAAACATTCACATGCCTTATTATAAGATCAAATGAGGTACGATAACACAACATTATAATACAATTTTAAATTATCTGTGCAATCAGGTAAGTTATTCTGTATTTTAGGGATTTTGGAGTGTGTGAATAGGCAAATTCTATCCACATGACGGAGTAAGTAATTATTGAAATGGCGCGACAATTTTTATTTTAGCAGGAAAAAATCTACCGGTCCATCCCTTCAGCACGATTACACCTTTTTATGATTGATTCTGGAAAAGACTATACGATATTATACAGTTAAAGAAGCACCTATCTTATTCAGAGGATTTATTGAGATCGTATATACCACTCTGAGCCCAAGAGGTAGATTGTAAGCTAAATATAATCGTCAAGTGGTAACCAAAATGTGATGAAAAATATGTCATCGTGCTGAAGGGGTTAATGGGGAAGTCGAATCTATAAGGCTTCAACATAAACACTTTCGCCGGCGTGAGGATAAAATGTGTCTCTCCATTTGAATTTGTCCATGTGTTATGATGTCAACATATTAATTTTACCCTTTCAGTATTAGGATGCTGTTCTTCATATTATTTTGGCTATCGTTAGACGATTTTATATAGCTTAAGAAGAATCTAAGGCAATACTAGTTGTCAAATTAATTTCAATTATCCTTACAGTATATCTCTCATAAACCTTTTCTAATATACAGACATATTGAAAAACCGAATGTTCCACATGAAGTGCGGTTCCGGTCTCGCGTCCTAATGACGGCGCTCCAGGCAGCCCATGTCCAAACCATCCAAGCCTGGTTGTTTGCATCTCATCACTGATACTCTTGATACCAAACCGTCTCTTCAACTTTTCACTACATATCCTATCTTGCAGTTTGGCACCACATATCCATCTCGCCATTCTCATATCGTTACGTTCCATTCTGTTGATATTATCTGCTTTGACAGGCCACGTTTCTGAAGCATATGTCATTGCATTTCTAACACATGAAGGTGTACACCTTTCCCTTCATTGTTTAATAGTAGCCAAATAAGAAATAAACGCAACTTCGTGTACTGAAAGTGTTAACACAAATATTTCGTTCCAGGCAGACGTGTAAGATGCGGGAGTCAGTGTGGTGGTATAGCCAGAGGACCACAGTCTTCCATTACAGAGATTGACGGCCGCCTCCATTACTCCCTGCCATTACTCACAGTACCATATTGTGTTATGTTATTATGCTATTATGTTATGTTAAAAGTGGGTGTAATTATTATGGTGACCGGTCAACTCAACCAGTAGACCATTTCAACCAGTACCAAATCAACCAATACGGTTAGGTTAGGTTAGGTTAGGTTAGGTTAGGTTAGTACTATATTTTGGCACTGGTTTGGTTGGTCTTGGTTAATTTGGCACTGGTTGAGAGCTACTAGTTGAAATGGTCTACTGGTTGAGATGACATGGAACCAATTATTATCCCCATTAGTATTTTGACGATGTTTTATAACCTGATAGATTATGTTAAACGTGGGTATACTATTTATGTACTGTTATATGTTTTCATGTGTTGTAAGATTATGTTAAACGTGGGTATACTATTTATGTACTATTATATGTGTTTCATGTGTTGTATGTATGTATGCTGATGCCAATTTTATTTACAGGCAGACGTGTAAGATGCGAGAGTCAGTGTGGTGGTGTAGCCAGAGCGCCACAGTCTTCCATTACAAAGATTGACGGCCGCATTCATTAATTCCCTGCCAGACCACCACAGTACCAAGTTTGAGGAACACCGAGCTGGCGCCACGACCATTATGTTGACGAGGTTGTTGTTGTTTGGGGTGTGCCAGAGACCCTATAGTAAGTGTGTGTGGCAGGGTTTATTGGACCATCACACTTAGCCGTTCAATCGAGAATCAAGACCCTATAGTAACAGAGATCGGCCAACTTCCGCTCTATTGGTATTTTTGGTGTCATTAACCTCTCTATTTTGACGATATTGTTTGTTTGTGATGTACTCAAGACCCTATTGTAACAAATTGTTTATTTGGTGTATGTTAAGAGACCCTATTGTAACAGAGATTGTTTATTTGGTGTGTGTTAAGAGACCCTATTGTAACAGAGATTGTTTATTTGGTGTATGTTAGAGACTATTGTAACATACATTGTTTATTTGGTGTGTGTTAAGTGACCCTATTGTAACAGATATTTTTTATTTGGTGTGTGTTAGAGACCCTATTGTAACAGAGATGTTTTTTTGGTGTGTTAGATACCCTATTGTAACAGAGATTTGCAGTTTGGCCCCGCACATCCATCTTACCATTCTCATTACATTACGTTCCATTCTATTGATATTATCCCTAGATATTTATAGCCCGTTTGCTCCCTACCTCCACGAGTTATAAGAGGCTAAGGGTACAATATTTAAACTCGTCATAATGAACAGATTCTTGTGTGCTATAGATCCTTTGGTAAGAGTGAGTGACCATCTTTTTCTATGGACGCCATATTGGTGCCTCATTGATCAGACAGTGAGGTTTTATTGTATTTTTGATCATATAGAATTGATTTCCAAAGACCAAACTATATCTCCTGTGCCACTATTCCCAAATGTTTATTACTGGTATGGAAAATGTTGAGTGTAAATATAAGAAAATATCACCAGTGGCACCAAAATGGCGGAGGTTGGCCGATCTCTGTTTACTATATGATCAATAATGTGTACCATTGGAAGAACAGCAGGACTCACAGGGGTACAGTTGGCCAAATAAGTGATGTCTCGGCACCAAGGATATTTTTATACATAATTGGTATCAGCAATATCTCGGTATGATTTCTTCTTATCGAGTGAGCTGTACATACATGTTCCTACACTTACCCACCCTATTCAACATCTGGCAGACATTAATTCAGCACAGAGCGAGCCAAACGTAATGACAGCTGAGACATGACTTATTAGCGCTACCATATAGTCACGCCCAGTAGTCATTACAAACATTCACACCTTCAACGTTATTTCTATGTTTCGATTAACCCTTTAAGTACCGGCGACGTCTTCTTTATTGAATTTCAGCTACATGTAGACGATTTGTTGAAGCTTAGGAAAGATATATGGTAGCTAAGAGGACAAATTAAGATAGTCTGTAACCTTTTGAATTGGATTGTAATTGGAGTGGTCAATTATATATCCTTTTCAACATCTAGATTATCATAGCCCTTTACGATTTTATATGCTTCAAATACATCTTCCCTGAATCTACACTTTCACCCCTAGTACTATACTCCTTGTCGTGGTTGGGGGGCTTCGGGGCCGGTGACTGGTGCTTGATGGGGGATGGTTATTGCCTTCTCCCCTCGAGCTTTCGTCGTCAGCTTGACTAATTTTGTGTAGGCTAGTTTTTCTTTCCTCTGTTTATGTTTTTCCCCTTATGTTCTTATTCTGTCTCATTCGGTTGTCCTTCGGGCGGCCTATATCATATGCCACCCTGGCCTGGCTAGGTTGTTGGCTCCTTACTTGATTTGTCTCTTCGGCCGCTTGTACGGTCGAGCTAACTTGATTCCCCTCAGTAGTGCACTGTTTATGGCATCTCGCTGTGATTTTTTCTTTCTTGGACCCGATCTTTCATTCCTCGCCCTTGATCACTTCTTGGTTGTTGCTGCGGTGTAGCAGTTCTTGCCTCATCATTCGGCCCTGCCCTATAAGAGTTCTGCTGTGGAGCTCATGTGGTCTGGCTGAACTGATGACATGGCGAAAAATGTCTGCATGTATTCACCTTCCTAAAGTTGTTCACCTCCTGCCCTTCCATATCTATCCCGTCTTGATTAGTTGTCCATCTTGTTCTAATCCTTCGGGCCAACCCTTTGAGAGTTCTTTTGGGGAACTCATTGGTCTGGTTTAACTAATTTATAGAAGAAACCAAAATTATGCTTTGTCAGGCTAAGCAGGTTCAACTATTTAAGACGCTCCTAGTTTGCTTTACTGTACTTCTCAACTTTTGTATAATTTTGTATACCCTCTTCTGTACTTGCTCAAGTTTTTAATATCCTTCCTATAATACGGTGACCAAAACTGCTTCAGGAGGGGCCTGACTTAGAAGTTATATAAAGGTAGAATTGTTTTGGAGGATATACATTTTAATGAAGCCAACTACTTTATTTGCCTCTTTTATCGCTTCCAAATCCTGAACGTTAGGCTTTAAGTGGCTGGATACTAAAACACCTATACCTTTTACTTTTACTGCACTGTCAAGTTGGGATCCATTCATGTAGTAATGTGCGTGTTCATTTTTACTTCCAATATGTAGTACTTGACATACATACATACATACACAAATTTAAAGACCGAGTGCTCCACACAAAATTCGGTTCTGGTTTCACGTCCTAATGGCGGCACTCCAGGCAGCCCTTTTAAGAGTTGCATCACTTGTCAGGTTCTTTGATTTAAGATCAGACTGCAAAGTCCGATCCCACGTCTTTTTTGGTCCACCCCTTGGTGCAGCTCCCTCCACATTTATGGACTTGCATTTTTTCACCCAGCTTTGTTCATCCATCCTCTCCACATGTCCAAACCATCCAAGCCTGCTAGTATGCATTTCATCACTGATACTCTTGATACCTAACCTTCTCCTTAGCTCTACACTTGATATCCTATCTTGCAGTTTGGTACCACACATCCATCTCACCATCCTCATCTCATTGCTTTCCATTCTGTTGGTTTCATCCGCTTTGACAGGCAACGTTTGTGAAGCATATGGCATTGCGCTTTTAACGCATGAAGCGTACACCTTTCCCTTCAAGGGGAGAGGGAGTCTTCTCATGGTGAGTAGTGGCAAAAGTTCTCTAAACTTTCCCCAGCCGCATCTTATTCTGGTGATAGTGGTGGCCTCAGCCCCACCACCGGCAGAGATGGTATCTCCCAAGTAGCAAAGCTTGTCCACCTTCTCCAGTGCCTCATTGCCAAAGTTAACACTCTCGAGCCGGTCATTGAATACAAGCTTACCTTTGCATACTATGCATACAAATATCTCAATTTCGGACTTCTTCCTTGGTAGAGGTCCCTTTATTCTAGTGCAGCGCTTCTTCCCGTGATGTACCCAGCTGCAGCAGACGCTACACTGTATTGAGTTCGTGTCCACCCCTTTTCTACATACTGCGCATGGGTATGCCCCACTTTTTTCTACCTTTCCTAGCCCTAATCCACTATGTAAAACCTTTGTTTTCTTTATATTAACTCTTAACCCTTTACTTGTCATGCCCTCTTTCCATCTTCTGAACTTGTTGATATTTAGTGTATTTATTGCAAGTGTGACATCGCATTCGTTGATTTTAATTATTTCTCGGAATGTTCGTGGGAATGTTCGTGGTCTCACTTTCTTGAGTATGTAAAGAGCCTGTACCCTCTATTATAAAAACAGATACAAGAAAGGTATTTAAATCTTTAGCCATTTGTACGTCATAATTTGTAAATTCTCCATTAGATGCGGCAAGATGGCCTATATTTGATGTTAGTGTTTTGTTTTTATTATAACTGTACAATTCCTTGGGGTTTTATTTACTTGTATTGACAATCTGCTTTTCAAGATAAATTTGACTTTGTTGGCACAGCAGTTTCAATTTTCTATGGAAGAAATCATATGACATTTTATCATTATGAGAGTTAATTTGTTGATATTTATGGTGAGAAGCCTTGTTTGCAGACAAGCATTGTTTAAATTCGTTATTCCACTATTTTGTTATATTTATATCCCAATTGTCTTCTCTTTTACATTGGGACATACACCTTAACATATTTATTTGAATTTTTAGTGAATTCTTCCCAGCTACAGTATAGTCGATATCTGGAGATTGTGTTAGTTCGTTCCAATGTATGTTTGTCATGGTTTCTCAAAGTTACTAATATCCGCTCTTCTATAATCCAAAACCTTTTCAGTACTCCCTGAAGGTTTTCCATTACTGAAATTAATGTTAAAAGTAATCGTTTGATGATCACTAGAACAAAATTCTTGATAAGTTACTGACTATATTTTCACTAGTTGTTAAAGCAATGTCAGGGATGCTTTCGTCATGTGTTGGTTGATCTACAGGTTGAGTGAAGGCGCTTTTTTGCATACTTGCATATACAGTACTTTAGTTCTTTTCCATAATGAGATACAAGTTCCTGCTCCCCCCCCATGCTGTTACTGTACTGGCAAATTGAAATCTCCAAATACAATTACATCTTCAGTATCACGTATATCAATTACTTGATCATATATTTTTGCATTGGTGTGAATGGACTGTGCTGAAGGATGTGAGGGTAGTTTGACTGTTTGTGAAAGCTTGCTCACAGGCTTGCACAAACCATCAAATCACCCACACATGCTCAAATTAGCTTCAAATTGACCAGTACAGTGTTGAGCCTGGCATGTCAAACTGAGCGTGTGTGGCAGCCAGTACAGTATTGTTATTTATGGCCCCAAACATCTATCTCACCATTCTCACTGTTACATTCCATTATGTTGATATCACCTGCTTTGAGACAGACCACATTTTTAAAGCATCGGTCATTGTGCTTCTAATATGCAAAGCGTACACCTTTCCCTTTAAGGGGTGTGGGAGTCTTCTCTCTGTTAAATTTGGAGCAGTTCTCTGAACTTATCCCCAGTGATGTCTAATTGAGGCAATAGTAGCGGTTTTTGCCCCACCACCGGCAGAGATGGTATCTCCCAAGGATCAAAACATGTCCACTAGCTCCAGCGACTCATTGCCAAAGTTCATCCTCTGTGGCCAGTCATTCAACACAAGCTTGCCCTTGCATACTATACTTGTACATACATATTTCTCCATTTCAGACTTCTTCCATGTCAGAGGTCCTTTTATTCTAGTACGGCGCTACTGGTGTACCCAGCAACGACAGACGCTACACTGAATTGAGTTCGTGCCCACCCCTTTCCTGCATACTGCATATGGGTATCGTGCCTTGTCCTCCCTCCAGCTCCTGAATTTGGCCTCAGTTTCAAGCACATTACTTTTAATAAGAGCTAGGTCATCTGCATAATGCAATTCCCAAGAGCCCAGTTCTAAAATCTCTAGATATTACCTCCAGAACCATCACAAAGAAGAGAGGGCTTAACACGGAGTGCAGGTGGACTGCAACACTAACTATAAACTCCTCACTCAGTACATTTTTCACTCTCGTTGCTGTTCGCGAGTCCTCGTAACATCTTTATCATCACACATACCAGCCACTCCTCTATGCCAAGTTTTCTCATAGCCCACTGCAAAACAAGCCTGGCCCCTGGTTACCCTATCAAAGGCGTTTTCAAGGTCTTCAAACTCAAGATACAGATCCCTATCATTAATACCTTTCCTGCAGCTGCCTGACCATGAAGATAACATTGATTGTGAATATCCAGCAGAAACGTACATGTTTAAATTTTCTCATCTTTAAATTATTCAAAAGCTTTTTTTAGATATTCAGTTGTTGTTGTTGTTCCCCAGGCTGTCTGGCCGAACAGCCCCAAGGTCCCGTGCAAGGCCAAGTCCATAAATGAGCGCCCCCACAAAATCCTCCCTGCTTACCACTAATAAAGCCCGGGTGACCGAAGCCACTCCAAGGCGGGGAGCTGAGGAGGGTGCGGAAATGCCCGGGATACCAATGCCCCACCGAAGGCCCTGTGCCCCTCAGCAATTATGAAGGGAAAGTTGAGGACCAAAGGAAAATATGTGACGCTTTGGCTCCCAATCTGTCAACCAATCTGTTGGCAGTAGGGAAGAGACGTCGTCACTTGAGATCTAGAAAATATATAACTAAAAAGAACAGTCAGAGTAAGCTATGGGTATGGCAGAGATCGCTCAGCTCTCACTCTGATAGACCAGCCCATCACCACATGACTAGAACCCAATCCTCTCAGCATCAGCTAGGAAAGGCCCTAGAAAGCCGCCTTTGGCAGGGGGATAGCTCCCCTATTTCAACTCCTTTTGGGGTTGGGCACCCGCCCACTCTTCGCTCAAGCTTTTGCTCAAAACTCCACCTTGGATGATTCCGGTGCTATTCCTCCCTCTCCACCTACATCTCACTTACTTATGCCTAATATCATAATCTCTTCTAAGGATGTACTTTCTACCCTCTCTGGGCTTAATTATAAGAAGGCGTACGAACCGGATGGTTCGTACCCTATTGTACTCAAAAACTGTTCTTCCGTGCTGACTCCCTGCCTAGGCATACTCTTTTGTCTTTCCTCTAACGTCTTTCCTTCTCGCTGGAAGTTTGCTCTCATTCAACCTGTCCCAAAGAAGGATGACTGCTCTCATCCCTCCAGGCTCCAACTATTGTCCAATAGCTCTCATTTCTTGCATCTTAAGTTTTTAAAACTATTCTTACTTCAAAATGTCTTAAGCATTTTCCTTCCCTTACTCTACTTTCAGATCGTCAGTATGGTTTCCCTAAGGGTTGCTCTACTGGTGTTCTCCTTACTTATCTTACTAACTCTTGGTCATCCTACCTTCGAGACTTCGGTGAGACTTTTTCTATTGCGCTAGATATATCGAAAGCGTTCGATAGAGTCTGGCACAAATCTCTAATATCCAAACTATCCTTCTTCGGTTTCTATCCCTCTATCATTGTCTTTTCTCTAATTTCCTTTCTGACCGTTCCATAACTGCAGTTGTGGAATGCCGTCGTTCACTTCCTCAACCTTTCAACTCCGGTGTTCCTCAGGGTTCTGTCCTGTCTCCAATTATATTTCTAATATTCATTAATGATCATCTCAACTGTAACTCTAATCCCATCCACTCATAAGCTGATGACTCTACCTTACACTATTCAACTAGTTTTTCACAAGAACCTAGCATGCAATCACTCCAAAAGTCATGTGACGAGGCCTTAGCACGTCTATCTTCTGATCAATCAATTATTTCTGATTGGGACAGAGAAAATCTTGTACTTTCAATGCCTCTAAGACCCAATTTCTCCCTCTATCTACCCGTCACAATCTTCCACAAGGCTATCGATTACTCTTCAACAATACATAAATCAATCCTTCATCTTCTCTAACTGTTTTTTATGTATCTTTTTCATCCTCTTGCTGAAACAGCTTCCAAAGAGTTAGGTGTGCTCAACTGTCGCCGTGGGTTCTTCATCCCCGCACAGCTTCTTTCTCTGCACAGTACGCCCATTGTATCGAGTATTGTTCGCATGTGTGGGAGGTTCCACCCATACTGCATTTTGCCTCATCAACTTACTTCCCCTTACTAGTTCCCTACAATCTCTTTCTACATGCCGCAATGCTGCGGATACCAAGACCTCCGGCCAGATCACCAAAGGACCATCCAACAAGAAAAAGCAACAGTCCCCCTTTAATTCCTGAAATCTTAGAGAAAAATATGTATTTTTGTATATTTATATTTGATAGTGACAGATAACTTGAATGTAAAGGCGATAGTAGGGGTGAATGGTGGGTGATAACTACCGTGTTTGATTGAGGAGCAATAATGGTTTGGTGGTTTCCACAGGTACGCCACGGTAGTCTTGTCCGTTTCCTCGTCATTCAGGTGTGACTTTAACCTCATGACACAGGGACAAGTGGCTTAATTCTCCACTTTTGGTAATGCACAATATTAACGAAAATTAGGGCACGGTGTTAAACAAGCTGTGGCAAAATATCATACTGATCCAACTGTTTGTTAACCCCTCGAGTACCAGCGACGCATGTGATGCGTCGGCAATGTATGTAACGCTAAACCCCAGCGCCGCATAGGGTCCGTCGCGTTTCATTACTCCGGTCCTATGGCACCTAGAGGGCTCAGATTTGTATGGGCACTGCGTAAGTATCCCACGCAACAATGCCGCCGTTGGTTGAAAATCCTCAAAGTCCAGCCGCGTGCACGTGAGCACGCAAAAACTGTTTTTGGATGTTTTTGCCTACCCATTTCCCCATGTTAATTCCGACTTTCGGCACCCCGTAGGATCCCTTAATGACTTCCTAGGGGATCGTTTTTTTTTTTTTTCCTTAATTTCTAACCCATTTCAGGTGTTTTCTGGAAAAATGAATTTTTTGACAACCTGCTGGTCCTGGAGTGTACATTTATATTATATTGCCTGGTGCTCAGTGGGTTAATAAGTTATTCCCGAAAAAACTATGTCACACGGCCTCTGAAACCCATATTAGGTTAGTTATGTTTTATGTTATGGTAATTAGGCCTATTTTGAGTTTGCTATGTAGCTTTTTTTTATTTTTTATGTAAGCCCCTATTCAAACATGTGACACCCATCTTTTAAATAACTTTGTTCCATGTTATCAGGCAAGGAATACAAGTCAAGTTCATCAATCTGTTTCATTTAGTAACAAATAAAAGCACTACATCATCTATACAAACATTACAACTGCACCGTCCTTGGTTTGAAATATAGGCTACATTAATTATTCTGATCGAGGAGTGACACTAAGTTACAATAACTTCTTGTTACGGGTCACTCCCCGGTCAGAATAATTAATGTAGCCTATATTTCATACCAAGACTTTAGCGCTCAAAACCAACAACCATACTAACACTCTTTTCGCAATTGTGAGTTTTTCATAAGTACCCACTTTCCTGCGACTAGAAAACCTTATGCTGGTGTCGAAGAAAATGAGCGATATACTGTACAGGGTGTCCTGCGAGTTTTGTCAAATACTTCCAGAGATGAAAGATTAAGTAATTCTAAGTAAAAACTGTTATATACACATAGACGTTTTGGGGCATTGTTTTGTAGTAGACCCTTAAAGTCGGCATTTTGGTGTTTATTGTAGTTGCTAACCCTGTTTTTCTTCAATAAGATGAGGATAGGAAAAAAAGAGAAAACTATAAAGTGTATTATGAAGCATGATATCAATACTTCAAACTGACACCAAACACTTCCCTACATCGTACTTCATATTCCCTTGGCATGGAGTTGAATATTACAAGAAACCAACAAAACTTTATTTTAAGTTCATCATCACGGAAAGAAGAAAGGAGCTACAGAGGGTTTTTTGGTGTTTTCATTATGTATTGATACCATGCACCATCATACAGCATTTAACGGTATCGCTATTAATTTTCATTACTCGGAAAATGGGTTTAAACTGACAGAAAACACCAAAAAATCCTCTGGAACGCCTTTCTTTCTTTCCGTGATGAGCTTAAAATTAAGTTTTGTTGGTTTCTTGTAATATTCAGTTTGAAGTATTGATATCATGCTTCATAATACACTTTATAGTGTTTTCTTTCCTATCCTCATCTTATTGAAGAAAAACAGGGTTAGAAATTAAAAAAAAAAAAAAAAAAATGCCGACTTTAAGGGTCCATAACTACAAAACAATACCCCCAAAAACCTATGTGTATATAACAGTTTTAACTTAGAATTACTTAACCTTTCATCTCTGGAAGTATTTGATAAAACTCGCGGGACACCCTGTATATTCAATGAGACCGATTTAAGGGCAGACTATGATATTTTAGCTCTGTCAAACCTCATTACAAAATTCTTTTCTTTTGAGACAGCAAGACCATTTTCATAAAGTTCATTCTTATCGATTAATGATATATGTACTGTAGTCATATTTTGATAAAGAATCAAGAGTCTGCTAACTCTTATAACCAGATCGCTCTATAACTACTGTATCAACATAATCGGACGATCTTATGATTGCTATTAGGCTACTTATTACCATGTGTACATTATGTTATATGTATTTCCCCATTGTGTATAAATATACCATTGGGTTCTTTCTGATTGTATGAATTACCTTGTTCTATTGTATTAGTAGGTCTATATTGGATGTATTGTTTCCTTTCCGTTTAGTGAATCCACATAATTGTTTTTATGTCGAGCATAACAAGTTAATTAATGATATGTTAGGCCTACTAATACTACTACTATTAATGATAATAATACATATATATATATTAAGATATTGCAACCACATTTGCAAATAATTTAGCGATCACACATTAAAACCTATTTACATTTGATAAATTAGTTTGCAAATATACCATACCAACCAACCATAATAGTTAATGTCTTGAAAATAAAGTAATTTCGTGTATGTATTAGGATAACTACGGTACTTTATACAAATATTTTGAAAATATACATCATACAATAATTATATTTAGTATTAATGGGCTGATAATATATTTCCTTGGATTTAAAAGTGGCGCATGTAGTAAACACGTGTTGCCAGACGGTAGGCTACTGTTTTGAGTGTCGATGCGAGAAGTGAAGTAATGATCATTTAGTTGCATCCGCAAGTGGATGTAACCTTATTTTTAATATCCAAAACCTCTCTACATAATGGGATTTGTCTTCACAGTTGTAATACAGAAAATACGTGATATTGAGATGTAGCGCTTCGTCTGGCAACACCGTCCACGGCATTTAAAAATGGTAAGAATGTTTATACCTACAAAAGGGCCTTTATTTGTTTATTTTTTTCGTAGGCATGTGTGTTTGTCCACTACGATTTACTCGTGCATTAGCAATGTGTTAAATTACACATAGGCCTACAAATGTGCAACTGTGCAAAAAAATAAGACGTGAAGGCAGGAGTGAGATTGACGGGGTTGAAGATGGGACGAAGCTTCAGTGACGTCACGTGCCAACAATAAGTGGATTCGTGGAACGGAGGTTAGAGCTGTGAGAGTCGCGGTGTTTTTGCCGAATTAACCGGGTTTAACTATATAAGCGGAACATCTGACGCTCTCATAGACTCGTGAGTTACGGAAGAGCTTCAAGGACATAGTGTAGTAGCTCTGAATGGGGCACGAGCAGCACGAATAGAGTGCAACATCAGGAGAAGCACAGTGGCGGTGTTGAGGTGGGGAGTTACATGGCTGCTATCGTGTGAGGTGAAGCAGGGATTTTAAAAATATTGGAACTATGAAGTAGTCTGTAATCGGCTATTATGGTTAGTTTACCACGCTTACGAATAATGTAAGCATGTGTATGAACATTTTGAAGTGACATTTGAGAAGAATTTTTTTTTTACATTGGAACGAGTGCGAATAGCCTAGGTCTCTAGTGAGTCTAGTGCAAAGTCAGTGAAAGCACAGGCGTCTTGAGGCAAGGAATTAGACCTGAATATCGGGAAGCTAAGCAGGATTTTAATATTTATAGTTTGTAAGTAGAGATTAATCGGCTATTAGGCTATGACTACTTTACCACGCTTACGGATATAATTAGCCTAGGTGTAAAGCATTTTTTGAAGTAGCCTAACGGTGAACTGGCAGAAAATTTGTTTTAATCTGTAAACAGTAATAGCCTAAGTGTCGCGTTGTCCACCAGCTAGCAACTTCAACCTCAAGCTTCACATCACTTCATCCAACCGTCGAACGTAAGGTAGGTTCATAATTCTTAAGGCATTTGAATATTAGGGATAATCTTACGGTAGGCTTGTTATAGGCCTACTACGGTAGCATTCAAGGAGACTACATCAGGACTCTTCTTCTTCTTACCTCTGACCGGGTATAAGCTATCCTAGTCTAATGTTATTTTAATACCACGAATTTTGTTGATATATTTGAATATTAATAATTAATCTGTATGCGCTAAAGAGTATAAGAAAATTTGGGAAAAACTAAATAAGATGGTCACCAATTTTCCCATGGATTTTTTTATTTTTCACAGTTAGTTTTCATCAAGGTAAAACGCCGATGAAAGTACCGTCGGTCAATACAAATACCGATTTTCATTTGCACATTACGCATATAAAAACTTTCTGTATATAACTTTCATTGGTATATTCATAAAGAGCACACTCTAAGCTTAGCTATTCATAAGTCACTTAGGAAAAACTAAATAAGATGGTCACCAATTTTCCAGGTATTGACAACCATGTTACGACAAAATTCCATTTTAGTACCATATATTTTTATTAGGTTTTGCCGAGGCTTAAAACATTTTCATATTATGTTTAGAGCATATAAAATCCATTTTTGTTTTCAAATATTGCAAAATAATTGGTGACCAACTTATTTAGTTATACTAAAATTTGGGTGGGTCAATATTTAGGAGTTACACCACAGCTGGGATCTCATTTTTAAGGTAGTTTTGGGTTCCTATCATTCTATGCTTCATTGCTATATAGGCCTACTTTTTATCCACCGGAATATATATTTTTTTCTTGTCCTTTTTTTTTTTTTTTTTAGCATTAGGCTAACCTAACGGTTATACTGATGTTTTGGACCGACAGTTAGCCCATCGATCTGTTTAGGCCTAATAGGTCCGGTAGAGCATATACATCATTGCTATGGTAATTCTGCATAACTACTACTCCTGTTATTTTAGGTTTTATTTATTTTCTTTATGTATTTTAATGCATTGTAAGTGTGTATTTTATTGTTAGAAAGTGCGGAAAGCACTTTTTATTAGCATTTGCATTGTTAATTGTAATTATTCAGATACCCCAACAATCTAGGAGTTTACTCGATTTAGTCAACTTTGAAACGACATTAGCCTAACCTAACAACCTTACCTAACCTATCCTAGTATTATGGGTGGGGGCTGCCGCCCCCACACCCCCGCTGATTAGGTATTAAAACTATACAAAATTGATGGGATAAAGTCTATGGTGTTTACTCTGCAATCTTCAGTTTTGGCTGTCGATAACAGGAAAGTACCATTCAAAATTTATCGACTTCTTGTAGGTTAAGCTCCACTCTGATTGGCTACTAAACATCGGGGATGAGCCTCCAAGGAGGCTAGAATGTAAACAAAGTGTCCTGGACTGGCTGTACAAAAATAACTCTGATAATGTTATAGGGGAGTGAAAATCAAATTGACAAAATAAGAAAAGTAGCACTTATCCGCACATCAGTAAGGTCCCCTGAGTAAGGTAAGAGCAAAACAAAATAATTTCACAAGACAGGAATCCCGTAATCGAGGAGTAGTTGTTCTGCAGAATAGCCCTAGGCTCCTGTAAAACAATAAGTTTTTCAGCCAGTACCCAACCAGCGGGGGTGTGGGGGCGGCAGCCCCCACCCATATACTAGGTTAGGTTAGGTTAGGTTGTTAAGTTAGGCTAATAGCACATACAAACAAATAAAAAAAAAGTAACCCAACCAGCGGGGGTGTGGGGGCAGCAGCCCCCACCCATATGCTAGGTTAGGTTAGGTAAGGTTGTTAGGTTAGGCTAATAGCCTAGAACATTAAAAAAAAAAAAAAAAGTCTAACCCAACCAGCGGGGGTGTGGGGGCGGCAGCCCCCACCCATAATACAAGGATAGGTTAGGTAAGGTTGTTGGGTTAGGCTAATGTCTTCCCAAAGTTGACTATTTTTATAACATGAAATATTAGGCTACCCACTCCACCCTGTGAAATCCGAGCCAGCTTTCGTCAAAAGTTGGCTCGGGTATTCACAAAATTGGGTTGCATGGGTTTGCAATTTGGGAAAACCCGAGCCAAGTTTTGATATAAAACGCTATATTATTGTATTTTTAACCTTTTAACCTCTCATTTTCCCTGAACTTCATAGCCCTCCCCACTAGTGGGGGGGCGTGTTTTTAGATTGTGGGATAATGGGTAAATACCCATTTCCGCTCCTCTTCAGTATAAAACAACACTATATCTGAAAGAAAAATTACAGAAAACAAAATAAAACTTACTGAAATCGCTGTCGGTCCAAAAAGTCAGGTTTACCAACCTAACCTAACCTAACCTAACCTAACCTAATAGCCCCCAAATACATTTAGGTTAGGTTAGGTTAGGTTATTAGGTTAGGTTAATGCTAAAAAACAAAAAAAAAAACAAAAAAAAAACAAAAAAAAATATTTTCCAGTGGTTAAAAAGTATATAGCAATGAAACATAGAATGATAGGAACCCAAAACTACCCTTAGAAATGAGATTCCAGCTGTGGTGTGACTCGTAAATATTGACCAAAATTGGTTTTAACCCTCGGCGAAACCTAATAAAAAAGTATGGTACCGGTACTAAAATTTCTTTTTCGTAACAAGGTTGTCAATACGGTACTTCCAGTTATCGATAAATCTAAAGATCATAGCCCATGAAAGTGTGTTAAACCCTCGGATTCTAGTTTCGCTTTCACAGCATACTCATACATTTCTATGGCTACTTTAGAGTTGTCATATACCATACTTAATTCCTATATATGTCCAAAGCGGCGGAAATGCATTATAAGGAATTATACCTACTGTAAAAAAAAAATATATATTTTCTCCCCATATGCGACACCATAGCTATTACATAATACTAGGTTAGGTTAGGCTAATGTCGTTAATGTAGTTTATTATCATTATATTACGTCTTTTACCCAGCAATTTCCCTGATCTTCATAGTTGGTCGGGAAGCTATGCCTTTACAACGGCGCCTCCCTTTTGTCGCTGTGTACGTGAAACTAGAATTTTACCAATTTAGTTTTCGTAACAAGGTTGTCAATACGGTACTTTCCCATTATCAATGTACAATCAAAGCTGACGATTGCAGAGTAAACACCGTAGACTTCATCAAGTTTTCTTTCACCTTCATATAAGCGACAGCCAAATTTTTTTTTTTTTTTTTTTTACTAAGGGATTAGTACTCAACCAGCGGGGGTGTGGGGGCAGCAGCCCCCACCCATAATACTAGGTTAGGTTAGGTAAGGTTGTTAGGTTAGGCTAATGTCTTTTCAAATCAATATCGGGGGACGTGTCTCAACATGGATCGATAGGCGTAATGGGGAAAATAGGTTTTCCCGAGATTTCTAATTGATTACAAACACTGGTAAAATTCTAGTTTCACGTACACAGCGACAAAAGGGAGGCGCCGTTGTAAAGGCATAGCTTCCCGACCAACTATGAAGATCAGGGAAATTGCTGGGTAAAAGACGTAATATAATGATAATAAACTACATTAACGACATTAGCCTAACCTAACAACCTTACCTAACCTAACCTAGTATTATGTAATAGCTATGGTGCCGCATATGGGGAGAAAATATTTACAATTTTTGTACAGTAGGTATAATTCCTTATAATGCATTTCCGCCGCTTTGGACATATATAGGAATTAAGTATGGTATATGACAACTCTAAAGTAGCCATAGCAATTTATGAGTATGCTGTGAAAGCGAAACTAGAATTAAACCCAAACACTATATATTGATGTAAATGAACAATTATTTTTATAAAAAACACTCTGAAAATTCGTGGTATTAAAATAAAAAAAAATCCCTAGTGTTTACTAGCCTATACCCCTTTGAAAGGACATTAGCCAAACCTAACAACCTTACCTAACCTATCCTAGTATTATGGGTGGGGGCTGCCGCCCCTACACCCCCGCTATTAGACATCTTTGACAGATTTTTGGTGTATTTTTCTGTGAAAAGGGTATTTTTTCAATTTGTCAATAACGAAAATCCTCCATGCTGACTAGGCCTATATGGAGAAAAATATGGCGAATCTGTTGGTGCCTATTTTCCCTAATAAATTGTTTCTAATAAGGCGGATGTAGTGTCCTTGAATATTATCCCTACTACTTATCCTAATCTAGTAGGCTACAGAAGGGTGTCAAACGAAAGCAGAGTCCATTAGTATTATTGTATAGGCTAGGCCTATGTATAGATATAATTAAGCCTATGGTTTGCAGTTCAAAATGTCTTTAGAAGTGATAAGATGGCCAAAATAATGTTAATTAGTTAAGTTCCTTATATTCTTCTCATAGGCCTATTCATTCAAGTCTTCGCACAAACTTTGTCCGGTTTGACACCCTAGTGCGGCGGCCGCTACAGCAATCACATTATTGGCTTCTGCATTAAGCAATTGTCTGATATCATTGGAGGTGTTTGGTGATGTGGTGAAATTAATATAATATAGATTATTATTACTGTAGGAGACCGACGCCAAATTACCACGAATTTTCTATAAGTTAACCATGCATCATATTTTATCGTTGTCCTAGAAACCTAGAATAGGCCTACTACCTCCCATCAGAACCTACACTCTACCTAAGCGCGCCCCCCCCCCCATCGTCTCTCTCTCACACACACACACACACACACACACACACACACACACACAGACCTATATTGATATAGGTTTGATAAAGAGCGTAATAATGTCGACACTGCCATTTGAATCAGTACCGAGCGGAAACGAAGCTAGGCCTATACAGTGCATTATTTTAGCCCAGACGCATCAGAACTTTGCTTTAAAGTTTCAAAGATACGAAATGGTGATTCCTCATTATGTTCACGACTGTGTAGTTGCCTTCAATATTCCCTGGACGCGGGTTAACTTTGAAACCATATCGAACGCAAGCTAAATACCAAACCATTCTACCAAGCTCCCACGTTTGCTATAGGCTACACGCTCCGAAATATTATAAGTGTTCAGTGAATTCTGAAGGCAACTATTGTGTATAATTTTCGTCTTTACAGTCTTAACTGTTACAATAAATGTATACCAGTAGGCTATATCAGGGTGTAAATCGAGGCCGATTATCGTAGTGCTACTCAACTTCAACTTCAAAACTAGTGCAGAAACAGAAAATTTCGTTCGTCGTTTTGGATCCGACAGTTCTAGGCCTACAGTCACAAGGAATTGGGGTAGCATTCAAGGAGACTACTGCAGGACTCTTCTTCTTCTTACCTCTGACCGGGTATAGGCTATCCTAGTGTTTACTAGCCTATACCCCTTTGAAAGGACATTAGCCTAACCTAACAACCTTACCTAATCTATCCTAGTATTATAGGTGGGGGCTGCTGCCCCCACACCCCCCCCCCCACACCCCCGCTTTGACTTAGATTTTTGGTGTATTTGTCTGTGAAGTGGGTATTTTTCAATTTGTTGATAACGAAAATCCTCCATGCGGACTATATGGAGAAAAATATGGCGAATCTATTGGTGCCTATTTTCCCTAATAAATTGTTTCTCATAACGTCGAACTAGTGTCCTTGAATATTATCGGAATCGGGACTCAATTTAGGCAAATAGGCCTAGGCCTACTAGATTTTTCAGAAAATATCAGATCATTCTGATGACAGATAGGCCTAGACCTAATCAGGCTAGCAGGGGTGATAAAAGGCTGCACTGACAGTCTGACACTGCCAGTCACTATGGCAGCGGCACTGGTGCTGCGGAAGTGCCAGAAGCTAGTGCCCAGTGGGTCAGTGGCAATGTCAAAGCAGATAGGCTGCCAGAGTCTAGAATAGTAGAGCCACATTATCACAATCAGTCCTAGCCTAGGCTATACCAGTAAGTTAGGATTTTGTTAACCCGTGGAGCCCCGGCTAGTTTTGTAATGTTTGTTCACCAGGCCGGTTATCAAAAAATTGTTTTATTCCAGAAACAATAGCGAATGGGTTAGGAATGAAGGAAAAACCACGAAAAACCGCTCAAAAAGCTTAAAGAATGGTCCTACAGAGCCCCCGAAAACTTATTTTACAAGAGTAAAAAATTGAAGGCAATTACCCCAAAAAACCAGGTTATTGCGCGCTCACGCGCACGCACGTGGACTTTGAGAGTTTTCAACCATCGGCACGGTTGCGTGGGATACGTACACAGTTCCCATACAAATCTGAGCCCTCTTGAGTGGCTACACCTGAGGTTACGGTCGGAGCAATTAGGGTGACTCGTCAGACGCGTCGCTGGGGCTGTGCGTTACATACATCTCCGACGCGTCAGACGCGTCGCTGGGGCTGTACGGGTTAAGTTCACTAATTTTTCTGAGAAAATTGATATGAATAAGCTTTGGTTTGAATTACATAGCCTAGGCTAATGTACCATAGAGCAGCGGCGGTCGAGTGGAGAGCATGCTCACATGTAAATCTGCTTGACCTGGGTTCGATCCCAGCCAAGGCGGACATTTAGTGGGTGTGATAGTAGCCTACGTCCTAGCGTTACGGTGTATAGGCTAGGCTATCATGTTCGCACCCAGTCGGGGGACACCTCGACGACGTATACAGAATAGCCTAACACACACAGTCACATACCAAAGCCATTCCAAATTTCCAACATCTTCCTCTATCTACACTCTCCCAGCTGTAGGCCTATGGTCCTATTGTACTGTTTGATGGCGTAATGGGTTTCGAAATGTAAGAGGAAAAATAGCTTATTTTCATCACAAAATAGGCTATTAGGCTGTGGCACCGAAACAGCAATTTTACCAGGTAAGTTAGCCTAGGTTAACAAATTTTCTAGAGGAAATAGATATAGGTCTAGGCCTATAATCGTTTGAATACCATAGCCTAGACAAAAATAGGCCTATTTTCACCACAAAATAGGCTAGGCTGTGGACAAAACAGAAATTTTACCCAAGTAAAGTAGACCTACCTTACCTTGTTGTAGTTCAGGAACTTCAGGGACTACAGGTGTCTTCAACTTGGTAGTCCACCGCCTCCACACCTCTCCTCGATCCGGGTATAGGCTACAGAAGTTGGTCGAGGATCGAGTTTGATTGCTCCAGCTTCTCTTGAGGTAGGACCGTGTGGAATGGGAGGCTCGTCTGGTAGTCGCTCCAGGAACTTGTCCAGCCTCCTCTTGAATGCCTCCACCGTGCAGTTCTGTCAGGTCACGAATATATTTTAGGAGACTATTGAATAGCCTCGGAGGCTCGGACCGACGTTCAGGAAGCTTGTAGCCTAGAGAGGAGGGTACTGTGACACTGGGAGGACGAAGGATTCGCCTAGGCTATAGCAAGTCCTCCCCAGTCGTGGCAGACGTTGGCTCTTGATGCCTCCTTTCTCTTCTGGGAGAGGGTTTGGTACTAGGCTAGGCTATAGCCTACCTTCAAGTATCTTCCATGTGCAGGCCTATACAATACAGATTATACAGTACCGTTCCCTCCTCTGTAGAGTTCAGTTCAGTTGAAAGTACAATGTCAATTTTCTGGATGTTGCAACTGTAGGCCTAGTGCACTGCAATATTACTGGATAGTGATAGCATTAAGGCCAATGCCAGCAGCCTATAGTGTTGAGTGTTGAAGGAGATATGGTATACCAATGAGATAGGCCTAGCCTATAGCCACAGTCCCTAGCTATGTATGCTTATCAGCCTAATATTTGGACTAAACACAACACCAACACCCTGTAAGATTTTTCTCTAACTCCTTATTTTCAACACTGCATACCTGGGAATCAAGTATTCTGAATATTAAAGGCACAATTAACTAAATATGAGTAAGCCAAAGCTCGATTTTCACCACAAATATTGATTGCGCGGGAACTGACAATGTTATCAACTTATCTGATTCTCTCCCACTGTTGCTAGATTCGGTCCAAAAGTTGCTAAATTAAATCGGAAGATATTCTGAATACCGCATGATTCGTAGCAAAAAATGGTCACCACACAGCTTATAAGGGACTGGTATTTACCATTTAATGAAGTATTTTGATGAATAGTGTTTAATTATCTCTTTTTCAGACAATGAAACTTTCAGATATAAATCTTTTCCGCGACTCTGTATCGTTGGTATCGATCGCGTTAGTTCGACTTACTCCCTAGTGCTAGGTAAATCGAGCGCCGTGTTCGGAATATGCTACAGCTAGAGCAATAGCACTAGGATAAAGATCCGATTGATGCAGATAATTTTTTTTTTTTAGCATATCTACTCCAGCTGACTTACTAGAAAAAATAAATACCAATATATTACAGTACCGGTAATTGTTTGGGGTTGGTCCCTCTTTTATATGTCGTCTAGAGTAGTTCAATGTGCTGCTTAGAGCAATTATGCCTAGCCTTTGTTCTATATTTTGTTTTGGATATATATATATATATATATATATATATATATATATATATATATATATATATATATATATATATATATTGGAGATCGTCAACTCTTTTAAGTATCTGGGCAGTGTGCTAAAAGCAGTAACAAGAAATAGGGTGGTCAGTATGGAAGTGAAGAAGTCCTTGCATGACAGTGTGGTAATCCCGACACTGACTTACGGAAGCGAAGCATGGACGTTGGTTGAGAGACTCAGACCAAGAGTGAGAGCAGTGGAAATGAATTACTTAAGGAGTGCGTGCGGAGTTACATGGAGGGATAGACAGACTAATGAGGAAGTAAGAAGGAGGTGTGGTGTGGAGGTAGATGTGCTGGAAAGTGTGAAAAGGAACAACTTGAGATGGTTCGGCCATATGGAACGTATGGAAAGCGAGAGAATGACTAAGAGGGTGTACGAGAGCGAGGTGGAGGGACAGAGGGGGAGAGGTAGACCGAATATGAGGTGGAAGGATGGAGTGAGGAAGTACATGAACGAAGGCGGTGCTGGTTGGGGGGAGGGGCGTCGACTGACTGGGGACAGAGGTGCATGGGGGCGGTTCGTTCGTGGCCACCCCTTCGGGGATCACGGCGTCAGGCAATAGATAGATAGATAGATATATATATTGGTGAGCCTTTTACTTATATTCTATGATAAGATTACAGTAGTAGGCTTGCTACTTCAGAGTTCAGTAGGCCTACTATTCTCGGCAATGAGAAAAGCATGGTGTTTATGGGTTAATAGAAAAAGACCAAGAAAAACAGTCTGTGAACATATAGCCTACCAATACTAGCGTATATAATAAACTCACTTGTAATATTAAGATAAGATAATATGTCACATTAATAAAGCCACGCGCAAATTAAAATATGTAGCCTAGGTCTACACATAAAGGGGTTATAAGTGTTTCTTTTCAGGCATATATATATGTTGCTTATTTTTCAGTCTGGTCTTAATCACATCGATTAATTGTCTCTTTGGTTTGATGCTGTTTCCCAAGGCAGCCTTTACTATATAGGCCTACTGTAGGCCTACATACCGTCATACGTACTGTAGGTTTAGGCTTACACTGTACGAATTTGCATGCACTATTTATTTGTCTGTGTCTGTCTCATTTATCTGTAAGTTGAAGACTAACACTTAACACAATATTATATCGTATAGGCTATTGTACAGACCTATACGTTTGGTTATTGAAATAAATGTACGTTTACTAGTAGGCAAGTGGTTCCATTAACCCTTTCACTACCGGGGATGCATGTTTTTTATCAGCTATATTTAGACCATTTTAGGCAGCTTAAGACATATGCGGTAGTAAAAGGTGTTAATTCCGATAGTTTGTAGGCTCATAATTAGCCACTTGCGAGTTTCGGTCTATAAGGAAGTTCAAGGTGTATAGACATTGATATTTTTCAGGAATAATGGGTTTTGATCAAAGGAAATTATGTTAATATGGAATTAGTGTATTTATGCATGTACTACAGTCATATATTTGATCGTATTTCGGCTAAAAATCTATGTTTAAAGCTTCAACTTCCTTATAGCCAGAAACTCGCAATTGGTCAATTGCAAAATTCTAATAATATCGTCTATAAACAGCTAAAATCAAATATAGACGACGTCACCGGTGATGAAAGGGTTAATTAAGCTGGAAGGTGTAACTATAAAACAGAGATAGTGATACTAAAGAGATAGTTCAGTCTAAAAGTACGAAGAGGTGATTGAAGGATTCTTACATATGGCTCTCAATCAATCAATGTATATTCAACATATAAGGGAGAAATTAAGCTGCTTGCGGTAGGTAAAAGGAAATAGAGGTGTAGGCTAATTAAGTTAATGGGATAGGCCTATGTTGTCAACTTGTCAATGAGGAATTTAACTGGTTTATTATCAATACACCAATTTAATGAAGGCTAGTAGGCCTGCCCTTTTTGCCTCCACAGCCCATTATCCTATTATAAATGCGCCAGTTACCTCGATCTCTTGCTCCGATTGACCTACGTACTCCAGCGATGGTAAGTTCTAGGTCTCAATTAAGTAGTACCGTAGTTTATCATATGGTATGGTTCTTAGACATATGGAACTATAGGCTAATTGGCCAATTATCAGCTTATGTTGTTGCAAGCCCCAATCTCAACACATTGTGCGTGTGTTGAATTGTAAGACTACCTCGGAATGAGGAAGCACAGTCGAACCATTTAAGGAAAAGGAATAAAACTTACCATGCGAATATGACCGGAATTATATTTAGGAAGGTATAATTATGTACCTCACCTATATAGTTTGTAGGCTATAGGCCTATACTTATAGTGTCAGTGTGTCCGCTTGCATTCCTTTCCATTAGGCTACAGCATTAGCCTATATAGGCCTATTGTGAAGCCCGAGAACACCGTCCTTTGTGGGTTCCTCCTGTATTGACATATATCGATATTAATTCGCGATCTATACCCTGTTCCAAATAGGTAGGACTGAAATCTTGAACCCTATAACCTCTAGAACTCGAAAAGGGCTTGAACAAATGGACTGTGAATTCCAACACCTATCACCTGGCTAACCCTTCCCAAATGGTAGAAATATTAACTCAATTGCTCAAATAGTTTGTGAGTTATAGAAGTTAATGTTTCAAAAGTTGTGGCCTACTTATTTGGAACATATAGGCCTACATATAGCCAACAGAGGTTTCATAGAAACGTCAATTAATTCGCATACACTATGCGATTAAGATTCTTGACCATGATAGGCGAGTAGATATCTAATATATATCAATGGATAGGCTTGAGTGGCTTTTAGTTATTGGTAGGCCATAATTTGTTCATATACTGTAATACATCATCGCTACCTAGCGCGACTGTGTGACGATCGATGCTTTATTTGATACCCTGATCCCATAAATTCCATAATCAGTTCAAGCTCATTGCCATAATGCAATTCCAAGAAGAGAGACTCGGCCTATTTATCATTAAATTATGAATAATAGATAAAAATAATTATGTATATATACAATTATAATCATAATGATTATAAATGAGAAACAAATAATGATAAGGGGAGGATCATATAGATAATATACAGGATCGAAATATATACAAGAGGGATACGATTATATCATTGACTAAAAACTGATGCTCTAGGTCTATATTTGATATCAATTTGTTTGTATACCCGCGGTTTTACCTATAGTTTTCTAAGATGGTTTCCGAAATTCGGTTTCGATTGTGGAACCACACTGTATAGTGAATATTATATCAGTTTTAATAAGAATAGCCAGCATCTGATGATCATAGAGGTAAGCTACTATATGGTAGACCATTGTTTTTTAGTTTCTTGCCACTGTCATTCACTAATTAATCTGAAACCGTCATGATATGCCTACGATTCGATTCTTCACAGCTTGGCTAAAACGCGTGGTTTAGGCTAAATATTTCGCAATAGGCCTAGATAAGCCTACTCAGAAATTGCACCATTTGCATGTCACAGAAAAATAGCCTAAGGTTACCATTTATGCTATGGAAGGAAGGGTTTCTTAGGCCTAGCCTATTGGTTAATATTATTGCAGTTTGGGTGCCACTGGCGATGAAACCGATTTTGTGGTGAAATAGGGCCTATATAAATGTCCTATGGTAGCCTATTTGATGTAGCCTAGCCTAGGCCTAAATAAAAACAAAAATCATAGCCATTTCCTATGGTCCAAAATAAAAAATAAAAATAGAATAGGCCTAGGCTAGCCTACTAAACACCAAAATTAATTTAGGCTAATAGCCTACCTTCATTAAGCTTCAACAGCAAAAAAGTAAGATAAATCTACAGTTATACTACCCCTATTTTGTCGCTATCCAGTTGGTACTAGGCTAATAGGTTAATATTAGTAGGCTAGTACGCTAGACTTAGTATGCTTTGATGATGCGCGTGCGGCGGAAAAATATATTTGACTTGAAATAGATACAATGAAGTATTACAAACCTTCGGCAAAGTGAGACTCGTCCGCGGTTTGTTGACCTGGGTGTACAGTCGGTTGGGCCGTGGCGTAGCCTACTTATTTGTTGCCCCCTGCTGTCAATATATATGATGATGACAATAAGTCATGCGGGGGCAAAGCCCCCCTCATGGGGAAAACATTTTTTCAGCAGCTTGTAGCCTAATTACTTTCAAACACTATAGGCCTAGGCTATATTAATGACAATTAACACAGAAAACTATGGATTTTTTTTATTTTAATAGGCCTAGCCTACCACAAATTTTCAGTGTTTTATAAAAAATATTTGTTCATTTACATCAATAGGCTATATAGTGTTTGTAATTAAATAGAAATCTCGGGAAAAACCTATTTTCCCCATTAGGCCTATCGATCTATGTTGAGACACGTCCCCCGATAGTGATTTGAAAAGACAGTAGCCTAACCTAACCTAACCTAGTATTATGGGTGGGGGCTGCTGCCCCCACACCCCCGCTTGTTGAGTTCTAATCCCTTAGTAAAAAAAAAAAAAAAAAATTGGCTGTCGATTATACGAAGGTGAAAGAAAAGTCGATGAAGTATACGGTGTTTACTCTGCAATCTTCAGCTTTGATTGTACAGTACAGTACATTGATAATGGGAAAGTACCGTATTGACAACCTTGTTACGAAAATTAAATTTTAGTACCATACTTTTATATTAGGTTTTTCCAAGGGTTTAACACATTTTCATATGATCTTTGGAGCTATCGATAACTGTTAGTACCGTATTGACAACCTTGTTACGAAAAAGACATTTTAGTACCATACTTTTTTATTAGGTTTCGCCGAGGGTTAAAACAAATTTTCTTATACTCTTTAGAGCATATAGATTCATTATTAATCTTCAAATATATCAACAAAATTCGTGGTATTAAAATAACATTAAACTAAAACTATATAGGCCTAAATCCATGGGAAAATTAGTGACATTAGCCTAATATAAACAAATTCATCTATTTTTTCAGTTTCTGCGTCTGCTGAACCATCCAAAAACACGCTAAAAGGCATGTTTTGAAGGGGGGAGGGGTAGTATAACTGTATATTTACGGGTGCAATCCTTCTTGCATAGGCTAGTTATACTGGTAAGTTATTTAATTTGTCTGTGCACGAAGGAGACAAAAGGCAAAGCTTCATGCCTATCTACAGTACATGGTAATAAGCACTGTAAAGCCCAAATTCGCCCGGGCTATAGATGGCGGTGACTCCTTTAGCCTATTTCATACTTATTTCGCTAAAATTGTGGGGTCTAAACCTAATTAGCCTACGTAGGCCTCCTACTGGCAACAATACATAGATGCTGGCATTACTAATTTCAATGAGTCATTGGATGCTGAGGAGGGGCAGAGCCCCCATAACCCCATTCACCCATTCTGTAGGATATCTCATGGCACTAGTGAGAAGTGACGTGTTTGAAAATTGTTGGATATTGGATAGGCTAAATACGGTACTAATTTGTTGTGTTTTTTATTAAAAAATACCACTGCATATCTGAAATGCTGGGTGAACGAAGGGAATCTAAGTATTTAACCCTCCCGAAAACTCCCCAGGTTTTGAGATGCCTGTCGCGGGGTTCGAACCCTAGAGGGATTTCCGAAAATTCCCCAGGTTTTGAGATGCCTGGCGTGGGGTTCGAACCCGGGTTAGTGATCTCCCTCAGTAGGTAACCCGGGTTAGTGACCTCTCTCAGTAGGTCAACCAGACCCGCGCACTAACCCCTTGTACTACCGCTGACGTTCAATAGAATAGCAACCTTAGTTCTCCTTGAAAGAACCAGGTGATAGTCTCGTGGTGATTCACGTCATGGGTTTATTAGACTTCGCCATCAACGACTATTTTACGCTATTCCAGACGTCAACTTAGGTAGTACAGTATTAGGGTTGCGGAATTTTTGTGAGGGCATTATAATATCAAAGAAAAACACAAAACAAAAATTGATGGTGCAATTGAGTTTAGGCCAAATTATCACATTTCCGGGTGGAAATGGTCCCCATTTCTATAGTATGGCCCTTAATTCCCTTTGCACTGTTGCACAACAGTCCTATAGATGGCTATATCATCAGTTATTTTGGAAAGCCCTCTGTGGTATAGCTTAAACAAAAGTTAAAAATGCCAGTACCTGTATGAACAAGTTGAACATATATTATTTTCTTTTACATACCAGCAAACTGTATTCGGTGTATGTAATTGGAAAGAAATAGGGGTAATAAAAATGCAGTATATATCAGATTTCACTAGGGTATCTCATTCATTCATGACTCACAGGCCCTATCCATATTATATTGTGTTCATACAAATCCAAAAAAAGTTTGGAAAGGATGTAGGTATCTTGGTGTAATGCCCTTTTTTTTTATTACTCTGTACGCTCGCGATCACGTTCCCGTCCAATCTATTTTGACTTATGGGATAGAATAATAGGCTGAAGGAGGCTTTTCCTCCCAGTCCTCACCCCCCCTGATTATCATATATTATATTGCCAGCAGGTGGCAAATAAACAGCCAAATAAGCAGTCAAAATAGACGGGAACGTAACCGTGAGCGTACCGGTACAAGTATTGTAAACAAACCCGATTACTACATCCTTCCCAATAATATAAATACGGTACTGCACTGGTACCAGTAAATACGGTATGTCCCAGGATAGCCCATACCATAATATATTTCCTTAATATTTCAGTACAGGTAATTTCCAAAAATTTGTCTAGATAACATGAAATAATATAATGTTTTGCAGTGTATCTGAGCCAATTCAATGCCTTGAAAAGCCACAAAATGGCCTCTCTGACACCTTAAAATGTCAATATTTTAGGTATACATAATGGTATACATATACTAATATTTACATTATAATGATTGTCCTTATGGAAGTATAGTTATCTGTATTAGGCTAAATAGGCTAATGGATAATATACCGGGCACCGGCATGTTATTAGTTAAATTTTACATTGTATCCTACTTGCACGTTATGTTTTGTCCTTTCCTATCTAGGCCTACAAAACTTACTAGAGTACTGTAATACGAAGAAACGTTGCATCCCTTGCATTATTCTACAGATATTTTCACAGCAATTGTTCCGAGGAACTTGCTTCAATTGTGCCGCCTCTCCACATCTTTCCCCGTAGAACTAGGGCAGCTGATAGCGCCCATGAATTTACACTTTCTCCTCCACAATGCAGAACTTATGCTTATCAGAATTCATTTATCCCCAGAGCTACTACTCTTTGGAATTCACTTCCCTCGAATTGCTTTCCACAAACTTACAATCTACAAATGTTTAAATCCAGTTGTTACAAACATTTTATGAATGGAGGATGCCTTTAGGCACATGGACCTTCTTGTTTTATGTGTTTTTCCTTCCTCCGTTCATTGTCTCCTTAAAAAAAAAAAAAAAAAAAAAAAAAAAAAAATCATATTGAGATTAATTTGAGTCTTTGAGATGAGAAGCGAGAACTTTGACCTTCACAAGCCTACACAACTGGATTCGACCAAAATTTCAGTCTTATCATAAAAATAACACGTTAATGAACATATTTATGATTATTTATAAACACATTATTTCATACGGTACCGGTATCCATAAACCGCATAATAAAGTTGTAAAGTACTGTATGTTTGCATGTTTCTGACCGCCTAGCGTCCAAACCCTTGGGACTATGGAGATGAGATTTGGCTGGGGTAGGGTACTCAGGTGGTTCCAGAATAGGATTTTAACGTCACATGTTCTATTCTATTTTTTTAAGTATACATATATATTTTACCGTAGAGTATATCATCATAGTGCAGAACTTTCAAGATATCAGAACTAATATATATATATAAGTTCCGAGATCGTATATGGGCTGCACTGTTATACTAAATTTCACTGTAATTACACACATCAGAGAGAGAGAGAGAGTGTGTGTGAGTGAGTGAGTGAGTGAGTGAGTGAGTGAGTGAGTGCACTCAAAGCTTTTCTGAACCAGTATTGTTATACGGTAATGTAAATACCGTACCGGTACCTCATTTGTTTATTTACATCAGCCAAACACGAGCCCACTCATAGGCTACTCCCACAGAGACAGATCGAATTACTATAGGCTAGCCTACATGCCTCAGTAAAAAAAAAAAAAAAAAAAAAAAAAAAGAAATATATATATATATATATATATATATATATATATATATATATATATATATATATATATATATATATATATATATAAACGAGAGAGATCTGCGTGTATAGGAAGGGAGAGTACAAAATGTACAAATAGGGGCGGATATTTGAAAAATACGGTACCGGTTTATAATTTTCCCGAATGTTATTATTTATCGGCCACATTAATTTTACACATGCTTTGCTTTGCCCTGTCTATTATTTTGTCAACCAATATCAATCCCAATAATTATTTTACCCTTTAGTTATTTCAGCCACGTTATATATTGCCTATAAGTACCGATAGTGTTACCGGTACTATGTATTTTGACTATTTTCACGCAAATATTCTGTTCACATTAACCCATTTTTAGCCAACTTGTTTTGCCCTCATACTTTTCGCTCACAAACCTTTTGGCCAACAAGCTATTATACCCATTATTAATTTCGCCCACTAGAAACTTCACTAGGATCTATTTTCACCTATATGTAATTTCGCCAAAAGAGTATTTCGCCATATGTCATAATTTTGCCCACAAACATTTGCGTCCACTAACTACCGGTAGTCATTGCAAGTTTACGGTTTTGATTCCCAATATATCTACAGTAGGTGCTATATTATTGAAAATTAATGTGTACCGTATATATTGCATTTACTTTAATATTATTACCATAGTCAAACATTGTTACGTTTGTAATTAGCCTAATCACTTGTTTCCATTATGAGCTAAATGAGTGTTCCCCAAATCAAAATATATGGTGAGTAAGCCTTACAGTATCCATTATACAGTAAATGCTGGTAACACAAACTGATGGGTACAAATACGTTATGGTACCGTACCGTAGGCCTACCCTATTTAAATGTGTCTCTTTTCTATAAGAACCTTTGGTCCTCGCATACTGGTATAGGCTATCAAGCTTCAAGCAACTGATAACTTTTGGTACTGGTACCGGTTTTAGCTCTCAGGATTTGTTCCTTCATTAGTCATACTACGGTACGGTACCGGTACTCACAATGTTATTCACTTAATTTTCCCTTAGGTTGAATTCCACATGTAATTACCTCCGTCAATGCGGTTGGAGGAGGTTATGTGTTTGCCTCCGTCTGTTTGTCTAAACAAAATATATAAAAAAGTTATGAACTGATGTTCACGAAATTTGGTGGACAGATAGGATATGCGCCAAGGAAGAAGTGACTCAAGTTAAGAGGTGATCCATAGAGCGCATCCCCCCCCCCCCCCCCCCCCCCCCCGCTTACGTAGGCGGCTCACAAAGTTATGAACTCCAATTTATTATCCGTACGGTACTTGATTCAATCCATTCAGCAAATTTACTTTACAAGTTTACCTAGGCCTATCTTTCACTCAAACATTACCGGTATAGCCTATCGTTCATGTCGATCAGAGGATAGGCAGGGGGAAGTGTAATTGGTTCATGGCGATCAGAGGATAGGCAGGGGGGAGTGTAATTTTGATAATTTCAAACTTGTGTGTAACAGACACAAGGATAGGCTACAGGAGGTGAAACAGAAGACAGTAGTAATGACAGTTAGCAAGCGCCTGCTTTCTTAGCCACTCTTGTTTGATTTCATGGGTGTTTGTGGCTAGGCGATAGAGGCTATTATTTCATGCTTGTACCCATTAGCCTACCCTAATTGCTATACGGATCTATATGGTACGATACAGGGTATTGAAAATATTGAATATATTTGTAGTTAATTCTACATAGCCTATGATAGTCGGGAACATTTTCACAAATAATAAAACTCCATAAAAAGAAGCAGCTTTCGCAACCTGTTTGACATTACTTTCGATTTCACAATACAAGTAATATTAACTACTGCTGCTTTGAATTTAATCTCTTTTCGTCGATGACTATGATAATAAAGAAGATGTGCCGTTTTGCCCAAAATCAAAACCGCATACCGGTACGGTACCCAACTCTGCGATGGGTTACCGGCACCTAAGACCATAGTCTAAACTATTGCACGATTAAATTAAAATCTTTTTTGACTGACCGTCGCATTCACCCACCGAATGTACGTGTGAAGTTTGGTGAAAATCCATCCAACGGTCTAGGAGGAGTTTCGGGACAGACGGACGACAATGACAACGACGACATTTTGGCCGGTGGTACCCCACTATACGGGTGGGGGCGATACCACTCGGTTTGCACAGAGTTGATCAAGATAACGGCAAATAGGATTACGGTATATATTTTTTTTTTTGCAAAATCTCTGATTTTGCAGATAGCCTAGCCTTGCATAAGTGACATAAGTGACAATCTTCAAAGGCACTGTTTTAAACTATGATATTGATCGTGAGCAACTTCGTGTGGAAGATGTTATGCCCAGGCCTAATAAGGTTGATTATGAAATTGATTATTGGTTGATTGGTGTATCAATAACAGGTTAGCTATATTTAGTTGTGTACCGTACGGTACGTTATCTATTCATATAGGCTACCGGTACCAGTACAATAGGCTATATGAATATTGTCTCTTTTATATCTTCCCTTCATGAATGTTGGGATTGGCTACTGACTGCACAACTAATTTCCCCATAAGTTTGTGTGAATGTGTAAAAGTTTCCTCCCAACCACTAACACCGCCGCCTGTATTTGCCCGACCCGCCTGCCTGCCCCGTCCGCCGCCGCTGTTGGTTCTTGCCTTTTTAATTTTGGTATTCAGTTCTTCCGTGTCGCCGTTAGTGGCTTTTGCGTGTTGCTGTCAGTCCTTTTTGTTTGCCGTGGCTTTTTCCCCGTGCGGCTGTCACCCCTGCCTCTTTATTTTTCCTTCGCCCTCTCTCTCTCGCTAGCTGGCTAGCTCCACACAACAATGGCGTGGAAAAACAATTTGGGGTGTATTTTTGTTAATGTCTTCCTGATGTGTTTGCTGTTAAGATGTACCGTAGTTTAAGTAATTCATGTTTCTAAATACATACCGGTACTTCATCTAAAACTACCGGTACTGACAGTATGGTACCGGTACTGTCACTGGTACCGGTAATCTTAAATATCTCATACCTATGCATATACTGTACACCATATTTGTCTACGTATAATTATATACTGGTATATACAGTATATATATATATGTGGCTGTATGGAATAGGTGGAAAACTAATGAGAGCAGTAATATGCTTCAATCATAATATTTAGTAAGACATGCTAGCGAGTAGGCTAAGTAGCCTAAGGAAGAAAGAGGAGCGAAGGTGTTCTACAGTCGAGTGATGTCACGATGGTGGTTTAACTTGTTCATTGATGGAGTAGTGAAGGTGGTGAGCGCAAGGGAAATAGTAAGAGGGATGGAGGTAAGGTGGAACCACCGATATCAGTAGTCGCTGCTAAGAACAGAGTAGAAGACAAGGGGGGTGGGGGGGATTGGAAGTGTGCCAGTTGTATCAGAGTTCGGAATGGCATATGAAACAAGAAGATTGAAGGTGAATGTAGCAAAGGGTTTAGTTATGAGCCAATAGCTAAATTTAGAGATTAGGATCATTAGGGTAAAATGAATGTGCAAATATGGAAGAGTGGGAATTGTTCAAATATTTAGGAGTAGACATAGCAGCTTCCCAGAAGCTGGGTGTGCTCAACCGCCTCCGGGGGTTCTTTACCCCTGCACAGCTTCTTACTCTGTAGGCTACAGGGGTACAGTGCGTCCATGTATTGAATATTTTCACACGTGTGGGGAGGATCCTCTCACACAGGCGTTGATCACACAGGGTTTGACAGGGCTCATTAACTAACGTCCACTCACTAATTCCCTGCAGTCTCTCTCTCTCTTCGCCGCAGACGAGATCCCTCTCTTTCTACCACCTCCCTCCACATGTTACACGTCTCGTTAATCACAGTCTTCTAATATACAAATCACATTTCCTTACCCCCTGACATTCTTGAAATACCCACTAAGTATATTCAATTAGATACCAACCATGCAGACTATAATACGTTCGTTGTGTATGGGTACGAGGCGATCTCAAGACACCTTAGCTCCCAGTGCACAACGAACCGGATCATGATTATGTCCGCCTGTATTAAATTATGTATTATGTTGATTTATACCATTGCCTATTTTTGTAATAATTGTATTCAGCTAACTATGATCTCAATAACCATTGATGTAATGAAAATATGAATAGTCTCCTCATACGATTGCACTAGTTCTGTAGTGCTATTATTTACAACCTGTCAATTTATAATTCAGTCACTACAAGCTTGCTTGCTTGCTTTTTTTTTTTTTTTTTTTTTTTTTTTCTTTTTTTTTTTTTTATATATACAGACCATGTGACAGTTAAATGAGGAAACTATAATAACACATCTGAATAATGCCAACCTGACTTATAAACACAAATATGAATGTAACCAGACGACGATGCTGTTGTTTCAGTGGAATAATGGCTCTTTGAGCAGTATGTATCGCCTTACTAGTGGTTGTCCCCTCACAGGATGGGGGACGCTGCTCAATAAACTCGCCCCTCGGGGCAAAATCAAAATCAAATCATCTTCGCCGCAGCAATGTTGCATCGGTCTCACTATTCTACAGCTATTACAATAATCAGTGTTCCTCAGAGCTCTCACAGTGTATACCACCCCCTCTACGTAGAGCACGTAACACCCGACTTGCAACACAATCCCACCCTTACTCTGTGCAACTCTCCAACCCAAGAATGAAACATTATTCTTAATCTTCTATTTTAACAGCTGAGCTCTGGAACTCTCTCCCAGAATCAGTCTTTCCCTCTTCGTATGACTTAAATTGCTTCAAACTCCGTGTGGCTCGAACGTCCCTTGATTTTGGCCCTGTAACTCTGTCAACTCTGGGGGAGACACTCATCACAGGCAGTTCTGTCTTTTGTCTCCCTCACTCACATAGAAAACAAAAATAACACGGCTGCGTGTGCGAAGCGGACCATAGGGTAGGAGAGTGAGCAAAAGTATTGGGAGCCTTGGAGTGTGCAGTATTATTAGATACCGGTATTCATGAATTTCACTTGGGTGTTATTGGAGTTAAGAACGATATTAGTTCGTATATATTGAAACATACGAAAGATGGGAATGTTTGAGGGAATAGGCCTAGTACTAGGGCCGCCAGTACTATTCCTTCAAACATTTCCACCTTTGTCTAAATTGCCAGACAGCGTAGGACGATAAAGTTGCTGGACATGGAGTGTCTGAGGAAAAACAAAAAAAGTTTTAAATGGTATAACAGGATGAAAATTGATACCCGGTAGCGTGAGAGCGATGGGTAAAGGTAGGCATGCAGTTTACTAGAGAGAGGAGATTATTGATTTGGTATTGGTATATGGAGAGGATGTGTGAAGAGAGAATGGCAAGAATCTAAAGTACGGTACAAGGCAGAGGTGGAGGGTGTGAGAAGAAGAGGAAGACCAAAGAAGATAGCCTATATGGAGAGATGATCTGAAAGACGCTTTGGTGAATAGGTGCTTGTGTATCCGTGAGGATGAAAGGCGTGCAACATACGGTAGCAATTTGGAGCAACTGTTATCATTTATGGGGTGGGACGCAGCACTGGGCAATTGCACATGGGAAGCACTTATGAAATGGTCGGTAAAATTGACTTTTCGGTGTCACTCGTTTTTCTTGGTGAAATCCAATTTTTACAATGGTATTTGATGTACCAGGTAATTCAAGCGAATTTGAGGACCATTTACTTGGGAAATCACACGATTATTAGGCCTAGTTGACTTGACTTACAGTAACTTACCTAACGTAACCTACGGTACCTTACCTAAGCTAAGGTAGTCTTAAACAGCTTAAATTAACCAAAAATTAACCTAAATATGTATGTTTCAATTTTAAGATGGCAGCAATTTTTTCTCTTCCCATTATTTTCCCCATATTTATGATATAAGAGAAATTATTTTAATTTCCCACCAAATGTTTGTTGCACATGATGAAGTAAACCTATAGATTAAATATGGATCTGTGTGGGGCTTGTGACACCGAAATGGTCTTGGTGGTATAGGCCTAGGCCTATATCTTAAAGCATGGTTCAAGCATGCCCGAGTCCGAGCCCGAGTGTCCACGAGTCCACAGTCGCGAGGGACTCCTGTAATGACTCGGGCAGTGTCGTGGGAACTTACTTGGGCAACGTCGGGGGAGACTCTTGGAGACTAATGAGAACTCGGCTCGGGGAGCCATATTTTCATCCCAGCATGAAAATATTGGCCCGAGTCATCTCAACATCAAGACACTCGTGGTAACTCTCTGACTCGCGAACAAAACCACGGAGGAAGTTCTTGAACCCCTTGTGATCCTCGGCCTCGAGCTCCCTCATCAGTTGCTCATACATCCCATACTGTGGCCGTCTGAGTAGCCACCTCCTAGCTCACACAATACGTGGTCTCCTATGCTGTTCACGCCTGCCATGAAGTTGGAACTGCTCTTCCTCCAGGGCATCCAACTGGAGCTGTAGAAGCTCAAGTTGCACCTTCACTAGGTTCTGGAGCCTCCTGCGGGACATGGTGCGTGGGTGCGGTGTTGTGTACTGTGCGGTGGAGACTGTAGGTGTGGCATGGGTCACCGTATACATATGGCAGGGGCACAATGGGAGGGATTCCCGGCATACTCTCAACGCACTCTTGGGCATACTCGTGACAACTCATCGTAATTTGTAACTACTCGTGTCGCACTCGTGATAACTCGTAGCTACTCGTGATCCGAAAATGACCGTTAAAATTCAACTTTCCCCCCACTCTCAGTATACTCGCAGCACACTCGTAGTGACTCGTGGAGGACCGCGAATGTCCACGAGTGCACTCGCCGTGCACTCATGGCTACTCGTTGTGACTAGTGGAATTTTGCACACTCAGGCTCATTTTTGCCCGAGTGTCAACGACTGTGGACTCGTGGACATTCGGGCTCGGACTCAGGCATGTGTGAACTAGGCTTAAGATGCGGGATCTACATTGATGGCGGGTGAAAATGAGGCGAGAGGGCTGACCTCAATTTTACCCGCCGTAATCGTCCACCCCCAAACCAAACCTGCCCCACATGGCAGACACACTTGGCCATAGGATTATTCGTGGACAGTTCACAGTGAGGTGGCGTGAATCCTGGAACGCATATGTAAGGCCTTCATTGTACAATAGAGATAGGAGTAGAAAAAGGAAAATGTTTGCCTTGTCATGAATCAAAGGACCCAGACACAACATAACTGTAGAGACAGCCTTCATGTTAACCTGTCAATGTTGTCTAGGTCCAAGGTATCATTGTAGATACACTTCATTGTATGGTGACCATTTCTGGCTGTAGGGACACCTCAATTGTGTGGTGATCATGTTTGGCTGTAGGGATGTATCGTCGTATGGTGACCATGTGTGGCTCTAGAGTCTAGATATTATTTTCTGTTATGTCAACACATTTTTGGGGTGTAATAATTTATGAATATCTAAACTGGAAGCATCACATCAACTGAGGCATACTTAGAGCCAAATGCACCTCTGTCCCCAGTCATTCGACGCCCCTCCCCCCAACCAGCACCGCCTTCGTTCATATACGTCCTCACTCCATCCTTCCACCTCTCTTTCGGTCTACCTCTCCCTTCATAGGGGTAAATTCCAATAATCCGAAAAATCCGGTAATCGGAACGAGACCCGGTCCCTTCTATTCGGATTCAGGACTTTTACTGCAAGTATACAGTATATCTATATATATATATATATATATATATATATATATATATATATATATATATAATAACTGCGGAAATTAAAGTACCGGTATTTTTGATTAGAGTATGTGAGTTAAATAAGGGAAAGTCGGCCTTCTTGAATCAGTGGAGATCTACTTTTTTCACTTCTTCACCGTAATTATATTATTTTGTTATCCTCCATATCAATGCTAAGACCAGTGGGGGTCTAGGGGCGGCAGCCTCCAAGTTAGGTTAGGTTGTCAGGTTAGGTCAGTGGCAAAATATGGAAATTGTTGGGGGTGATGGGGTATGGCCAAAACGGGACATTTCCGGGACAAATGGGTGCTAAAATCGCATGAATCACATGGAAAACAGTAGGAAGAAACATGTTTTATCTGGAAAATTCGCGCATGTGTAAATAATAACAAATGATATAGGCCTATACGGTATATATATATATATATATATATATATATATATATATATATATATATATATATATATATAATTATATATTGAGTATATATCACAAATACACGAGTGTACACCACTGCCGTGGTGTAGTTGATTAAAGCGTCGGCTATCGTCCTGACGGTCGGCGGTTCGAACCCCACTGAGAGATTAGAAACATATATATATATATATATATATATATTATATATTTATATATATATATATATATACCGGTATATATATATATATACCGGTATATACATATACAGTATATATATCCTTTTCGGATAACATAAGTACAACAACAACGTCCGACTATTTACATAAACTCTATCTTGGAAAGTACTTTCTATCATCAGTCTTCCCCCACGATAGAAGAACCTCTCTTGTATAGAGGGAAAAAAGTATATATGTTTTGAGCCGAGTGAGTGTGTGTGTGTGTATATGTGTGGCACTAAGTAATATCACTGGCCGGAGAGCTAATGCATCTAGGGTCGTTAGTTCTGCCTGTAATGTTTCTGACCACCAGGGAATGTCAGCCCGCCCATTTTACACTCTCCCACCGCTTCCTTTACTCGCTTTTTGCCCTATTTACCAACTCCGGATAACTGAGAACCTTTTTAGTGCCCATTTAATATTGTGTTTTCCTTACCGGTATTTACCAACTTTGGATTACTTAAAAGCATGTTATGCGTATTTTACACTACTTTTAACCTATTTATAAACATGGCATTGCTTAGAAACATTTTAGTGCCAATTCAATTCTGCACTCATTTGACCCTATTTACCAACTTCGGATTATTTATATACATTATAGTGCTTATTTCTAGATAAGTTTATCTTTTAGATGTTACCAACCCAATTTACATGCTCGTACCGCTCTATTTACTGACTTAAGATTACTTAGAAGCTTTTTAGTGCGTATTCCTTGATACGTTTTTGTTTTAAATATTGTTAACCCATTTTGCACTCGTTCTGCCTCATATACAGTTATTATATAGGCCTATTTGATTTTGTTTTGTCGAACTTTGGATTACCGGTACCGGTACTTATAAGCTTTCTAGAGCCTATTTTACATTGGCTTTGACATTTTCAAATTTAGGAATACTTTTGGTACGGTATTGCTATTTAATGTCTATGCTATATTTAATGTTTTTTTGCCCTACCGGCATTCACAAAATTCGGATTACTTACCAGCTTCTTCGTACCGGTACGGTATGTAGTATTTCCAATTTGTTTTTATGCACGAACTTCGGATTACTTACCAGCTTAGTACGGTACCGGTACGGTATATACCGGTAGTATTTCCAATTTGTTTTAATGCACGTTCACTACATTCAAAAATTACAAAGTGTTTGCTCTATTTACAAACTTACCATGATTGACAAACTCTTTAGTATTGATACACACAAGCTATATCGTATACAGTTAGTCGACAAGTAAGCAAAGATCACCATAGGCCTACTAATATATGATGGAGGTGGCGTTATTGGAAAAGTTACTCTATAGACTTGCCTCGGCATAAAATGATACTGGTACATACTGATAAGGTTTTCGACGATGCATAATGTTTCCTTTTAATCATTAGACGATATTTTTAAATGTACGAAATTACTTTTTGGAGTCGGGTGGTTAGTGGAGATAGATTTTACCCCCTTTGATTTCCGGAAGTTTTTCCTAATATCAGTAATTTTGCCAAATATTTGAAAAAATATACTGGCACAATATACAGTATATACCTTTATATACAATACCGTACGCAAAAATAATACAGTACTAATATATACCAGTATATATATATATATATACCGTATATATATATATATATATATATATATATATATATATATATATATACAGTACATGTAGGCTAGGCTACTGTATATATATATATATATATATATATATATATATATATATATATATATATTTATATTTATAGAGGCTATATACGGTACTGACGCCCTCGTAATTGAAGGTGTAAATAATAAACGGGACATACCGGTACCAGTACATTAAATAGGGTGTTATGATTATCCTTAGGTCATCGGTACAGTCGTGAGCACCCACCGGTATCGAACACAAATGAGACAGTGTAAGGCTTTATTATAACCCAAATGCATCATAAGTTGGCTTTACAGGTTCAAAGATTCAAATGGGTGTAATCTTATTGGTGCTCACGACTGTACACATATTTTGTTTATATAGACTCAATTACTAATATTTCAAATGAATGACCTTATCTGCGCATAGGACTTTTACATATTGTTAAATATGAGTACAGTTAATTAGTGTGCAGTGTTAACTTACAAGTATCTTGAATTATAGCATTTCAAGGCGTAGGCTAACATAGGCCTACTAATAATTGATTGCTGGCTGATGATGAGTTAAATACGGTAGCTTTTAACAATATGTATTTTTCACAAAACTAACTGTCATTATACCGGTATGTACAGTTTTTAATGATAGCTATATTATATATATATATATATATATATATATATATATATATATATATATATATACTGTATAATTATATATACCGTATATATTTATAGCAGTAATTAAAAAAAAAAAAAATTGAGATTTGACCCCGGGAAGATTAATTATTAGTCCAGTAGCAAGTCTACATCATCACACTTACCCACAATGTTTGTTATATTATCTTAGTTAATCTTTTTAAATGTGCTGTCTATGAAAGATAGATTGATAGCTAAATATATAGCCTAGATAAATAGGCAGACGGTAGATATACAGTAGCCTAGATAGATACAAAGATACCGGTAGATAGACAGTTAGATATAGAGAAAAGAATAAAAGCGACAACAGCAGAAACTATAAAGAATAACCTCTAAAGAAAAGATGCTGTGAAGGATCAGCGAGAACACGAAGGAAGAAGAAGCAGAGAGAGTCGGAGAAAAAGATGATCGCTACGGTGTCAAAGGAAAGGGGAGACAGGGGGTAGCAAAAGAAAGATAAAGATGGGAAAAGAAAGGAAGATGGAGATAAAAGGGATGGAGAAGAAACTGCGAGAGGGTGAGGGGAGGAAAAGGTGTAGAAAAGGGAAAGACGGAATAAGAGATATATATTTACTCTTGTGTTATCCATATATGATTTTCTTGGTCTATATAACAAAGTATGGGTATATGCATTTCAGACATATCTTATTAACTCTTTCAATCAGATGACGCCCAATTTTGCTTTATTTTAGCTACCGGTACCCCCAGAAGATTATATTCAACTTAGAAATCGACTGAGTTAAAGAGTTAATTGCGATAATTTGTATTCTTTGCTTCCTAGAAGCCCTTCATGAGTAGAATTGAATCATCTGGCTTAGCATTAATATAGTGAAATATATATTATCTGATTGAAAGGGTTAAGATACCTGCTACTACGGTACCCATATATCAGACTCTGGACTTCTATAAGAAATAAAACATTTCAATTAGATGACTTATATGTATGTTTTGCAGCTACTTCCAGCCGATTTTATCCTGAGTAGGACGTATATCTTGTAGTTATAGGGTTCGTTGTGTTGTGTTTAACTGTTTGATACTTAGACTACTAGTCTTTCATAAGCTGCATAAAATCGCTTGACACTAGCAATGATAGAATGCAAATATGTGATTGAAAAGGTTACCATACAGGTTACCGGTATTAGAAACTAGCGTACAGGGATGTAGTAGAAGCCGGTCATAAAAAAGGGTTATACTCCCAAATCACCACAATTCTAAA
>CM064480.1:56158653-56206153 GCA_032716605.1 Paralithodes platypus | reverse complement strand
CTGTTGTTATTAGCGTTGCATTTGCTGTTGTCATCGCTATTCTGTTCTGTTTTTTGTTTTAAAGTCGTGTGATTATTTTAGGCCGTGGGAGGGTTATGAACATCATCGTAACTACAGTAAATAAGCCTGCCTTCTTTCCTTTGGTTGCTGTTCCCCTTGATAATATCAGAATGTTAGGCTGAGATATATGTTTTTACCCGTTATCCTACAGACATTGGCCTGTATCCAAAATCCACTTGTCGTTCCCTATCTTTGTTTGTTTTGCCATGTTCTGTCTTATTCTAGCCTGTCCCTTTCTAACGTCTGACCTGACCTGCCTACCCCACCACATGTTACCGGTACAGATGTGAACACCAATTAGGTTACACCCATATGAATAATTACAAAGACGAGACACTACAATCCTTTATAACCCAAATATTTCAAATCTTTAAAAACTAAACAATTGAGATTGATATGACATTATTAGGTGCTCATGACTTTACCTAGCACTAATATTATGAAGGTGATGAGTGGAGAGAGTCATGTCAGTACAGGAGGATAGTTAATGATAAGAAAACTATAATTTCAGCATTTCGAGATGAAAAATAGCCTAGTACCAGTAATTACCGGTACCGGTACCTGGGTAAATGTTATTATCCTGCACACATGAGCATAGTATTTCTTACCTTAATAGTATTATCTACCTCACTGCTTCTTGCTTATATATTTTTCTAGGCTTCCCAACCACGCATTTGTATCTGAAAAATTTCTTTGAATAACAAATAAATAAATATAATAAAATACTACAGACGCTTCAGTAACCATCCAATACATAGAATATATACTTAATCCAAATCATGTAACTCATTTCAACATTTATATTAGTTTATTCATTAGAACGTGTCTAGAATTCCAGACACCCGACCTGTTATCTCAAAAAGGACTTTAGCAATCGAGCTGACATACCTACCATGTGTGAAGAGTCAAATATTGAATAGGTGTGGAAATTTACAGCCCGTTTGCTCCAACCCTCCCCTATTTACAATATTAAAAATACAATTATAAAGCCGTAAGTCGTCAAAACAATAGTTGAACCAAGAACCTATGATGATAATTAGACGAATAATGAGCCGGAGTTAAACGCCAAAATTAGGTCTTCTTCCGGATTTTGTCAACTTAACTATGTAACAATTCTTGATTCTTTATGATACATAGAATATATTCACTTTAATACCGGTATTTACCTAAACTGATTACAGTAGAGAAAGGCCAAAGTCATCACTTACACCGTGTATACAGGTATATACATTCTTAGAGTAAGCCTTTTCTAATGAAATATGAAAAGGATTGTTCTGAATATTTGTCCTACTGGTAGCCTACATTATCGTCCTAATACACTGAATTGATAATTATAGTTAATGTGTCCTACCTACTTAGCTGGCCTATATTATTACGGTATGTTTGTATAGGTAGAGTGTGTCCCTTTCATATAATATGCTACGCATATTTATAATGTATCCATTATCATTCAACAGGTAAGGTCGGTTATGTCTCCATCAGCAACGAAGCTTGTACCGGTAGTGGTTTATGTAAGTATACCCTGATAACTCTAGTCCCGTGACATTTTCTATAATCCGCATACCATGACTCCATTTTCTTTGTCGAACATCATCCAAGTTTTCTTTCTGTTTAACTGTATAATTATACAATATATATATATATATATATATATATATCCTTGTCCTCAGTATACACAATGATCATTAAATTTAATTATTTTGTAATATCTTCTATGTATCTAAATGGCCTGAAGCCGGTGTTCCACAATGTTGTGGCTTGTACTGGAAGGTAGATAAAGAATATATCAATTCAATTATCATCCAAGAGTACTGCTTGATTAATACCTGAAATAATATTTGATAAATCTCTTGTACGGTACTCATTTCTTATCTAAATAATTAATCCCATGTCATGATATGTCTGTTACTTTTAAGTGCACTATAACAATATAATATGTACCGTACTGTATTAGTAAGCTATTCTCATGATAACAAAGAAAATTGTTACGTTTAAGTGCACTATAACAATATAATATGTACCGTAATGTATTAGTAAGCTATTCTCATGATAACAAAGAAAATCGATAACAGTAGTGCTTTAACCGAAGAGAAGGATCAATGACAATACTTAGATCAACATAAACTAGAGGGGCACACCAGACAGAGCTTACCTCCGCCTAAGCTAGCCTCCGATCGCATCCCATTTTATTTTTATTTTTTCCTTGGTCCTTATTTTGTATGCCTACCAAATTTCGTGAACATCACTTCATCGACTTTGTGAACCGACTACGCTGGCGGAGATATACGCTCTAACGATCGCCTCCAAAATTGAATAACTTCTTCCTTGGTGCATACGGTATCCTATCTGCACACGAAATTTCGTGAACATCTGTTCATAATTTTGTGAGGTATCTTGTTTACAGACAGTCAAGCATACGAAGGCAAAACATTGTGGCGGAGGTAATAAACTCTTCGAGAACGGTGCGTCTTTGAATAAGGATAGACAATTTTATTGAGATTATTATATCAGTGACCTCCCATTTTAGATGGGGCTTACAGCACTCCAGGCCCACTCCCCCCCCCCCCCCCCTTTCAATTATTTGTGTATGTCTATTGGGAGACTATTATATTCAGCTTTGTTTACTAGCCTATCTTTGTCAATCAGGTTATACATTTTTGCAATAAACCAAGAAATATACAAGCACTCATGAATACTTACATTTCGTCACGTAAATATTTGTATTTACCGTATATAACTAGTAATGTTAGTGTGTTAGGCAATTCATCTCTCTCTCTCTCTCTCTCTCTCTCTCTCATCCATCGATACCATATAGTGCTAATTTCAGGGAGGGGGGATTTAATGTGTTTATATATCACATTTGACACTATCAGAGAGGTGCAGCATTTTAACCCCCCACCCCCTCCCCTATGATGGCCTAATGCCCCATATATTTATATAGAATGTATAGAGGGGCACATTTTGTCGGGCTATTATGATGTGCGAGATTAGGGGCATTAGGGGTTTTATTTGCACATGGAGTATTAGTAGTTTTATGACCCAACTCATGAACGCCAATAATCGTACTACAATGGAAGTATTTTTTCATGGCTGATGAATTTACTAGGCCAGTGTGTGATTTGTACGATATGATGTTTTTCAATTTTTTTTTTTTGGCTCTTTGATTTCCTTAATTCATAAACTAAACTTTGTGGGCGAGTTTTGTTTTACAGAAGAAAACCTATTATTTGACATGTTGCATGTATTTTCATGTTATTCACTATCACGTTCCTTTTTTTTGTTTTTTTTTTTTTTTAAACAAATGTAAAGGTCGGAACCACTGGTTTGTAATATTTGATTGATTTGCCATTTTTTATGTCCTTACTCTGAATTACATTTCCATAAGAATTCCTCCACCCATGACCTTTTACCTTCAGTCTAGTTGTCGATACCGTACCAATGTAAGTAGAGATTATACCTTATGGAAGGGCTTTGTTTTGTAGAAAATCTCGGGTAATCTCATGCTGTTTACGTTCTCTATTTCTTCTAAAAATATTAATGAAATAGACGGGAGCAATAGTAAGTATACACCACATTGAATCTGTATGTTTAAGGTATTAGTCTGAAGCATTTTTAGATTCGATTGAGCATTTTATGGTCTTAAGATTCGATACATACGGATTTCAAATACGTTCGTAGCTATTTATGTTAACGCCTGTACGTATGTGCAGACAAGTAGACTTGAGTGTTTATACACGGACAAATAATTGTCGTCGTTTCCTTGTTGCGTATTTTGATGTATAATGCTTCAATATCACTACATGGCTTGCAGCAGTATGTTTATCTATTTTTTTGTTTTAGTTTTGTTAAGATTTTCAATCGCTGGCTAACAGATGGCGTTAGGTACCGGTACCGGTACAGTCGTTTTCAGAAATATCTGAACATCAACTAGGTAATATTTTTAACATCGTTCTTGACACCAATGACCCCCAAAATGAAATTAATTATTAAAGCAGGAGATCCTCCCAGGACATCTCATGCAGAACGTACCGGTACACGTTTTAACCATTACACCATCAAGACGGCTATACAGTAAGTACAGCACCACGATTAATATCCATTTATCGAATACTGGATATACATGAACGCCTATATTACGATGTTTTGGGTATAGACTTTCAACTACAAAAGGTTATTTATCATCTGAATATAATCATGTAATATTGGTGAGATTATAAAATTAGACGATATCATATTGAAAGTATTTACATTGAATACATTGAGACATTCTTCATTCACGGACTGTACTTACTGTAGTTGTAATGTGTGTATATACTGTATATAGCAATGTACCTACTGTATGTGTAAAGCAACAATTGCAAATATTATTAATTGTACAACCGAATGTTTTCCGAATAATGTGCCGTACACAACACACGGTAATCCCAAGGGCAAACGCTAGCTCCATGTGGACGGTTATTTCCTTATAATATTATGTAGACTTTCATTATAATGTTATCGGTTATACGACTGTGAAAGTAATGCGTTTCTTTCATTGGTAGTACTATGTATGCAATCTCCCATCAATGTTGTCAGTGAATTAATGAAAATGTACTTGCATATATATATATATATATATATATATATATACCGGTATAAATATATATATATATCTAGTTTGGCTTGTGATTAGTCCAACAGTTTCTGAAGTATAGGTGCCGGGTATACCATAATTCCACTACCCATGATATTCAACCTTCAGTTTAGTTGCCGATGCCGGTGTACAGTATAATGAGTCCCGAGATCATGAACACTTGGCACTTGGATAACGCTTAATCGATTAACCGCATTTGCAACGGTAAAGTTGAGGGTTTACACAGGTTGTCCGCTGCAGTAACGTTCATCTCATCCATGTGTGCATTTCATCAATTTGGAGTTATTTCTTTCTTATGTACCGGTATTAGCATTTTTTTCATATAAGTGTCCACTCTTTTCTAATCACGTACGCTACCGGTACCGTTTTTTTTTTTTTTTTTTTTTTTATATGTCTATACTTTTGTCACGTTTTCAGCTGCCTCCTTTCTCATAATTCAAGCCTCACCTTTTAAAATAAGTTCACCACCAAAGACGATTTTCATTATACAATATGTTATCAACAATTTTATCATAAAATATATTAGAACAATATATTTCACTTACTTCACTTTTGATTTAAGCATCAATTATATAATTTCCTTGCCATTTGCCCTATTTATATCAAGCCCTACACCACCCTCCCCCCCCCCCCCCCCTTGTATTTTTTTCCCTTACCGGTACCTCTCCCCCCCCCCCCCACCCCAACAATGCATTTATCAGTTCCAGACCAATAAGCTGCGTGCGCCGTGCGGTCGGGTGGGGGGCCGCGGTATTTACATAGAAAATCCATTAATAGCTCTCTTATTAATATCTGCATCATTTGCCGCGTTTGCCATTAGCGGTTTTTTGCCCACCAACATCTGACGGGAGGGTGTGATGGGAGGGATGGCTCGGGGATGGGGGTGGAAGGGGGTAAGGGGGGCTAGGTGAGGGGGGTTGGAGGTGGATGGGGTTGGAGGATAGGGACGAGGGTGGAGCAGGTACGGGATGGGGTTATAGGGGGTGGGAGTAGGGATTTGTGTGCGTGTGCTTTTTTTTTTGGGGGGGGGGGGAGGGGTAGGGTAAGGAATGAGGGTGGAGGGTAGGGGATGGGGGTAGTGAGAATGGGAGGGGGTACAGGAGGAGGGTTAGAAGGGTTTTTGGTCGGTGGGTGGGGAAGCTTTATTGGAGATTTTGGGAAAATATTGGGAGTTAAGGAATTGTTATGGGCTTGGGGAAGGTTTGGGTAATTTTTTTTTTTGTTGTTGTTGTTGGGTTTGACATTTTTTCCGGCCGATGAAAGTTGTATATATATATTTTTTTAATATTATTTTTACGTGCGTGGAAAAGGTTTAGAAAGTTTTGGGTACCGGTACCGTAGTTATAGTGGTGATGTTTTGGGTGTATTTTAGTACTGTAAGGAAAGTTGTGAAGAGCTTGGTAGATTAGGGATATATAGATAAATAATTTGGGAATGTTTTGGGAATGTAAGTTGGGGAATGTTTATACAGTATGTCGAGGATATTTATTGGAAGTTTTAATGTACCCGGTACCTGTTAAGTGAGGTATTTTGGATGTATGGAGTGTGTTTGTAGGATTGATTTTTTGATTTAGAGGGGATGGATAGCTCTGTAGAAAGTGAAAAGTAACTCATGTTGGCAGAAGAGATTTTGCGAAATAATTTCAACTGGAATATTAATTTTGCATGTGTACAGTACCTCCAAACGATTATACCGTACCTTATTTGTGTTCTTTGTGCTATTTTAAACGTTTATTTTTTTTATTGGGGATATGTTTGGTGGTTTTGTTTAATGTAGTAGCCTAAAATAAATAGGAGGAGGTGTTTAATAAGAACATCTCACACCATCGTTAATTTTAATCGTTTAACTCTTAAGTTTCATAGGCCAACTAAAATCGTCTCACGGTGGCAAGATACACAAATATGAGTGATTATTTGTTTAAGGTTAATGAAGCGTATGTTAGCGTATGTGTGTGTAGCAGGAAGGGGAGAGGGGAGCGCAGGTGTTGAGGTTTTTAGTGTGTGGTATAATATTTAGAAATCCCCGCCTTTTGGTGAAACGTGTACGGTCACTATCAAACGTTCGGCGACAGCTGGATTTTTTGTAGACTGTAATTCTATGGTGCTGTCACTTTTCCTTCACATTCCTCGCAAAAGTATCGAGTTAAGTTTTACTTATTTTGTTTTATTATATATATTTATTTTCGTATTTATTTTATTAATTTGTTTTTATTTATATTTGTATTTTTTTATTTTCCCTAGACCTCCATGAAGCTTAAAATAACACTCCCAAGGCGCCCCCCCCCTCCCCCCTTTCGAGATAAATGTGTACATTTTTTTTGGTGGCCGGTTCCTCTTAAATTACAGGCTCGCTATCGCTCGCCAGGAAAAAAATCGAACACCTAAATGGCCCGAAAGGTCTTGAAATTGATAAAATAATGGGACGAAAGGTCTTAAAATCGCCAAACTAATGGGGTGAACGTTATATAATTGCAGTATTAATGGGGATAAACATGAAGAGGGGGGGTGTGGGGGGGGTAGAAAAAAACACCCTTTACACCACCCTCTGACTTATCTTTCCTAACCTGAATAAAAGTGTGTAATGACTAAGGTGAAGACAGGTGCCCTTGTATACTGACAGTGTTAATAATATCGGGTTTGTACTAAGGTGAAGACAGGTGCCCTTGTATACTGACAGTGTTAATAATATCGGGTTTGTACTAAGGTGAAGACAGGTGCCCTTGTATACTGACAGTGTTAATAATATCGGGTTTGTACTAAGGTGAAGACAGGTGTCCTTGTATACTGACAGTGTTAATAATATCGGGTTTGTACTAAGGTGAAGACAGGTGCCCTTGTATACTGACAGTGTTAATAATATCGGGTTTGTACTAAGGTGAAGACAGGTGTCCTTGTATACTGACAGTGTTAATAATATCGGGTTTGTACTTGCTGCCACATACCTTCTCTCACATGTTCAACCCCAATAGTTTGGCGGTTTGTAAGCCTTTCGCTCCATTTTTTTTTGTCAATTCTAAACCTTTCTTGCCATTTAGGTGTCGATTATTTCCTGGCGAGTGATAACGAGCATGTAACGTAGGAGGAATATGCCTTTGGCCGGAACATTTGCCTTCCGAAAAATGTCAAAATTTGTCTTTGCGGGTATTCTTAAAGCTCGTCTCTTTCTAATCTACTTACATATCCAAGAACCTCACATCGGCCTATCTACCCAAATAACCAAAATATTCAACCTCTTCCATCTCTAAATCTACCAAATAATACAATAGCCTCAACCTCATATCATCCTAATCTACCCAAATATCCAAAACTCTCAACCTCTTATATCCATAATCTACAAAAATATACAATAGACTCAACCTCTTTTCCTCCTTGTCTATAGGAATAATATACAAAAGCCTCAACCTAATTTCTCCCTAATCTTCGACAATATACAAAATTCTCAACCTTATATCGTCCTAGTAATTCTAAATATCCAAACGTCACATCGTCCTAATCTACCTTATTATGCAAAAGCCTCAAACTCATAGCATACTAATCAACCCAAATATCCAAAAAAATCAACCTTATTTCTCCCTAATCTGCCTTAATAGGTCCTATCCAAAATTCTTAACGTCATAGTATCCCAATCTACCCAAATACCGGTATCCAAAATGTTAAACCTCATATCATCCTTATCTACCCAAATAAGATTTTTTAAACCTCATATCATCCTAATATACCCAAATATCCAAAATGTTTTACCTCATATCATCCTAATTTTCACAAATATCCAACATTCTCAACTTCATATCATCCTAATCTACCCAAATATCCAAAATTCTCAACTTCATATCATCCTAATCTACCCAAATACAAAAAATAAACCTCATAGGCTTATCATCCTAGTCTACCCAAATATCCAGAATTCTCAACTTCTTATATATCTAAAAGTCTAGATCTACCCAAATATCCAAAATTCTCAACTTCTTATATATCTAGAAGTCTAGATCTACCCAAATATCCAGAATTCTCAACTTCATATATATCTAGAAGTCTAGATCTACCCAAATATCCAGAATTCTCAACTTCTTATTTTATATCTAGAAGTCTAGATCTACCCAAATATCCAGAATGATCAACTTATTATAATATATCTACAGTAGAAGTCTAGATCTACCCAAATATCCAGAATTCTCAACTTCTTATTTTATATATAGAAGTCTAGATCTACCCAAATATCCAGAATTCTCAACTTCTTATATATCTAGAAGTCTAGATCTTCGGGACCTTTCGGGACTTCGGTGAGACTTTTTCTATTGCACTAGACATATCGAAAGCCTTCGATAGAGTCTGGCATAAATCTTTAATTTCTAAACTACCCTCCTTCGGTTTCTATCCCTCCATCTGTGCCTTTGTCTCTAATTTCCTTTCCGGCCGTTCCATAGCCGCGGTTGTGGACGGCCATTGTTCACTTCCTCACTCTATAAACTCCGGTGTTCCTCAGGGCTCTGTCCTATCTCCTATTCTCTTTCTAATTTTTATAAATGATCTCCTTAACTGTACCTTAATTCCCATCCATTCATACGCAGACGACTCAACCTTGCACTACTCCATTAGTTTTTTCAGAACGCCCCAGCCAGCAATCCCTCAACGACAAACGTAATGAAGCCATAGAACTCTTAAATTCTGATCTAAATACTATTTCCAATTGGGGCAGAGAAAACCTTGTTAACTTTAATGCTTCCAAAACCCAATTTCTCCATCTATCTACCCGTCAGGATCTCCCAGCGGACTATCCCTTATTCTTCAACAATACAAAAATCAACCCTTCATCTTCTCTCAATATTCTTGGTGTCTCTTTTTCTTCTGCTCTCATTTGGAAGGACCATATTACCAGTCTTGCTAAGGCAGCCTCCCAGAAGCTGGGTGTGCTCAACCGCCTTAGGGGGTTCTTTTCCCCTGTACAGCTTCTTGCTCTGTACAGGGGCATAGTGCGCCCTTGTATTGAGTATTGTTCACATGTGTGGGGAGGTTCCTCTCACACTGCTCTCCTAGACAAAGTTGAAAGGAAGGCCTTTCGTATCATTAACTCCCGTCCACTCACCAACTCTCTGCAATCTCTCTCTCTCCGCCGCAATGTTGCATCTCCCTCGCTATTCTATCGCTACTATAATAATCAGTGTTCCTCAGAGCTATCCCAGTGCATACCACCTCCTTTACGTAGGGCACGTGGTACCCGTCTTGCAACTCAATCCCACCCCTACTCTGTGCAACTCTCCAACCCAAGAGTGAAACGTTACTCTCAAACTTTCTTCTACTCAACAGCTGAGCTCTGGAACTCTCTCCCAGAATCAGTCTTTCCCTCTTCCTATGACTTAAATTGCTTCAAACTCCGTGTGTCCAGGCATTTTGGCTCGAACGTCCCTTGATTTTGGCCCTGTCACTCTTTCAACTATGGGGGAGGCACTCGCTATAGGCAGTTATGCCTTTTGCCTCCCTCAATCACATAGAAAAAAAAAAAAAAAAAAAAAAAAAGATCTACCCAAATATCCAAAATGCTCAACTTCATATATCCCTACACCAACTCTCAAGGAGAGAGAGGTGCAAGAGAGAGAGAGAGAAGAGAGAGAGAGAGAGAGACGAGAGGAGAGAGAAGAGAGGAATGAGAGAGAGGAGACAGAGAGAGAGAGAGAGAGAGAGAGAGATAGAGAGAGAGCGAGAGAGAGAGAGAGAGAGAGAGAGAGAGAGAGAGAGAGAGAGAGAGAGAGAGAGAGAGAGAGAGAGAGAGAGAGAGAGAGAGAGAGATTATCCCACTTGGGTGTAGGCTATGTAGACGGGTGTCAAGGGAAGCAACGTTTGGATATCAGAAATAGTCAATGGGGCCAGCCAGAAAATCTGTGTCATTAGGTTTATATATAATTATATATATATATATATATATTTTTTCCCATTCTACAAGATATTTGCTTTTATTGTTGGGGAGATGTTATTTCCATATGATAACATTAGACGATTTTATGTATTTTAAGAAGTACTTGTTATTTTGTAGTATTTACTCCTTATAATCCTAGAGGTGTATTATAAGCTTAAGAAAATCGTGTAATGGTAACCATAACAAGACGAAATTTACGTCACCGTGCTGAAAGGGTTAATGTGCTGTGAAATGTTTGAAATATTAGAAGATCTAGTGTCACAGAGATATTGGTTATGTGGTGTGAGGACCTCGTCGTTAGGAGGTGCAGTAAGTTTGGGACACGAAATGAAGATGGGTGATACATTTGGGGATATTGTAGAATTGATGCTGGACTGAAGATAATAAAATGTGATAAGATCAAGCAAATATATATATATATATATAGTATAGTTTTAAGTAATGGAAGTCTTATCCTATTAATTTCACTACACTAAACAAGCACACCACAGTTCTTTCCAATACACCAAAAACTGTGTTCTGTCACTCTTTCAACTTTGGGGTGGAGACACTTGTTACAGGCAGCTTTGTCTTTTGTCTCCTTCACACACACAGGATAAAAACATTATGTATGGGTTACTGAATAGAGGGGTTAGTGGGGAGTAGATGGTATGCGAGAGAAGCCAGAACGAGGCTGTTGGCGGTATAGCGGTCGGCGAAGTGCTGACGAAGTATAATGAGCGATGATAGACGCATAGTTCGAAGGTGTTGGGAAACTTCGGGGATAGTCTTGGAGAGAGGGTCAAGTTAGTGAGAAGAGGCCCAAGAGAAGGGCTATGGTCTTTGGGAGCAGGAGGGGAAGATTAACCCTTTCAAGATACAAGGACGTGTTTCTTCCTTCTATTATGTCTATTGGTACACGGTTTTATTTAGTTTAGGAAGAAATTGTGAGAGCCAGAGGATACATTGAGATAGACATTACCCCTTTAGTTCGTAGAAGGTCCTCCTAAACTGAGAAAAATCGTCTAGCCAAAATTATCTGAAAATAACGTCCTCGTATACTGAGAGGGTAAAGGTTCGATTATAAGGGAGAGGGAGATAGACTGTTATATTTAGATGGCAGTGGAAATGGATCAATGGATGGATGGAACGCTTGGAATATGTTACAGGGAGACTAGGGAGAGAGGGTTGTAAGAGTCGTTATGTGTGAACTAGTCTATATATTAATCCATTGGTCTAGATTTAGATAGATACTCTGGTCACAGACCTTACGATCCTAGCAAGGAATTCAGGACTTAATTCGAGTAAAGATAGCAAACCCTGTAGTAAGGGAAAGTGGAAGGAAAAAATCACAAAGAAGAAGGCTCTAAAGAGCGGATGTCTGAGGGAAAGAGAGAGAAGAGAGTACAAAGAAGAATATAGGTGGATACAGAAGACTTGAGAGGAAATGGAAGCGAAGAGAAATAAATACAAAAATAGTGTTGAGGATAAGAAAGGGGGTTGAAAAAAAAAAAGAGGAAAAGTAAAGTAAACAAAAGCGGGAGAGAACAGAATATAATGAGAAAAAATATGAAGTGTGAGAAGATATGTTGAGTGTTTTAAGTGGGGAAAAGGGCACTGTTGGTGGTGGACTGTGAAGAGGCAACGTGGGAGAGATTTGAGAGGGAGACAACGGAGAGGGGAGGATTGGACGAGAGGAGAGTGTGAAGAAGTAATTGGGCTGATATCAATGTGCGGGGGAGGGGGTAGATGGGTTTGGTGGTTGTTGGGATGGAATCGGTTGAGTGTAGGATAGAAAGGGACGTATGAAAGAATATGGTAAATAAGGAAGAGCGGAGAGCTTGAGGGATGTTGAGGTGGGATTTGAAGGAACGGTATGGGGAAGATGTATAGGAGAAGATAAGATCGAAACAACGGAGACAAATCTGTTAGAAATTAAGTTTGACATGACGATAGTGAATGGGCTAGCATAAAATATTAACTGAGAGATAGAGAGAGGGTGAGAGTGAGAGAGAGAAAGAGAGTCAGGACCTGTTGGGATGGAGTGTGAAGTTACGATAGAGGGAAAGATGTGAAAGGGGATAGGCCAGAGAGGGGAGAGACCTAAGTGAGGAGAGACCTAAGAGGGGAAGGCGAAAGGGGGTACAAGGGGAGAAGGAGGGGGCGATGAAGTGATGGAGTGTGAAGAGGGTTGAGGGGAAGAGGAACCAAGTGGAGGATTAAGTAACACAGGAAATACCGCTTTTGATATATTGTGTATATTGATAGTGTTGACAGGCTGACACCAGAGCCCAAGTGAGGTGCTGTATATACTGATAATTCCTCCACACTCTCCACCTTACAACAATTATTATTTTATCTTGCAGGATCTGTTCATAATATAGCAAATGGTAACATAATCTGTAGACATCATATTCCACGTTTGGAGTGCATACCGATGTATCCATTTAGTATTTGATTGTTGTAGCCTCCTTTTAGACAGAATATGAGTGTACTATAAATGTATGCTCTATTATAAATAGTCAGTTAAGTTTAGACATTTTTAAATTTCACTTTTGGATGACTTTTGGATGTTGAGTATTCGTATACTAGTATTGAAAGTGCCGTATTGTCCCTAGTTAGCTAAGTCTTTGGTTTATGTGTGTAGTGAGGTGGTATGTCGTCTAAAATATTATTTAGTTATAAAATTGACCAATGTATTTACTTTTTCTTAATGCAAGTACGGTATGCCATGTACCATATTATAAACAAAGTTATATAGTTAATACAAATGTGATAAAAATCTCACTTGCACATTCGAATTCGCTCAGGCTCAAATATAGTTAATACCAATTGAGTTCAAATGCAGCTGCTCACACTCACAATAATCCAGTAATATTATATATAATATATATATATATATATATAATCAGAAGGCTACCGAACACATATATACGCACACAAAACCTCCAACGCACACAAACGCACACAGGCTGGCCACGTACACATTTAGCCCCCGCGGTGGTTCCATCTAGGGTATTGAGGTGCATGTTTTGCCAATATTGCTACTAATGCATTCTGAATGGTGGTCGCTGCCCCTCAAAAGCCGGGCGGACGTGGCTAATGGACAATCAGTTCTGGACTCTCACTGCCTTTCACAGCCCCCCTCCTCACTGCCTTTCACAGCCCCCCTCCTCACCGGTTTTCACAGCCCCCCTCCTCGCTGGTTTTCACAGCCTCCCTCCTTGCTGGTTTTCACAGCCCTCCTCCTCGCTGGTTTTCACAGCCCCCCTCCTCGCTGATTTTCACAGCCCCCCTCCTCGCTGGTTTTCACAGCCCCCCTCCTCGCTGGTTTTCACAGCCCCCCTCCTTGCTGGTTTTCACAGCCCCCCTCCTCGCTGGTTTTCACAGCCCCCTCCTCGCTGATTTTCACAGCCCCCCTCGCCAGTTTTCACAGCCCCCTTCCTTGCCGGTTTTCACAGGTGACAGACCCCCTCCTCGCTAATTTTCACAGGCCCCCTCCTCGCCGATTTTCATAGCCCCCCTCCTCGCCGGTTTTCACAGCCCCCCTCCTCGCCGGTTTTCACAGCCCCCCTCCTCGCCGGTTTTCATGGCCTTTCATTGGATTTCACCGTTTTTCATAGCCCAAGTCTATTTCCTGACCTATCACTGCCTTTCACTGTCCCCTCGCTGTTTTTTCTGTATTCGGTGAGGTGGACTTAGACGATTTTCACTGTCTTTCACTACTGATGATATATGTTGACATTATGTTGGGGCCTACAATTGATTTTCACTGTCCATCACGGTCTGCTATTGATTTTCGGCATACCATATATTTCCAGTGTCCTTTTTGGAATATCGGTACGTACCTTTGGGTGTCCACTATCTTTCACGGCCTACCACCACCTTTCACTGTACCACAGATGTTCACTGTTTATTCACGGCCTACAACACATATATCGGTGGGCAAAACAAAACGGGGGAATGTGAGTAATGGATAATCAGTTCTGGACTCTCACTGCCTGTCACTGCCCCCTCCTGGGTTTTCTCTGTCAACAGTGGGACCAACCTATGGTTTTCCACTGTCGTTTAACACACTATGGTGCGGCGTTTGGCGGTTATTAGAATAGGTCTATGTGGTTTAATTGTTAATAAGGGTTTTGATTGACCCAGCAATTTTCGTATTTTAGATTGCCTCCTAGAAAGACAAACAAGTCTCCCTTTTCACTGCATGAAATTTTTAATTAAAAAAAAAAAAACATTTCTTATAGGTTTTCATGACTTTCATAATTTCTCCTCTCCCCTTCTTCCCAAAATCCCTACCTCCATCCCTACAGTACATCTTTCGCCCCTTCTCTATTCGCATTCCCGGCTGTTCCCCCCATCGCCCATTCCATTTAAAAACCTTCTCTCCTTTAACACACCCACCCAACATTTCGTACATTCCCCACTTATCCATTTCCCACACACCCTCTCATCACACTTCGTCACGTCCCTCCTTCCTACCCCAATGCCACCAACTCCTTCCCCCACATCCTTCCCTCTTTCACAACTTCGTTCACCCTTTCTCACATCCCTCCCTCCTCCAATTCCCCCACCCTTAACTCCTTCACCTAGAGTTCTAAAGGAAGCTAAGGATGAGCTCTCCAAACCACTGACATTGCTATTCAATATATCCTTGCAGTCTGGAACTATGCCTGATCAGTGGAAGCTACCTAACGTAACACCGATTTAAAAAAAACAAAAAAAAGCAAATCCCTACCCAGTAACTATCGTCCAATTAGCTTAACCTCAGTTGTATGTAAAATGCTAGAAACGCTCATAAGAGACAGACTCGTAAATCACTTAGAGGAAAATAACATATTTAAAAATACTCAACGCGGCTTGGCTTTCGTAACAAACGTTCCTGCTTAACAAACCTTTTAGATACCTTCCACGATATCCTCAACCTCTATGATGAGAGTAAAGCTGTAGATATTAATACCTTGATTTTCAAAAGGCCTTTCATAAAGTTCCTCACAAAAGTTTATTGCTAAAACTAAAAGCGCATGGAATACAAGACGGTATGTTGAAATGGATAGAAAATTGGCTCCGCGACAGAAAGCAAAGAGTAGTCATAAGCGGTAAGGCATCTAAATGGACCAATGTAAGTAGCGGGGTACCCCAGGGATCGGTACTAGGACCAATTATCTTTCTAATTTACATCAACAACATAAATGAGTGTCTCACCTGTACAATCTCAAAGTTTGCTGACGATACAAAATTTGCAAATAGCGTACTATAAAAAAAAATAAAAAAAATTGACGATATGCAACACAATCTTGACAAGTTGTCAAGTTGAGTCCAAATTTGGCAAATGAGTTTCAATGCGGATAAATGTAAAGTACTATAAATTGGATACCGAAATGAGAAAGCAAACTATTCGATGAATGGCACTCAGCTTACGACTGTAGACAGATAAACCGATCTGGGAGTAACAATATCGAGTAACCTAAAACCGAGTCAACAATGTTCAGAAGTCGTTAAGAAGGCAAACAAAATAATTGACTTTATAGGCAGGTCATTTGAGCATAAATCTAAAGAAGTTATCCTAACCCTTTACAATTCCTTAGTCCGCCCTCTTCTGGAATACTGCGTTCAATCCTGGTGCCTTTATTACCAAAATTATATAGACAAGCTAGAACGAGTTCAACGTAGAGTTACCAAAATGATACCTAGCCTAAAGAACAAACCATACGAGGAGCGTCTTAGAGAATTAAATCCATTTCCTTTAACCCAGCGCAGATTAAGAGGCGACTTAATTCAAGTGTTCAAAATCATCAAAGGCATCGACAATATGAACTGTAGTAAGTACTTCACTATCGACCAATCTAATTACACGAGGGGAAACGGTTGCAAAATTATTGGTAAATCTTTTAACTCACACGAATCTAAGAATTTCTTCTTCAATCGAGTTGTCAACTTGTGGAATGAGCTTCACCGAGACGTTATTGACTGCAGCACCGTTGATTCTTTTAAACTTCGCCTGGACAAATATCTTGCATCAAACCCGCGACTGACTGCGTTTGTAAATGAATAACTTTATTTTATTCCCCCCTCAGTTACTAACCCATCTGTCTCCTACTAACTTCCTAATCCTGCCACGGACATAAGTTCCAGGGCAGTAATTCCCTTTCCAATGTTCCCTTACCCACTCTAAACCACTGTTTGGACACTTGATCCTCAGTGTTTTGGAGGACAAGCAACCTAGAAGGGTCACTAGATCTGTTGTTGCTTGATTTCCTTTGTACTAATTTGTACCAAATACCTCCATCTTCTGCACATCCCTCCCCTCGAACCCCATCATTCTCTTTCCTTCCCAGCATCCCTCTCCCCCTTCCCCTCTACCTCATGTCCATCCCTCCTTCCCTAAAGGTGCGTCCACACTGGCAACATTTGGTCGTCAGACAAGTCGGAAACAATGTTTCAAACTCCGTGTTCGACATTGTGAGATATATCTACAACAATGTATGAAACAATGTTTGAATGAATGTTGGAGATATGTTGGCAACAAGAGTCGACTTGGTGAGGGTGTCTACACTTGGTCTGTGTAGATGGGAAGATCATGTCAGCGTGCGAAGACGCCTTGGCAGCAGCTGCTGCTGTAGGTCTGTGTCAGGGTAAATAGGGCCAGTTCCCTCATCCCTTAATTCAAGAAAACAAATATTGTATACCAGTATTTCTAATGTTATAATGTTTTATGTGTTCAAAGTATTACATTGTATATGGGACAGAATAAAATTAGCGAAGTACAACATTATGCATATATTCTTACCTCCATTCCAGCGACGTAAGTCTTGTGTGGCATGTGTTTGTCGGCCAAAGATATCATGCTTTTTAATCCAAACCACTGGCTTATGTAGGTGCCATCGGCTCCATTGCCAGATTTCTTCTTTGTTTTTTTAAGCTCCCTTCTGAATTGTGTAATTAAGTTTCTAATTTCTTTTTTCGGCCTCAACCCTCTCCACCTTCATATTTTCGGCGATGTCTCGCCATGCATCGGCCCTCTTAAATTTGTGTTAATAATGAACGTGGGTGGGATCCCACAGTAGATTTTTCCTACGGTAACAATCAATTAAATGTACCGTCTGTTCCCTAGTCCAATCAATTATTTCTCCGTAATCCTGAAGCCGCCGCTGTTAGTATGGAGTGTGTGTCTGCCCAGATGTTTCACAACCACGTTGACTCGTCCACACCAGGGTTACCAACATATCGTCTACAAAGTTGTACCAACATGTCTGCAACTTTGTCTCTTTTACAACTTAACAACTTGTTGCCTACAATGTTGTGTGATGTGTTTTCGACATGTTTTGTTGCCAGTGTGGACGCACCATTACCCCTTCACCACCTACTACACCTTTCATTCCTTCCCAGCATCCCTCACTCCTTCCCACCATCCCTCACTCCTTCCCACCATCCCTACCCTGTACTGATGTCCCTCCCTCAAAAGAAGGTAATTCGAATAATTAGTTTTAAGAGAAAACACGAACATACAAATTAAATATTTTTAAAACTAAAGCTACTAAAAATGAATGACATTAACACATACTGCTGCTCTTTATTTGTTTACAAATCTACCCATAACTTTATAAACAACAACATGTTTCACTTCCGTATGAATGAGAGATACCAACTAAGAAACACTACTAATCTAAACATTCCATTCATGAGATCCAATCAATCCTAATCATCAATTCGATACCACGGAGCGAAGGTCTGGAATCATCTGACACCCAATATTCGATATGAACCAACTATGTCAACGTTTAAAAAGTCTCTTTAAGTCATTCTTGCTTATTAAATACCAAGATTGATAAATTTAAGTCATACCGGTATTGTATTAATTAATGTGTAGTGAATTGCGTACAAAGTGCAAATATGCTTGTATTATATAGCTAATGTGTGTATACCTGTAAAAATGTGTGTGTGTTTGAGTGTGTGAACGGATATTTTTGAAGCTGCAATTTCTCGTTGGTTCTCTTATTTTCCTTCGTTTCAAGTATTATATATTAAACGCAATGGCATATATACTGTATTTTTTTTTTCTCCTCGTTGTTAATGCTCTCACATATGTTAACACAAAATATGAAAAACATTCAAATGTAATTGTCTTGTAGAGAATGCGAGGGGTCTGCGAGTTTCTGTGGATGACTGTGCTTATATATCTATACTGTGAAAATGAGGATCAAATGAGTATATGCATGTCTGCTTGTATTGTTCACAGGTGAATTATGTGCATAAAATCATATGTAATGTCTGTGTTACTTTATAACTATATTATATGTTTAATTGTGTGTATTTGTTGGTGTGTATGTGTTTAATTGTTTATGAATGAGATGTATGTGGATGCATGGGTCATATTTTGCTTAAGTATATGTTCAGATCCTTAAATATGGATACATTTCTCAACAAATGTACACTGTGAGAGTGGGCGCTCGGTTGTGGCGGGGATGGTGCACATCTCTATATAATATTTTCGATTGTCTGTGTGTGTGTCTGTTCTTAATAGGTGGCCGCAGTTTTGGACCTGGGTAGCTGAAACTTTGCATATGGGTGTCAATTGACCTGGGTCAGGTCATAGAGGGGGCGAGGCCACGATCGGAGGTCGTTTCGAGGCCGAAATTGAAAATAAAAAATAAAATAAAAAAATTGAAAATAAATTGCCGTTTGGGGCAGAAGGAGGCCTCCGATCGAAAAGGTGTATGGAACGAAAGTTGTTCGTAGCTCCCCAAAATGGGGGTACGGATGAGGTCAGATCCAAAATCGGAGGTCATTTAGCCGCCGAAATCGAGGTCGCCGTTTAATGAGGCACAGGGAGGTCGAGGCCGGTGATTATGGTAGTAGTAGTATTGTGATGATTGTGGTAGTAGTGATTGATATGGTGATTATGGTAGTAGTAGTGGTGGTAGTAGTGATGGTGATTATGGTGATTACCCGGGCAACGCCGGGTACCCCTGCTAGTAGGGGATGTTTGTAATTGTGTGTCTGTGTGCCGAGGAACATTGTTTGTGTGTACCATTCTTGTTGCGGCCGGGTGATCGTATTTTTGCAGTCTATATTTAATACATAATATTAAGTCATCCAAGGTGTTATTGTTATAAGGTGCCTTTTAAAAGAGTTTATACTCTCGAAAGGCTCAGTCTGTATTCTATGTGTTATGTTAAATCTCACTTGTATACATTTTTTACTTAATAAATATTTCAATTTCAATTTCAAATTTTTTAAATTTAAATTTTCAAATTTCTTCCCCAAATCCCTTACCCCTAACCCCTTTCCTACGTACCCCTATCTTTCCCCATCTCTCATTCATTCCCAATTTTCCTCCCTTCCTTCCCCACCCCTCCACTTCCATTCCCTCCCAGCCACATCGTCCCACTCTCCTTCTCCACTTCATACTCCTTTCCCTCCTTTCCAACATCCTTTTTTCTTCCCCGCATCGCTCCCCACCTTCCCTCCCATCTCCCCCACGTCCCTCATCCCTTCCCCACGTCCCACCATCCTCCGCTTCCCCTCCTTCCCTGCCATATCCTCCACCTCCCTTCCACCTCTCCCCCTCCTCCGACCCACCTCCCTCCCTCCCTCCCTCCTTCCCAACTCCGCCAGCTTCCTAAGAGGTCCAATTATTCGTTGCCTCCTCCCTTAATTCTGGCCTAACAAGCGAGTTCTCACTAATGACCCATCAGACCGCCAGCAAAGGTCCATTTTTGACTTATTCTCATCCGGGCCGAAGCTAAAAATGTGTCTTCATTACGAGTGGATTGCCGGCCCCCCGTTCGACTTGGGTATTACTGACGGTGGTGGGTGCTTGTTGTTGCTTTCTGTTGTTGTTTTTGTTGCTGTTGTTAATGGTGATGGTGGTGTTCTTAGGTATTGTATTTTATGTTTTCGTATTCATTATCTGTTTACATACATTTTTGTTACTGCACAAGCCGCGCTGTGCTACGTGGACCATGCGAGCAAACTCGCTTGCAGGTGCTATTTGAGCAAACTACGCTTGGAGGCAGACAGGACCTGTCACAGGAATATCTCTTTTGCTGTAGGTCTAGTAAGTCTAGTGCTCTGTTCGTGTGCTCTGCTCACCTCTAATTGGCTTCAGAGGCCAATGGAACATGGCCTACGTCCTCTCCGGGTTGAGTTATCCCCATACCAGCCTAGTCCTGCACCCTAGACTCCTTGGCATGGTAGCACCGAACAGCCCTTCTAGAACCCAGATGCAGTCAGGATCTTGCTTATGTTACTCCCTAGACTCATTTTCCTGGATGGCTAGAGCTCACAATATATACAGACAGACATAGACCGTCAGACTTAGTATATAGATTTGATGGTACAATTTGGTACAATCTGTTGGCCGGAAAGTACTATTGACTTTTAAATGTACCGATATGATTTTTTATAATTTTGTGAACCGGTACTCGAAGTGTTATAGTTGCTTGGGGTATTATCTTGTGATTGTAATGATTGCTATTTGCCTGTATCGCTTATATTAAGGACTGGGTTTGTTTGGCTTTATTGAATACGGATATTAAAACCTGTGTTCATTACGAGTGGATTGCCAGCCTCCCCGTTTGACTTTGGGTATTACTGAGCTCCTGGGGTTGTTTTCTGTTGGAGGGTTGCTATTGTTTTTGTTGTTGTTGGTTGTTTGTATTGGTGGTGGTGGTTCGTGTTGCTTTCTGTTGAGGGTTGTTGTTATCGTTGTTGTTGTTGTTGGTGGTGGTGGTGGTTCTTGTTACTGCTTTCTGTTGAGGGTTGTTGTCGTTGTTGTTGTTGTTGTTGGTGATGGTGGTGATTCCTGTTGCTTTCTGTTGAGGGTTGTTGTTGTTGTTGTTGTTCCACAGGCTGCCTGGCCGAAGAGCTCCAGGGCCCCGAGCAAGGCCAAGGCCATAACCGAGCGCCCCCACGGAACCCTCCCTGCCGACCACTATAAAGCCTGGGTGACCGAAGCCACTCCATGGCGGGGAGCTGAGAAGGGTGCGGAAATGCCCGGGAAACCAAAGCCCCACCCAAGGCCCTGTGCCCCTCAGCAATTATGAAGAGAAAGTTGAGGGGCAAAGGAAAAATGTTGTTGTTGTTGTTGGTGGTGGTGGTGGTGGTGGTGGTTCTTGTTGCTTTCTGTTGAGGGTTGTTGTTGGTGGTGGTGGTGGTGGTGGTGGTTGTTGCTTTCTGTTGAGGGTTGTTGTTGTTGGTGGTGGTGGGGGTTCTTGTTACTGCTTTCTGTTGAGGGTTGTTGTTGTCGTTGTTGTTGTTGGTGGTGGTGGTGGTGGTGGTTCTTGTTGCTTTCTGTTGAGGGTTGTTGTTGTTGGTGGTGGTGGGGGTTCTTGTTACTGCTTTCTGTTGAGGGTTGTTGTTGTCGTTGTTGTTGTTGGTGGTGGTGGGGGTGGTTCTTGTTGCTTTCTGTTGAGGGTTGTTGTTGTTGTTGGTGGTGGTGGGGGTTCTTGTTACTGCTTTCTGTTGCAGACTGTTGTTGATTTGGTTGTTGGTAGTGGTAGTAAGGCGGGATTGACATGACTGCATTGTCCCGTAACTTATATCAACAACACTGATGTGGTACCGTAGCTTCTGGGATACATTTTTGGAAGAATGTTGTTACCGGTACCTATGATTATGTATCTTCAGTCCAGTTGCCAATACTATACGACGATAAATGGAATCCTTTAGCAGTTAATGTATCCATAGTTAATGGCAAAATATGAAACTACTATGTCTCTGCATCATAATAAGACCAGGCTTATTAAATTAGCACCATATTTAACTACAAAATCTTCAAAATAACTGAGTAATCCTAATAGGAACTTTGCTGTTTACCATCAGTTGGAAAGAAACAGACTATAGTGTGTGTACTAAGTAGTCTCAAATTGTTAACATAAGAAAAGTTACTGGAAAAAGCTCTTGTATGAATCCACCTTAAGGGGGGTGACCTGTTTTTGTTCTGTCCTTTTCTATCTTTCTCTGGCTTGTATCCATTTGGCCCCATTCAGCCTACTGTTTTAAGACGTTTATCCCCATCCAGGTATCAATTTTTTACTGGTGAGCGGTAGCGAGCCAGCATATTTTTTATTTTTGTTTGACAGCAGGCTAAATTTGTACATTTTTCGATAGAAAAATTTCTCCGGCGAAGCCGGATTTCTTCATATAATGCTGGCTCGCTATCGCTCGCCAGGAAGAAATCGACACCTAGATGGGGATAAACGTCTTAAAATAGTTGGCTGAATGTGGCCGAATGGATCCAAGCCAGAGAAAGAGCGAAAAGGAGAGAAATAACAAAAAGCAGGTCACCCCCCTTAACATTCCCGGCCGTAGCTTGAGTTTTGTGGTATGACTAATATAATTCGCATTTGTTTATGATGAGCTATTTTAGCTTAAGGCCTTTTTTTGCGATTGTAAATATGTATATTCATTATGATTGAATTGTCTGAAGTAGGATCTTGTTACCGGTAGTTCTGTTGTGGACACTTCTACTATTGCTGTTAGGTATGATTGCATTGGATTGACACCTTCTTTGTAGCATTTGATGTTTTGTTGTGCTTCTGATGTTCCTTTAACACTATCTGGTTTGACATCTTGTGGGTTATTATGATATTTTGTTTAATTAATAGTGAGGATTTTGCTTGCTTTTGGTATTTTCGAGCAATATAAAAAGGTGTGTCCACAAGGCTAACGAAAACGCCTTCCTTCAAACTAAAACAAATAAACGCCCACCCAGAGACCCCCTTCAAGCTAAATTTGTACATTTTTCGATAGGAAAATGTCCCGGCCGAAGGTCTATTTCTTCCAAGTTACAGGTTCGCTATCGCTTGCCCAGAAACAAAAAATCGACACTTGATTGAAGTGATGCTTTGGAGTATTACAGGCATTGGTATTGGGAGAACTATGCTTCATAGTTCATGTATTTGCATTGCTTATTGCAAAGGTAAGCGTGTGCATGATTTACGGTTTGTGTTGGTGGTGGTAGTGGTAGGGTTTCTGGATTTTTAATGGTTTTAGATAGTGTGGTTTTGTTGTTCTTTTCTTGTTAATAATGTGAGCTTCTGCTGTGATATTTAAAATAGTGCATGCTTCTTTGATATCTACTTTCCCTCTTTGAAATTTACACTGTTCTTCAATCCACAACAGTTCAAACTACTATAAGTGTTACAAATTCTCATGAATAGAGGACGACTTTGGGTATCGGTATGTGAACATCGTCTTCATTAGCTTTGTGTATAGCCTTCTTGTCTGCTTCTATGTCTAATATAATACAATACTACAAACGGAAACTGGCCAATAGCAGAATAAATATGAAATAGCATGGACAGAGAGAGAGAGAGAGAGAGAGAGAGAGAGAGAGAGAGAGAGATTTGATTTTTTTATTTTTATTTTGCCCCGAGGGGCGAGTTTATTGAGCAGCGCCCCCCATCCTGTGAGGGGACAACCACTAGTAAGGCGATACATACTGCTCAAAGAGCCATTATTCCACTGAAACAACAGCATCGTCGTCTGGTTACATTCATATTTGTGTTTATAAGTCAGGTTGGCATTATTCAGATGTGTTATTATAGTTTCCTCATTTAATTGTCACATGGTCTGTATAAAAAAAAAAAAAAAAAAAAGCAAGCAAACTTGTAGTGACTGAATTATTAATTGACAGGTTGTAAATAATAGCACTACAGAACTAGTGCAATCGTATGAGGAGACTATTCATAGAGAGAGAGAGAGAGAGAGAGAGAGATTTAAGAAGAGGTGGTGAGAGTGGCGAAGGGTAATAGTGGAGAAGCCGTCTCTTGTTTGTTTCAAGTTAAGTCTAAAGTTTTCATATCTGTGCTGCAATTACTTGGCCAAGGCATTACTAGGGTAAGCATACTTTTTACCAGATTCGTTCCAGGAATAATAAATGGACTGTATGATCCTAACAAATTATGCTTGACTTTGATGTTCAGTGCAAGATATTATGTTGGCTGTATAGATTTAATGTGTTCATTTATGCTGTACATTGAACATCCATATGAGGTCAGTTTCTTGTGTAGTGGTTAACATGTTCGATTGAAGCCGAAAGATTCTTGGTTTGATTCCCGTTCTGGAAGAGACTGCACACCCCATGCCTCCGATAATGGTAATGGGTACGGTACTGGTAATGATTATTTTGTTTAGTACAAGATGTGTGTATTGAAAGGCAATGGTATGGTATTTCCTAGAATTAAATACAAAATATAAGGTATATATAAGCGAACTAAAGAGGTTATCTTTTAACACTATTGCAAACAGTTTTTAGTATCGGTAGGCAAATATAATCCATATTTGCGCAACGAAGAACATTTGTCTTGTAACTCCTTTGATACTTTGGGCAAGGCATATTTATGTTAAATGCAGCCATATTTACAGCTATGTTTTCCCTCTCGTAACCAATTAGTTACGGTACCTGGTAGTTAGTTAGATTAGGACAGAGGCTTTCAACCCTTCTGGATTATTAACCTAGTATACTGTAAGTCAACAATAGCGTCAGGACTGGAGCCCCTTTTCGAGAATTCAGTCCCTTGCTCGTAACCAAGATGTTTTGCACTTAAAGGTGTTTAGGAAGAGGGTAGGTGGGTTTGTGGAAAAAGTATTCGAGAAAGGAAAACATTTAGTATACCGGGTACTTATTTTGATTCCAGATGTTTCACGCCTATGATGTTTCGAAACCAAGCCGTTACATACCGTACGGTACTTATGGCGTTTGATAGCCAATATAAGTCTTACATTCTATATTCTATTCTATATGCTCAGGCCCAATCCCCACTTTTCCTATTTTTTATTTATATTTTCCTCTAGTTTATTATAATTTTTTGTTTTTTTTTGTATTTTCTTGGGGGTGGCCGACTCAAGACAGAGCAAGAACAGGAAAACACAAAACACAAGACAAAACAGCGAACAAACACAGACAAAACACAAAATACACACACATCTAGGTCACCCAGGAGAATATCCAGAGACCAGGGTCACCAAGGTCGCTCCAGCATTCCCCCGGCCCCCGACCACCCGGAGAGGCTCCGATCTCGGCAGGCAGACATGCAGCAGAGCCAAAGCCACAAGCCCGACCACCACACTTCCAGGTGCACCCTTCATATTAATCGTCTCCCCGGGCCAGGCGCCTGATGGACTATTATCTAGTCCAACTTGCACCCGACCCCTTCCCCAAAATGACCACATGTTCACTCAACTATTCACAAGCATTCTCCATTCATTCCTGTTTATTACCACTTCCTTTGCCTGGTCTATAGTCATTCCTCTATCATCCAAAGCTTGTCTTACACAGTCTCTCCATCTCAATGGGGGTCTTCCTGCCCTTCTATCTCCCCTTGTATCTGACTCATATATTCTCTTTGTAAGCCTTTCATCTCCCATTCGTTCAACATGACCATACCAGCTCAGCACCCTTCTGTCCACTCTGGCTGACAAATGTTCCTGCTGCCCCACTCTCCTACGTATCTCTTCATTCCTCAATCCGTCTCTACGGGTAACTCCACACATACTCCTCAAGCAGCTCATCTCCATCACATCCAGCTTTCTTCTCTCCTTTTTCTTTAGAGCTCATGTCTCAGCCCCATACATCACTGTTGGCGCAACAATTCCTTGATACATTGCACTTTTTACTTTCATTCCGAGATTTCTCGTCTTCCACATACTTCCCATTGCTCCGAAAACCTTCCTTCCTTCACACACTATCTGTTTTACCTCCATTTCCATACTTCCACTCCTGCTTATCGATCCTCCTAGATATTTAAAACACTCTACTTGTTCAAATATTTCCCCATCCAGCCTCACATCTAGATTCACCCTACGATCACCCCTATTACACACCATTACTTTACTTTTATTGACGTTCACCTTCAGTTTCCTCCTCCCACAAACCACTCCAAACTCTTTGACTACCTGCTGCAATTTCTCCTCAGATCCGCCACCAACGCTGTGTTATCAGCTAACAGCAACTGATTCAACTCCCAATCTCTACCATTCTTTCCTACTAAACCCAATCCTCTTCCCATAGTTCTTATTTTCACCTCCCTCACCACACCATCCATAAACATATTAAACAGCCACGGTGACAATACACAACCCTGTCGCAAACCTACCTTTATCTCAAACCATTCACTCAACTCCCCATTTCCTACTCTAACACATGCTCTGCTCCCTTCATAAAAACTCTTAACTGCTTCCAACAAATTTCCTCCAATTTCATAATTCCTTAACACCTTCCACATTGCTTCACGATCCACACGATCATACGCTTTTTCCAAATCCATAAAAGCCCAAAATATATTCTTACATAAATAGTTTAATACACAATATTTGCCTAACGCAAGCTGTTTTAGAATGCAAACGTATCCAAGACCTTATTGTACACTACTTGTTTCTTACCCAATACAGTATATTCATTTTCATACTCAGACATTTTGACATTACGGTACCGTGTTCACATTTCAATGTTCATACATGTTGTTCCAATGTTTATGGCAAATTGTTTCGTAGGCAGAACCTTTCGTATCTAAGACATTTCAGATAAATTAATTCATATCCAACTGTTCGCAAATTGTTTTGCATTCCCAAAAGTTTTAATGCAAATTTCTGTATACCCCAGGCGTATTTTTAGCCCAGTAGGCTAATTACGTAACAAAGCCTTTTGGTAGGCTACCCTAGACGCTTCTTACTCAAGTTTTTATATAACAGTGAGAGTTCGTTCAATAAACGTACCATACATAATTCACATGTCCATTTTTGTTATAACCATTGCAGGTAATAATGTGGTTCCCATAGCTTACATACATGACGGTATGTGGTTAAGTAAATCTTACTGTTTAGTAGTCAGTCAGAACTTAATGGGGAGGTACTCACTTTTTCTGGACCCCCTTCTCCCTCATGTTTAGCATATTAGTTTTGAGATTTTAAGACTTTCGTTCCGTTAGTTTGGCGATTTTTGAGACCTTTCGCCTCATTTCTTTGTCAATATTAGAACCTTTCGTGCCATTTAGGTGTCGATTTTTTTCCTGGCGAGCGATAGCGAGCCTCTAATTTCATAAGGAACTGGCCTTTGGACGGGACATTTTTCTACCGAAACAAGTACACATTTATCTTGAAAGGGGATCTAGGGGATGTTTTGTTAAGCTTGATGGAGGTCTAGCTAGGAAACTCACAACTAATTTAATAAATATATACTGTAGCCTAGTGTATATAGACCAACAAACAAGCACTACCCCCTTAGGCTTTCTTAGGAATGATAGAACCCGAATTAGATTATGTTATAGTAGAGGTAAATTTTCGAAAATGTTCTTCAAGGAGTTTTAAACAAATATGCTTCAGATATTTTCATATTCAAATTTAGTTAATGATAAGCAGAGAGATTATATTATTTATATTTGATAACTGACAACGAATACCCTGACTCTGATCAAATTGGCTGATAAAGCTGATCGTGTGACAATGCTTAGATAAACCCCAGACGTGACCCTGATCCACCTCATAAAAATAGAGGTACCGGTAATATGACGTAACTTCACTTCGGACGGGGAGATAACTTCGGACACTCTAGAAAATATATACAATGAACCACAGTTAAGGGATAAATGCATGATGTTATGGAAAAACAAGTATGTCTGCGGTGTTCTTCCATAATGCAGTCATTTTTCCATAACTGTAGCTTACATACTTTTATCCAGAAATGTCCGAAATATAGCCCCCGTCCGAAGCTAGGTCATTTCACGGTACGTACCATATTCTGCAGTTGACTAATTTTGGCTACACAAGTTCCTGACTAGCTTTGGCCGTTTTTTTATACTGTAATAATCGCCAGTTTTGATTGCATTGAAATATTAGTCAAAAGTATAATTACTAGCTAGTTATATTTTCTCATGGCCGAACGACATTTGAAAATATCTATTATTCGACTTAATTAGCTTAACCAAAGCTCTTGTCAAATTTAAGACCAATTTTGGCTGGTAGTGTTTTTTTTTTTTTTTAATCGGCTACCGACCGCTTTTTTAAGTATATTTATCGATGTGTAAAAATCATAGAGCTAATTAGAGAAGGACTAATTTTTAATGACGTAGTTTGATTATTAGGTTATATATTAATTAGATACTCAGAATTGTATTGTGAGTAGAAATTCCCATTAATATTAAAGACTTATTCTTCACTTGATGTTTTATAGCTGCGGGTTGAAATTAGATATAAATGTTACTTTAATTGACACGCGAACTTCAACAAACCTTACACACTACCTTCTTTTGGTCTCGGCATATAACTGATTACACTTTGATTATACTTGGATGACGCACCTTTTCCCCACCTTCATTACAGTATTTATTTCCATTTTTATTAACCCTCCAGACTATTTTTCTAGTCTGTAGAATCGATTACTTTAGAGCAACAAAATCTGAAGTGTAATTGACAATCGGCTCTATTAGGAAGCTTATCGCCACCAATTGTTTCCCATAGATGGCTTGCAATGCCTTCATCTTCCAGTCCAGGAAGAGCAAGTATTGTATATGTGAAAAGGTTGCCACATAAACCAGTTTTAAACCTTTTCTTCCGGAACTTCAACCTATTGTAATTTGTTGCATTCAAATTGAGACTAATCTTGTCATATTCCACATTGGTTCCTACCAATTATGTACTTGAATACCGTACTTAACTTACAGTAGATGGAATCATAGTCTATGCTGGTCCAATGAAAATTCAAAAAATTCAAAATTTTCAAAATAATCCTAGACTTATGAATCAAACCTTTTTGGGTCGATCTACTGTTCAGTGCAATATGTTTCATAAACAACATTAATATCTGTCTAATTATTTTATATCTTCACTAAACGCTGGAGACCCAACTTGCAGAGATTGTTATAGCATTGGTTGTATTGGTGTCTAAGACCATACGAAGTATTTATATGTATCCATGATCAAACTTTCTTAATACAGCCCAGCAATGTCTTGTTCATTACCTTTCCTAGGAAAATTTGGTTTGCTAATACAAACGCGCATTTTTATATATACTGTATAGAAAGTTTCTAGAATATTTGTCAATAGTCATACTTGGCACGCTTTTCTTATTTGCATCATACCATGTGTCGGATACCAGTGATTTCTAGTTCAATGCCTTTCTTAGAAAACTTTGGGGTGCTAAGAAGAATACGCATTTCTGTTTAAAGGAACATTTCTTGATTCTTTCCCAATAGTCTGACGCTCTTCTTACATGCATCATACCATGCCTCTGATAGTCTACGTAAAGCCATGAAGAGTTGTTCAACCTCTTCTGAATTGCTCTCGTAAATTCATAGTCAAATGACATCTGCAAAACCTCGAGAGCGCCCTCGATATTTCAGCACCAATGGCACTGACATGAGAGAGAGAGAGAGAGAGAGAGAGAGAGAGAGAGAGAGTGAGAGTGAGTGAGAGTGAGTGTGTGATAAAGTGAGTGAGATTGAGTGTGAGAATGAGTGAGTGAAAGTGAGAGTGAACGTGAGAGGAAGAGTGAGAGAGCAACACCCTCTCCATGTTCCCCACAGTTTTAGTTCCGTTGTCCTCCCTCACCACCACCACCACCACCACCACCATCATCATCAGAGACAGATTTCCCGAGATACGCCAGTGGAAATTCACGGCAGCATGTATAAAGAGCAGGTTAATGTTACGAGAAATGCAATTATGAGCAGCAGAGGGCCTAGCGTGTGTTTGGTACAGAGGGAGGGAGGGAGGGCTGCTGGGGTGTTGTGAAGGTGTGTGTGTGCGTGTATGTGTGTTTATAAGGGCCTGGTGTGTGTTTATGAAGGGCTGGTGTATGTGTGTGTGAGTGCTTGTGTGTATGTATATATGTGTACGTGTGTATGTGTGTGTGTTTATAAGGGCCTGGTGTGTGTTTATGAAGGCCTGGGTGTGTGTGTGTGTGTGTGTGTGTGTGTGTGTGTGTGATTGTGTGTGTGTGTGTGTGTAAGAGCGTATATGTGTGTAGAAAAGTGTGTACGTGGGAATGAATGCGTGTGTGTGTGTGTGTGTATGCATGCCATGGTGTCTGAGCTTTCATAGGTTTTGTGGGCGGGTGACACGAGGACAGGAACGAGTTACGGCGGAGGTATTTTGAGGAATGCGAGAACAAGGTTATTTCGGTACTTTTGAGAAGGGATAGTGTCGGATTGTCACGAGCGTTTTCTCTTTTAACTATTCTCTGCAGCTTTGGATTTTCAGCTTCTGATTAAATCGTTTATAAGCATACAGTACGTATATCCAACCAGTAACATCGAATTTACAGTTACTTTATAACACCAAAATTCCTTAGGGTATTTTCAGTCTCAACTCTTGATAACATAGCCCATCAAAGGAGCTGCCCTGTTAACCCTCTCGCTATCCTGTGGACTCGGGGGCTGTTGTTTAGCATTCAGAAATAAAGTTCTCTCAATCTCATAATTGTCCCTACCAACAATTCTATTGAGACCTCTGGTCAACGCTTCTGAACTAGCGCCAGGGCTATGACTGTAGACATCACTATTACCCAACACTTAGGATACGCACAGTTTCTCTCGATTTTTTGTAGATTCTATACGTTTTTATTATACAGTATACGACTACACTAAGTGCTTATATAGTATAGTAATACAGGGAAAGTCCATATGCAGCTGATAATGACTACAAACATAATTATAAGCTGATTAATTATCATAACAAAAGCACCCCTGATGGTCACAAAGTATCTTAGAAAGGGCGCAAATCGCGTCCTGTGTGTGAAAGGGTTAAATACTCCCTGACAAACGTAGCGGCGTAATCTTGGTTTTAGCATTCCTCAAATCCTTACAGGGCGAGCCTCAGCTTAGCGTTTGGGAATGAGATGCTCCTAATTCGTCCTGTGATCATTTTACTGGCGAGTGAGTTAAGTATGTCTTTGAGTGATGCCTTTGTCAAGATTCCGTCAAGTCAACCCGTAAGCTTAAAAATCCCAGATGCGGAGAACAGACCAGTGAACTTGTGGTAGTGTGGGCATTGTTAGAGAGAGAGAGAGAGAGAGAGAGAGAGAGAGAGAGAGAGAGAGAGAGAGAGAGAGAGAGAGAGAGAGAGAGAGAGAGAGAGAGAGAGAGAGAGAGAGAGAGAGAGAGAGAGAGAGAGAGAGAGAGAGAGAGAGAGAGAGAGAGAGAGAGAGAGAAGAGTAGAGAGAGAGAGAGAGAGAGAGAGAGAGAGAGAGAGAGAGAGAGAGAGAGAGAGAGAGAGTATTCACCAACATGCTTTTTATATAGTATTATTTTTTCACGTAAAAGTCTTGAGTTACTGTACTTCTGTTTAGTTTTCACATCAAATTTTCGGCGAACTATTAACTTTAACTGTATAATCAGTCACAAATATGTCTGCAAAATTAAAGTATTCGTAAATAATTCATATTTGTCATTTTGTTTATGCTCAAGTACCGTACATCCATAAATATATATGAATAGACATTTTTGCATAACAAAGAACATTAGTGATTATAGTCCATTCATTATAGATATGCCAACAATCTTGACCGCTAACCTCTATAACTTATAAACGACTAGAGTAATCGTGCTAATATTTCTACCATTTAGAAAGGGTCAGCCAGGGAATTGGTGTAAAAATGTACAGCCCATTTGCTCAAGTTCTTTCTGAGTTGGGCCTTCAGAGGTTAGGGAGTGAGGATTTCTGGCCTACCTATAATGATGGACTATATGAAAACGAACAATGCTTTGGGTACGGTATAGGTTATACTATAAAAATGACGTGTATTCCTTTCAGACAACTCTTTTAAGGGGTTAGTGCTTGTTTTTTGTCCTTTATATATTTATTTACTATTATATTTTTAAGTTTCCTCGCTAGACCTCTATCAACCTTAAACAAAAGAAACCTAGACCCCCTTTCAAGATAAATTTATACATTTTTTGGCAGAAAAATTTCCCGGCCGAAGGCCGGTTCCTTCTAAAATTACAGGCTCGCTATCGTTCGCCTGGAAAAAATCGACACCTAAATGGCAGGAAAGGTCTAAATATTGACAAAGAAATGGGTCCAAATGTCTCAAAATCGCCAAACTAACGGAACCAACGTTTAAAAATGTCAAAACTATTATGCTAAACATGAGGGAGAAGGGTGTCCAGAAAAAACTACTACCTCCCCCTTAACCCCTTCAATACACAAAAGCTTTCTTCGGCTAGTCTGGTATACGGTATTTAACTTGTAGAAAAATACAATTTTATACAGCTTAAGAAGGATCTGTGGAAGTTATAAGGGTAAGGACCATCTCATTTAACCCTCTGACTACCATATACCCTTCCTAATCTGAATAAATTCGTCTAACAATAGCCGGCAAACAGAAAAGTAATGCGCATTGTATCTTGATAGGGTTAACTAAAATAATCTAATCAGTCGATTCGCAATAGAACCGAACCAAATATTTCCAAAATTGTGCCTCATATTGTTTCCGGAAGAGATCTCAGTTCGGGTTTTTTTTTTTTATATCTTTCTCTCCTTTTCTCTCTTTCCCTGGCTTGTATCCATTCGGCCCCATTCAGCCAACTATTTTAAGACGTTTATCCCCATCCAGGTGGCGATTTCTTCCTGGCGAGCGATAGCGAGCCATCATTGTATGGAGAAATCCGGCTTCGCCGGAGAAATTTTTCTATCGAAAATGTACAAATTTAGCTTGCTGTCAAAACAAATATATATATATATGCTGGCTCGCTACCGCTCGCCAGGAAACTATTGACACGTGGATGGTGTAAACGTCTTAAAACAGTAGGCTGAATGGGGCCGAATGGATACAAGCCAAAGAGAGAGGGAGAGAAAGAGAAAACAAATATATATGTATATTATGTATATTACCGGTATGTATTTTAACCCACAAACATATATACATTTTAAATGTGTTTTTCACTTTAAGAGGAATCGGTTGATGTAGATAGGGTATTATAGGCTTAAGTGGCAGTAGACAGATGTAGACAACAGTAGACAGATGTAGACTACAGTAGACATATGTAGACTAAACAGGGGAGGTATACCAGGTAGAAAGGTAGGCTGCAGGACACACACAGCCTGCTTGAAGCCTGCCCGGGGACCTGCAGGCTAGGGCTCCTACCAATAACGTAATGCATTGGTTGACTCCGGCCCGCTCCCAATACCTCAGAGAGAGAGAGAGAGAGTACAACAAAAGGAGATAGGAATCAAGCAACAGAAGTTCTAGTGACTTCTAGGGTGCTTGTCCTCCAAAACACTGAGGATTAAGTGTCCAAACATGGTTTTAGAGTGTGGGTAAGGGAACATTGAGGGAACTACTGCCCTGGAACTAATGTCCGTGGCAGGAAGTTTAGTTAGACAGAGGAGGGGGTTGGGATAAAATAGGGGGGGTTCATTACAAACGCAGTCAGTCGCGGGTTTGATGCGAGCTATTTGTCTAAGCGGAGTTTAAATGAATCAACGGTGTGGCTGCATTCTATAACGTCTCGGGGAAGCCCATTCCACAAGTTGACAGCTCGATTGAAGAAGAAATTCTTAGATTCGTGAGTTAAAAGATTTACCAATAATTTTGCAACCGATTTCCCCGCGTGTAATTAGATTGGTCGATAGTGAAGTACTTACTACAGTTTCATTGTCGATGCCTTTGATGATTTTGAACACTTGAATTAAGTCGCCTCTTAATCTGCGCTGGGTTAAAGGAAATAGATTTAATTCTCTAAGACGCTCGTATGGTTTGGTTTTGTATAATTTTGGTGGTAAATAAACTTTTGTAACTCTACGTTGAACTCGTTCTAGCTTGTTTATATCTTTTTGGTAATAAGGGCACCAGGATTGAACGCAGTATTCCAGAAGAGGGCGGACTAAGGAATTGTAAAGGGTTAGGATAACTTCTTTGGATTTATGATCAAATGACCTGCCTATAAAGCCAATTATTTTGTTTGCCTTCTTAACAACTTCTGAACATTATTGACTCGGTTTTAGGTTACTCGATATTGTTACTCCCAGATCGGTTTCTCTGTTTACTTTCTTAAGCTGAGTGCCATTCATCGAATAGTTTGCTTTCTCATTTAGGTATCCGATATGTAGTACTTTACATTTATCCCATTGAAACTCATTTGCCAAATTTGGGCCCAACATGACAATTTATCTAAATTGTGTTGCATATCGTCAACTTGTTCTTTTGAGAGTACGCTATTTGCAATTTTTGTATCGTCAGCAAATTTTGAGATTGTACAGGTGAGACCCTCATCTATGTCGTTGATGTAAATTAGAAAGAGAATTGGTCCTAGTACCGATCCCTGGGGTACCCCGCTACTTACATTGGTCCATTTAGATGCCTTACCGTTTATGACTACTCTTTGCTTTCTGTCGCTGAGCCAATTTTCTATCCATTTCAACACACCGTCTTGTATTCCATGCGCTTTTAGTTTTAGCAGTAAACGTTTGTGGGGAACTTTGTCAAAGGCCTTTTGAAAATCAAGGTATATAATATCTACAGCTTTACTCTCATCGTAGAGGTTGAGGATATCGTGGAAGAAGTCTAAGAGGTTTGTTAAACAGGAACGTTTTTTACGAAAGCCGTGTTGAGTATCTTTAAGTAAGTTATTTGCCTCTAAGTGATTTACGAGTCTGTCTCTTATGACCGTTTCTAGCATTTTACATACAATTGAGGTTAAGCTAATTGGACGATAGTTACTGGGTAGGGATTTGCTGCCTTTTTTGAATATCGGTGTTACGTTGGCTAGCTTCCACTGATCAGGCATAGTTCCAGACTGCAAAGATTCATTGAATAGCAATGTCAGTGGTTTGGAGAGCTCATCCTTAGCTTCCTTTAGAACTCTAGGCGAGCTTGTATCAGGTCCAGGCGTTTTATTTACCTTGAGTTTATCTAAACAATTCAATACTTCTCTCTCTCTGTAACGGTGATATTGCTTAGAACATCTGAATTATCAATCTGAATCGGCGATGGTGTAGGGATATCACTGAGGTCTTCGGTTGTAAAAACTGATGCAAAGAAGGTATTGAGGGCATTACTCATTTGTACTTCGTCTTTGGTGTATTCTCCATTTTCATCGACTAACGGTCCAACAGTTGAAGTAACTACTTTTTTCTTTCTGATATAACTATAGAATTCTTTCCGGTTTGTTTTACTTTGATTCGCAACATGTAACTCCAGGGTCTTTTTACTTTGCTTAATTAACTTTTTGGCTTTGCGTCGTAGCTCTACAAATTTCACCCGTTCTTCTTCATTTTGTGAGGATTTGAATCTATCATTAGCAATTTTTTTAGCAAGCAGACAGTCTGAAATATCTTTATTCCACCATTTGGGCTATCATTATGGCCTGGACGCCGTATTTTCGATGGTATGCAGTCTTGCACTGCTTAAGGTAAGTGGTTGTGAAACACTCCCAAGATGTATTTATGTCGTTATTGTTGGTCAGAAAGCTCCAGTCAGTTTCTTTAAGCTTTGATTTAAGTTTATGAAAATTTGCTTTCTTGAAATTAGGGACTTTCTCAATGCTGCTATTTGATTTGTTACTAGTAAACTTTAAAGTGAAAGTTATCGTACGATGGTCGCTGTTACTGAATTCCTCACCAACATTCAAATTCTCTATTAATTCTTCTTTTGTTGCGAGTACAAGGTCAAGCACATTATTACCACGGGTCGGAGATTGTACAAATTGAAAAAGTGAACTCTCTTGCAAGTTAGCATAGAGGTCGTGTCCAGAGTGTGAAGTAAGAATATCGCCCCATTTAGTCACGGGTAAGTTGAAATCGCCAAGAATTACGGTATCTTGTATGTTAGTTATTTCTGCAATTTGTTCATAAATTTCACTGTCAGTTTGCACTGATTGAGCTGGGGATCTGTATAATAAAGCTAGTGTTATTTTAGTTCCTCGTTTATTATTTAATAGTACGTAAGATAAAGATATGTCTATATTCGCAATTTGAGGTTTTGACATTAAGACGGGATTAAGACTTTCCTTTATAACAAACAGAACTCCTCCTCCATTTCTATTGATCCGACTTTTCTCAAACATTGTATAACCAGGAAGCGTATATTCGGCTAAAAAGTCTCTGTCTTCCGTATTTAACCAAGATTCTGTAATGCCGATTATATCATAATGTTCTGTAAACACGATTTCCTCTAGATCTGAAAATTTATTGCGTATGCTACGAGCATTTACATAAAACACCTTAAGAGTATTAGAGTTGGATGTTACTGATTGTGCATTGTCTGAATTTTCAGTTCGTATTTGACTTACACTACCCTGTCTGGATCCCGGTTGACCCCGTTTTTGAACGGAAATCCTTGACTGCATCGTTCAGCAGACGACCAAGACGTGCAGCTCCTACTTCATTGAGATGTACACCATCTCCTGAAAACAAAGATTTATCATAGTAAAAATTATCCCACGTGTCGACAAAGCCGATGTCCTCCTCCCTGCAGAGTTTGGCTAGTCGGCGATTTGTATTGGTAGCTATGTTGGAGAGAGAGAGAGAGAGAGAGAGAAAGAGAGAAAGAGTTTGTTTTTAAGTTTATAGACAAATATATCATATATTAGCTACAGGATTTAAATATACATGTATGCATACACAGGGAAAGACACACTAGTAGCAGGGAATAAGTGGTAACCGTAGATCAGTACAAGGGAAGGGGAAAATATAGTGGAAAGTAGTACAAAGGAATACAAAGGGAGGCAAGCAAAACATTGCCACAGCATTCAGCTGGCGGACTTCAGCTTCACAAATTCTGTGGTCAGAAAACAACATTATAGTACTATGCACGATACTGCAACGGTCACATTACTCAGGCACAAACGCAGTCAGTCGGGGGTCCAATGATGGCAAGATATCTGTCAAGGCGAAATTTGAATGTTTGGACTGTATGGCACTCTACAACACTTCTAGGCAATTTATTCCATAAGTTCACCACTTTGCTTCATGTGAATTCGCTTCATGCCTTTCCCACAATATTGTAACCATTATTTCTTGTGTAATTTGAGTTATTTAGTGTGAAGTACTTACTTGCATCCAATGTTATGTCCTTTGATCATTTTAACAACTTGGATTAGGTACCCTCTTATTCTGCGGTTTGTCAAGGTAAATAGGTTTAACTCTTTTTGTCGTTCGTCATACGGTGTGTTTCTTAGTCGGGGAATCATTTTAGTTTTCTAGTTTTTCAATTTCAAAGTACGTAATGTGAAGAAAGTAAATTTAGCTGCAAGGTTGTAAAAAAAGGAAAGGAAAGGGTTTAGGTGGAAATATATTGTGTTTATTTCCGGTCCGGTTGTAGACAGATGAAGCAGCCACATGTGATGGAGAGATCCGTCATATTTTTCCCACAAGCAAGGCTTATTTTATGGCATAATGATTAATGGTATTGCTTAACCCATTTCTAACAACTTCCTATCATCTATATCTACAAGAGCATTATATTCAGCCACACATTCACAACACATGTAGCTGCTTCATCTGAAACTGTACATAGGGGACAAAAATATTCCACAAAATTTAGCACACAATTATAATTTTTTAGCTGTTTTTAAGATAGCATATCAGCTAACCGTATACTATTATACTGTATATTGAAGTGAAATAGTCTATAGTCTATTCGCTGTAAGTAGGCGAAAAATTATGACATAACCTCTGTAACTAAAAAAAAAACGACCAGAGTAATCGAGCTAATATTTGTAGCATTTGGGAAGAGTCTGTCAAGGAATAGATAAGGAAAATTACAGCCAAGTTCCAAGTTGCTCTAGCCCTTTTTGATTTACAGAGGTTAGAGGTCATGATTTCTCCCCTACTTACAGAAAATAGACTATAGTTCCCAAGAAAGTAAACAAGAGAAAGGGTGACAACAATCGAGTCAGGACGGAACTAGGACGTCGATGAATAAGTGACATATAGGCTGTAGATCTAAGACTCTAAGTTGATGTAAATTCTATATTAGGATGTGTAATATATGGTGTATATTATTACCAATCTTCGTAAAAGGAATTTTGATACGAATGGATCACCACAATCAACAATATGTTCTTTTTATACACATGTTGAAATTTATTAACACTTGTCAGATTATGGATTTTCGTTCTCTCTCTCACTCTTTCTTTTTCTCTTTCCCTCTCTTTTCTTTTTTTCTCTCTCGCTCTCGCTCTCGCTCTCTCTCTCTCTCTCCGCCTCGTAGTTTCATCTCATAAGCACTTCCTCCTCGGCGTCACCACCATCCAAACCACTCACCCACACCGCCAATTACTTTACACCATAACAAATACACTCTTATCGCCTCCACCATTACTACCGCCCCGCCAGAACCATGTACAGTCTGATATAAAAGTATGGTCGCCTGTAACCGGATGACAGACTGCCCAACTTGAAAGAAACGCGAAATTTTCTTGACAATCCACACTCCCTTTCATTTATTTGTCTCGTTAAATGATGGTATGCGTCACTACAGCTTATGAGGTCTAGTTAAATTGTCGCCTCAATTGAGTTTAACCCTTGTATTCAGATGACGTAGATTTTTATCTTATTCAAATATATTTTCATTGAAAAAAGCAAAAAAGAAGAAAAAGAAAACACCTCCACCATCACACCAGTTAATAAGCAAAACAATCCTAGTCCCTAAAATCACCAAAGTATTACTACCGGTATATACTGTATATATATAAATTAGCTGTATAATGTTTAGCACCGTAACACCATCACAATACCGTCACCCCACACCACCTATCATCACCATCACCAGGCTTACCTCATGCCCATCACCACAACCACCCCCAATCACATAATAATAATAATAATAATAATAATATTTATTCAGTTAGCAATTTACAGAGTTGGTACCACATAGTACATAGTATGTTACAAATATGACATGTACCAGCCTTGCATAATTCCAACTAAGGATAGCCCAATAAGGCCGTTAGGCGTATTTCCATTGGGGGGGACATGTATAGTAATAGTAAATCAAAATATTATATATATATATATATATATATATATACCATTCAATCACAATTAACAATACCTCATTGTTATTACCACTTCCACCAAGCTGACCATCCTTCCATCCCCACCTCTAGTACGACCAAGATACAGTTTAACCCTTTGTGGGGCGGAGTGTTTTTGGAGATGGTGTAAATTCGCGAGCTTGTAGGTCCAAATTGTGTCGATCCCTCGCATGATCGAATTTGGTCACTTGCCCTATAGCCTAAAGGGTTAATCCCCCTTCCCTTACCACAACACCAATGTAATCACCCTCCCACTGTCCCACATCATCAACCTTAAAAACAGTAATCCTTTCCACTACGACCAAGACCAGTGTAGTCCTCCGTCCCCTCACATATACGACCGTGTCATCGTCCCTCCCCCCTCCATCCTCATCCCCACTCCCCCAAAGCAGTTTAATTCTTCCCCTCCCCACCACCTTTACGACCAAGCCAAAGTAATCCCCCACCCCTTCATATCTAAACTATTTTGATCATCCTTCCCCCTCTATCACCACCTCACCATCACTACGACCAACCGTGTAATCCACCCTTCCATCCATTCCATCCCCACCCCTCTATACACACCTCTTCCACTACCCCAACTGAGACCAAAACCAATGTAATCCCCCTCCCCCCCACCACTACGACAATGTAATCACTCCATCCTCACCCTGAAAAACACGGGTCTCGTCCCCCTCCCCACCACTACCACCTCCACCACCACTACAACTAAAACCAGTGTAATCCCCCACCCCTCACATCTTCATGAGTGTAATCGCCTTCCCCCCACCTCCTCAAAGCATTGTAATCCTACCCTTCCCCGCTATGTCCACCACAACCACCATCACAACCACTCCTACAACCAAAACCAATGTAATCCCCACCCCACACATCAACATCAGTGTAATCGCCTTCCTCCTCCCACCCCATCCCCCTTAAAAGCAGTGTAATCCTCCCCCCTCCCCATTAGCCCCCGCCCCCATGTTCCATCAGCCCCGGCCACACTAAGAGAGCCTCACTTAGGTATTATTTCGCGTCATCGCACAAGTCGCCATTTGCGTTAAGCGCCTTAGAATGTGGGAATTTACATTTGACATCAGGAGAAATATTGCTTAAAAAGGTAGTCTGGTAAGCACGGCCAGGGGGTGAAAAAGGGACCTCATCCCACCCAGCCAGCGAACTTGAGGCAGAATGGACCATAAGATAGCCATTCAGAAGGGTCAAAGTCTCTGTCTCTTGGGCCCCACCTTGCCAGAAAATTTGGGGCAAGAATGGGCCTTAACGTAGCCACTCCTAAGGACGGAAGTCCGTAAGTCTTTGGCCCCCGTGGCTTAGGTTCACTCTGGCCGTTCCCCCGTCGTTTCTCCCGTCAGATCAGCATGAAAAAGTAAAGATTGGTTTATTTGCGGCCTTTTAATGGCTTTATGATAATGGTCTTGACAGGACAGCGCCACCCGAGCGAAATTTGCCTGAAAAAAGAGCAAAAGGAGGAGGAGGAGGAATGGAAATGGAGTTTTGTGTTTCTCACTTTAAATGCACCGGTACCGGTAAGGCTCTGAAATTTCGTCTTTTGCCATTTTTCCTGAAAGTATTGGCATTGAATCTGCTCACCTGGACGAATAAATGAGACGAAAATGGATGATTAGTTTAAATTTTGCTATTGTACTTTTAGTTTGAATGTGTCGGAGAAGAATTTTGAGTGTGTGAGTGAGAGTGATTTGACGGTTTGTATATTGTAGTTACTTATCAAATTTCGTGGGCTTCATATGTATGTACTGTATGTAAACACAACATTCCGGATTGGTTTATTAGCGCATTTTGGATTACATTGACACATTTTTATTTGTTTATTTATCCATATAAAATTGTATCCTTAAGTCAATTTCCTTTTGATATGTTTAGCCTACACAGTGAAAAATGTAAGGGGTGAGAATTCTTACGAGCGACTGTATAATGACAACGTTACGTGAGTATATTTCCGGCAATTCAGATGTGGCAGCTTCAGAGTTAAAGGTGGTGTCACATTAGTGTATTTTCGAGCAATTTCTTCAGGGCAATTATGGTCTGGCAACTTCAAAATTTAAGTTTTACCAGAATTCAGCCACCTAACGTAATCCACTCTCAGTCAAGCTTTAGATACCAATGTAAAAGAAACCCGAAATATTGCCAGATAATAGTTGATCAACGTAAATCGACGGAATAGGCACTTGTGTGACATCGCCTTTTGAGCTTGTTATGATTTTAGACATCTAAGACCCCAGTAATCAAACTGTGTGTGTGTGTGTGTGTGTGTGTGTGTGTGTGTGTGTGTGTGTGTGTGTGTGTGTGTGTACTTACTCTAGTTGTATTGCGGGAGTGAGCATGCTCGTTATTTCCCGCCTCCTATATGTGTAGGTGTTATATGTATCGTTGGAATGGCTGTGGATGTGTGTGTAGTCTGTATTTAGCCAATTGGCGACATCGGAAACGAAGGCTTAGGGTGGATCTGTATGGTACCATTCGCACTATAGACGGTACCGTCTCGCCCGAAGGCTTAGGTAGCCATCAGCTTAGTGAACCATATGATACCCATCTCGCCTTGTACCATTGTTGCCAACCCCAGATGGGACGTCACAACGTCGTCCACTTATTCCAGGTACCTATTTACAGCTAGGTGAACTGAGGCTAACACATGAAAGGAGACAAGCCCAATTTGTCTCCGCCCGGCCGGGGATTGAACCCCCGACCCCTCGTGTGTGAGACGAGAGCTCTACCTACTAGGCTACGGGCTGTAGCCCGTAGTGTGTGTGTGGGGGGGGGGGGGGGGGGGTGCGCATTATGATAGAGCCTTAGTTAAAAGGTTACTTCTCTTTGTCTCCTCTTCCCAATAACTGTTGAATAATTGAACACTTCGCTCCCAGAATTGGCACTCTGCCAAGCCCCACCGTACTTTGTCCTAAAACCTCTCCTAAGTGAAATATTGATTGAATCTGGAGTAATAAGTTGGCGAAGATGCATGAACACCTATCTTTTGTTATACTGTATGGGATAAAAGTTCCATTGTTCATATTCTTATACAGTATATATATATATATATATATATATATATATATATATATATATATATATATATATATACAGTATATGTATGTATAATGCAGTGTGTGTGTGTTAAATCCCATGGGGCATTAATGCCGTAGACAAATTTCTTATATTATGGTAGAATACAATACCGGTACTCATATACCGGTAGTTGTATAGTATTTCTTATATTATGGTAGAATACAATACTCATATACCGGTAGTTGTATAGTATTTCTGTACATTCTCTATTTCATACCTAACCTGTCCTAACTTAGCCGAACATAACCTATCTTAACCTTCTCTTCGGTAGTAGTTTAGTAACTTATTTTTTTTATAGTAATATCTATTTAGATAATTACATCATATCATAACCTAATGATTACCCAACCTTATCCAAACTTACCTAAACATTTGCGGGAAACTCCGAATTTCGTATTCCATGTAGGTTTTTGTTAATAGCTTTAACATTTACTTTGTGTGTGGGGGATTCACACAGTGAAGATTAGAACACCGGCCACTCTGAGGTTCCTTGGACTGGAGTCCGTAGTCCGTATAATTAACTCTTCTTATTCCCATGGCGAGATTATTGTTTGTATTATAGTAGTTTTGTATCAGCTGTCGGTAAATTGCCATGTCTTCATCTTGATTTCACAGTTATTACGATTTTGTAGCGAAATATGTTGTTAATTATGGTAATCTGGCCTCAATGTGATGCACAGACAAGGTGGCTTCACATTTTTCCATTAGGTATCGAAAACTCTGCTGCTAAGAGATTACATTTTCCGCCAGGTAAAAACAGACTGGTTGCCGTCAGCTAATTTTATCCAGATTGGGAAGGATCTCTTGTTGATACAGTCTAGAACATAAATGAATTGATGTTTTTTTTTCTTTTAGGACTTTATATTACTCAAAGTCAAATCACACGATATTACTGTGTATAGGAAAGGTCTCTTGAAGTAAAGTGATCAATAAAGACGCTTGTTCGTCATGTGGGTATATATATTTTCTTCAAAAGAGTTGCTGTAATTAACCTTATCAGTATACAGCGACGTGTTTCTTACTTGCATTCCAGCATTTAGTACACGATTTTATTAAGTTTATGAAGGAATTGTTAGAGTCAGAGGGTTATCAAAGGCAGACCTGATCCCTTTGATTCCTAGAGGGCCTTCCTAAACTGCATACAATGGCCTAATGATAACCAAAATCAAACGAAAACCTGCCCTCTCGTATACTGAAAGGGTTAAGAATATTCGTAAAGTAAACGGCAGTCAAGCTAAGCCAACACGTATGACCATTTGTGTAAAGGAAGGCGCAGGGGGACGTCACGGATTACGTCATGTGTGATGTTTTCATATATATTCCGCTTTCCATTCTGGCGCCGGCAAGTTTTAATTACAGTGGGCCCAATCAGCGAGACACAAACGCTGGGGGGAGGGAGAGAAATAAAGGAATTCAATTAGAGAAATCAGATATCCCCGCGCGCAGTTTCATCATCCAACTATGCAGCGGTATCGAGTAGTCAATACACAATGGCCGGGGAGTGATCAAGAAATGGTTAACCGATTTGGAGAACGGAAACCGGGGACTTCACAAGCTTTCCCAAGTCCCCCAGGATCCCCTCTCGCCCCGGGTTTTGAGGGCCGGGTGTAATGTGAGCGAGGAGTTAGTGGGATGTGAGCGAAACACTGAGGCGCTCCGTGACATTCAAACTGTGAGCTTGCCACTTAGCTTTAATGCAATCAACGTAGTATACCACACAGGATCAAAATTACATCATACCGGGCACAAAGGGTTCGCTCGATGATTGGTCACTTGTTCCGCAAACTTCTAGGTGGCGTTTCTTAGGATTGCGGATTTAGTGTAAGGGTTAAAGCGATCGCAGATCGGGGCCCACATAAAAAACAATAGGACTACATAAAGATGGGCGCTCCCGAGGCCCCATTTAACGTTAAGAAATTAAACGGGCCCTCTCTCTCACACACACACACACCAAACACACACACATTCTCTCACTAACTATATCTTTCTCTCTCCGCCCGCCACCCAGCCTGAGCGACCAACGGGCGATGGGAGGCGAGCGAACGGTGAGAGGAACATGGTCATAAGGAAACAGGGAACGTTAATTCAAGTAATTGCTAACAACGTGCTGCTCCATCCCGCCCCAGAAAATCAACGTGCTGGTTAGTTCTGGTGATTGCATAGATGGAGAGGAGGAGAAGGAGGAGCAGGGAATAAGTAGGGAGGGGTGAAGGAGGGTAGGAGGGGGGCGCGAAAGGAAGTGGGGGGAGGGAGGGAAAGGAAAAGGAACCAGAAGGAAAGTAGAAAGAGGGAGGGGGGTAGGAGGGTTGGAAGGGGTTCATGGACATACGATGCTCACTCCTTGGTGGGGAAGGAAGAGGGAAGGAGGGGGAGGAGGATGGAGAACGAACCGGAAATGGAGGGGAAAGAGGGATGAAAAAGAAGGAAAAGAAAGAAGGGAAGAAGGAAAAGAAAGGATACGTTACGGGAAGAAGGAGTGGGTGGGGGTTGAGGGGAAGGAAGCAGGATGGTAGCAGAAAGGCGGAATCCGGAGGAGGGGGGTTCGCGGAGAGGAGGTAGGGGGGGAGGGGGGTGGAACGTTAAAGATGTTTAGGGGGGATTCGTGAGAGAGGGAAAGAGAAAGAAAGGAAAGGGAGAGAAAAGGGAGCGCAGGGGAGAGCGAGAGGCACTTAAATTGATCTACAATTTAGCTTCATGTGCTACTATCTTCTCTCCGCTATCGCTCTATCTCTCTCTCTCTCGCGCTCTCTCTATATCTCTCTCTCTCTCTCTCTCTGCTCTCTATCTTAGCTACTTCCTCTAGGTCTGCAAGTTCTTCCTCTTTTAGTTCTCCTTTCCATTCCTCCTTTATTATCTTGGTACACCTTGATCCACTCGTCTTCCCTTCCGTATTTCATGTACCCTTTGAAGCCTACTCTCTCTCTCTCTCTCTCTTCTCTCTCCTCTCCACTCATCTCTCGATCACTCTCTCGCCTCCGTCTCTCTTCTCTCTATCTCGTTATACCGTTTCCATTAACTTATGTTCTACTATATTTGTCCCAGTTAGTTACTCCTGCAACCCTTTCCTAGTTGTGATTGACTGTGTTGATTCTGTTTCAAACGCTCCCTCTCCCTCTATCCACCCCCCCACATCTTCCCTCCTCCCCTCTCTCCCCCCACCCCCACTCTCTCCTGGTCTATCCACACCCCTCCCGTCTCTCCCCACCCATAGCCCCACCATACCCTGCTCCGTGTCTAGCGCCCCACACATACTCCATCCCGTCACCCTTCCCACAACCGTCTCTCCTCACCCACACTCTCTCCCGTCTCTCCCCACCCACATCCCCTCACAACACCCCTCACCGTATCTCTCCCACCCACAGCCCACCATACCCTCATCCTCCACTCCAATTCCCACCCCACTGCCCTCCCGTCTGTTCCCCACCCACATCCCTCTACCCCCACTCCCGTGCTTTCGCCCACCCACATCCCACCACCACCCCCTCCCGTCTTCTGCCCATACACATCCCTCCGGTATCTCCACACCCACACTCCCTCACATCCCTCCACTGTCTCTCCCACCAACACCCCTTATCGTCTATCCCACACCCACATCCATACAGGCTCCCCCCACGCTATAGCTCACCATTACTCTCTCCCTCCAACCTCACCCAAATGTGTTTTTTTTGTTTTTTTCCCCCTCCACACTCCACGACTGTCTCTCCCCATTAACATCCCTCCACACGCCCCTCCACCACCACACAGCTCCCTCATTAATCTACCACCACTCTTCTCACATTCATCTCCGCCTCCCTGCTCCATCCACCTCTTATTCCTTATCACACCCCAACCTCCCCTTTCCCCCCTTCTCCACGCTCTTTCACTTTTCTTTTCCCCCTTCCCCTCCCCATGTCCCTTACCCCCTCTAAACCCCACCCCCCCCCCTTAACACGGGTTCTCACGCCATTTTTCCCTTAGTGAAATTCCCCTCTCCCTATCCCTCGACATCATCGTATGGCCTCCATGTCCTCTTCTTTTCTCTCTCCCTCTCATTCTCATAATGTTTAACTCTCGTTTGTAATAATCATATCGTTATCCTTACTTCTTATTGCTCTTATTCTTCCTGCTAGAGTTATCTCCTTCGCTATTCGTTGCCCCTCGCTTACTCCCTATGCTTTTATGCCTTACATCGTAACTCTCCCCTCACCCCTTTCCCCCAACCCCTCTAATCTGTCCCCCTCTCTCTTCCTCCCTTCTAAATCCCACTGCCCCCCCCCCCCCTTTCCCCGCCTCCATTCCAACTCTCTCCCGCCCCCCTTTGTATTAAACCACCCAGGGGTCTTAATTCTCGGACGGGATACAGCCAAGATTTAGTCCGGCATTGGGGAGCGTCTTTGATATTGTTTCCTGCTAGTTATCATCTACCTCCAACGGTATGTGGTGTGGGTTGGGGATGGGCGATAGTAGGGTTTAGGAGGGGCCGTAGTTTTTAGGTAGAGTAGTAGATGTTGAAGTAGGTAGGTGGGTGGTTGAAGTACCAGTAGGTTGGTGGGTAGGTGGGTGGTTGAGGACAGTAGGTAGGTGGGTAGGGGGGTGGGTGAAGTAGGGTAGGTGGGGTTGGAAGTAGGTAGGTAGGTGGTGGGTTGGAAAGTAGGTCGATAGGTGGGTGGGGTGTTAGAAGCAGGTAGCTGGAAGTGGGGTTTGTTGGGAAGGAGGTAGGTTGGTGGGTGGGTGTTAGAAGTATAGGTGGGTGGGTGGGTGTTTGGACGTAGATAGGTAGGGCGTGGCTAGGTGTTGGAAGCAGGTAGTTGGGTGTTGGAAGCCAGGTAGGTAGGTGGGTGTTGGAAGTAGGTAGGTGGTGTTGAAGTAGGTAGG
>CM064480.1:56050446-56158553 GCA_032716605.1 Paralithodes platypus | reverse complement strand
TGCACCGGTACCGGTAAGGCTCTGAAATTTCGTCTTTTGCCATTTTTCCTGAAAGTATTGGCATTGAATCTGCTCACCTGGACGAATAAATGAGACGAAAATGGATGATTAGTTTAAATTTTGCTATTGTACTTTTAGTTTGAATGTGTCGGAGAAGAATTGTGAGTGTGTGAGTGAGAGTGATTTGACGGTTTGTATATTGTAGTTACTTATCAAATTTCGTGGGCTTCATATGTATGTACTGTATGTAAACACAACATTCCGGATTGGTTTATTAGCGCATTTTGGATTACATTGACACATTTTTATTTGTTTATTTATCCATATAAAATTGTATCCTTAAGTCAATTTCCTTTTGATATGTTTAGCCTACACAGTGAAAAATGTAAGGGGTGAGAATTCTTACGAGCGACTGTATAATGACAACGTTACGTGAGTATATTTCCGGCAATTCAGATGTGGCAGCTTCAGAGTTATAGGTGGTGTCACATTAGTGTATTTTCGAGCAATTTCTTCAGGGCAATTATGGTCTGGCAACTTCAAAATTTAAGTTTTACCAGAATTCAGCCACCTAACGTAATCCACTCTCAGTCAAGCTTTAGATACCAATATAAAAGAAACTCGAAATATTGCCAGATAATAGTTGATCAACGTAAATCGACGGAATAGGCACTTGTGTGACATCGCCTTTTGAGCTTGTTATGATTTTAGACATCTAAGACCCCAGTAATCAAACTGTGTGTGTGTGTGTGTGTGTGTGTGTGTGTGTGTGTGTGTGTGTGTGTGTGTACTTACTCTAGTTGTATTGCGGGAGTGAGCATGCTCGTTATTTCCCGCCTCCTATATGTGTAGGTGTTATATGTATCGTTGGAATGGCTGTGGATGTGTGTGTAGTCTGTATTTAGCCAATTGGCGACATCGGAAACGAAGGCTTAGGGTGGATCTGTATGGTACTATTCTCACTATAGACGGTACCGTCTCGCCCGAAGGCTTAGGTAGCCATCAGCTTAGGTGAACCATATGATACCCATCTCGCCTTGTACCATTGTTGCCAACCCCAGATGGGACGTCACAACGTCGTCCACTTATTCCAGGTACCTATTTACAGCTAGGTGAACTGAGGCTAACACATGAAAGGAGACAAGGCCCAATTTGTCTCCGCCCGGCCGGGGATTGAACCCCCGACCCCTCGTGTGTGAGACGAGAGCTCTACCTACTAGGCTACGGGCTGTAGCCCGTAGTGTGTGTGTGTGTGTGTGTGTGTGTGTGTGTGGAGGGGGGGGGGGGGTGCGCATTATGATAGAGCCTTAGTTAAAAGGTTACTTCTCTTTGTCTCCTCTTCCCAATAACTGTTGAATAATTGAACACTTCGCTCCCAGAATTGGCACTCTGCCAAGCCCCACCGTACTTTGTCCTAAAACCTCTCCTAAGTGAAATATTGATTGAATCTGGAGTAATAAGTTGGCGAAGATGCATGAACACCTATCTTTTGTTATACTGTATGGGATAAAAGTTCCATTGTTCATATTCTTATACAGTATATATATATATATATATATATATATATATATATATATATATATATATATATATATATATATACAGTATATGTATGTATAATGCAGTGTGTGTGTTAAATCCCATGGGGCATTAATGCCGTAGACAAATTTCTTATATTATGGTAGAATACAATACTCATATACCGGTAGTTGTATAGTATTTCTGTACATTCTCTATTTCATACCTAACCTGTCCTAACTTAGCCGAACATAACCTATCTTAACCTTCTCTTCGGTAGTAGTTTAGTAACTTATTTTTTTATAGTAATATCTATTTAGATAATTACATCATATCATAACCTAATGATTACCCAACCTTATCCAAACTTACCTAAACATTTGCGGGAAACTGTCCGAATTTCGTATTCCATGTAGGTTTTTGTTAATAGCTTTAACATTTACTTTGTGTGTGGGGGATTCACACAGTGAAGATTAGAACACCGGCCACTCTGAGGTTCCTTGGACTGGAGGCCCCGTAGTCCGTATAATTAACTCTTCTTATTCCCATGGCGAGATTATTGTTTGTATTATAGTAGTTTTGTATCAGCTGTCGGTAAATTGCCATGTCTTCATCTTGATTTCACAGTTATTACGATTTTGTAGCGAAATATGTTGTTAATTATGGTAATCTGGCCTCAATGTGATGCACAGACAAGGTGGATTCACATTTTTCCATTAGGTATCGAAAACTCTGCTGCTAAGGGATTACATTTTCCGCCAGGTAAAAACAGACTGGTTGCCGTCAGCTAATTTTATCCAGATTGGGAAGGATCTCTTGTTGATACAGTCTAGAACATAAATGAATTGATGTTTTTTTTCTTTTAGGACTTTATATTACTCAAAGTCAAATCACACGATATTACTGTGTATAGGAAAGGTCTCTTGAAGTAAAGTGATCAATAAAGACGCTTGTTCGTCATGTGGGTATATATATTTTCTTCAAAAGAGTTGCTGTAATTAACCTTATCAGTATACAGCGACGTGTTTCTTACTTGCATTTAGTACACGATTTTATTAAGTTTATGAAGGAATTGTTAGAGTCAGAGGGTTATCAAAGGCAGACCTGATCCCTTTGATTCCTAGAGGGCCTTCCTAAACTGCATGCAATGGCCTAATGATAACCAAAATCAAACGAAAACGCGCCCTCTCGTATACTGAAAGGGTTAAGAATATTCGTAAAGTAAACGGCAGTCAAGCTAAGCCAACACGTATGGCTATTTGTGTAAAGGAAGGCGCAGGGGGACGTCACGGATTACGTCATGTGTGATGTTTTCATATATATTCCGCTTTCCATTCTGGCGCCGGCAAGTTTTAATTACAGTGGGCCCAATCAGCGAGACACAAACGCTGGGGGGAGGGAGAGAAATAAAGGAATTCAATTAGAGAAATCAGATATCCCCGCGCGCAGTTTCATCATCCAACTATGCAGCGGTATCGAGTAGTTCAATACACAATGGCCGGGGAGTTGATCAAGAAATGGTTAAACGATTTGGAGAACGAACCGGGGACTTCACAAGCTTTCAGTCACCCCGGATCCCCTCTCGCCCCGGGTTTTGAGGGCCGGGGTGAGCGAGAGTTAGTGGGAGTGAGCGAAACACTGAGGCGCTCCGTGAATTAACTGTGAGCTTGCCACTTAGCTTAATGCAATCAACGTGTATACACACAGGATCAAATTACATCAACCGGGCACAAAGGGTTCGCTCGCTGATTGGTCACTTGTTCCGAAACTTTAGTGGCGTTTCTTAGGATCGGATTCGTTTAAGGGTAAAGGATCGCAGACGGGGCCCACATAAAAACAATAGACTACATAAAGATGGCGCTCCCGAGGCCCCTTTTAACGTTAAGAAATTAAAGGGCCCTCTCTCTCACACACACACACACACACATTCTCTCACTCACTATATCTTTCTCTCTCCGCCCGCCACCCAGCCTGAGCGAAAGGGAGGGAGGCGAGCGAACGGGAGAGGAACATGGTCATAAGGAACAGGGAACGTTAATCAAGTAATTGCAACAACTTGTGCTCCATCCCGCCCCAGAAAATCAACGTGCTGGTTATTTCTGGTGATTGCATAGATGGAGAGGAGGAGAAGGAGGAGAGGGAAGAGGGAGGGGTGAAGGAGGAGGGGGCGAAGGAAGTGGGGAGGGAGGGAAAGGAAAGGAAGAAGGAAAGAGAAGAGGGAGGGGGTAGGAGTGGAAGGGGTTCATGGACATACGATGCTCACTCCTTGGTGGGGAAGGAAGAGGGAGAGGAGGAGGATGGAGAACGAACGGAATGGAGGGAAGGATGAAAAAGGGAAAAGAAGGAAGAAGGAAAATTAAAATACGTTAGGGAAGAAGGAGGTGGTTGAGGGACAGGAAGAGGAGGAGCAGGAAGGGGAAGGAGGAGGGGTTAGCGGAGGAGGTAGGGGGGGATTGTTGTGGAAGTTAAGATGTTAGGGTGTATTGTGAGAGGGGAAGCGACGCCACTTACATTGATATACACTTTAGCTTCATGTGCTCTCTCTCTCTCTCTCTCTCTCTCTCTCTCTCTCTCTCTCTCTCTCTCTCTCTCTCTCTCTCTCTCTCTCTCTCTCTCTCTCTTAGTCTTCCTTAGTTTCTCACTTTCTTCCTTATTCTCCTTTCCATTCTCCTTTATTATCTTGGTACACCTTGATCCACTCTCTTCCCCTTCCGTATTTCATTACCCTTAAGCCTCTCTCTCTCTCTCTCTCTCTCTCTCTCTCTCTCTCTCTCTCTCTCTCTCTCTCTCTCTCTCTCTCTCTCTCTCGTATACCGTTTCCATTTAACTTATTTCTACTATATTGTCCCAGTTAGTTACTCCTGCAACCCTTTCCTAGTTGTGTTGACTGTGTTGATTCTGTTTCAACGCTCCCCTCTCCCTCTATCCACCCCCCCAAACTCCCTCCTCCCTCTCTCCCCCCACCCACACTCTCTCCTGTCTATCCACACCCCCTCCCGTCTCTCCCCACCCATAGCCCACCATACCCTCTCCTGTCTCTCCCCACCCATACTCCCTCCCGTCTCCCCCACCCGTCTCTCCTCACCCACACTCTCTCCCGTCTCTCCCCACCCACATCCCACCACACCCCTCCCGTCTCTCCCCACCCACAGCCCACCATACCCTCTCCTCACTCACATCCCACCCCACTCCTCCCGTCTTTCCCCACCCACATCCCTCTACCCCCCTCCCGTCTTTCCCCACCCACATCCCACCACACCCCCTCCCGTCTCTTCCCATCCATATCCCTCCGGTATCTCCACACCCACACTCCCTCCACATCCCCTCCTGTCTCTCCCCACCAACACCCCTTATCGTCTCTCCCCACCCACATCCATCCCGTCTCCCCCCAGCTATAGCTCACCATACTCTCTCCCTCCACCCCACCCACATCCCTCCACACTCCCTCCTGTCTCTCCCCATTCACATCCCTCCACACTCCCTCCACCACCACACAACTCCCTCCATTAATCTACCACCACTCTCCCCATCATTCCGCCTCCCTGCTCCATCCACCTCTTATTCATTATCACCCCCCAACTCCCCTTTCCCCCTTCTCCACCGCTCTTTCACTTTTTTCCCCCTTCCCCTCCCCATTCCCTTACCCCCTCTAAACCCCCCCCCCCCTACACCGGTTCTCAGGCCATTTTTCCCTTAGTAAATTCCCCTCTCCCTATCCCTCTACATCTCGTATGGCCTCCATGTCCCTTCTTTTCTCTCCCCTCTCATTCTCATTAATGTTTAACTCTCGTTTGTAATAATCATATTATCCTTACTTCTTATCTGCTCTTATTCTTCCTGCTAGATTTATCTCCTTCGCCTATTCTTGCCCCTCGCTTACCCCTATTGCTTTCATGCCTTACCTCGTAACTCTCCCCTCACCCCTTTCCCACCCCTCTAATCTGTCCCCCTCTCTCTTCCCCCCTTCTAAATCCACTGCCCCCCCCCCCCCTTTCCCCGCCTCCCTTCCAACTCTCTCCCGCCCCCCTGTATTAAACCACCCAGGGGTCTTAATCTCGACGGGATAAGCCAAGATTTAGTCCGGCATTGGGGAGCGTCTTTGATATTGTTTCCTGCGAGTATCATCTACCTCCAACGGTATGTGGGTGGGTTGGGGATGGGCGATAGTAGGGTTTAGGAGGGGCCGTAGTTAGGTAGAGTAGTAGATGTTTGAAGTAGGTAGGTGGGTGGTGGAAGTACAGTAGGTTGGTGGGTAGGTGGGTGGTTGAAGTACAGTAGGTTGGTGGGTAGGTGGGTGGTTGAAGTAGGTAGGTGGGTGTTGGAAGTAGGTAGATAGGTGGGTGGGTGTTAGAAGCAGGTAGGTAAGTGGGTGTTGGAAGGAGGTAGGTTGGTGGGTGGGTGTTAGAAGTATAGGTGGGTGGGTGGGTGTTGGACGTAGATAGGTAGGTGGCTAGGTGTTGGAAGCAGGTAGTTGGGTGTTGGAAGCAGGTAGGTAGGTGGGTGTTGGAAGTAGGTAGGTGGGTGTTGGAAGTAGGTAGGTGGGTGTTGAAAATAGGTACGTGGGTGTTAAAAGTAGATAGGTGGGTGGGTGTTGAAATTAGGTAGGTGAGTGTTGGAACTAGGTAGGTGGGTGGGTGTTGGAAGTAGGGAGGTGGATGTTAGAACTAGGTAGGTGGGTGGGTGTTGGAAGTAGATTGGTGGGTGTTGGAAGTAGGTAGGTAGGTGGGTGTTGGAAGTAGATAGGTGGGTGTTGGAAGTAGGGAGGTGTGTAGGTGTTGGCAGTAGGTAGGTAGGTGGGGGTGGTTTGGAAGTAGGTATGTTGGTGGGTGGGTGTTGGAAGTAGGTAGGTAAGTGGGTGGTTGAAGTTAGAAGTAGGTAGGTTGGTGGGTGGGTTGTGGAAGCAGGTAGGTAGGTGGGTGTTGGAAGTAGGTAGGTGTTGGTGGGTAGGTGGGTGGTGGAAGTATGTAGGTGGGTGGGTGGGTTTTGGAAGTAGGTAGGTGGTTGAAGTTAGAAGTAGGTAGGTTGGTGGGTGGGTTATGGAAGCAGGTAGGTAGGTGGGTGTTGAAAGGAGGTAGGTACGTAGGTGGGTGTTGGAAGGAGGGGCCGTAGTTAGGTAGGTAATTATATGTTGGAAGTAGGTAAGTAATTAGAGGGGTGTTTAAAGTAGGTTGGTAGGTAAGTAGGTATATGTGGACAGTAGGTAGAAGAAGTTAGGTAGGTCTGTGTTGTAAGTAGGTAGAGTGGTCTTGGAAGTAGATTGGTAAGTAGGTAGGTATATGTGGGAATTAGGTTGGTAGATAGGTAGGCTATATGTGGAAAATAGGTTGGTAGATAGGTAGTTGTCTGTTGGAAGTAGGTAGGTAAGTATTTGTAGGGAGTAGGTAGGTGGGTGTTGGAAGTTAGTAGGTAGGTAAGTGGGTGTTGGAAGTAGATTGGTAAATTGTTTTTCTAAGTAGGTAGAGGGGTGGGTGTTGGAAGTCCGTGGGTAGTTGCGTTAATTAGATAGGTAGGCATAATCAACAGGTACCGTATGTGGAGTAGGTAATTAGGAAAGTATTTATGTGAGGAACTTGGTAAGTATTTTCCATAGGTGAGTAGATAGGTAGTGTGCATATTAGTAGGTATATTATTTTAAGTAATACTTTATCGTAAGTTGAATTACTAGAAAGAGAAATATATATATATATATATATATATATATATATATATATATATATATATATATATATAGAGAGAGAGAGAGGTGTGTGTGTGTGTGTGTGTGTGTGTGTGTGTGTGTGTGTGTGTGTGTGTGTGTGTGTGTGTGTGTGTGTGTGTGTGTACAGTATATACTGTAGATAATGAGATTTTCAGAAATGAAAATGCCTTGCCTCTACAGTAGGTATAGAATTTACTATAAAAGGGTAATTAGTTACTTTACTTTGGAACGAGATTTATTTGAATTATTTTCAGTAATAAATATAAAGAAGAAAATCTAGCAAGCTCTTAAATGGCTTGAGAAAAACGATGTTATGATAATATGTTTGATTATGGCGTGTGATTGAAAATATAGGAAGGAGGCCGATTACCGTGGCAATCCATTGTATATAATGAATTAGTTGACCGATGTGATTGGCGATATTGGAAGGTAGCAAACAGTCAATGATGAATATGTGATTGGTCGATAGATTGGTAGGTGATAAATATAAAAGTGGGCATAATTAAATTGTGGAATTTTTGCGTAAAGGTGTCAGTAGCGTATAAGTATAGGAAAGCAGAAAGTAAGTACCGGTACCGTATGTAATTACAGAAACAACGAAGAAAATCTTTGGTACAAACAGTAATAGACAAAGACGTCATTATTTATATAATAATATACTAATCTTTGATCTTTAATTAAACGCCAGTTCTTCCAGAAAACAAAAATAGTAGCGTTCGGAATACTTTACCACAAATGATTACCCCAAATGGGGCGTCACAAATGTTTGCTAGCTCCAGTTTCCTATTTACTGCTAGGTGAACAGAGGCATCGGGTGTTAAGAGACTTGACCAGCTGTCTCGTTTTGATAATCGAACCATGGTCTTATCTTGGTTGTGCTGGGCGCGCTAGTTATGGGCCATCAGATGAAGAAAATACAAATAGGCCTACAGTATGTGTAGATTATTGTGGAAGAATAGAGTGTTGTACTGTACTGTATATGAATACTTCACATTATTGTGGAAGAATAGAGTGTTGTACTGTACTGTATATGAATAATAGAGTGTTGTACTGTACTGTATATGAATACTTCACATTATTGTGGAAGAATAGAGTGTTGTACTGTACTGTATATGAATAATAGAGTGTTGTACTGTACTGTATATGAATACTTCACATTTTATCACCTACAATAACAGTAAGGGTACTTTCTAATATATAATTTGTATTGTTGATTCGTGTATAGACTAGGCCTATACAGTACTATATTTAGTTATAAATGTATATTTGATTTATACGGCTAAACCACTAGAAACTCGCTCAACTCAGTGATTATTCAGCATGATTCTTAACCTTAAGAGGAGATGGTTCACTTTTTGGTAGATTTGTTCATTTTTTTTTTTTTTTTTTTAGTTTCCTCCCTAGACCTCCATCAAACTTAAAAAAACATCCATCAGATCCCCCTTCTAGATAATTTTGTACATTTTTCGGTAGAAAAATTCTCCGGCCAAAGGCCGGTTCTTTCAACATTACAGGCACACTATCGTTCGCCAGGGAAAACATCGACACCTAAATAGCACAAAAGGTCTAAATGTTGACGAAGAAATGGGGCGAAAGGTCTTAAAATCGACTAACTAATGGGGCAAACATCTTAACATCTGAAAAGTAATGGGGCTAGACATGAGGGAGAAAGTGGTCCAGAAAAGCGGCCCATTAACGCATGAACTCAATTGCATAAATTATTAGTGAACTAATAAGCAGCACTAAAATTATATATCTAACTCTAAATCATCCGACGGTCTTAAGTGGAATTCCTGTGGTGGTTATTTAATTAATTTTGTGTGTTTTTTTTATTATTTTTGCCATTTTCGAGCAATTTATTTTTGGTTTGCCCCCTAGAATAGAAATACCGTTGTCGCATGACAAGAACAGTAATGACACCTATATGCAACAAAACGTCTTGTAAATCTCCAAAATAATGGCGAAGCATCATAATATCGCCAAGATAATAGGATGAATGAGGGGGGGGGGGGTTAAAGAAAACTTCGTTATAATAGTTTTGAGAAACTGGTTTATCAAAAACCTGACATTCCTATCATAGATCAGCACTCAGTCGTCACCATAGCCTGGAGTGTCAGGTGGTGCTGCATAATATAGGTTATCATTATTGTTCACCGTGTTATTCTTCTGTTCTACCCCTAAAGCATTAATGCCCATTACTAAGACAACTGGTTTTATTGCTAAGTGGGGCTACCTCGTGGGATATTAGTGTGTTTTTCAACCACCGTCTACAAATTTCATCTATTTGCTAACGAAGACTCTTCACTTTGAAACCATTATGGATAGGTGTTTGATATTCAATTTGTTTTGTATAGATCAAGTCGCCAAATTGTTTGGTATTATGCTTGTCTGTTCTTTGAAATGCATTGGTATTATTGTTTTCTTCTGTCGATGTCTTTGGGGTTCATAAACATTGTATCGGTTTAAAAAAGTCAATTTTTGCTTAAAATGTCACGCCCAATCAGCCTTTTTTTTCAGGATACAAAATTCATATTTATATGAATACTATAAAGGAGGAGAGACGTAAAATAAGAGGATACAGAAGTGAGGTGGGCTGTGGGAATTGGTATAGGAATAAATAGGTTAAAGAAAATGGAAGTACTGGTTTTTATGGGGAAACATTAGTAGATAAGTAAATGTGGTATACAGTTATGGAGAGGATGGAAAGTGGGGATAGATAATAGGAAGGGAAAGCAGGTGAATTAGTCGGGAGTATGGGTAAATGTAGTGTGAGGGTGGGGGATGGGTGGAAGGAGAGGGGTAGTAAGAGCCTCCCTCACTCCTTGCTATAATGGAGGCATATCCTGTTTGCTGCACCGGGATATATGGACCCCCCACGCATGTACCTCACTGCACTTGTTTATATCTACACTATATACACACGGATATGTATATTCACTTTACATTTACTTGCACACACACACACACACTCACCCACTTACACACACACACACACACACACACACACACACACACACACACACACACACACACACACACACACACTCACACATACACACACACACACATACACACACACACACATACACACACACACACACACACACACACACACTCACTCACTCACTCACTCACTCACTCACTCACTCACTCACTCACTCACTCACTCACTCACTCACTCACTCACTCACTCACTCACTCACTCACACACACTCACTCACACATGCAGACACACACACCTCGTATATACTGGCCTGTACTTAAAGATACATACCGTCAAAGGGGATAATTGTGGACACCTATACAGGATATATATATATATATATATATATATATATATATATATGATATGTATATATGATCTGTATATATATATATATATATTATATATATATATATACTGTATATATATTATTCAATGTATAGATCTTATCAATTCAAACATACAAACACCATCAAGCCTCAATTTTGCTGAAGACAGAAATGCATAATAATTATAAATGAGGTTTTAATTACCTGCCCTCAATTGCCCCAGGTGTCCACAATTACCCCCTTTGACGGTACATTCATAAATGCATACACACGTAAATACATACAGTACATACACACACATCCGCTCGTAAGTACATGTATATATTATATTAAGTGTGCACACATATTAATACATAAAAACGTACATCCCATCCAATATATATATTTTCCTCCCATTACTGTCTCTATTTTCCCATCACGGTTCTCATCTGTTATTATTGCATTACTAATAGATTACATTAACCTTGACTTCCCATTAATCATAATTCATCAAATTTTCCCTTCCCTTCCCTTCTCTGTTTCAAGAACTCTTCAGTTTTCATCCTCTTGTTTCCTAGGTCTTACGTTCCCCATCTCAATAACATTTGATATAATTTTCTCCATTAGTTGTGCTTAGTACAATCATCAACTTCTACTATTGAGTCATCGGATCCCCCCACCATCTTCCAGACTTTATCCCCTCTCCTCTCTCACTTCCAATCCCCACTCACTCTACCCCCCCCCCTCTCTCGCTCTCTCTCCCTCAGACCCCTATCTACACTATTATTTAGCTCATCCAATTTTACATCTTCATGCTTATTGTCATTACCCCCACTAGTTATTTTGAGTGCACCTTCGTCACTATTTATCATATTATTTGTCATATTCCCCCACCTCTTTAAATCCCATCAAGCTGTCCTTACTTCTGTGCCCCTGTTTACTTAATTCCTTCTCCCTCTCTACAGTACAGTTTCATCCACAGAATTCCGCTCCCTAACTCCCTCCACCACCATCTCCAAAACTTATCCCTCCCTTCTCCTCTATGCTCCTATATATACATTGTCCAGAATACCCTCCTCGCCCCCGCTCGACTCCCTATGGTTTTTCTTCATCCTTAAGGGGGAAGGGTATATTTTTTGGTCGTCCATATATTTATTTATTTTATATATACTGATATATTTTTTAGTTTCCTCCATAGGCCTCCATCCAACACCTTCCCAAAATCCCCCATACCCTCACCTCCCCTCGCTTCCCCTATCACCCCTCCCCCCCCCTACCCTACCCCCCATGTTTCCCCTCCCTCAAACCTCACCTCATTCCTCTCCTCTTATCTCCAACCCCACCCTGGCTTCCCCCTACCCCTCCCCCATCATTCCCACCACCACCCCACATTTTCTCTACCTTTTCCCTCCTCTCTCTCCCCCTCCTCCCCACCCCACCCTCACCCCTTTACTTGTAGCTCTGGTGGGTGGTGGTCTAGTGTGTAAAAGTTGTGTGGTCGGTGGTTAAGTGTTATTGTGCAACTTGTGTGTGTTTCCCTACCCCGGTCACGAGGCGCGCACCCCAACTACCTCACAAACCCACCGCCGCTAATTTGCAAAAGTGAGAGAGAGAGAGAGAGAGAGAGTGTGTGAGAGAGATAGAGGGAGAGGGGAGAGGGGGAGTGAAGGGGGGGGGGAGGGGGTGCGTATTTCTCTTACTAAATTACGCGTCACCTACTCTTTCTTTCCTGTCTAACTGTTCATTTGTCTTCCATCCACCCTATTAAAAGAGAATAAGAGTAAAACTCAGAGAGATTAAGAGTAGGATAGACTCTCCATTAATTATAACTTATTACACAATACACAGGGAAAAAGCAAGGAACACTAAATATTGCGCTTATGTCATATAGTAGAGAAGTACTTAAGTAATGTATTATTCAATATAGATAAAGACACTTTGAGTGAATGAGTGAGTAAATGGTATTGCGGGTGTGCATGCCTGCGTGTGCAATAATTTGCCTACAAAACGGGAAGGTCAAGGTAGCCTACACCGCATTCTGTTCATCCAACACACTACAAAGCTAAGGAGTGTGTTTGTGTGTGTGTGTGTGTGTGTGTGTGTGTGAGAGGGGGGGCGGGGGGGGGGGTTTGTTTGCGCGCCCTGCTTCTCAGACCTCGACCTCAAATCAAATACAATGTCTTTATCTCATACTAGATCTCTTCCTCTCTATCATTTTTTTACATACTGGAAGCCAATTTTATCTACTTAATTTTTGTGACCAAATGTGACTTCCCTAATTTATTGACTGCCCGAGATGCAACATTTCCCTTAGTACTATACTACTTATGCACCAAGTATTATGAAGATACCCGGCTCGACACAGTTACAACAGAAATCCGATTATGATGGGTGGCTGTGGCCTGATGAAATCCATCTGCCTCTCTATTTTACCTTGGGATATGCGTGTGACAATATATATATATATATATAATCTTCATACATTTAATTTACTTTATCTCCTAGTTGTCCTAATCTCAATTATTTTCACGTGTGTGTGTGTGTGTGTGCGTGTGTGTGTGTGCGTGTGTGTGCACCTAATTGTAAATTGTGTGTGTGTGTGTGCGTGCGTGCGTGCGTGTGCGTGTGCGTGTGCGTGCGTGCGTGCGTGCGTGCGTGTGCGTGTGTGTGTGTGAGAGAGAAATGGAGAGGATCCAAGAAGACCCACTTACAGTATATCAGATAGGGCTAAAACAAGTATTCTTAATGATAAATCTAGAAAGCTTATTGCGACTACTGATAGTAACTACAATACAAAAATATGAATATTTTTGTCTAATTTTACTTTTATTTGTATTACTTTTGTCATATTCATTGATGTTTCATGTCTTGATTGAACTCCAGATTTGGTATATATATTAAGATATATTTTGAATTCTGTTTTGAATTGTATTTTTTTTTTATATTTCGGTGATTCATGTTATTATGGTGACAGTGGTTATTAATTTGGGTTTATTTATTGATATATTCATATATTTGTTAGTTTCCTCGCTAGACCTCCACCAAGTTGTAATAAACACCCTAGACCCCTATTTAAGATAAATTTGTAAATTTTTCGGTAGTAAATGTCCCGGCTGAAGTCTGGTTACTCTTAAAATTACAGGCTCGCTATCGCTCGCCAGGAAAAATCGACACATAAATGGCAGGAAAGGTCTTATTATTGACACAGAAACGGGGCGTAAAGTCTTAAAATCGCCAAACTAATGGGGCTAAACATGAAAGAAGGGGGGGGGGGGGAGAAAAACCGGCCCATCCCCCCTTAAAACCACAATCTAGATCAGTAATTTGCATGCATATCTTTCACTTGCGAAGATGAGGTGGATGTAACCTATTTCTTATTCAAATTAATTAGCTGTATAATATTTAATTCTATTGGAACTTAAAATGTCAAATCGATGGCAATATTGCTGTCTTTGATATATTGTAATTTGAAGATTGGATTTCTGTGTGATGGAATTTCCAAGTAAAGGTGAAATTGATCGGTAATGGAATGGACAATTGAAGACAACATTGAATAGTAAAGGAATTGGAAGGTGAGGGTAGAATTGGACGGATATATTGACAGTGCACGGATTGAAAGTGTACGGATTGAAAGTGAACGGATTGAATGTGTACGGATTGGAAGTGAACGGATTGAAAGTGAACGGATTTAAAGTATGTGTATTGAAAGTGAACGGATTGCCTTTCACATTGATACACTTTCTCGGCCATATAATTGTACAGTGATAACTTTCCCGGCCATATAATTGTACAGTGATAAAACTACAAAGTTAATTACACATTGATACCAGGACTAAATGTTGATAGACTTGTATGGCTATAGAAATGGAACAAGAAAGGAGTGAATGAAGTTGCAGATAATGAGTGCCTTCAGAGGGGCCGTATGTATATCCACAGGTGTGTGTGTGTGTGTGTTTTTGTTTTGTTTTTGTTTTTTTGTTTTTTTATTCGCATCATTGATGGGTAGACATAGGACATTGTGGACAATCCGAACATCTTTCCAGACCCCATCAGTGTCATTTATTATCCTTACTGTTTTTACTTGTTGATCTTGGATGGCGTTGTTAAGCAAATAGAAATATTCGAATTACCGTAGTACGACAAGCATCTGTGCCTCATTTCAAGCCACTTTTCACAATACTCGAACACAAAATCCGAAGCTATGAAGACGCATATTAAAACTGGAAATCCTAGCGATGAGTCATGAGAACCAAAAAGGTAATAAACAGAATCAATGTGGTATACAGTATAGACACCCTATAGTAAGAGATCAACCAACCTCCGCCATATTGGTGCCCCTGGTGTCATTAGCCTCTCTTTACACTCAAATATGTCCATAGGCCTACCTATAATACACATTCGACAATACTAGTACAGGATATATAGTTTGGTTTTGGTGATACATTCTACATGGTCAAACATTCAATATCACCCCCTTGTTTGATAATTACGGCTCCAAAATGTCGTCCAAAGACAAATATGGCCGCTCTCTCTCACTATAGGATCTCCAATACAGTCAATCTGTTAGGTACAATACACCACAGAAGAAACTATACATGTATGATTAATACTGTCTGGTGCCACGTTTGGGGGTTATTATGATTTTGTTTTATTATTGGAGATTTTGGTTACTTGTGCCAAATTTTGGGATATGTATTTATAGTTTACCCCCCCCCCCCCAGCCCCCCCCCCCCCCACGCACACAGAACACTTCGACAAAAAAATCGTTTATTATCGAGTAAGCAATTTGGTTTTAGATCAAGTAGGTCATGTGTGACTAATTTATTAAGTTTCTATGATAGAGTTAATGAAATAGTGCAAGAGAGAGAGAGGGCTGGGTGGATTGCATCTATTTAGATTTTAAAAAGGCCTTTGATCGTGTTCCACATCAACGGCTATTATGGAAGCTGGAAATGAAAGGCGGAATTAGAGGATCACTTCTTAAGTGGATGAAGGATTTTCTTGTTGGAAGAAAGATGAGAACAGTAGTCAGAGGACAATTTTCAAGTTGGAAAGAGGTTACGAGTGGGGTACTGCAGGGCGATGTTTTAGCACCGATCATGTTCCTACTGTATATTAATGATATGCCAAGTAACATCATCTCGGAAAGTTATGTTAACCTGTTTGCTGATGATGCAAAGTTACTGAGACAAATAAGAGATCAAGATTCTTGCGTGGCTCTGCAGCAGGATGTCACAAGTTTGTTCGAGTGGAGTAAAATTTGGCAAATGGATTTTAATGCAGAGAAGTGTCATGTCATGGAGATGGGTGAAAATCAAAGAAGGCCGCATGAAAGCTAGAAAATGGGTGAAGAAGAGCTTAAACCTTCAAGGAAAGATAAAGATTTGGGGGTAATAATAAATCCCAAACTATCACCTGAAGATCACATAAACGAGAAAGTGAGAAACGCTTATGGACTGCTAGCCAATGTTAGGGTTGCTTTTTCATACGTGGATTTAGATATGATTAAAAACCTAATAGTTACCTTTATAAGACCCACATTAGAATATGAAACAGTTGTATGGAGTCCACATCTGAAAAAGCACATAGATAAACTGGAAAAAGTTCAGAGGGCAGCAACAAGATTAGTTCCAGAATTGAGAGGGTGCAGCTATGAAGAACGACTGGAAAAGATAGGCCTTACTACATTGCAAGATAGAAGAGAACGCGGAGATATGATCACAATGTACAAATGTGTTAACAAGATTGACTTGATTGACAGGGAAGACTTCATCATACCATCAAAAGGAAGATCGAGAGGCCATACATTCAAACTGGTGGTCAAGCCTTGCAAGAAGGATGTGAGCAAATTTGCCTTTCCTTGTAGAAGCATAGGAAAGTGGAATTCACTCCCAGAAAAGGTAGTGTGTGCCAAGAGTATAAGCCAATTCAAAGTAAAATATGTTATTATGAGTTTGGAAGACGGGACATCACGAGCTTAGGCTCACTCCTGTAAAATTACAATTAGGTAAATACAATTAGGTAAATACACACACACACACACACACACACACACACACACACACACACACACACACACACACACACACACACACACACACACACACACACACACACACACACACACACACACACACACACACACACACACACACACACACAGCCCGTAGCCTAGTAGGTAGAGCTCTCGTCTCACACACGAGGGGTCGGGGGTTCAATCTCCGGCCGGGCGGAGACAAATTGGGCTTGTCTCCTTTCATGTGTTAGCCTCAGTTCACCTAGCTGTAAATAGGTACCTGGAATAAGTGGACGACGTTGTGACGTCCCATCTGGGGTTGGCAAAAATGGTACAAGGCGAGATGGGTATCATATGGTTTACCTAAGCTGATGGCTACCTAAGCCTTCGGGCGAGACGGTACCGTCTATAGTGAGAATGGTACCATACAGATCCACCCTAAGCCTTCGTTTCCGATGTCGCCAATTGGCTAAATACAGACTACACACACATCCACAGCCATTCCAACAGTACATAAAACCCTTAACATGCATTTCACGCAATACATTCCCAGTTAAGGAGGCGCGATAATAATGAGCTTAGCTCGCATTGCGTGGATTCCCCTTGACGAACAAGTAACTGAGTAAAACACACACACACACACACACACACACACACACACACACACACACACACACACACACACACACACACACACACACACACACACACACACACACCACACACACCACACACACACACACACACACACACACACACACACACACACACACACACACACACACACACACACACACACACACACACACACACACACACACACACACACACACATGATTCTACGGACACCATTCAAGATACCAACACAAAAATAAAAAATAAATATATATAAAAAAAAATAACAATAATGATAATATTAATCCCCATTCTATATCGCTATCCCACGGTATAATTCCCTCCCTTAACTCTTGTTATGTGTTTGTTGTCATAGCCCATGATAGGTTAGGTTAGATAATTAATAATATCGGTGTTGACATACGTACGAACCCCACGGACCGACTATATTCGCGCCCGGTCATTGTTCTCCCACCATTAATATGAGGCTGATGGACTGTTGAGGTTAAGGGGAGATGGGTCGTTTTTCTGGCCCCGTTTTTCCCTCGTGTTAAGCCTCATTTGTTTTGAGATTATAAGACGTTCGGCCCATTAGTTTTGCGATTTTAACACCTTTCGCCCCATTTCGTTGTAAATTTTAAGACATTTCGTGCCATTTAGGTGTCGATATCGCTCGCCAAGGAAATTTTAAGAGGAATAGGCCTTCGGCGGGGACATTTTTCTACCGAAAAATTTACAAATTTATCTTGAAGGGGGGTCTAGGGTGTGTTTTTCTAAGCTTGATGGAGGTCTAGCGAGAACACTAGAAAATAAAGGAATAAATTAATTAATAGAAAACAAAAAACGAGAAAAAACCCCGGTCCGTCTCCTCTTAATATTGATTGCCTAATTCCTGGCAGATGAGTGGAGAACCCACGACCTTTACCGGATCAATATTTCTTGGCTGGGAGTTAATTGGTTTCTTATGCCACCATGATTAAAACCTCGGCCTCCCTCCCGGTGTTGATGTTTCACTTATTTTGGGTTAGCTTTCTATTGCCTTCGAGCAGATGATAGCGTAATGCATAAATGTGCGGAATTTCGGTGTAAGTATCCTAGGTTCGAGTCCTTGGAGTGCCACACGTATTTGTTGATTTCATTAATTGAGTTTAAAAGTAAAGTTGTTTGGTGAACAAATATGAATACTCTAACAATAATGTACACTCGGTCAAAGAAGTATCTGCACCCCTACGCTGATCATCTGGTGTATACAGCTCGGTAGGGTTGGCACCTCTGCCTTCAACTATATCCATGTGTCGAGAGGATCCTCTCTGACACATGGATATAGTTTCAGGCAGAGGTGCCAACCCTACCGAGCTGTACACATCAGATGATCAGCGTAGGGGTGCAGGTACTTCTTTGACCGAGTGTACAAGGATAGTATGTAGTTTTTAATAGGTAGACGTCCTTCCTAAGCTGAATAAAATCCTCTAATACTTACCAGAATTTTATGAAAAGGATATCACTGGAACTGAATGGGTTAAGAACTAGATTGAGTGTGAGAGGTAATACAGGCAATTTTACAGGAAGATGGTTTTGACCATTTCATGACCTTTAGGGCATAATAGGAGCTAAGGAGTATAAATTTAACGTATGTTTAGTAATAATGAAAACAAAACAAAATATTGGAAGTTGGGACTAGATTATTTTTTTTTATTTTTTTTGTGAGGTATGCTAAGTCTCGCTTGCCAGCCTGTACTGGGTACGGTCGGCCAAATAAGTGAGGTGCGGCACCAACTGTATTTTGATCAATAATAATTGGTATCAACACTATTTAAGCATTAATTCATCGTTTCGAGTGAGATATGCAGACATTTTCCTCTCTTTACACACCCTATTCAACATCTGACAGACGTTAATACAGCACCCAGCGAGCACAACGTAATGACAGCAGAGACACGACTTATTTGGCCAACCGTACTATGAAGGTCATAGAAAATTCATACCTGATTTTATAGCTAACCCTGAAAACTTACCACGAGTTGGAACTGTAATCTATCTATCCATCTATTGCCTGACGCCGTGATCCCCGAAGGGGTGGCCACGAACGAACCGCCCCCACGCACCTCTGTCCCCAGTCAGTGGACGCCCCTCCTCCCAACCAGCACCGCCTTCATTCATATACTTCCTCACTCCATCCTTCCACCTCTCCTTCGCTGCACCTCTCCCTCCCTGTCCTTCCACCTCGCTCTCGTACTCCCTCTTAGTCAATCTCTCGCTTTCCATACGTTCCATATGGCCGAACCATCTCAAGTTGTTCCTTTTCACACTTTCCAGCACATCTACCTCCACACCACACCTTCTTACTTCCTCATTCGTCTGTCTATCCTTCCATGTAACTCCGCACGCACTTCTCAAGTAACTCATTTCCACCGCTCTCACTCTTGGTCTGAGTCTCTTCCCGAACGTCCATGCTTCGCTTCCGTAAGTTAGTGTCGAGATTACCACACTGTCATGCAAGGACTTCTTCGCTTCCATACTGACGACCCTATTAATTTTCTTGTTACTGCTTTCAACGTTCCTACAACCCTCTTCCCCTGTTGTACCCTCTCTCGCACTTCCTCATTCATAGTCCCATCTTTACTCGACACACTGCCCAGATACTTAAAAGAGCTGACGATCTACATAGCCTGACTGTTCAACTTCACGTCACACTCTGTGACTTCACCCCTTTCGAAGACCATAACCTTGCTCTTCACCGCATTTGCCTTCAAATTCCGTTTTTCGCACACTGTTCCAAACTCATTTACCAGACCCTGCAACTCCCATTCATTATCGCTCATCAGAACTGTATCATCCGCAAACAGCAGTATAGGCAGCTTCCACTAATTTTCCTCCCTTTTCAGCGATACACCAACATCCACTGCTCTTCCTAGTATTTCTTTCATGACTCCATCCATATATACAGTAAACAACCACAGGGACATCACACACCCCTGTTTCAACCCAACACTCAGGTCAAAGAACTCGCTCTGCTCATTCTCCACACGTACTGCCGCCTTTGCACCCTCATACATGCTCTTCACTGCTTTCAGCAACTTGCCATCTACTCCGTATATTCTAAGTACTTTCCACATACCTTCTCTATCCACTCTGTCTTAGGCCTTCTCCAAGTCCATAAAGGCAACATACACCTTTTGTTGCTTCTCCAGATATTTCTCCACAACACAATGCAGGGTAAAAATCTGATCTATACATCCTCTTCCCTTCCTAAAAACCTCCCTGCTCGTCGCCTATCCATTTCTCCGTTCTCACTCTCACTCTCTCAATCACTACCCTACTGTACACCTGACATAATCTTATAGCCTAGCTAACCCAGCACTCTTATCTATCCGAAGTCAGAGCTGATAGTGTGGATAACCCAAAGCCATTATATCTTACTTGGTCTTCTAGCTAATCCAGAATCTTCCTACCACGGTTCAGGAATATTGTGCCTTACCTCACCTTATAATCAACCCCTAAACCTGTCTATCACGTGTGGATTCAACGTCATTTCCCAGGTCCTTTAGCATACCTTTTATTCTTCAGGTATTGGTTAAAAATGAACCATCGGTTAATTTTTTGGTCGATTTTTGTTTTTTTATGTATGTATTATTTTGTTCTAGTTTCCTCCCTAGACCTTCATCAAACTTAAAAAAAAAAAAAAAAAAAAAAAACGGAGCCCCCTTCAAGATATATTTGTAAATTTTTCGGTAAAAAAATGTCCCGGACGAAGGCCGCTTTCTCCTAAATTACAGGTTCGTTATCGCTCGCCAGGAAAATATCGACACCTAAATAACACGAATGACAAAGAAAAGTGGCGAAAAGTCTTAAAATCGCCAAACTGATGGGCCGAAAGTCTTATTATCTGAAAACTAATGGGGCTAAGCATAAGGGAGAAAGGTGTCCGGGAAAATTACCCATCTCCCCTTAATTCTGATGTGATTTGTTTACCCCCTCGTACGATACTTGGGGCTTGGACAGAGTCTTCCGTTCACATGCAGCAACAAATAATATTATTCAACATATTGGTTGCCTTGTAAAATTAATTACCTGAAAATGTTGTAAAGTGTTGCACATTGCAAACATTTAAACATCACTTAGGTAAATATCTCGCTCTAATTCCCCGACAGATTATGTTTGTGACCGAATAATGCATTATTTCTCTCCAAGTTTCTGAATTTGAGAACCTCCAGTTGCCATCTGTGGTTATCTTCCCATTCCCAGTCCCAAGGTGTCAAACCGGAGCAATTTTGTTTGACGAATTGAAATATTATGAGAAGGAATATAGCAAAATTAATATGAAATAACATTGTTTTGGCCATTTTTTCACAGTCAAAGACATAATTCGAACTATAAACTATAATGTTATATTTACATATTATACTAAAATAAAGATTAAATATAATAGGCGCAGCTCTGGTTTAACATGCTGCCCAATCCCCATTCCCAATCTATTACTGTACGCTGTAAAATACCAAGGGTATAAACAAAGGTATGCAAAGGTATATAAGATCATTAGGTTTATTGATAGGCCTACTGAGTTACCTTTCTCTCCTTTTATTAGATGAGTTTATTCCCACTAATATACCTATAAATGGGTGTATTAATAAAGGCACTTTAAATGTCCTTCTTATACCCATATATTTTTAGGGTAAATTACCTTTCTTTCATAGTCCTTTTCCTCGATCTATTAGTCTATTACCTCCCTTTCATAGCTCCTTTTCCCGATCTATTAGTCTAATACCTCTATTTCCGATCTCCCAAACCATAACCTTAACAAGCAGTTTAGTGAGCATTCGTAGATTTGTTGTTGCTTGCTTTTCTTTTCTGCAATCCTTTGGTGTTGTTGCTGGCTTTGTGTGTGAAAGAGAGAGAGAGAGAGAGAGAGAGAGAGAGAGAGAGAGAGAGAGAGAGAGAGAGAGAGAGAGAGAGAGAGAGTGAGAGTGAGTATGATTCTGCGTGCATGAAATAAATGAAGGGATGGTAGCGTAGTACCGGTAGTGTGTTCAAGGACCATCTTCACCACGAGCACCTATACCTTCTATGCTAGCGAATAAAACTGATAACTGCTCTATTTGCTTATCTTACAAGTAAGTAATAGTTGCTATTCTCCACTTACAACAGGTTTACTTATGTCTATTTGTTGATGCTACTTGTTCTTGTCTTTGCAATAATATTTATTATTATTATTGTTTTATCTATGTGAGTGAGGGATACAAAAGGCAGAACTGCCTGTGACGAGTGCCTCCTCCAGTGTTGAAAGAGTGACAGGGCCAAAATCAGGGACGTTCGAGCCAAAATGCCTGGACACACGGAGTTTGCAGCAATTTAAGTCATAGAAAGAGGGAAACACTGATTCTGGGAGAGAGTTACAGAGCTCAGCTGTTGAATAGAAGAAATATTGATAATGACGTTTCACTCTTGGGTTGGAGAGTTGCACAGAGTAGGGGTGGGATTGTGCTGCAAGACGGGTGCTACGTGCTCTACGAAGAGGGGGTGGTATACGCTGAGAGAGCTCTGAGGAACACTGATTATTGTAATAGCTGTTGAATAGTGAGATAAATGGAACGTTGCGGCGAAGAAAGAGAGAGAGACTGCAGAGAATTTGTGAGTGGACGTATATGTATGTATGTATGTATGTATGTATGTGTGTATGTATGTGTGTATGTATGTATGTAGCCTATATACTCATGCACATACCCCATAGCTGGGGGTGGCCGACTAGAAACAGAGACCGAACAAAAACAACATTTAAAATTCCAATTCTTAGGGTCCGGGACCACTTTCGCGTTCCCTCGCCCATTTCTCTTTCTCGTTTAGTAACTTAATTTTACAAGGGGATGAGGATTCATAGCCTCTCGCCCCCAGAAGGAAAAGTAGGACAGTAAAAAAGGTTGGGTAAAGGATGCCAAACCTCACTCTGGATAGGACCATCCTCACCCAACATAACGTTTATAATTAAGCTACATAACAATCGATGTTTATGAATCCAACTTCCTTATAGCCTGAAACTCGCAAGTGGTCAATTACTGAAGTAAAGTATTTTCCTCAGTTCATTAAAATTGCCTAACATTGGCCAACATGTATAAAAACAATGCCATGATACGCCTCATAAAATGTGTGGCGAGAAGAAAACCAGGCGAGGAGTTTTTTTTTTTTTTTTTTTTTTTTCTTGTTTGAACTCCTACGATGGCTATATGTCCTTCTTAAGCTGATGAAAGTAATATACTTATATCCTCCCAAAAATGATACAATGCGTCCTCAAATACTGAAGGGGTTAATTCAGGGTTAAGATGTTATTGCCCAGCTAAGAAAATATAAAACCAAACTTGGGACGCGAACATAAAATGTACTTAAATTAAGCGACTTCTTTTGGACGAGCCTTCAATTTAAGCATTTAATTTATTCTAGCTAACACAACGTAATTATTCACAATACAGAATATAATGTAGTCCCGAAAGGTTTAACATATGCATTATAGTGTGTATTGTATATTATATTTGTTTTGTTTTTCTAAGCTATAGTGCAAATTGACTTATCGCCATCTTAATTACTCGGCAATGACAACGTTATTATAGCCAAATATGTTGTTAATTGTGAATACGTGGCAATAATGCGACACAGAGGCATATATTCCACATATTTTTCTCTCCATTATCGATACCTCAGCTGCTAATGGTAGTCCTATTTCGCCACAAGGGGAGGTATTTAGTTTCTTCCCTAGAACTCCATCAAGCTTAAAATTACACCACCTAGACCCCCTTTCAAGATAAATTTTTACATTTTTCGGTAGAAAAATGTCCCGGCCGAAGGCCGGTTCCTCTCAAATTACAGGCTCGCTATCGCTCGCCAGGGAAAAATCGACACCTAAATGGCCCGAAAGTTCTTAAAATTGACAGAAATGGAGCGAAAGTTCTTAAAATCGCCAAACTAAAGGGGGCGAGCGTCTTAAATCTAAAAAGCAATGGGGCTAAACATGAGAGAGAAAGGGGTCCAGAAAAAAATCCCTCAAGTGGAAATCTCCCCTTAAACAAAAATGGACTATAGCACCAGTATATATATATATTTAACTTAGTAAAAGGAGCGCAATTTCAACTTATGTCTACTTAATTCTGGCTAACACGCAACGATTTTACCCAACACGGAATACAAATACTCCAGTTGCCAAGGGGTTAACACGCGGATCAACTTCACTTTATATATATATATACATCACTGTTTCGGCGTATCAGTAAATCGTTTCGACAGCATTTTTGTTTTTTTCGCTTTTTTCAACTTTTTTTTTGTTCAACTTTTTTTCATTTTCATTTTTTGTTTTTTTTGGTAGCCTGTCACTCGCAATAATTCAATTTAGCGCCTCAATCAGACTTCTCGGTTTTCAGTGTTTTATTTATTTGTTTATTTATTTGTGGGAGTCACTTTGTCGCATTGTTTACCTGCTGTGATGGTGGGGGCTGCCGGGGCGTTATTAAATTGTGTGTGTGTGTGTGTGTGTGTTGGGTAGGGAGTGTGGTGTTGTGTAGGGTGCGTGTGTTTGCGTTTTGTGTGTGTGTGTGTGTGTTGGGTTGGGAGTGTGTGTGTGTGTGTGTGTGTATTAGGTGGAGTGTGGTTTTGTGTAGGGTGTGCGTGTTTTCGTGTTGTGTGTGTGTGTGTGTGTGTGTGTTAGGTGGAAGTGTGGTGTTGTGTAAAGGTGTGTGTTTGCGGTGTGTGTGTGTGTGTGTGTGTGTGTGTGTGTAGGGTTGGGAGTGTGGTGTTGTTTTGTGTGTTTTGTGTTGAGAGTGTGGTGTTGTGTTGTGTGTGTGTACGTGTGTGTGTTGGGAGTATGTGTGTGGGGTTGTGTTGCTTGTGTGTATGTTTGTCCGTATTAGTGTGTGTGTGTTTTTTTTTTTTTTTTTTTTTTTCTATATTCCAACTACTCCCTCTCGGGCATAGGCTGAGAGCCTGTACATGCCACCGCTCAACACGGTAAAGCCCGTGAGGTCTTGTTCCAGCCTGGGGAGTGAGACATGTGAAGCATCCATCATGGCTCGAAGCAGCTCCATCTCTGAAGCGGCCGGTTGCTTCGCTCAAGTGCTTCACCGTCTCGCCCTCCAGACTCAGACCCTCACTCTCAGAACGCCACCTATTGAGCAGTGAACTCACTAGGCATTGTCCCCCTGTAACATATTTTGAATATGGGAATATTCATACAGTGTTATTTAATCAGGGAACAATGAGGGTATTTTTTTGGCATTTCGGTGGGCTTTGTGGTAATGCACTGATACTAGGTACAGCACAAATTCAATCCCAATAATATCTTCCCATTGACATATCGGGATTTGAACCCGGGTCCATTGGATTACCAATCCAGTGGCATGACCACTCCACCACACCTCCCCTAGTGGATCTTGTTTTGTGTGTATATTAAGCGTGTGTGATTGTGTATCGATATTTTGTTTTGTGTGTTTGTACTGTGCTCGGCTTGTGTGTGTGTGTGTGTGTGTGTGTGTGTGTGTGTGTGTGTGTGTGTGTGTGTGTGTGCGCGCGCGCGTGTGCGTGTTGTGGTGGGTCTAGCTTTTGGCCATGTATATAGATAGGTGTTATTGAAATTGTATGAATTATTAACTTGTAAGTGATTGTTGTATATTGGGTTTGTGTGTGTGTTTTTAATAAGTTTATGCTAAATTAAAATATGTGTTGTATATGTCTGTTTTCATACATGTGTGTGTGTCGATAATGGGAACGTGTGTGTGTTTTCGTATGTCTATATATTTATGTATTTGCGTATTTTGTACTGTGTAAGTATGCATGCATGAACGTGTGCGTGTGTACGCATTTCTCTGACCTATAAGCCAACAATTTGATCAACTATTTGTCGCACCTCGCTTGTGGCATCTGTTGGTGGTGAGTGATACTGGTTTATATTTTATGGCTACATTTGCTAGCCATGTAGTGATTTGGTTTACAGTCTTTCTACTTTTTTGTTTTTGGTTTATGGGTTCTGTGTTAAAATGGTCTTCTTTTGTTGTTGTGGTTGTGTAATGGTTTGTGTTCTGAGTTTTTGTTTGATTTTGTTGTTGTTGTGGTTGTGTAATGGTTTTTGTTCTGTGTATAACTTATCTTTCGATGTGGTTGTTTAATGTTTTTTGTTTTGGTTTAAATGATCTTCTTTTGTTGTTGTGGTTGTGTAATGCGTTTTTATTATATATATTTGTTGTGGTTGTGTAATGCTTTTTGTTCTGAGTTTAAATTATAATTTTTTGTTGATGAAGTTGTGTAATGTTTTTTTGTTTATTGTGTTTTAAATTATCTTCTTTTGTTATTGTGGTTGTGTAATGGTCTTTTTTATTATTAGCTTCTCTTGTTGATGTGGTTGTGTAATGGGTTTTGTTCACTTGATACTATTTTATAATTTTGTTATAACTCATCATGTACTAGTAATACCAGCTAATAATATTTTGGTTTAATCAATATCTATCATCTGTATCTATCTGTAATCTATTTGTCCATCCGTCTACATGGCTATCTTATCTCTCTATTCATATATCTAATAATGTCTCATCATCTATATATTTATATGTATTTATTTATATATGTATGTATATATTTACTTAAACATCTGTATGTCTTACCCATTCATGATTATATTCTGGTTTGGGTTGTGAAATGAAAGTAATATGAGAATATTTGGGTATAGAAGGAAGAAAATATAATTGATATGGTGTACACAAATATGGATTTTTGTCTGTGCATATGAGTGAGGGTAAGATTTCGTATCCACGGTAATTACATGGTATTCATTTAAATGGATATTTTTTCTAAATGTTTCATGCGTTTTCATCAACAGTATGGTTTAAAATAGGATAGTAGAGCCATTTTAATTATATTACTAGTGTAAATCCGACTGGGTTTAGGTCGTATATAGAGTAAATAATATAAACTGGAGTGTATTTTCAGTACGCAATTTTACTGTGCATTAATTCAGTTTATAGATTTAGTAACGTTTGATCTGTTTACCAATCTCTTATTAAAGGGAGACAGACCGTTTTTCTGGACCCCCTTCTCCCTAATGTTTAGCCCCACTAGTTTTGAGATTTTAAGAAGTTGGTTCCATTACTTTGGGGATTTTATGACCTTTCACCCCATTTCTTTGTCAATATTAGGACCCTTCGTGCCATGTAGGTGTCGATTTTTTTCTAGCGAGCGATAGCGAGCCTGTAATTTTAGGAGGAATCGGCCTTTGGCCGGGACATTTTTCTACCGAAAAATGTACAAATTTATCTTGAAGGGGAGTCTAGGGGGTGTTTTTCTAAGCTTGATGGAGGTCTAGGGAGGAAACTAAAAAAATATATGAATAAATGAATTAATAGACCAAACAAACAGCCATTGTCCCCTTAATGCTTATAGGACTATCTATATTTGTCATACATATTTACTTCTGCGTGTGTTGTAATGTCTATTGCGTTATATCCTAGCTCGTGGCCTTAGGAGGAGAACGTGTCCATTGAGCAGAGTGAGGCAATAACACATACCCTGTATTTAAGGAGAGACAGACCGTTTTTCTGGACTCCCTTCTCCCTCATGTTTAGTCCTGCATTATTTTTTAGTTTTTTAGACGTTCGGTCCATTTGTTTGGCGATTTTAAGACCTTTCGTCCCATTTCGTTATAAATGTTAAGACCTATATCGTGCCATTTAGGTGTCAATTTTTTCCTGGCGAGCGATAGTGAGCCTGTAATAGTAAGAGGAATCGGCCTTCGGCCGGGACATTTTTCTACCGAAAACTTTCCAAATTTATCTTGAGGGGGGTATAGGGGATGTTTTTCTAAGGTTGAGGGATGTATAGAGAGGAAACTAAGAATTTATGAATGAATGAATTTATAGGGCAAAAAAGCAGAGTGTCCCCTTAACCCCAGCCATTTGTTTGTGTAATTGTGGTGTTGCCAGTGGTGGTTGCAATATTTGGTTCTTTACCGGGAATTTTGTTAAAATTTTTAGTTAACCCTTTCAAGCTCCAATACGCATTTATTTTCTGTTTTCTGGTAATTATTAGACGATTTTACTCAGATTAGGAAGGGTAGGCTATATGGAAGTCAGAGGGTTGATTGAGATAGTCTTTACCGTTTTAATACCCACAGATCCTTCCTAAGCTGCATAAAATCGTATAATGATAGCCAAAATAAACTGCTAGAACGCGTCAGAGCTTCAAGGGGTTAATTAACCCTTTGATTACGGGACTTTTTTTTAACCCCTTCGATCAGACAACGATTTATTTACATCATACGCTGTAGCATATCAAGGGTATGACAAAGGTAAATACATTCAAGCAGATTATATTGTTAGTTATATACATATGATTATTGGATATGCCTTTCAATGCATATGCTAAATGTTTTTTGTTTTTTTTTCTATGTGAATGAGGGAGACAAAAGGCATAACTGCCTGCAGCGAGTGCCTCCCCCTGATTTCAAAGAGTGGCAGGGCCGAAATCAAGGGACATTCGAGCTTAAATGCCTGGACACACGGAGTTTGAAGCAATTTAAGTCATAGGAAGAGGGAAAGACTGATTCTGGGAGAGAGTTCCAGAGCTCAGCGGTTGAATAGAAGAAAGTCTGAGAATAGCGTTTCACTCTTGGGTTGGAGAGTTTATCACTACTATAGTATGTTTCTTTTCATCTGGCGGTAAATTGAATCCTTTAGCAGCTAATTTCTCGATACTTAATGGACAACTATGAAACCACTATGTCTCTGCATCATATAAAGACCAAGTTTATATAATTAGCACCATATTTCACTTCAAAATCTTCAAAATAACTGAGAAATCTTGATGGAAACTTTGCAGTATGCCGCAGTTGAAAAGAAATAGAGTATAGTGTTCATTATACTGCCAGATAAAGAAATAGAGTATAGTGTTCATTATACTGCCAGATATAGAAATAGAGTATAGTTTTCATTATACTGCCAGATATAGAAATAGAGTATAGTGTTCATTATACTGCCAGATATAGAAATAGAGTATAGTGTTCATTATACTGCCAGATATAGAAATAGAGTATAGTGTTCATTATACTGCCAGATATTAGTTTTTTCTATAGGTTAGGAGGGATCTTTAGGAATCCTACACTCTAAAATATTGTGGGTATGGAAAGGGTATTTAAAGTGTCCTCTCTACTCATTTAAAGGTATATTGGTGGTAACAAACTCACCATATACCAGTTAGAGAGGTATATGACAATCAATATACCCAATGATTTTACATACCTTTTTCATGCCCTTTTTTATACTCTAGTTTATTATTTTTTATTTTTATATTTTTATAGTGTAGGTTATGGTCTCAATCCCTTTTTTCTGACGTTGGCGCCAAATGACTGAAAGGGATAACCGTTTGCTCAATAATATTGTGTCATCCAAAATAATACACAAATGTATCGTTTTCATTAAGTATACTATTACTTATCTTGCTTTAGCCGGTTTGATTGTATTGTTTTCGTGATTTTTAACGTCGGTGAATGGATAATGTATAATTAAGCACCATGAAGTACTGAATTATTATTATTATTATTATTATTATTATTATTATTATTATTATTATGTATACCGTATATATATATATATATATATATATATATATATATATATATATATATATATATATGTATATATATATATATAAAGAGAGAGCAAGAGAATCTGCGTTTGTGATATGCATGTTTTGTTTTAGGTGTTTGAGCACCTTTCCGGAGTAATAAAAGTCCAGTATTGCAGTAGGCTGGGGAAGGTATAGGTTAGCTCTACATGTATTGGGAGAGGTCCGTCACCTTTGTTTTGATATGGCCATGTTGTGCACTTTGTGTTGTTTTATGTGGCTCTCTCACTGTTCTGCAAGTATTCTGCATCTTGAGTATATGAGAGTTGTAGCAATGTTTCTATGTATAATCTTAAATATAATGTGTAATATGAGTCACAAAATACAATATGTGAAATGCATAAAGATAGTGTTGTAGATGTCAACGACTTTGAGCTATTGGACGGTTCACAGCTTAGGTACACAATATGCCGGTAAATATAAAGGAGTTGGCGTATCTCTCCCTCAGGTTGGCTATGGGTATGGGTAACTTTGGGCTCGCCTCCTTCTGCCCTCCCCTTCAGCAAAAGTTTGGTTATTATCTATTTATTGGAAGGGATCAGTTCGGATTTGGGTGCTAGGGGAGGTGGCCGCACGCGCGCGCGCGCACACACACACACACACACACACACACACACACACACACACACACACACACACACACACACACACACAGCCCGTAGCCTAGTAGGTAGAGCTCTCGTCTCACACACGAGGGGTCGGGGGTTCAATCCCCGGCCGGGCGGAGACAAATTGGGCTTGTCTCCTTTCATGTGTTAGCCTCAGTTCACCTAGCTGTAAATAGGTACCTGGAATAAGTGGACGACGTTGTGACGTCCAATCTGGGGTTGGCAAAAATGGTACAAGGCGAGATGGGTATCATATGGTTCACCTAAGCTGATGGCTACCTAAGCCTTCGGGCGAGACGGTACCGTCTATAGTGAGAATGGTACCATACAGATCCACCCTAAGCCTTCGTTTCCGATGTCGCCAATTGGCTAAAATACAGACTACACACACATCCACAGCCATTCCAACGATACATATAACACCTACACATATAGGAGGCGGGAAATAACGAGCATGCTCACTCCCGCAATACAACTAGAGTAAGTACACACACACACACACACACACACACACACACACACACACACACACACACACACACAGTACCTCTTATATACTGTTTATATAATCGTGCATACTATTAAGTGAATGAACGCTATGAAATGCATATACCTGTAATTCTTATTACAGTATGTTGGAATATGGACTCATTCTTTCTAGAGAACAATGCAAATAATTTACCAGTAAACGTCTTCACAGATGCGGATTTCGTGTTCGAGTCATGTGATAATTAGCTTGGAATGAGGCACAGACGCACTATGCCCCTGTACAGAGCAAGAAGCTGTGCAGGGGAAAAGAACCCCCTAAGGCGGTTGAGCACACCCAGCTTCTGGGAGGCTGCCTTAGCAAGACTGGTAATATGGTCCTTCCAACTGAGAGCAGAAGAAAAGGAGACACCAAGAATATTGAGAGAAGATGAAGGATTGATTTTTGTATTGTTGAAGAATAAGGGATAGTCCGCTGGGAGTTCCTTACGGGTAGATAGATGGAGACATTGGGTTTTGGAAGCATTAAAGGTAACAAGGTTTTCTCTGCCCCAATTGGAGATAGTATTTAGATCAGAATTTAAGAGTTCTATGGCTTCATTACGTTTGTCGTTGAGGGATTGATGGCTGGGGCGTTCTGAAAAACTAATGGAGTAGTGTAAGGTTGAGTCGTCTGCGTATGAATGGATGGGAATTGAGGTACAGTTGAGATCATTTATAAAAATTAGAAAGAGAATAGGAGATAGGACAGAGCCCTGAGGAACACCAGAGTTTATAGGGTGAGGAAGTGAACAATGGCCGTCCACAACCGCGGCTATGGAACGGCCGGAAAGGAAATTAGAGACAAAGGCACAGATGGAGGGATAGAAACCGAAGGAGGGTAGTTTAGAAATTAAAGATTTGTGCCAGACTCTATCGAAGGCTTTCGATATGTCTAGTGCAATAGAAAAAGTCTCACCGAAGTCCCGAAAGGAGGATGACCAAGAGTTAGTAAGATATGAAAGAAGATCACCAGTAGAGCGACCCTTAACCCGTCCAGCCCCAGCGACGCGTCTGGCGCGTCGGCGATGTATGTAACGCACAGCCCCAGCGACGCGTCTGACGAGTCACCCTAATTGCTCCGACCGTAACCTCAGGTGTAGCCACTCGAGAGGGCTCAGATTTGTATGGGAACTGTGTACGTATCCCACGCAACCGTGCCGATGGTTGAAAACTGTCAAAGTCCACGTGCGTGCGCGTGAGCGCGCAATAACCTGTTTTTTTGGGATAATTGCCTTCAATTTTTTACTCCTGTAAAATACGTTTTCGGGGGCTCTGTAGGACCATTCTTTAAGCTTTTTGAGCGGTTTTTTGTGGTTTTTCCTTCATTCCTAACCCATTCGCTATTGTTTCTGGAATAAATTTTTTTTTTGAAAACTGGCCGGGTACTGGTGAATAAACAATACAAAACTAGCCGGGGCTCCACGGGTTAAGGAAGCCATACTGGCGATCTGAGAGCAGATTATGAGAAGAGAAATGCTTAAGAAATTTGGAAGCAAGAATAGTTTCAAAAACTTTAGAAAGACATGAGATGAGAGCAATTGGATGATAGTTGGAGGCTTGAGAGCGGTCACCCTTCTTTGGGACAGGTTGAATGTGAGCAAACTTCCAGCATGAAGGGAAGACGTTAGAGGATAGACAGAGACGAAAGAGTTTGCCTAGGCAGGGAGTCAGCACGGAAGCACAGTTTTTGAGAACAACAGGAGGAACACCGTCCGGACCGTACGCCTTATTAGTATTAAGCCCAGAGAGGGTAGAAAGTACATCTTTAGAGGAGATTGGGATATTAGGCGTAAGTAAGAGAGAGGAGGGTGGAGAGGGAGGAATAGCACCGGAATCATCCAAGGTGGAGTTTCTAGCAAAAGTTTGAGCGAAGAGTTTAGCTTTGTCAGAGGAAGAAGTGATGGTTGTGCCATCAGAATGGGAAAGGGGAGGGAAAGACGAGGAAGAGAAATTGTTGTAGAGGTTTTTGGCTAGATGCCAGAAAGCTTGGGAAGAGCTAGGGTTGGATAGTTCAGTGCATTTATTATTGATAAAAGAGTGTTTGGCAAGTCGAAGAACAGATTTGGCTTGATTCCGGGCAGAAACATAGGAAGAATGAGAGTCTTGAGTTTTAAGGTGTCGGTACCGTTTGAATGCTTCCTCCTTATTGCGGACAGCAGTAGAACAGGCGTGAGTAAACCAAGATTTTTTAGCATTAGTCTGAGAGAAAGAGAATGGAATGTATGCTTCCATGCCCGATAGGATTACCTCAGTAATGCGTTCAGCACTCTCAGAGGGTCCCCGGCCACGGAAGCAGATGATCCCATTCATCATATTATTCTAACATTTATTAAATAGTATTTATCATTAGGCCTATAGAAAAGATCATTGGAAATCAAAGGGGCGAAATCTATCGCAATTTTTCTCAATTCTAAAGCTGAATAAAATCGTCTAAGGCTAGCCAGAATATAATATAGAAGGTATCATCGTATACTGACAGGGTTAAATCTCTTTGAATAATGTATTGTTTTTTTATCTCCCGCCTACATTTTATCTCTCTCTGACGATGCTTTTACCAAATCAATTCCCTTGACCTCTCGTTTTATTTATTCATGCTTCCCCTTTTTGCACTCTAATATTTATTGACGGTAACCATTGTGACATATGGGGATAGAAAAGATCCCTATAAAAACACCAAACTCGGCTCCAAAGCTTGATTTCTATAATGCCTTATCTATCTGTACTCTTGTGAGGGCTGGTCCTATCCAGAGTGAGGTTTGGCATCCTCTACCCGACCTTGGCCGTTTCTGTCTGTGTCCTACTTTTCCTTTTGTTGGCAAGGGGCCATTAATCCCCCCCCCCCCCCCCCACCTACCCCTTGTATAATTCACCTAGACGAAAAAGAGAAAGGGGCGAGGAACGCGAAAGTAGTCCTGGACCCTATGAATTGGAACTTTATGTTTCAGTTCGGGTGCTGTCTCGAGTCGGGTACCCATAGCTTTGGGATATGTGCCTGAGTACATACATGCATACATACATACATACAGTACATACTCTTGTATCTTCACGAAGCATGTTTAATTTTATATATATATATATATATATATATATATATACTGTATATATATATATATATATATATATATACATACATACATACATACATACATACATACATACATATATATATATATATATATATATATATATATATATATATCTTAGTGTCCCTCTCATTCACTACACACTTCTTCCTTATACAGTATTGAACATTACATTAATTGCTACACACCCATTTGAACCAGTATTGAATTCAAACGGGGCAATGTAATGTATTATTTGATTCCAAATACTGTACTTTAGAACTTGGCTGTAAAAGTTCAGATAGTCAATTAGGTGTATATTACTGTTCACGACTGTACATCCTCACATTCCCTCATACATATTTTGCGTCCTTTGCTGTACCTATCTACACCTTATATCCTCTTTTATCATTCACTTATACTTTGTCCTTCCCTCTCCTCTCTTATTGATATCCTCTCGAACACATTTTCCGTATCCCCTCCTGTTATCTCTTTTGGACTCCATCTTATTCTGCTTTATAGTATTCTTGCTTCTCCTGTCCTCCCCTTTCTCACCACAATTATTTGTCTATGCAATCCACAGTTCAGTCCTCATTCATACAGCAAATCTTAACTTCACCTCCAGCCCACCCCTCTCCTATACTCTGATCTTATCCTTTCATCATACTATAACACATTCCCTAATTTTATGTGGGCTATAATTATAAGATTGTATTCAGTTTCTACTTCTTAAGGGTGTGATGTACAATGCACACGCTTCGGAGTTGTTAGTTGGATTAGTTGAAGTTTGATAGTACAGTACAGTAGTTTTTATTAATTTATTTGTATTATATTTTGTATATTTCTTTATTTATCTTTATTTTGTTTTCGTCTGAAAGTAAACAGGTGGTAGATGGGTTATCTGAAGTATGGTTGGTATCAGCTAGTTATATGTGATGGTGATTAAGATGGGCAAGTCAATAGTTGTTGAGGTTAGTATTCAGTGGTTAGAATTGGTAGTAATATGTAATCTTGCTTGTCTTTAATGTATAAGTTGTCTTGAAAGTTAAAAGTTATTTTTTTTTTTTGGGGGGGGGGAAATGTGGTAAGTATTGGAGGATCTCTTGTGGTACTGTATTTGTCAAGGTTTTGTGCAAGTATTGTATTGTAATCCATATGTTTGAGAGTCTGTTACACGTATATAGTAAGTCCTTAATGCTATGGATATTGTTATATATTTTTATTTTATATATTTTATTTTTGTATATTTATATTATATAGTATATATATTTATGTATGTATATATTTGTGTATTTATTTTATTTTGTTTTTGTCTTCTGGGGGTGGGGTGCCTCCACCCAGTCAGTTAAAGAAGGACTTGTGGGATTCAGAGTTAATTGAGATAGTAATAACCTATTTGATCCCCACGAGTCATTTCTAAGCTGCTCAAAATCGTCTAACAGTAACCACAAGCTAATGAAGAAAATCGTACTCACATGTGAAGGAGATAATATTTCTTCATCTGCCCTTTTATCGATCCGTGTGTTACCACCAGCATCTTCTAACCCCTCTCGCTGCATACCATAGCTGCACTTGTATTCAATTAAGGGGAAATGGGTCGTTTTTCTGGTCCCCTTTCTTCCTTATGTTTAGCCTCATTAGTTTTCAGATTTTAAGACTTCTGTTCATTAGTTTGGCGATTGTTCCGATTATATGACCGTTTGCCACATTTCTTTGTCAATATCAAAACTTTTCGTGTCGATTTTTTTCTGGCGAGTGCTAACGAAGAACCGGCCTTCGGCCGGGACATTTTGCTTTCGAAAAATGTACAAATTTATCTTGAAGGAGGGTCTTGGGGGCGTTTTTTTGTGTGTAAAGCTTGACTGGGGTCTAGGGAGGAAACTAAATGAATGATAGAAATATATACAAATGAACAAATAAATACGCCCATCCCCCCTTAACCCCAACCTTTACATCGTCACTCCAATTTCAGTCGCACCTTCTTCATCTCCTCCTGCATACAATCTCCCTTCTACCCGTATACACATTTAATTACGTCTGCCTCTCCACTGTCATCTTGTAAGCCCTTCCCCTTCTTCATCTTTGTGCATTCAATCTTGCCTCTACCTTTAACTTGATTACCTTTACCTCTCCAGTCCCATCATATAAATACTCTCTCGTTTGTTTCACTCATGTTATCAAAATAGTAAGCCAGACAACCCGTCGCCTTTTACTTTTCTACTTTCGTCTTCCTCCCCACAATGTTCTTAACTCTTAAAATCCAAGAACACCTCTTGCAGATACTCTTTCTTCTACCCGAATATTTAGTTACATCTGACTCTTCAAAACATTGTATACAGACTGTTGCTTCTTTATTTCTGGGCATTCAATCTCCTTTCTACCTTTGCACTGCCTTAAGTCCCACTAAATACATTTTTTACCGTTTACTTCCAATATTCCATTCATGAAACTAGCAAGGCGGACAGCCCGTCAACTTCCACTCCTCTACTTCCTGTCTCTACTTTTCTTCACTGTATCCTCTGAAAAAACGTTTTTTTTTTCTTATGTCTATCCACCCCCCAACCTACCTACCCCTTTCATTAAATCTTCCTTCTATCTGGACATTCAGGGGGGTCACCTGCTTTTTTCTCATTCTCTCCTTTTCTCTCTTTTTTGGTTTGTATCCATTCGGCCCCATTGAGCCAACTGTTTTAAGACGTTTATCCCCATCCAGGTGTCGATTTCTTCCTGGCGAGCCAGCAATGTATGGAGAAATCCGGCTTTGCCGGAGAAATGTTTCTATCGAAAAATGTACAAATTTAGCTTGCTATCAAAACAAATATATATAGGGCCTATATGTTGGCTCGCTACCGCTCGCCCGGAAAATATTGACACCTGGATGGGGGTAAACGTCTTAAAACAGTAGGCTGAATGGGGCCGAATGGATACAAGCCAAACAGAGAGGGAGAGAAAGAGAAAAAAAGCGAGGTGGGCTCCCTTAATTACCTCTTAGCCTCTTCATCCGTATTCTGTAAAGCCCCTTCTTCATCTCCCCTCGCATACAATCATCATTCTACAGGTCCATTTAATTACATATGGCCCTTCAATATCATTCTGTGAAGCCTTCCCCTTCTTCATCTCCTTGGGCTCTAGTCTTCCTTCAAGTCTTCCTTCAAGTCTTCCTTCTACTCTTTCTGTCGCATTATGTACACACCTTCTTTCTCTTCCACTTCTATATCTTTGAGTGACCTGTGGCGTATTGGTTAATGCGCTCAGCTCACAACCGAGAGGACCCTGGTTAGATTCCCGGGTAGCACGAAGCGGTTGGGCAGTCTCCTAACGCCCTATGCTTTTCTTCACCTAGTAGTAAATTTAAACTAGGTGTAATCGGTGTGTTGCGAAGTCCCACTTGCGTTAAGTGTGATGTCTCTGTCAAGCATGCATGGAATGGTATGGTATACCCATGCATTTAATTATCCTTATACCTATGCATTAATTACCTCCGTCTGTTCAGTCTCATTCCGTCTCTAAACCCTGGGGATTCCTGCATTCAGACTCCCATCTTCTCGTGCGTTAATTATCCCTGCCCATCCTATTCTACTTCCTCGATGTGAGTATCCTAGGTTCGAGTCCCTGGAGTGCCACATGTAATTGTTGATTTCATTAATTGAGTTTAGAGGTGAAGTTGGTTGGTGGAAAAAAACATAATAATTCCATCCCACTTCGATCCGTACACATAATTATTAGCTTGCGTCTTGAGTATATAATATTCTACCCGAATATTAATTACATTAGCCTCTTCGGTAGCATCCATGGTTGTTTTGTATGGTCGATTTTTGTCATTCGTTTACTATTTTTCTAGTTTCCTCCGTAGACCTCCATCAAACTAAAAAAAACAAACATGATCCCCCTCCAAGACATATTTGTAAATTTTCCTCCTAAATTACCGGTTCCCTATCTATCGCCAGGGAAGAATCGACACCTAAATGACACGAACAGTGTTAATATTGACAAAGAAGGGGCGAAAGGTCAAAACTAATGGGCCGAACGTCTTACAATCTGAAAACTAAAGGGGCTAAGCATGTGGGCGAAAGGTGTCCACAAGAACGACCCATCTCCCCTTAAAGCCCTCCTCATCTTCATTCCCCCCAATCTTCCTACTACTTGCCATACAACAATTATATATGCCTCTTCACTAACACTCTCTTCCTTTCCTCTTCTATTCGTCCTTGCCTTATATCTTCACTAACACTCTCTTCCTTTCCTCTTCTATTCGTCCTTGCCTTATATCGTCTTTCTACCCGTATGTTGATGAATGAGCCGGTGTCACACGAGCGCTTTTTCCGACAATTTTCGATGAGCGCGTTATTTTTTTCTCTCGTACTATTTTGAGGCTCTTTTGCATTGGAATCGGAAACTAGATCGAAGGTAGATTATGTTAGGGAGTTTAATGTTTATGAAACTTATATTTTAAAGCAGCCAGACAACAATTATAAAGCAGCCAGACAACAGTTATAAAGCAGCCAGACAACAATTATAAAGCAGCCAGACAACAATTATAAAGCAGCCAGACAACAATTATAAAGCAGCCAGACAACAATTATAAAGCAGCCAGACAACAATTATAAAGCAGCCAGACAACAATTATAAAGCAGCCAGACAACAATTATAAAGCAGCCAGACAACAATTATAAAGCAGCCAGACAACAATTGCCCATACAAATTGACTGATTAATGGCTTGTCTGACACCGCCTATAACTCTCATCTTCAGGAACATTTTCAATGCCACTTCTCTTCAACTTCCCCATGCATTCCGTCTTAAGGGGAGGTAATTGTTTGGGGAGGTAATTGTAGGGGAGGTAATTTGTAATTGTTGAGAATTTAAGAAATTCGTTCTTGACCTGCCTCATGTTTAGCCCCATTAGTTTTCAGATTTTACAACGAGTGGCCCATTAGTTTTTAGAACCTTTTGCCATATATTTCTTTGTCAATATTAAGAGTTTTCGTGTTATTTAGGTGTCTATTTTTTTCCTGGCGAGCTTGTATTTAAGAAAGAATAGGCCTTCGGCCGGGAAATTTTTCTACGGAAAAATTTACAAATATATCTAGAAGGGGAATCTTGGGGATGTTTTTTTAAAGCTTGATGGAGGTCTAGGGAGGAAACAAAAAAAGTAATAAATATATAAATCGACTAACAAATACGCCCTTCCCCCCCCTTATTCTACCCGTATAATAACATCAACCTCTTCAGTAGCAACCTTTTAACCCTTCCTCGTCTTCGTCCCCATCTTCCCTTTACCCCTTTATTGATTGGTTGTGCGTCTTAATTAGCCTTCTCTTCCCTTCCTCTTGTTACGTCCTGGTATATACAGTATATAAACACTGGGCTCTTTCTATTGGACTAGGTATGCGGCAACAAGCAACAACGGAAAACGCTAGATCCAACCCTTATCTATAAACCCAGGCAACAAACCACCCTAAACCGTCAAGAGTCCTGCCTGGACAACGAGGTATCCTATGACTCGGTTACAGGGTGCACGCACTATAGACTGCTGATAGTCAAGCAGGCTATATAAAAGATCACACAATTAAGTTGACTTAAAGCTTCAAGGAAAAGATAGATAACGGAATTAAATTGCAGAAACAATTTAATAACAAACTAGAAGAAAGTACATTTAACGTTACGTTAATTAATACAACTAATCACCCCTGCGTGAAAGAAGGTGAAAGCAAATAGTCCTCAAAACATCGTACAGGTAGACAAGATGCGGGTTTCTAAACTGCATGTGGCTACTGTAGGATCTGATGCTTAGCAAAGAAAGTACGTTACGGATTTAGAGAACTCTTAACTCATAAGCAGGAATAAATACTAGTGATAGGCCATACAGTGTATAATGGCATAGGTATAATTAAATAAAGGTAGCAACTCGCAACATAACCACATACAGATCTGCTTCTCACTCTTAGTCAGGCAAGCCTGCTCGGACAGAGTCTCTAAGCCACACCCTGACTCACAATGCTCACAAAAACGGTAAACTGTGGCACAATAACAAGCATACAGAGATAATAAACCCCTAGCTGTTAATCTGCCAGGCGGCAGAGGTCTAGCCTGAAGGATATAGGCTTCGGATACCCGGGCTGAGCCACCTGCTCTAGCCTAGGGACGTTCCCAGGTCTGTGCGCCAAATTACTCTAATTGAAAGGGTGCTCTCTTGAGAGACTCAGATCGCAAGTATCTGACTCTCTCCTGGCGACCCTAAAACAAAAGCAAGACGTGCTAGCGCAGTGCTGAGTGGACTAGGCAAGGGCCCTCACACAACACAAGACTAGACACACAGGGACACAGACAAGAAAATGCCCCCAGACTCCCACAGGTATCCTAGTAAAGTCGTGCGGGTCCACAGGACTCGCACCAGCAGACTTTACTTAAAGGATCGCAAAAAGCCTCCCCTCCGGTCTAGCCCCTGCTAACCTGACACAAGAACACACTAGCAAGCATGAAACCACCAAATATGAGACAACAAAAAGCTTCCTAGGTCTCATTAACAATTACGTCTCTGCATAAGGCCCAAAATCCTATCTAGTTATCTGAGAGCTCGTCGTTAATACAATAATAGATATAAGGTCTATCAAGGGGATGGGATAATTAAATAGATTGGTGAAGTAGTGGAAGGAAGGTATACAAAGTAAGAGAGAAAGTTTCTAAGTGGGGTTGAGAGGGATAGATAGCAAGGGGGTCCGAAGGGTATGACAGTGAGGTGAGCTCTGAGTCTTGAATCTGTCTGGACCCCACCTTAGGCATGCAAAATACATCCCATGCTTGGCAACACTCAACACAGTTGCCGGGTCAAAATCCTCTACCCCGTGCGTGAGTCGAAACTAAACCTAACGTTGCAATCGAATGCATGTGGCAACATCAGGCTCGTCCCAAGCTGGACTCTCCGCGCGAAGCAACGTCCCCCAGCCGGTCTCTCTCTCCCGCTCGTCTCCTCCCACTCTCACTAGACTTACATCTTATATATTATAATGAAACAATCAACTATCGAGAATAAAATATACTAAGATGCGTTGGTTAAGAATAAGGGCAGCTACAAGCTGTGAAACAACATAAGAATATCCCAGACATTAGTTACATTGTCGTAGGATATATACTAAGGAAAAGCCGGCCGGCCGGCTGCCACCAGCCGGTTTCTAAACGGCTGGGCAGCCGACGCGCGCGCATGCCCGCACGTGGCTACTATGCAGAAGCGTCACACCTCCCCCAAGATATAAGACCCTTGACTAAGTTCTTCATATCTAACAGAAAGCTTCTCATAGTACCACACACTGTTGCGACACAAGGCACTATATATAAAAAAAATAAAGACTGTTGCGCTCCACCGAGCAAGTTCAACTAACTTAGCGACAATAAGCGAAAACATTCAACTTAGATACTGCTACAACATCTTATACAAAATTCTACACGTTATAAAAATAAAGAGTTTTTATAAGGTTTTTGCTTTTTTTTCGTTTTTTTTTTGGCTGAACTACAGTGACAGCCAATTTTCCTCCACACTCAACCCTCAATCCTGTGGCAGTCTAACCAACATCATCCACCCTTGATAGACAATCCGCTATCACATTATCAGAACCGGCAATATGGCGTATGTCCAGATTATACTCCTGAAGCATGAGTGACCACCTGGTCAGCCTCATATTCCGGTTATGAAACTGATTCAAGAATTTCAGAGGGTGATGATCGGTATAAACCACTACGACTGGTCCGAAAGCAGGAACATATACATCGAAGTGCCTGAGCGCCAGCACTATCGCCAGGAGTTCTTTTTCAATTACAGAGTAATTCCTTTGTGCACTATTGAATTTTTTACTGTAAAAACTCACTGGATGTTCGATACCTTCATCATCTGTCTGTAACAAGACAGCCCCAGCCCCTACGCCACTGGCATCAGTCGCCAGCTGAAAAGGTCTGCTGAAGTCCGGGACCCTGAGTATGGGGTGGGTACATAACAGGTGTTTCACCAAGGAAAACGCCTCTGCACACTCAGGAGACCACCGGAACTTCTTGTCCTTAGATAATAAGTCAGTTAAAGGTGCAAGTACAGTCGAATAGCCTTTGATGAAGCGACGATAATAGCCTATCATACCTAGAAACCGCATGATTTGTTTCTTAGTCTTAGGCTGGGGAAACTGATCGATGGCTTTGATCTTTGTCTGTGGAGGGCACACCTGACCCATCCCCACCTCGAACCCCAGGTACAAAACTGTGGCTTTGACAAAATCGCACTAACCCAGGTTTACCACCAAACCTGCTTCATTCAGTTTATTAAAAAGCTGTCCGATGTGAGCACAGTGACTGTTAAAATCCTCGTCGTATATTATGACATCATCTAGGTACACCGTACAGTTGGGAATGTCGGCTACAATGTCGTTCATTAATTTCTGAAACGTTGCAGGGGCATTTTTCAGCCCGTATGGCATAACATGGCAACGATATGTGGCACCGTCCACCACAAACCCACACACCTCTCATGCTCGCTCAGACAAGGGCACTTGCCAATAACCCTTAACAAGGTCTATCTTAGTGAGGAACTTGGCTTTTCCTATCTTATCCACACTGTCGTCCACGCAAGGGAGAGGGTAGGCATTTGTGGGGGTTAAACCATTCAACCTGCGGAAATCTATACAAAACCGCACCTTGCCATCTGGTTTGGGCTGCAGTGTGACTGGGGAAGTCCACCTTACTGCACCCTCAGAAATCAGCCCACGTTTCAGCATATAATCCAGCTCTTCCCTAAGTGCTGGTAATTTAATAGGGGGAACACGGTATGGCACTGATTTAAAGGGCGGGTGGTCCCCAACATCGACTCGTGCACCGCTTGAGTAGTGAGGCCAGGATGCTCCGTGAAAACAGATGGGTTTGAATCAAACAAGTGCTGCACAGCTACACGCTGTTGCTCAGGCAGGTGCAATATCAACTCGTGAGCCACTTGTCTAGAATTCCCGCCCACTGATCCGCGGAAACATGACAATCCCAATTATCCTCCCCCGCAGCTTGACTGTCCCTTCCTCCTTCTCCACCACGATCGCTGCAGATCAACACCGGGACAGTGAGAGGCTCGGAGGGGCGCCTCACATACTCTTTCATCAGATTTACATGGCAAAGTTGGTTCTTTTTCTTACGATCAGGAGTAGCTACTAAATAGTCGAGATCAGAAACCTTCCTTACAACCCGATACGGACCAGAATACTTGGCAGACAAGGGGTGTCCCACCAGAGGCAGTAGTATCAGTACCTCCTGATCTACTTCAAACTCCCTCAGCTTCACCTTCTGGTCGTATCTGTCCTTCATCTGAGCTTGTGAACTCTTAAGGTTCCAAGCTCTTTAGCATTCTCTCACGGCTTTCAACTACATACTTTAGAAGCGAGCATGGCTTTGTGACTCCCTCCCAGATCTCCTTGACTATGTGGAGTATGTGACCCTGTGTCCAAAAATCAACTCGTTCGGGCTAAATCCCAAGCTCTCCCCAGGTACTTCTCTCGCAGCAAATAAAACGTATGGGAGACCTAGATCCCAGTCCTTCCCATGTTCCATGCAATAACACCGCAACATACTCTTGAGAGTCGAGTGCCACCTTTCCAAAACTCCCTGACTCTCGGGATGGTAGGCAGATGACACCACAGACACTATCCCATGTTGCTGCATGGTCTGCTTAAACAGAGCAGAAGTAAAATTGGATCCCTGATCAGACTGGATCTCCTGAGGGTAGCCATAACGAGAGAAATAGACAAGTAGATTTTTGACAACAGTCTTAGCCATCCCGTTGCGCATGGGGTAAGCATCTGGATACCGTGTTGCTACATCCATTACAGTTAGTAAAAATTTATTGCCGGCACTAGTGGGGGGCAATGGGCCAACCATATCGATAACTACTTTGCTGAAGGGCGGCCCAATGACAGGGATGGGTTGTAACGGGGCTCTCGGGATGACCTGATTGGGTTTCCCAACAACTTGACAAGTGTGACACTGTGACACCCATGACACGACACTCGCCTTTAACCCAGGCCACCAAAAAAGCTTGCTCAGAGCTGCCTCCGTCTTACGTGCCCCCAGGTGCCCTGCCAAAGGCACATCATGAGCTAATCTCAATAAGCTCTCACGGCACACCCTCGGTACTACTAACTGGTCCACTAATCCTGACCCGCCATCCCACTTTTTCTTGGGATCCTGATGTCTCCGATACAAGATCTCCTCGGACAAGAAAAAATCACCAGGCTGCGCATCCCCATCGCTCTCCAGTTCGACAGCACCCTGACTTCACCCTGACACGCCCTGACTTCAGGATCTTCCAGCTGCAAGGAACATATATCAGCAGGTGCGAGATTATCCAAGTTCATCTTAAATAATTTATTTCCACCTCCAATGTCCCGCTGAGCCATCCTTTCCTCACGCTGCGCATAACGATGCTGTCGCAGAGTCTCTTCCTTCCCTGCACCTGCACTAGCGGTGACAGGCCCCGGGGCCTCTCCAGACTCTAACATAGGTGCCAATAATGAGTCACCAAGAAACACTGCCGGCTCAAAACTCTCCAATTGACCAACACTTCCCGTTTTCTTGTGACCTTTCCTCCGCGGTTTGATAGACAGGTGGTGGCTGCAAGGCTCCGGATGTCTGAGAACGCGTCACAACACACACCATGGTTTGTACGCTACACTTCTCAACCCACTCCTGTTCCTCCCTACTAACGTCGGCCGCCTTCTCGGCAACGACCAAGGGTGAAACCTTAGAAGCAGGCACCGCAAAGTCGTTGCCGAGGAGGAGGTCGACGCCCCCAACAGGCAAGTTCTCTACAATTCCTACATCCAGCTCCTTCGCCACACCACCCACCTCCAGCTCCATCCGCACCAGCGGGTAGGACTTCGTAGCATTGATCCCCTGAACTACCACCACCCGAGCAGCGTTAATCGGTCTACCAGTAAAGTTCTTTAACAAGGTCTGAGAAGCCCCCGTATCATGCAATAGCTTAACTCCTCGCCTTTCGCCAGCCCACCTCACAAAACCATGCCCTCTATGACCCCCAAAGACGTCGCGGACAGGGTTCGAGCCTTCCGGACTCTTGAACACAGGCTGTGTCCCAACCTCTGACGAACTACCCTTGGAAAACTCAGAAGATATAGGCGACACCCCTATGCTGCGGGCCAATGACGCAACCTTGTTTGGTAGCTTGTTCGGACAAGCATTTGCAAAGTGACCCTCCTTGTGACATGCAAAGCACTCTTTACTCTTTGGTTTCCCTTGGGAGTGGGAGGTACCATTAGACTTCTTATACGGGACGGTATTTGGTTTATGTTCAGTTTTATTGTCAGTGCTAGATGGTTTTGTGTATTTATGTGTATCAAAATTCTTGGGAGGGGAAGGGGTACGATCCTTTGCACCCGACTCACTCCTAGCTGCTGCTCCGCACCCCCGAATTAATGACAGTCGGAGGTCAGCCATTTCTGCTGCCTCCTGGAGAGTTCTAGGATTTTTTTTCCTTTATATTTAATGTTAAGTCCCCGCCTGTGCACTTAAAGAACTGCTCCAAGAGAACCAGCTCACTCAACTCCTCAAAAGTAGCTGCCCTCTCAGAACGCAGCCAATGTCGTAGTGCATCAGACAAGTCCCGGGCGTGTTCTAGGAAGGTACTATCCTTGCCCTTAGTAACACCCCGAAACTTCAAGCGGTAAGTTTCTGGTTGTAACTCATAGGCCCGTAGCACAGCCTTCTTTAGCTCATCATAAACTACACAGGACTCTAAAGGTAGTGCATCATACGCTTTTAGCCCCTTTCCTAGGAGTCTTGATGAAACTAATGCTGCCCACTTTTCCTGAGGCCACTGGTGTTCCTGACACTTCTTCTCAAATCGCATAAAAAACTCAGTCACACATAATTCATCGAACACAGGAACTAGTTTAAGCAGGTGCGACAATGATTGGTCCCGATGTCTGTTACCTCCCCCAATATTTCGCCCTGTTACCTCCACTCGAGATCTCTCCAGCTCCCTGTCAGCCCGATACCTAGTAGACTCTGCCTGCAGTTCAGCCTCTTGTATAGCTGTTCTCTCGGCAGCCTCAGCCTGCACACTAGCCTGTCTCTCGGCAGCCTCAACCTGAGCTCTAGCCTGTCTTTCGGTAGCCTCAACCTGAGCTCTAGCAACCTCAACCTTGGCCATCTCAAGCTGAAACAACAAATCTGGAGTCAACCCTTGAGGAGGGGAACGTGCATTTAATGGAGAGGGTCCCTGTGATTGAATTCCACGCTGCCATTGACCATCAACTTGGGGGTATGTACTAAATTCAGGCACCCTGACATTTGATACGGGGGTAGAGTGGAGGGGGGGCTGGGGACTGGGGCCCCCAGTCGCCTCTCCACCCAGGTCTCTCCCTTCTAAACCCAATATCAAAGTCCTCAGCTGATCTTTCCTCATGCCACTTAAACCCTGGTGACCCTGAAGACCTGCCACACACTTTAAGCCATACTTATTCAGCTTCAACACCCTGGCAGCGGTAAGGGGCACCTCTAAAAATCTTCTAGCACCCTCCTCGCTATCGACTACCCACTCCGCAGGTCTTTTTCCCTCCGAGCCCGTATCGTGACCTGACCCATCACTGTGTTCTGATGTATTAGACATGTTTGTGTACTGCAGTAATTATCACGGTTATAGAATGTGCCTTATCTCCTATGCAAGTATGTATATACTAATGTTATTTAAAGTCTTTAATGTGTTATATTGGTTGCTCCAAAAAAAAACTATGTCCACTGTATTCCTCTAATCATAAGGAATCTCAAAACAAATGACCACTATATTCCTCTGTTCAGTAAATCCTATGCAAGGTCGCCATTTGTTACGTCCTGGGTTATATAAACACTGGGCTCTTTCTATTGGACTAGGTATGCGGCAACAAGCAACAGCGGAAAATGCTAGATTCAACCCTTATCTATAAACCCAGGCAACAAACCACCCTAAACCGTCAAAAGTCCTGCCTGGACAACGAGGTATCCTATGACTCGGTTACAGGGTGCACGCACTATAGACTGCTGATAGTCAAGCAGGCTATATAAAAGATCACACAATTAAGTTGACTTAAAGCTTCAAGGAAAAGATAGATAATGGAATTAAATTGCAGAAACAATTTAATAACAAACTAGAAGAAAGTACATTTAACGTTAATTTAATTAATACAACTAATCACCCCTGCGTGAAAGAAGGTGAAAGCAAACAGTCCTCAAAACATCGTACAGATAGACAAGATGCGGGTTTCTAAACTGCATGTGGCTACTGTAGGATCTGATGCTTAGCAAAGAAAGTACCTTACGGATTTAGAGAACTCTTAACTCATAAGCAGGAATAAATACTAGTGATAGGCCATACAGTGTATAATGGCATAGGTATAATTAAATAAAGGTAGCAACTCGCAACATAACCACATACAGGTGTGCTTCTCACTCTTAGTCAGGCAAGCCTGCTCGGACAGAGTCTCTAAGCCACACCCTGACTCACAATGCTCACAAAAACGGTAAACTGTGGCACAATAACAAGCATACAGAGATAATAAACCCCTAGCTGTTAATCTGCCAGGCGGCAGAGGTCTAGCCGGAAGGATATAGGCTTCGGATACCCGGGCTGAGCCACCTGCTCTAGCCTAGGGACGTTCCCAGGTCTGTGCGCCAAATTACTCTAATTGAAAGGGTGCTCTCTTGAGAGACTCAGATCGCAAGTATCTGACTCTCTCCTGGCGACCCTAAAACAAAAGCAAGACGTGCTAGCGCAGTGCTGAGTGGACTAGGCAAGGGCCCTCACACAACACAAGACTAGACACACAGGGACACAGACAAGAAAATGCCCCCAGACTCCCACGGGTATCCTAGTAAAGTCGTGCGGGTCCACAGGACTCGCACCAGCAGACTTTACTTAAAGGATCGCAAAAAGCCTCCCCTCCGGTCTAGCCCCTGCTAACCTGACACAAGAACACACTAGCAAGCATGAAACCACCAAATATGAGACAACAAAAAAGCTTCCTAGGTCTCATTAACAATTACGTCTCTGCATAAGGCCCAAAATCCTATCTAGTTATCTGAGAGCTCGTCGTTAATACAATAATAGACATAAGGTCTATCAAGGGGATGGGATAATTAAATAGATTGGTGAAGTAGTGGAAGGAAGGTATACAAAGTAAGAGAGAAAGTTTCTAAGTGGGGTTGAGAGGGATAGATATCAAGGGGGTCCGAAGGGTACGACAGTGAGGTGAGCTCTGAGTCTTGAATCTGTCTGGACCCCACCCTAGGCATGCAAAATACATCCCATGCTTGGCAACACTCAACACAGTTGCCGGGTCAAAATCCTCTACCCCGTGCGTGAGTCGAAACTAAACCTAACGTTGCAATCGAATGCATGTGGCAACATCAGGCTCGTCCCAAGCTGGACTCTCCGCGCGAAGCAACGTCCCCCAGCCGGTCTCTCTCTCCCGCTCGTCTCCTCCCACTCTCACTAGACTTACATCTTATATATTATAATGAAACAATCAACTATCGAGAATAAAATATACCAAGATGCGTTGGTTAAGAATAAGGGCAGCTACAAGCTGTGAAACAACATAAGAATATCCCAGACATTAGTTACATTGTCGTAGGATATATACTAAGGAAAAGCCGGCCGGCCGGCTGCCACCAGCCGGTTTCTAAACGGCTGGGCAGCCGACGCGCGCGCATGCCCGCACGTGGCTACTATGCAGAAGCGTCACACTCTTTACATCATTCCATCTTCCTTCCTCCCGTTCATTATCTCGCGTCAGTAGCAGGCTTCCTCATCTTCATCCCCTTACTTCCATCTTCCTTATACTCCTTTATTGATTGGTTCTGCATCTTTATTATCCTTCTCTTCCCTTCCTCTTCTACTCGGCTTGGTATTCAAGCTTCCCTCTACCTGTAAATGGCTCCTCTCGCGTCTTCAGTAGCAGTCTTCCTCGTTTTCATCCCTTTCTTACCAGCTTCCCTTTATTGATTAGTTCTGCTTCTTTATTAGCATTCACTTCCCTTCCTCTTCTACTCGGCCTGGCATCATTCCATCTTCCTTCCACCCGTACATGGCTCCTCTCACGTCTTCCATAACATTCTCTCTGCACACCCCTTTCTCTTCTATTATTAACCCTTGCATTCCATCGCATTACTACCCGTATTTTAAGAGGAGATTTGTATTTATTAGTCTTCATTTTGTAAATACTTAATATATTTATTTATTATTTTTAGTTTCCTCTCAATACCTATATCAAGCTTTACAAAATATCGCAAAAACCCCCCTTTGAGATAAATTTGTAAATTTTTCGGTAGAAAAATGTCTCGGCCCAAGGCCGGTTCCTCCTAAATTACAGGCTTGCTATCGCTCGCCAGGAAAATATTGACACCTAAATGGCACAAAAGGACTTAAAATCGCCAAACTAATGGGACTAAACGTGAGGGAGAAGGGAATTCTGAAAAAAATCCCCTTAAATACAGCAGCCTCTTCAGTAACATCCTTTAAAGCCTTTGTCGTCTCTCATTGCATTAATTTTCATCTTCCTTCTAACCATTCAGCAATTATATATGCCTCTTCATTAGTATTCTCTTCCCTTCTTCTTTTATTCGTTCTTGCATTCAATCTTTCTTGCTTAGTTCTACGTCTTCAGTAGCAATCTCTCTCTCACTTCTTTTATATTTCCCCTTGCATTCCATCTTCCTTTTAGCCGTATAATACTTACATCAGCCTAGTAATATCCTACCTTTTACTATTCTACTTCCTTCTTCCTTTCTACACTTTTCTCATCTCTCTTATCTGTCTATCCACGCCCCTACCCGGCTACCCTCACTCTATATTCCTTCTACCCTTGTATTGACTATAGCTATGTACTTTGTTCTATAGTATTCTGTAAAGACTTCTCTTCTCTACTTATCAATCTTCCTTCTACACGTAGATTGATTGTTTTTACTGCTTCAGTCGTATGCTATAGATGTATTCCTCTTATACATTCCCTAGTATTCAATCTCCCTTTTACTTATACGCTAATTACTTCACCCTCTTTAATAATATCATTTAACCCTATATGGCCGTATTCTGTTTAACTATCTATTCTACATCCCCTTGTGTTCAATCTGCCTTATATTAGTTTTCCCACTTCAATCACATCCTCTATACCTCTTCTCTTCCTTGTAATCAATAGTGTTTCTTCCCTTACATTTAATTACTTATGCCTTTCCTGTCGTATTCTCTAAAACTCTATATCTTCTTCATCCACTTGTGTTCAATCTTCCTTGTGTTACCTTTCTCCCTGAAATCATATTATCTATTAGCTCCTTGTCTTCAATTTTTTGTATTCACTTTCTCTTCTACTCGTATATTTAATTCCTTCTGTACCGGCGACGTCTTTTTAACTTTATTCTAGCTATATTTAGGTGATATTGTGCAGTTTAAGAAGAATCTGTGGTAGTAAAAATGTTTAAGTGAGATAGTTTGAAGCCTGTTAAGTGTTGGAGGCCCATTTTAAACTTAATACAATCGTCTAATTGTAGAAAGAAGGGGTTAATTGCGTTTGTCATATTTTCAAAGCCTTTTCTCTGTATCACCTCCTATATACAATAATTATTTTGAAGCCTGTACATTTAATTAGCTGAGCTTCTTCTGTCGTCTTCACAAACCCTTACTCGTTATCTCCCCCTGCATACCACCCTTACCCCTGCATTCCTTCTACCCCTCAGGGAGTATCACACGAGACCTATTATCGTCAATTTTCGATGGCCAAAATATTCGTGGTAACATTTCTGGGATCTTTTGCATTCGTATTGGAAACTAGACTAAAATTAAATATATTTGGGAGACAGAAATCTTTATAAAGAATCTTCAGAAGCTACCAAATTTGATTTGCTCGTAAAAGTTGAGAACACAAAATAAGACACTCATGTGATACCGGGTCGCATATAGCCCAACTGTATTATGGTTCGGCACCACTGGTGAGGACGGTTCTGCGCGGCCTATTTAATGGCTAACTCAGCTAAACTACCGCATATTTTACCGTAAATATGCGCGAGTTTAGCTGAGTTAGCCATTAAATAGGCCGCGCGGAATCGTTCTCACCAGTGGTGCCGAACCATAATACAGTTGGGCTATATGCTACCGGGTCAACCATTCCTATTCCCACCCCCTTTCATTCCACCTCTGTGTCCTCTTGTTTGGAGGTCCTGTAGTAAGAGAGGTCGGTCATCTTTAGTCTTTGGACGCTAGATTGGTGTCGTAATTATCAAACAATAGGGATTTTATTATATTTCGGATAATTTAGAATTTAGATCAAAAGACCAAACAATATACTGGTATCACGTACTAGTATTGCCGAACGTTTATTATGGGTATGGAGATATTTGAGTGTAAACAGTGCAAAAGACACTAGTGAGACCAGTAAGGTGGAGGTTTGCTGATCCCTATTATTAAAGGGCTTTCTACTCCTGCCCTCCCCTCCCCCCCCCCCCCCTTCCCCCTTCCCGGTCCCTTCTCCCCTCTTGTGTGTTATCCCTTCTCTATACTTCGATCGATATTTTTCTTCTCACTATTCACTTTCATTACCCTTTTGTTTGTTATGATAGTATTTCCCTACCCACCACCATCTCTCTCTCCCTCCTACCATTTACTTTAACTTTCCCTTACTCTCAGAGTCGTTATCTCTACTAGGATGAAGTCCTGGCCACCTCGTTGGGATCGTAACATACGTGACCAGTGTATCCATGTATACCGTATGTAAATTTGTTTCTCTCTCTCATTCATCAACTATTGAAGTACCATCAACAAGAATAACAACAAACAGATAGACCACTCCCTTCACTATCACCAACCCCCAATGTTCTCCACCGCCCTCATTGTACACCGAAGACAATCCCTGGTAACTTCAACAACAACCAAAACATGACCATCACCACCATACCAAAACAATTACTCCACCTCTTCTTGTAAGCCCCGAAATAAGCATTCCTCTTACTATCACCAACCAAAATATCCGTATTATCTCCAGATAAACATAAAAGAGCCACGTACAGCTCGTCCATTGGCTAACAAAAATAAAAGTTCTCCGGCCCTCTGCAGCTAAACAGAAAGAAATAGAATCATATGCTTATCACCGAACACAATCATACATCATTTTCCTTAAAGATTCCCTGTATTCACTATCGCCCCCAAAACAAGTTCCCCCTTCCCCGGCAGCTAAACCAAAAGACTTCCTTCATCAACCACTATCAGCAGCATTAAACATCAGACAGAACAGCAGGATGAGTTTCATTGGCGCTAGTTTCCTTATCACTACAATCTATCATCATCACCGACTAAAATTAGTTTTCCATCCCCCTGCAGCTAAGCCATAACAAATACTACTACCATTCATTATCTCCTAGCAAAACATATCCATCATTGTTAAGGAAACGTATTATAAAAGAACTTCTCCATCATCGACCAAAACAAGCTCTTCTTTCCCTGCAGCTAAGCCAAAAGAAGGCTCCTCTCTCCTCCCCCATCAGCAGCAATAACAGCCGACAGCACCGCGGGATGGGTCTGATGAGTTAGATTGGCTCCGGCTTTGACGCGCGGATTGGAAACAAGAGAAGGCTATTAGACGGTCCGGGAGCTGGATACCACTTGGGGGGTCCCGCCCTAATGAAATATATCATTGCTGATGCATCGCCCCTGCAGGGATGGGAGGAGCGGGGGGCTGGGGAGGGGAGACGGGGAAGAGAGAGGTGGTAGGGGATTGAGCTGGAGTGCGGACGAGGGGAAAGCAGGAAAGGGAATGAGGGAGGGGGTTGGAAGAGGGGAAGGCAGTGGTGGAAAGGGGAGCCAGGATAAAGGTAATTCCGAAAAGGGAGTAAAGGAGGGGCGGACAGTGGTGGGGAGGAGGTAGTGGTTCAAGGGAGGGTATAGGGGGAAGATAGTGGTGAGAAGGGATTGATAAGGGGAAGGGGGTTTGGAAGAGGAGATAGACTGGTGGGGAAGGGGGAAGGGAGTGAGGAGGGGCAGGGAAGGGGGCGGGGTGGGGTTAGAAAGGGGGAAAACAGTAGTGGGGAGGGTAGCGGAGGAGAGTTAGAGTTTAGTGAGGGAAGACCTTAGTGAATAAGGGGGGAGGGGGAGTGAGGTGGGGGGAGAAATGTGAAAACAGTGAGAATAGGAAAGTGTAGTGGAAAATGCGATAGGAAGTAAAAGCAGGTAAGATAATTTTTATATTTACTGTAAAGTGATGATGATGGTGATTATACTAGTGATGGTGGTGGTGACCGTGGTAATAGTTGTGATAGTGGTTGTGTACGATAACTGAAATCAATATTACCGTAGACTATATAGTATATCTCACAAATACACGTGAGATAATAAATGTGTATATACTCCCAGCCGGACTCGAATCTTTGATATTCAGAACGAGTGTCCAAGCTTTAATCCACTACACCACGGCGTGTATTTGTGAGATATATTTGATATTAATGACTCGTGTTCGGCTGGGCAAGAATAAAATGAAATCTCTGTAACCCGAGTTACGTGGGGAAACTTGTAAAAATCCCTGTATGGTATCCTGGAATATGGATCCTGCGACTTGTGCATGAATTGAAATACATTTTCTAAGTAGGATTTCCCTTCTCCTTAATATAAATAGGAACATGTTTAGTTTCCTTTATCACGCCGTGGTGTAGTGGATTAAAACTTGGACATTCGTTCTGAATGTCGGAGGTTTGAGTCCGGCTGGGAATTTATAAACCTTTATTACCTCACGTGTATTTGTGAGATATATATATATATATATATATATACAGTATATATATACAGGGTATATATAATTTGTCTATATGTATGAAGGAGACAAAAGGCAAAGCTGTCTGCAACAAGTGTCCCCCCCTCCCCCCAAGACTGAAAGAGTGATAGCCAAAATCTAGGTATGGTACGTTAGAGGTAATTTAGGTGTGTTGGAAAGAAGTGTGGTGTGCTTATTAACCCCTACTGAACCAGAGGGTATTACTATAAATGTACCCTCCAGTACCAGGCAATGTGGCCAAAATGGCTTCAGAATCGAGAAAGAACACCCTCTTACCTCGAAAGTTGGAGGAATACTGACCCAGCAAGCCTGTGGGAGCTTGTATGTAGGCTGAGAAGTGTTGCAAACGTCCCAGAACAGTGCGTACAAGTCGTGGTACCAGGTACCGCTCGATACGGGCAGTTACAAGGACCGCATATTATGGACGAACGTCGTCCGTCGCTGGTACTGACGAAGGACATTTTTACTATCGGCCAATGTCCGTTGCTGGTATAGTACGGGTTAAGTGTAGTGAAATGAATAGGAGGATGAGGTGTTTGTTAGAGTTAGCTGGGTTTCTCTCTGTGTAGGTGAGGCACAAATAGAAACAGTCGGGGAAGCCAGGCAAATGAAACAGGAGTTCCAGTAACTCCTTATTTTATGCCTATGTAGCCTCCCCTGGGCCTTGCTCGATTGGTGCCTACAATCTCCCCCATATATATATATATATATATATATATATATATATATATATATATATATATATATATATATATATATACACACACACACACGGTATATAGAATGATACTGTGTGTCTTACATTATCACGGCCGGCCGAAATATTTATCGTCGTCGTCCGTCTGTTCGAAACCTCCTCCTAGACCTTTATATGGATTTTAACCAAAATGTACACGAACAATCGGTGGGTCATTGCGATGGTTATTCAAAAAAGTATTTTTCGCTCAATAGTAAAGGTCCTTGGTAAAAAAAAATATCCCCCATCTACCCCCCTTCACTTCTGTAGGGGTGGCATAGTATTGTAGGCTAATCACCTATAGACTATCTGTATGTCTTTGCGTATCCCATAGGGGCACACATTCTTCAGTGGCAGCATTGAGAATGATGGCGTTGTGTGTGTTTGTGCCCCATCCATAGGTACATACAGGAGTGATGATAATGGTGATTATGGTAGTAGTTATGATGGTGGTGATCTGTAGTGATGATGATGGTGATTATGGTATTGCTTTTGAAAGTAGTTGTGATAGTGGTGGTGATAATAGTAGTGATGATGGTGATAGTAGTAGGAATGGTGGTGATTGTGGTAGTGATGATGGTGATAGAAATATATATTAACCCAGTTAAAAATATAATACATTTTTATGTAACAAAGAAACCTCATCTGGATTGACAGATAGTCGAACCACAAGTCACGGCTACTTTTCATCGCTAACGTCGAGGATCTTTCATAAGAAAAGGTTGAATGACAAGGATAGGTTAGATCTGTTGTAGAGAAGACAATTTTCTGACAAGTTGAGCAGCAGAATGACAACCCAGAAGACTAGAAATAAAAGGTAGTGAACAAAAAAACAGAATAGATGTGATTTGAATGACCAGAGAGACCCGGGTCGGCGGAGTTCAAGTTGGGGTGTGTGGAAGGGAAGGTGGTACAGGTGAAAGAAGTAGTGGTGAGGGTGGAAGATATGGAACATGTGGATGGGGTGGGAAGTTGGGGTGTGTGGAAGGGTAGGTGGTAGTGTTGAATGGAAAGGTGAAAGAGGCAGTGGTGAGGGTGGAGGAGATAAAGCTTGTGGTGTAGGTGGAGGGAGTGGGAAGTTGGGGTGTGTGGAAGGGTAGGTGGTACTGTTGAATGAAAAGGTGAAAGTGGCGATGGTGAGAGTGGAAGAGATGGAACTTGTGGAGGGGTTGGGTAATTGGACTGTGTAAGGGAAGGTGGTGGTTAAGGAAAAAGTGGAATAGTTCGTGGTCAGGGCAGAAGTTAGAGCTTGTGGTGGTGGTGGACGAGGAGGTTGTGGTGGAGGGGACGGTGGAAGTGGGAATGTGGTGTGTATGGAAGGAAAGGTGTTGGTCAATGGAGAGGTGTATAGAGGCCTAGGTGGTGAGGGTGGAAGATGTGGAGCTTGTGGTGGTGGATGAAGAGGTGGTGAGGGTTGAATAAATGAAGCCTGTGATGGTGCTGGTGGTGAATAACGATGGATTTGATGGTGGGGAGGGTGGAGGAGATGGCGCTTGTGATGGTGATGGAGGGGAAGATTGTGGTAGTGAGATAATATGTAGAAGATGAGGTGGTGATTAGGGCGAGTTTAGAAATAGCCCATCCTCAGGTAGGTCATAAAGAACTTCAGCAATCCATCTGATAATTTTACCATTTGGGATGAATCAGACAGTTAATGTGTAGAAATTCATAGCCTGTGTCAAGTCCCACCCCCCACCCACTCCGTGTAATGGTTAGAGTGTTTAAGGCATGTATGTGGTATCCCAAGTTCGAATCCCGGGAGGATCACATGCTATCATTAATTTCATTGGGAGGTGTTTGGTGTTAGGAGTGAATTTAATTAGTTAGATTATTTCTATAGGTTCAGGAACAGTTCGTAGTGAGATCGGTCCTTTGATATCTGTACCCCATAAATTGTTCTTTCCTCTCACATAAGCATTACACTATTCAGTGTGCAGTTGGGTCTGACTGTATGATTAGATTGATATACAGTATTCGATAAATGGAGATTAATCATAGTTATGTATTTAACCTTTAACTGTCTTGGTGGTGTAATGGTTAGAGTGATAAAGATCTGTATGATTGTGGTATCCCAGGTTCGAATCCCGGGAGGATCACATGCTTTCATTATTTTCATTAGGAGGTGTTTGGTGTTGGAAGTGAAATTAATTAATTAGAGTACTACTCTGCTTTTGTCATGATGTTGTCATTTCATCGTCTGTATTTTATTTGCTTTTATCTCTTAGTACCGGGTATTATATTTAAGGCTTTCGTTTACCTGCGTCTCGCATTCTCATATTTTTTTTCTCACCTCTCATATTTTCCTCCTCTTTATTTACCTCCTCCTCCTTGGTTTCCTCCTCTCCCTTCTCCTGCTCTTGTTCCTCTACTTCCTCTAAAGGCTGCGTCATACAGAACTCGAATCCACCAGAACCCACCGGAATGAATTCAAAAATTCAAATTTTAGCCACTTCTTCCCCATTCTGGTCTATTCTTGTAAGTGTTCGGGTTAGATTCTAGTCTATTCTTGTGTTTCGAGTGATGTTCTAGTCACTCGATTGATCGAGTGAGTGAGCAAACAGTTAGTGCATGCGTTAACTTTCTACGATTTATCAAGTGAAAAATCCGTTAAAAATTATCGAGTTCCATTCTAGTCTTATCCTGGTCGCATTCTACCTATTCTGGTCATGTTCTGATGTAATTTTTATAGTCGATGCCGACTCGAATTACTTTAATGTAACTGGATGCCACTCGATAATGACCGGAAGTCAACTGGATGACAAGTTTATTATTCCACTTTAAAATTGAATGTAATGGAATGAGAGTTGAATATAACCCGAATTAAGAAGAATACAACTGGATGCCGACTAGAATATGACTGGTAGATGACTGCATACTTGCTTGATGTATCGAGTGTACACTGGATATCGACTCGAACATGACTAGAAGTACTAGAATACAAGTGGAATCCAACTAGAAGGTAACTGGAATACAACCAGAATATAACTCGACTAGGTGCGGCCCCAAATATATAACGGATTGAGAAAAAAAAAAAAAATAATAATAAATACAATAAAATATAAAATCGGCCCTATACGAGGCCATTGTATTTCAAGTAGTACCTGGAATCAAACTTACTCATCTAACTCTCCACACCTTAACTCCGGCTTCCCCTCAGTTGTGTCTACCAATGAAAAGTGTTCTTCCTTCACCCCAGCTGTGTGAGTTAAGGGGGTAGGGTTACTTTTTGGTCTATTTTTTTATTTAGCCTATATATATTTTTTTGTTTTTACTTTCTTCTCTAGACATCCATCAAAGCTTAAAAAACACTCAATTCGAGATTAATTTGTACATTTTTCGGTAGAAAAGTGTCCCAGCCGATGGCCAGTTCCTCCTAAAGTTACAGGCTCGCTATCGCTCGCCAGGAAATAAACCTATGCCTAAATGGCACGAAAGGTCTTAATATTAACAAAGAAATAGGGCAATTTTTTTATAACCGCCAAACTAATGGAATGAACGCCAAACTAATGGAATGAACGTCATAACATCTCAAAAACTAATGGGGCTAAACATGAGGGAGAAGGGGGTCCAGAAAAACCCTATCTCCACCCCCCCCCCTCCCCTCGTATAAGTGTAAGTGTATGTGTGTGTATGTGATTGAAAGTGCTATGTTGCCGTGGTGAGTGCCCTGTTACTACTGGTGTGCCTGTGAACCAATCCTCCCTTTATATACTCAAAAGTTCCTCATCGAGTCACCTTCTGCCTATTCGAGTCACGTTCCACTTACGTTCGAGTTACGTTCAACTTAGTTCCACTTACGTTGGACTTAACTTCATGTAATTCTGGTCATGATATACTGACATTCCGGTCTCATTCTGGTCATTCGAGTTGCATTCGACTTGGGATCGAATAGTCTTCTTTCCACATCCGGTTTCCTTCGAGTCACTTACTGGTTAACATCGACTCATATTTGGGTTACATTAGAGTCCATCGAGTTACGTTCGAGTTACATTCCGGTCATTGACGGGTCGCATTCTACTCTGAAGTCACACTCGATTAAGGCCGCGTAATTCTCGTCAATTCCGGTGAAAAGTACGATTCCAGTGGGTTCTGGTGGATTCGAGTTCTGTATGACACGGCCTTAACTCGCCTCTTCTTTCTGCTGTTCTTCCTCCTTCTGCTTCTCTCCCTCTTCTGCCCCTCTCCTCCTCTACCTTCTCTTCCTCTCTTCCCCTTTCTGTTGTTCTTCCTCCTTCTCCTGCTTCTTTCTCTCTTCCTTCCCCTCTCCTTCTCTACTTTATCTTCCCCTTTATGCTGTTCTTCCTCCTCCTGCTTTCCCTCTAATCCTGTTATTCCTCCTTCTCTCCCCCCCCTTCTCCTGCTCCTCCTTCCTCTCCTCCTCCTCCTGCTCCTCCTTCCTCTCCTCCTCCTCCTCCTCCTCCTCCTCCTCCTCCTCCTCCTCCTCCTCATAGTCCCGTGACAGCATGATGTTAGTCGTCCCCTGAACACGGCAGACTACCTTATGTATGATGCCCGAGACCAGGGGGGAGGAGGAGGAGGGGTGAAGGGAGGAGGAGGAGGAGTAGGAGTAGTAGGAGGAGTGAGGAGGAAGGGAGGAGGAGGAGGAGATGAAGTACTGGAAGAAGAAATACAAATGGAAGATGGAGGAGTAATGGACATGTACAAGAAGAGGAATATGGATTAGACTAGTTGGAATGAGGAGGAAGAGGAACTAGTAGATCAATAAAGAGTAGGGAAGGAGTAGAGAGAGAGTGAGAGTGAGTGAGAGAGAGTTAAGATACGTGAAAGAGCCATGTGGGATGGAGATGCGACAAGGAAGTGAACACAATGGAGAACATGATTGTGAGGTGTGAAGAGAAGAATAACATTAAGAAATATAAGTAAAACGAAAATATATGGATGTAAAGGAAGCATGGGTGGGAAGGAGAGAGAAAATATGAAAGTGGATGAAGAAGAGGATATCTGCGAGAGAGGGCGGAAGGGGAATACAAGTTGTAAGAAAACTGGAGAATAAAAATAAATAAAAATATAATAAAATAGAATAACAAACTTGAGGTATAGTGTACGTGAACTTAAAATATACCCTTAATTATATATTGCTCAGCAAAATATAATTCAATATACAGCATCCGAATTGACTGAACAATGAAAACTAGTGCGGGAGAGCGATGTGCCCTCTCTTGCTGCTCATCCGACACTGAATGACGCGTCAAGATTCCTCCCTTTTAATACCTGTGACCTCATTCTCACATTTGTCATACCATTCACTTTAATTACCTTCACTGCTGTATTTAAAGATTCAGTACCTAATGCTGTTAATCATTTGTGTAAGCTTCACCACGAACGGATTATCTTTAAGGGGGGGGGGGGGTCACCGTTTTTTTTTTATCTTTCTCTCCTTTTCTCTCTTTCCCTGCGTTATATCCATTCGGCCCCATTCAGCCAACTGTTTTAAGACGTTTATCCCCATCCAGGTGTCTAGTTCTTCCTGGCGAGCGATAGCGAGCCAGCATTGTATGGAGAAATCCGGCTTCGCTGGAGACATTTTTCTATCGAAAAATGTACAAATTTAGCTTGCCGTCAAAATAAATATATATATATATATATATATATGTGCTGGCTCGCTACCGCTCGCCAGGAAAATATTAACACCTGGATGGGGGTAAACGTCTTAAAACAGTAGGCTGAATGGGGCTGAATGGATACAAGCCAAAGAGAGGGAGAGAAAGAGAAAACAAAAAAGCGAGGTGGGCTCCCTTAAATGGTAAATACATCTTTGGCTAAATAATATTGCCACATTTCAGTGTTATTAAGGGGGAGGGAGGTACTCACATTTTATGGATCCCCTATATAGCTTCTCCCTCGTGTATAGACCGATTACTTTTTTCGATTTTAAGACGTTCGTTCACTAGTATGGCGATTTTGAAACCTTTCGAAACCTTTCGCCCCATTACTTTATCAATATTATGACCTTTCGTGCCGTTTAGGTGTCGAATTTTCTCCTGGCGAGCGAGAGCGAGCCTGTAATTTTTGAAGGAATCGGCCTTCGGCCGGGAATTTTTTCTACCGAAAAATGTACAAATATATCCATGAAAGGGGGCATAGGGGGTGTTTTTTATGTCTTTAACTTGATGGAGGTCTAACGAGGAAACTCAAAATTAAATAAATAATTGAATAAGTAGCCCCCAAAAAGAAGCACTACCCCCTGAACTGTGATGATGTAGTTGTTTAGATATAGAAATGATTGGAAGCCTAGAAAGAAGGATGTATACCAAGATTAATTTATAGACATATTTTCTCTATTAACCCCTTCTGTACCGGCGACGTCTCTTTTAATCTTATTCTTGCTACTATTAGACAGTTTTCTTCAGTTTAAAAAGGGCCTCCAGCAACTAACAGGCTTCGAATTATCTCACTTTACTCTTTTTACTGCCATAGATCCTTCTTAAGCTGCACAAAATCGTCTGAATATAACTAGAATCAAATGAAAAGACGTCGCCGGTACAGAAGGGGGTAAGTTTTCCATAGTTTTAGCAACAATTTCTAGTGTATGTATACTGTATATTTCCTTTTGTCGGTGCCTCGTAAATACTATTTGACAGGAGAGCCTATTGAGGCAGACGAAAAAGAAATTAATAAATTTAGAGATAAACGGATATATAAAGATACAGGTAATAGTGTTAAAAGCCCACGTACCTGGGATACGTTTTTGGAGTGCAAATTATCTTATATTAACTGGAAGACTAAGGCTAGAACAGAGTACATGATCACGGTACAGTATATAAGGTTTATATATAATTACAACTCAGAGTAAAATGACAGTAAAAGTTAAGGAGAGTATACAAGAATCAATATTATTTGGAGTGAGGTTAACATTTGCATACAGTATGTACAAATCATAGTATAGTGGTACCTGGACGAGAACAGGAAATATAAGGAAAGGGAAAGTGAGCTGGGAATGACTAAGTATTTATCAGAGTGGTGGTGTTAGTGTATTGACATTAAGTGAAGAGATATGTACATTGTACATGTACAGTGTATACTTAGTAGTACACACAGAACATTCTATAGAACATATAACATATGTATATAGTCTTCTTATATCAAACAAGGGATACTATGTGTATTGTTGAATTTCAGGATGAGTAGGGATCTCGTTTAAAAAAGAACAATAATATCGCGGAATTGTACTTTGCTTCTTATCTCAGAAGGATGAGGTTTTCCAGGAGTTTCGGGCAAGGCAGTACTCTAGCTTCTTTTCCTCTTCTTCTGTCTCTTCTTCTCTGGGGAGTACAGCTAAGTGGTTGTTGGGTCGCCTATTATCTTCTTTCTCCGAGTTCCTTTGCTGCACTCGGTGAAGGAGCCACTTTGTCAGACGAACAAATGCGCACTGGCTCCTCGACAAAAGAGTTTGCTGGTGCAGTGTTCTGAGGTAGCAAAACTGGGGGTTTGACAGTACTCTGAAGCAGCAATACTGGGTGAGAAACCTGAGGTAGCAAATTTCTACAGTCCTGAGGTAGCGAGTCTTTGGGTTTTCTGATGTTCCTATAACCCATTATCCTGAGGTAACGATTGCCATACAACCTGGGGAAGCGCTGGAGCTAGGAAGCTGTTGAATAGTCGTTTCATCTCGGCTTCTATTCTCTTTTGGTGTCTCCAGCTGGGATTTGGCTTCCAGGGAAGAGGAGCCATAGGTAGCCTAATAATAGGGTTGGATTTGGGCCCTTTTGTCACAGGTTTGTCAGGTGAAGGAATCAGAAGGATTAATTGGCATGAAACAGGTGGAGATAACCTTAATTTTCTTCTGCTCTGGCTGACTCTGGTGTTGTTGGTTGGTATGGGAGACTGCAGTGTTGTTGCTGGCTTTCTCCTACTTCCTCGGGGTGTTTGGTAAAAGTGTGATGAGTGGCAGAGTATCTTGTAGCGTTGTTATGAAGGGTGGTATTGTTGGTTGCGCTGGAAGTGGTGATCTGGCGGTGTGTGCAATGCGGCCTGGAGTTGTTGATTCTGGCATAACTCTTTCCTCTCTTATGACGAAGTTACGACCTTGTGCCTTCAGTTTGTACTTACTAGATGTTCCATGGTTGAGTAGTATGGCATCAGATGTTGTAGGAGTAGGTACCAACTTCTCGTGAAGTCGGCTGGGATTTCTTGTCTCTGGACGATGGGAAGGTGGTTGGGGTGTGGGTAATTCTGCAGGTGGTCCAATATTTATTGGGGGTAACACAACTTTTGCTGAGGTCCCTCTGCGGGGTGCCAGAAGATGTATTGGACGTAGATCATCTTGTTGGTGGTGGCCTGAGTCGAGGTGGAGAGGCGGCTGGGTGGAGGAAGTAGAGGTGTTATTGCTGTCATGGTCATTGGCTGACTAATAACCTTTGACCTGAGGCTGGGGACTACATAAAGTGGTGAGGACGCAAAAATACAATGAGCAAGACCTAAGCGGGTGGGATGGATGGATAGGCAGCCTGATCTTGTGATAGTTGTGTTTGTATGGGTGGGATTTGTGCACTTGGAAGAGGAGGAGTAGGTGTAGGAGTGGGTGAGTGTGGTGGTGGAGATGGGGGTTCAGGTGGTAAGGTTGGTTGTTAGGAAGAAATTAAGTGTTTTATGGGTGGGGAAGGGTTAGAAGGGGTTTCTGGTGGGGTTTGGTCTGTGTTTGAGCGAGAGAAATATTCGGTGCATACATTCACAAATGTAATATCCTTTTCGCCAGTAAGGAAATGAGTATGAGAGATGACATATCCCATTAGCTTGGGCAACTCGGCCCAGATTTTTCCAGAGAATTTGGGAGAGTTTTATGAATGTTTAATGTATTTCAACAATGATAATGACGCATTGGTATGCGTCGTGAGGAGGTAGGGGGTCAAACACGTTGACTGCCAATAATTGCCATGGTTTTTCAACAGTGAGAGATCCAGAGGTACCTTTAGTATGGGATATATCTTTACCTCTGGCGCAAGGCAGGCAGGTATCAGTGACACGTAGGCTATTCAGTAGCCTGTACTTCTTGCAAGGTCCTGATATTATCGATTGAAGCTTCGAGATTTTGGGTGCTTCATCTGTACCGCACAAGATGGTCACAGTGGAGCTTCATGGTGTTGGTTGCTTTCTTTCTGCCACAATAGAGGACGACTCCTGATTATTTTAGACACGTAGCTAGAATATTTATAGAACAGCAGGAACGATCAGGTCACCTCAGAAAAATCCCTGATGTTTGAGATAGACTCGTCTGAGGTCCTTTTGGTCTGCAGTCCACCACGCTATCCACTGTGTTATCGCCTTACCTGAAATTATGTTATATTTGTTTGCTTCACTGAATTTATTACTTCAACATTACCATTGATATTGAATATTCTTAGGAATGATAAAACATAACCATGCTCGATATATCAATAACATTATGAACAGTATTTACTCATGACTGGAATAATTCTTGTAATGCTCTATTTTTCTTGCTCTTTTCAGGTAAGATACATTAACCTGCCTTGTGTTTGTATTCTGATGCATTGATTGGCGAGTGAGGTAAGTGAGAGAGAGAGTAACATTTATTCCTGTTAGTAGTAGGACACATTTGTTTTCGTATTTTTCTAACTAACAATAACCGATTTTACTGGAAGGCTCTTTTGAAATCAAAGGGGTACTTACGATCTCGATTTATTCTGTGATTTCCAAAATTCCCTCCTAAGCTTTATTACTGTATATCGTCTAAATGTAAGATGAATAGAAGGAAATAACGTGTCTTCGTATACTGAAATATATATATATATATATATATATATATATATATATATATATATATATATATATATATATATATATATATATATATATATATATATATATGAGAGAGAGAGGGAGAGAGGAGAGAGATATAATAATTGGTGTCAGGAGAAAGTGATGCCTTTTCCATGTCAAGCAGTCACAGCTCCTCCACCCTGACTTGACACCAATTTCCTCTCTATTATAAGCTCTTTTATCTCTATTTTTACCTCCGTCGCGTAAGTGAGCGATTGTATATGAATCAAAGGCTCACACTTTTTCGTGCTCTTGTTGAACCGGATAAGAAAGTGTTCTCAGGATTCAACAAAGGTTGAGTAAACGAGTGTAAGATACTATATATGGACCCTAGACTCACTTTTCGTTCCCTTATTGTAGTTGTTGAAGTTCTTGTTGTTGTTGTTGGAGTGGTTTAAAAACTGGATCTTGGGCAAAATTCAACAAAGATCAAGTACGATCAAGTAATTTGAGTGATCAGCCCATTTGATTGCTTGGACCAATTCGACCTATTGAGGCCACATACCTGGGATATGTCGATTAACCTTTTAGGGGTGCGATGTATCTTATAAGACTATGGCTAGAACAGAGTACACGGTCACTGTATATAAGGTGGATGGGATTCGTTAGTCTTCGTCGACAACCCATCTAGGGGAGACAACTTATAAATATCCGGATGGGTGGGACTTGTTAGCTTTGGTCGGCAACTCATTTAGCGGAGTAAATCCTACAGCACATGACCAAGATTGATATCCATTTATCGAATACTGGATATTAATTTAATCATGTACTGTACCCAACTGTACTATGAATAGCCTAATATATAGAAATCCTACTAATAAACAATAAGATTAAACTATATCTATAGTATCCCTCTGACTCGCAAAGACCCAGTCATGTTCAATACAATTGTCTAATAATAGCTAGAATAAAATTACCAAATGCGTCGACTTTACTGAAAAAATTACTCTTTTGATTAACATTAGGCATTATTTTCTGTTTGGAACTACCAACGTAGTCGAGCGGTTAACCCTATTTGGGCCGAGGAAGATCTTTTTGAGATTCCCTGTTTTAATCCATTAGTTTGGAAACTTTAAGACATTTCACTGAATAAGGTTGGTGATAATATGACGCTTCATTCCATTCAGGTATTGCATTTTTTTTCTGGGCGAGCGATAGCGAGCCTGTAACTTAAAATAATTTGGCCTTCGGTCGGGATTTTTTTCTCGAAAAATTAAACAAAAATACCTTAAAAGGAGTCTGGGTAGTCAATTCTTAGTTTGAAGGAAGTCTGGGAACACGTTTTTGTTAGCCTAGGGGACAAATGATAATACATTGCTTGACAATGGCTAAAGCAAGCAAAATACTCAAATTAAACAAAACATCTTCACCCTTAAGACGTCGGACTAGATAGTGTTAAGAGAAGTCGTCCTCTGCTATTTGTTAATGTAGCTTGGGTAATATATGGTATATACCGGGATGTTTTATATATTAAAATGTCTAATCTAGTGATTAGTTTTACACATTAACTCTGCTCTCTTTCTCTCTCTCTCTGTGTGTGTGTGTGTGTGTGCTTTACATTTCTTGTCCTCAAGTCGGTAGCAACTACTATTATAGATTTATGGCCAGACTGCCTTGCAAGGTCTAGGTATCTACAATATGTAACTTTATGCAACTCTTTTTATCTCTTTCATTGATGTACATCATTACATGTGAAGGGTTTTCCAGTTAACAATATTTTCGGGTTAGTCTTATCTCAACATACTGTATTGCTTGCATTGACTTTGCTTGAGTAGACTTAGCCAATTATATACAATTTCCCACATGAATTACTAATTTAATATGTGGAATGAACACTAGTATGTTCGAATTATTTCAAGACTAGTTTGGTATGCAGCAGTTAATTAATATGATTACTTGACGGTTTTATAATATATTGTTCTTGTAAGTCAATTCTACTACTATTACTTACATACATAGAATCACGGAGTGAACACGAAGTCAAATGGTCAAAAGTACATCCTCAAATAACAGGTACCGGTAGTGATATAAGAAATGGACAAACTAAACCCACGTATTAATAATAGTTTTATTGTAAAGACCAAGACCAATAATATTATTGGTCTTGGTAAAGACAAAAGACACGACGGTTTCGGCTTATCTTCAGCCCTATTCATGTGAAGAGAGATCAAGATTAACCGAATTGACGTGTCAATACAACAAACATTATTTGGGGTTATATGTTTTCTAGTTCTGCATTGACGGCACTGTATTTTTTCACTCTAACTGATATTATTATTGACTTGTATTTAGTGTGTGCAAGTATTATATCCATGTTTCATTCTATGGGACAGTTAATATAGGTTACGGTATGCATTCTGTCTGTCTGTCTATATGTGTACAGCAACTATCTATTAATCTACAGTACCGGTACATATATAATCTATTATATATTATCATTGGCTACTTTTATTCCTTATCTTAACACCTTACGAGCGGCCTAGGCGGTAATTAATATGTACCGCCCAGCGGGGTGTTTTTACTCTAAATAGGGTTGTTTACATGATCATTTTCATGCCTAAATAAGACCCAGAGTGTAAAACAAGTATCTATCCCTGAAAGGACATAAACAGAGCTTTCCAATGACACCCCAACCATCCTTGTACGACCACTGGTTTTCTTGCAACGATCGCGCAACACGAGTGCAAAAACCATGTAATTAGGTACTTTCCCTACATAATTCCCTGTGTAGCGAGTGTGAGGGGGGATGGAAGGGTGGTTTTCACTTCAGTTGGCCCACCGCGGTGGTGGGCGGCGGTCATAGCCGTACTACGCTCCTCACACCGCTCAGCTCTCTCTCTCTGCAACATTACGTGCTGAAAATGGAACACGACATAAGTTGTGAACTGCCACTTAGTCCAAATTTATTTCACACGACATAAGTTGCGCGCCGCCAAAGAAGGGTTAATATTTTTTTCTTTCAAAAAAACGTTCGTCCTCATTCGATCCATTTCTTTCTTTTTCCTTTCTTACATATGTATTCATGTCCTTTTGTGTTCTTACTATTTTCCTCTCTCCTCTCTATTTGTTATTAACCCCTTCAGGATTCGAGGACACTGTTCTTCATTTGAATTTGGTTTTAATTACATTAATTTATTCAACTTAGGAAATGATTGTGAGTGCCTGAGGGTTCATTACAACACATTATATCCCTTCAATACACAGAGGGCCTTCCAAAGCTGAGTGAAATCGTGTAATGTAAGCAAGAATAACAAAAAAGACGCCATGATATTGAAAGGGTTGGCGATAAATACATTGTTGTATTTTCTCGACGGTTTATACTTTCTGCTACATGGATGATCTTTTGGCCTCTCCTTTGTATTTCCATTTTTTCTACGTACCGTACTATCTTTTAGTCTTGTCGTTTTTCTTTCCATTTTAATATGCCATAACGATGTTCTACAGTATGCGTTAATTTGTAATATATATGTTCTTCTTATGAACATTCTTCCTTCTATATGTGCTCCTTCATTCATCAGTTGGTTTCCTGTCTTTCTTCTTTTTCTTTAATTGTTATAAATTATAAAAAATGTTCCTCCTCTTCTCCAGGTTCTTTCTTCTCTTCTGTTTATTATGTTTATTCGAATTGCCCTTTCTTCTTTTTTGTCATTTCCTGCCTTTCTGTAATTCATCACAATTCTTTTTCATATTGTCATGTTTCTCTTATTTCTACACTTCATACTCTTCATGTCCTTGTTGCTTTATATTTCTCCTATCTTCCTGCTTTCTCCTCTCTCCTGCTCCTCTTCTTCTTCCACCACCTCCTCCTCCTGAACTTCCTCCTCCTCCTCTGCCCTCCCTATTTCTCCTCCCACCCTCCCTCTCTCCCTCCCGACGTATCCACAAAAGCTTTTACCACAGAGAACGCGTCTCACTCACTAGCTAAAATGGAGAGAGAGAGAGAGAGAGAGAGAGAGAGAGAGTGAGAGGGAGAGAGAGAGAGAGAGAGAGAGAGAGAGAGAGAGAGAGAGAGAGAGAGAGAGAGAGAGAGAGAGAGAGAGAGAGAGAGGGAGAGAGAGAGAGAGAGAGAGAGAGAGAGAGAGAGAGAGAGAGAGAGAGAGAGAGAGAGAGAGAGAGAGAGAGAGAGAGAGAGAGAGAGAGAGAGAGAGAGAGAGAGAGAGAGAGAGAGAGAGAGAGAGAGAGAGATGCTTTTAAATACAATTGTTTGTGATAATTCTACATAATAAGTAATTCCATTTGTTATTATGAAGTGATAAATACTCTATTCATGCGATGTAGGTATTTTTCAGTACCTGGTGTGTTAATTGTGTAACTTGGTATGTCAATTGTGTATACATCTGGTATTTTTGGTGAAACTAGAAGTTAGGAAAGCCTGGGAAAACACAATGAGAAAATGTGACGTGAAATGGTACCATTTTAAATATATACATAATTGCTACTCCAGGGTGTTAAACCAAACCCAGATCATAATAGATACAGCAAACGAAAAAGAGGCACAGGGGTGAGTATTTTAAAGTCCCACAGTTGTTTTTAAATATACAGTATATAATAAACAAGCTACCACTTTCTTCATATACCGGTAGATAAGGGTACAAAGGAGTACAAAGGAAATCAAGCAACAACAGATCTAGTGACTCTTCTATGGCTGCTTGTCCTCCAAAACACTGAGGATCAAGTGTCCAAACAGTGGTTTAGAGTGGGTAAGGGAACATTGGAAAGGGAACTACTGCCCTGGAACTAATGTCCGTGGCAGGATTAGGAAGTTAGTAGGGGACAGATGGGTTAGTAACTGAGGGGAGGATAAAATAAAGTTATTAATTTACAAACGCAATCAGTCGCGGGTTTGATGCGAGATATTTGTCTAGGCGAAGTTTAAATGAATCAACGGTGCTGCAGTCTATGACATCTCGGGGAAGCCCATTCCATAAGTTGACAACTCGATTGAAGAAGAAATTCTTAGCTTCGTGTGAGTTAAAATATTTACCAATAATTTTGCAACCGTTTCCCCGTGTGTAATTAGATTGGTCGATAGTGAAGTACTTACTACAGTTCATATTGTCGATGCCTTTGATGATTTTGAACACTTTAATTAAGTCGCCTCTCAATCTGCGCTGGGTTAAAGGAAATAAATTTAATTCTCTAAGACGCTCCTCGTATGGTTTGTTCTTTAGGCTAGGTATCATTTTGGTAACTCTACGTTGAACTCGTTCTAGCTTGTCTATATCTTTTTGGTAATAAGGGCACAGGATTGAACGCAGTATTCAAGAAGAGGGCGGACTAAGGAATTGTAAAGGGTTAGGATAACGTCTTTGGATTTATGCTCAGATAACCTACCTATAAAGCCAATTATTTTGTTTGCCTTCTTAACAACTTCTGAACATTGTTGACTCGGTTTTAGGTTACTAGATATTGTTACTCCCAGATCGGTTTCTCTGTTTATATTCTTTAGCTGAGTGCCATTCATCAAATAGTTTGCTTTCTCATTTTGATATCCGATATGTAGCACTTTACATTTATCCGCATTGAAACTCATTTGCCAAATTTGGGCCCAACATGACAACTTATCTAGATTGTGTTGCATATCATCAACTTGTTCTTTTGAGAGTATGCTATTTGCAATTTTTGTATCGTCAGCAAATTTTGAGATTGTACAGGTGAGACCCTCATCTATGTCGTTGATGTAAATTATAAAGATAATTGGTCCTAGTACCGATCCCTGGGGTACCCCGCTACTTACATTGGTCCATTTAGATGCCTTACCATTTATGACTACTCTTTGCTTTCTGTCGCTGAGCCAATTTCCTATCCATTTCAACACACCGTCTTGTATTCCATGCGCTTTTAGTTTTAGCAGTAAACATTTGTGGGGAACTTTGTCAAAGTCCTTTTGAAAATCAAGGTATATAATATCTACAGCTTTACTCTCATCGTAGAGGTTGAGGATATCGTGGAAGAAGTCTAAGAGGTTTGTTAAACAGGAACGTTTTTTACGAAAGCCGTGTTGAGTATCTTTAAGTATGTTATTTTCCTCTAAGTGATTTACGAGTCTGTCTCTTATGAGTGTTTCTAAAATTTTACATACAACTGAGGTTAAGCTAATTGGACGATAGTTACTGGGTAGGGATTTGCTGCCTTTTTAAAATATCGGTGTTACGTTGGCTAGCTTCCACTGATCAGGCATATTTCCAGACTGCAAGGATTTATTAAATAGCAATGTCAATGGTTTGGAGAGCTCATCCTTAGCTTCCTTTAGGACTCTAGGTGAGATTTTATCAGGTCCAGGCGTTTTATTTACCTTGAATTTATCTAAACAATTCAATACTTCTCTCTCTGTAACCGTGATATTGCTTAGAACATCTGAATTATCAATCTGAATCGGCGATGGTGTAGGGATATCACTGAGGTCTTCCGTTGTAAAAACTGATGCAAAGAAGGTATTGAGGGCATTACTCATTTGTACTTCGTCTTTGGTGTATTCTCCATTTTCATCGACTAACCGGTCCAACAGTTGAAGTAACTACTTTTTTCTTTCTGATATAACTATAGAATTCTTTCGGCTTGTTTTACTTTGATTCACAACATGTAACTCCAGGGTCTTTTTACTTTGCTTGATTAACTTTTTGGCTTTGCGTCGTAGCTCTACAAATTTCACCCGTTCTTCGTCATTTTGTAAGGATGTTAATCTATCATTAGCAAACTTTTTAGCAAGCAGACAGTTTGAAATATCTTTATTCCACCATTTGGGCTTATTATTAAGGCCTGGACGCCGTATTTTCGATGGTATGCAGTCCTGCACTGCTTTTAGGTAAGTGGTTTAGAATAATTCCCAAGATGTATTTATGTCGTTGTTGTTAATTAAAAAACTCCAGTCAGTTTCTTTAAACATAGCTCTAAGTTTATGAAAGTTTGCTTTCTTGAAATTAGGGACTTTTTCGATGCTGCTATTTGGTTCGTTAGTAGTAAACTTTAAAGTGAAAGTTATTGTACGATGGTTGTCGGGAATTTAGATAGAGAGGTTAAATTACATATCACTGGTACATGAAATATCCCAACAAATAGTTATAATATAATTACCAACGAGGTATTCGATGGGTGTAATCCAGTCCCCCACACGCGGCTAATTCAATTGCATGACATGTAGGAATGTTCACATAATACAATATCGATACAATGAACTTAGCTTAGAGGACTGGTGATGTAGGACTGTTGTTAATATTGTTATAGATTAATATTTGTAGCACATGGTGAACTGTGGGTTGAGTCAGAGCCGGGGGAGGAGATGTTGGCTGTATGGTGTTGATTGAGAGACTAAAGGGCCGGCGTCCGATCGCTTCGCGAAATTACATATGGCTGCCGGCTCATAATAATTATAACCCATAACTTGGTTTCATAATACATCTAGAGCTGATGTAGATATTTAATACATTACAGTTAATATTTAACCTAACTTAAGAATAAACTACAATACACAAAGAACCAGCCGAAATCGTACAAGCGATACGATACCGCCAAATTCAAATGTCCTATTGGACCAAAACCTGTCGGGATCATTACCCTATTCCCGACAATGGTCGCTGTTACTGAATTCATCACCAACATTCAAATTCTCTATTAATTCTTCTTCTGTTGCAAGTACAAGGTCAAGCATAGTGATTGCCTGCTACTAATGTATGTCATATAATTATGAATTTAGAAAATTAGACCGTAAGGGTTAAACATCGGATTGACCAACTCAAGGATATAGTTGACATGGTATATTAAACTCCCAAAATGGTATACAGCATGCTAATTGTGCCAAAACGACTTGTAAAGCCTCGATGAATTCTGTTTTATATACGATATATATATATATATATATATATATATACAGTATATATATATATATATATATATATATATATATATATATATATATATATATATATATATAAACAAACACAAAGATGCAAAATAGTAATACCAGACAAAATATCGGTCAGAATTTATCCCTAACCAGATTCCATACACACATCGGCTATGAAAATAAAAAGTTACTCTTAATGAACTGTCACCAGCAGGCCACATGCAAGTTATTAACGAAGTAATTGTTAAAACAGCTGAGTTCACAAGTCACTGCGTCTGGCATTGATAAATGACGCTGAGGCAGTCGAGTTAGTCGAAAGCTTCAATTGTCTTGAGAGCAATTTTAAAGAATAAGTTCACGAAACCTACTTACGAGTATTGGAAGACACATAGAGATGGGAGTCACAAGTGATAAAATATATCAAGGGAGGCACTACAGCAAGTGTTGGAGATATTAACAGAAAATTAAACTTAAAATTATTCACAATAGACAGGAGAAAATGTTCAATAAGTGCGCAACAACTGTGATGAAGATAGATGTGTTAATACCATTTGAACAATTCGTATAGTTAGTTCAGTGTTTATTCAGAGCCAGATAATAGTAGAGATATCAAGCAGAAAAGAGACATAGGATGGAGTGTTCTTGATAACCAGACCTCTTGAAGAATTGTGTACATCCAGTATGTCAGCTCAGTACTAATTTATAGTTCAGAAACGTGGACTATAACTAACACATTAGAATGTAGACTTGTTAGAGTTCAGAGCGAAACAATAACTTTCAGCTAGCCATATATCTCCGAAGAGTTGTTACGAAAATACCATAAAAGAAACAGAGTGAGAGCTTAGCGATGAAAGTGAAATAGATAGAGTAGACACAGATGGAAATAGGAGTTTTTCAGTGTGAGATGGAACAGACTAACATGTGATGTAACAGAGTGTAAAAGGTTGTCAGATTCCTTAGTCGTGCAGTAGACGAACTCGGGCTGGTGATTGTTTTATATGTAGGTTCTGTCTCTGTAATTGGCTATCTATCTATATATCTATCTATATTTATATTTGTATATACCAATCAATCTTCCTATCTTATTATTTGTTGTTTGTAAAAGATGCACATTGTATCTCTTTTATGAAATATAAGTGTGACTAACTGAATATCTACCCATTTATGAATATGTTTTAATTTAATTTCATCAATCACTCTTTATCCAGTTTATATGGATCTACCTATACAGAGAGAGAGAGAGAGAGAGAGAGAGAGAGAGAGAGAGAGAGAGAGAGAGCGAGAGAGAGAGAAAAAAAAAAAAAATATATATATATATATATATATAATATATATATATATATATATATATATATATATAGAGAGAGAGAGAGAGAGAGAGAACTGAAGGGGATTTGGGTGGAGTGGAAAGGGAGGGTGGGGGAGAAGTTGAAAGGATTAAGGGGAGACAGAGGCTGAATTTAAGTGATAGATACCTACAAAGATACAACAAATACAGATTTTTTTTTTTTTTTTTTTTATATAGCCTACGTAGGAAAATATTAACCCTTCCGTAACATGACGTCTTCTTAGTTCCCTTTTGGCTAACTGTAGACGATCGCCAAACTAATAGGGCGAATGTCCTAAAATTTCAAAAGTAATGGGGCTAAGCATGAGAGAGAAGGGGTCCAGAAACCTCCCCCCCCCCCTCGCCTTAACCCCTTCAGCACCATGACGCCTCTTTACCTTTGATTCTGGCTAAAATTAGATGATTCATAGACCACAGTAGATCTGGACTGGACACGAAAATGGAACTTTGCAGTAAGGGAACCAAAATCGGAGAATGAACCCTCAAATTCGAACCTAGAAACCGTTGAAAATGTGATATTTTCGTGGTTTCGAGGTTCGAACATGGGGGGTTCGTTCTCCGATATTGGGTCCCTTACTGCAAAGTTCCATTTTCGTGTCCAGTCCAGATCTATTGTAGTCTATGGATAACTGTATGCAGTTTAAGAAGGACCTATGTTATTAAGAGTGTTTATTGATAGTATTTACGAATTGAGTCCTAGATGTAGTTCATTAAACTAAAGAAAATCGTCTAATGGTAACAAGAATATGATGATAATTACGTCCTAGTGTCGAAGGGGTTAAGTAACTAAGATACCGACTACGCCTCTGGGGATACTGCATAATTAATTTACGAACAATATTGGCTAAACAAGTTTGCAGATACCAATGTACAGTCAAGTGCATTAATGGCAACGCACCCTGTCTGAATCAGAATCGAATGCAAACGAGATAATACAATGCTTTTTTCATGGCATGGATGCTTCAGAACTTGGAGTTATAGGTTACAAACATGAATTGTATTTGTGTGTGTGTATTTACTCAGGCCCATTCCCCACTTTTCCTATTTGTTTTTTCTGAGGGTGGCCGACTAAAGATAGAGCCTGAATAGGGACAACACAACAGAAAACAATGAACACACAAAAATCAAAATACAAATTCACACACATCTAGGTCACCCAGGAGAAGACCCAGAGACCAGGGTCACCAAGGTTCCTCCAGCACTCCCCCGACCACCCGGAGAGGTTCCGGTCTCAGCAGGCAGACATGCAGCGAAGCCAAAACCACAAGCCTGCCCACAACACTTCCAGGCGCACCCTTCATATATACCGGCTCCCCGGGCCAGGCGCCTGAAGGACTATTATCTAGTCCAACTTGCGCCCAACCCCCTCTCCCAAATGACCACGTGTTCACTCATCAGTGAGGGCAATCGGTACTAAATAGGACAAGAATTGCTCACAAGGTGATACAAGCAAAAAACTTTCCACAATAGTTCACAAAGACCTATTTTACAATTTCAGGGCAGGAGCCACCGAGATTTCAGTGTTGCATAGCAACGGTTGCTAGGCAAATCATTTTCCTTAGCACGGCAGCAACAATGCAGTTTCTGGAAAACTGTGAGGTGCTATGGTTTTTTCTCAACTCCTTGTTCTAAAAAACATGTAGCATTGCATTTGGAGATCATATACAAGAATTATGTGGCATAAAATCCAATTTAGGGCAAGTCAGGCTATAAAAATGCCACTCCTAAAGCTTCAGACACTGTTGTCACAGTCACTTTTGCATTTGCAGTAGGCTGTGCATTTTAGATGCGCATCAACACATTTGCAGTCTGTGCATCCTCCTCGGCAAGAACACTTCAGTAGTTCTGGGCAGGTTGCACTGGCTTCGGGCAAGTTAGACCACAGAGGCCTCCACTTTTCTGGGCAAGTCCATCCCCACTCACTTGGAGAGGGCAACTGTCGTTCTGGCACTGTGGTGCAGCCCCAGTGGTGCCCACCTTGTAGTACTGCCCTCTTCATGTGTTGCTGTAGAGCAGCCTTGGTTGGAGGTAGACATGATATCTGACGTCCTTTGTGGATGAACAGATTCTTTCTGACTTCATTGATGGAACGAGAAGTTGCTGTCCTGTCATAGAGTCGAATGGTGAAGTACTCCAGAGAAGCCTCAGTCGCTTCACCAATTTGTTCAGGTGCATTGTGCAGCTCATAGAATGTCGCAGTAAATTCATCATGTGCCTCCCACACTTTCCATGCAGTCTTCTTTCCCACCTGGACCAGATGGGACACGGTATCACAACCTGTATAAGCATGGAACACAGGCAGTGCCAAGGATCTTTCTGTGCCAAGTGAAGCACATATTTCATGAGCTGGGATGTACCTAAAGTCCTTTCCACAACCAAAGGCAATCCAGAGTTCTATCTGCTGTCTCTGAGCCAGCTGCTGTACGACTGCCACTGCCAATACTACCATGTCAGTGTCCACAGTTCGAACAAGGATCTTGTGGAAGCCCTGCATAACAGCATCACTGACATGCACCATGATCCTCGAGTCTGCCTCCTCATGGTTGCAGGGAGCAATGTTGCTGGTGTCTCGTGTAGGTAAGCATAGCACATTGGCACCATCAGTAACAATGAGAGTCTGGTCTCCTGATGCATTTTCCAGAAGTTCCTTGTTCAGGAATGTAAACAGGTCTGTCTTGTTGTTGGCCAAGCGAAGGAACTGCTGCCAGTTCTTTGGTGTTGGGCTAGACGCCCCAACTCGTCTGCGCTGAATAGGACCAGTGACACGTTGTTCTCTTGTCTGTGACTTGAGGCTGTTATCGAAGTACTTGGCCCAGACAACATCCACTCTCAGAGCCTGACTTTGAGCATTGTTTATGTATGGAAGAAAGACCTTGGCAGCATAGTCTCCAAATGTCTTGCAGCCCTCAGGTCTAAGAAAGTGAACAAGTGCCGCACCATCCATGATTCGCACTTCAGTCTCTGGTGTCACATCATTTGATGACCCTACTTTCTTTTCAAGACATTCTATGAGATCAGACTTCTTCCCTGGACGTAGCTGCCCATAGGCAGACAGAGATGGAGGAAATGGGAGGTTTTCATGATTGAAGAAATTGTTCAAGTCACCTTTCCTTGTCTGACATGCAACATACAGACTTGCAAACAGCGAAGATTCACCTTTGAGGAGACTGACTTTGTCCCCTGATTTGTTTGATCGTTTGCCTTGGACATTGAACAGTACCACCTTGTTCCTGGTAATTGTTGCTGTGATTGGCTTAGTATTTGTTCTGAGCCGCTCTTCCACAAATGTTGCATACTGCTCTTGACCCTTTGATGCGAGAGTGGTTAGACACTCGACTGACTGCTCATCCATGATGTCCTTTGTATGGAGTCTGAGAAGGTCCTGCCCTTCCTCCTCAAATGGGCTCCCCATGTCCTCCATTACACTAACTACCGCCTGAACCTGTCCAGCAAACAACTTCTGGGTTGACCGGGTTTGTTCATGATGGTTTCTTTGCCCAGAACTTTGTTGTTTCCCTACCATGGTCGCTTCAAACTCAGAAATTACTCTGACAAGTTCTGGTCCTGCCACTGCCCATCTCAAGAGGGAGTTTGCATCCTGGGTAAGCCCGATGATTCCGCCTTCATTACTCCATTGTTTTGTTCATGGCAGTGATCGACAGCAATGAGGGAGAATTTTCTCTGGGATTTTGCCACAACAAACTTGCCTTGCTGAAATTCTTTGGCAACATCTGGATGAGTGTGAGATAGACTGCTCATGTCACGCACATGTACGGACATCCAACGTGCGTAGTGGGTGTGGTTGAGACTGAAGAACCAAGGTGTCAATTTCTTCAATGTATCCACATACAAATCAAAGTCACCAGTACGTAGTGATCGCACAAATGTGAACAAGAGAAGTTCCAGCTCTAGACTCGTATGCCAGTACATGAACTGAGTACTTTCAGCTTTTCGCCGTTCACACCATGTGCTGAAAGTGTCTGTGGATTCTTCGGAATTGTTTGCAACATATCCATCATAAGCCTTCTTGAGAAGGATGTACAATGCACATGCAGTGACTTGGTGAGCATGACGGGTTCGAGTCACATGTGATGCCTTCAGGAAGGACTCAGCAATGCCTGGTGTGGCAACATCAGCTTCCTGGAGAACTTCCACCCAACCACTTCCATCAAGCCAATGACCCAAAGCTTTCAAGCCTGTCATTTCAGTGTGTAGACCCCCCATAAGCATTACAAACTTGTCCTCACCATACAGTTCGGACATATTCCATTGCAGCTTCTTCAGTGTAGCATACAGAGGTTGGTCCCCACTAATCACTGGAGTCTGGCCAGGGTTGAGGTGATGAACTGCTGACTTCACCACTTCCATGCAATGCCGAAGCATAGATGGTGAGCTGGCTTCCTCAACAAAGAGAGGCATCATGGCATTCACAGATGGCAGAATGTCTGGGTCTGGCACTCTGCTGGCATGGTATGCTGCCCAAGACAAAGTCGCCTCTGCTGATATGTCATCTGCATGATGTTTCTCAACATGACTCAGCCAGTCATATTCCTTGTCCATGTCCTTGGTCAAAGGGGTGTTGGAAGAAGCCAGGTCTGCAGGGATGGGTGGGACAAAGACGTCATTTTTTGGCAACCGTGTTGGTTGGAATACCATTCCCATGGTCAAGTCGTGCCAGATTGATTTTGATTGGCATTGAGTCAAGGTTACTAAACTGTGTGATGTTGTCTACTATGGTTTCATAGCCTCTGTCAGTTGGTGATATGAGAGACTCTTTGGTGTCCAGTTGACAAAAAACACAGATAGTCCAATCAGTTGCTTGAACAGATGAAGATGAGGCACTGGCCATTTCTGTGAATATTCAGTACGTCTTGACTATCACTGTGCGCAGATCAAATATATCAAACTTGCTGAAACTGGAAACAAAATATGATTAAGGCCGAGGGTTTATCCTTTTACCACCTTTATCAAATACATCTGTTGCACACATTCCTTTATGGGATACAACTAGGTTCAGTTTCCCTACACCTAGCCCGATCGTTCATCCAGTGCCATTTAAGTCCTGTGCGATCTGTACACCTTCCTGGTAATTCTTAAGCCCTGTTACCCTTGGCTCGGCTCTCCCGCGCTGGCACATCCTGTCAATTCAGGCGCGGCTATCTAACTACATCTACCAACTACAAACTACAGTTTAGTAGCTAGTGGATTTGGGGCTGTTAGATAGCATTTGGGACACTGATCTAGATATACTAGTACTTATTAAAGTACTAGTATATCTAGATCAGCTGGCACTGAACCCCATGCTGAGTTACACAGCAGTGATGTCACCAGTGTGCCCTGGTTGTGTGCTGACATTCACTCTATTATATAGGTATATATGCTTTTATACATCTTTTGAACCATTTTAGGAGTGAATATAGGAAAATAAATAAAAGTACAAAGTCATAACACTTCATAGTAGTTCAGAAACTGCATCGTTGCTGCCGGTTGCTAAGGAAAATGCTTTGCCTAGCAACCGTTGCTATGCAATACAGAAATCTCGGTGGCTCCTGCTCTGAAATTGTAAAGTAGGTTCTTGTGAACATTTCCGGGAAGTTTCATGCTTGTATCACCTTGTGAGCAATTCTTGCACCCATTTCCTTGGCTTGTCGTACACAGTCTCTCCATCTCAATGGGGGTCTTCCTACCCCTCTATCTCCCCTTGTATCTGACTCATATATTCTTTTTGTAAGCCTTTCATCTTCCATTCATTCAACACGACCATACCAGCTCAGCACCATTCTGTCCACTCAGGCCGACAAATGTTCCTGCTACCCCACTCTCCTACGTATCTCTTCATTCTTCAATCTGTCTCTACGAGTAACTCCACACATAACTCTTCAAGCAGCTCATCTCCATCACATCCAGCTTTCTTCTCTCCTTTGCCTTCAGAGCCCATGTCTCATCCCCATACATCACTGTTGGCACAACAATTGCACTGTTAACGTTCATTCCGAGATTTCTCATCTTTAACATACTTCCCATTGCTTCGAAAACTTGAATTAGTGTAGGCTAATTTATTAGAGGTCACGACCGTACAGATGCATATGGCAACACTTATGATGTCATCAATGGAGTGCCTGTGGTGATACCTGTCTTCATTAGAGATCCTTTAGTAACAGAGATCGGCCAACCTCCGCCATCTTGGTGCCACTGGTGATATTATCCTCTTTACACTCAAATATTTCCGCACCCATAATACACATTCGGGAATGCTGGTACAAGACAGTGTTGGGTCTTTGGATATTCATTCTACGTGATTAAAAGTGAAATAAAACCTCGTTGTTTGATAATTGAGGCAACAAAATGGCGTCCAAAGAAAAAGATGGCCACTCTCTCTTACTACAGCGTCTCTAGTCTTTATGATGTCATCAATGAAGTCCAAGCTTTGAGTTGCCTAAGTGTGTTTTCATCCATTTATTATTCAAACATCTGCTAAATATAAGCTAATCTATATAATATTTTCGATTGTCTGTCTGTGTCTGTCTGTCTGTTCTTTATGCATGGCCACATTTTTTAAGCTAGAGCGTTCATACTTGGTATGCATAGTAAGGAGGTCCCTAGGCAGGTTTTAGTGAAAAAATAGAATTCCCCAGGGCGAAAGGGCCGGAGAAAATGGCGCGAAATCGTAAAAATGGCCGTTTGGGGCAGAAGGAGGCCTCCGATCGAAAAGGTGTATGGAACGAAAGTTGTTCGCAGCCCCCCAAAATGGGGGCACGGATGAGGTCAGATCCAAAATCGGAGGTCATTTAGCGGCCGAAATCGAGGTCGCCGTTTAATGAGGCACAGGGAGGTCGAGGCCGGTGATTATGGTAGTAGTAGTATTGTGATGATTGTGGTAGTAGTGATTGATGATGGTGATTATGGTAGTAGTAGTGGTGGTAGTAGTGATGGTTATTATACCCGGGCAACGCCGGCTACCCCTGCTAGTTAATTACATTTTGTCAATAATCACATTGCATGTAATCTCTCCTGAAAAGAAAACAGAGTGGAATTCCGTGGCTGTCGTCCTGTTAACAGAACAACTTAAGCCGGTATCACACGAGAGCTTTTATAGTCAACATTCGATGATCAACATTTTTCTGGGAATATTTCTGGAATATTTTGCACTGGTATCGGAAACTAGACTGATGATAGATGAATTTAGGTAACTGGAATATAAATAAATGTTTACCCCATAAGCTGCCAGACCAGTGTTAAGGAAAGAATGTTGAGGGAAAAAGCGCTTGTGATACTGGCTTTATTATCGAACATGCTACCCGTATTTGACAAGGGAGAGTATAGTGGGTGTTCCTGCCTCTGTCTAAAGAATTGTGAATTATGTGAACATTGTTGGAACTAATATTAATGACAATCAGAAATTACTGGTACACTCGACCTAATAAGTGATATCTCTGTACCAATTATGCTTTGATCAACAATTGGTATCAGCCATATTTACACATGATTTCTTCTTTTTGAGTTAGATATACAACCATGTTGCTACACTTACCCACCTTATTCAACATCTGACAGATATTAATACAAGACAGAGCGAGCCAAACGTAATGACAGCTGATACATGACATTGTCGCCACTGTACCTTCATGTGGCACAAATACAGTATAATCAACTTGTAATTCAACCCCAATTCTGAATTACCACCTACAGTATATTAAATAGAATATATAATCATTAAACTATAGTTTCTGTTAGTTATTGTACAAACATATAATTAAGTACTGATAACCAGCAAACTCGTGGTAAGATACGTTTGCATAACAAATTACTCTTGTTGCATTTTTAATTTATTATTCAGAATGTACTATTTTTCTGCAGGTGAGGGTGAAAATTTAGGATGAATGCTTTTGCGGATCATCCTTTACTTTTAAAGTATGTATATTATTATTATTATTATTATTATATTTTTACTTTTCCACAGCTTATACCCATCTTGAAATGGCCTATCATGTTTTAATTATTATGCCTTACCTAACTTGATAGCTACCCTAGAATATCATTTTTATGAGCAAGTTGTTCATATAACTATCTTAGAACATCTCTGTAAACACTTCTTGCTGCTAACACTTCACAGGGTTTTCTCTCAAATATTTGTTTTCTTTTTTACAAGGTTCCCTACTCTCTCCACTTCCCCCTATTAAGGCCGCGTCATACAGAGGTCGACCGCAACCCGACAGTAACCCGAAGGCAATGACTTGCACTTTTCACCCGAATTAACCCGAAGTCCCCGAATGAGACTCGTACCCCGACTATGACTAGAAAGCAATTCAAATGCAACCCGAGGGACTCTAATGCGTCTCGAATACGAGTCGATGTTATCCCGTATATTACTCGAAACTAACCAGAAGTTGAACGGAATTGAATCGACCATGAGTCGAAAGCTAATCGACGGTGACCCGAGTAGCAGATACCAACCCGAGTTAAAACCGAATCACACCCGAAGTAACCCGACTTAAAACCGAATGAAAACCGAACCCCACCCGAAGTCAGGAACCCAACCGGAATAAAACCAGAATGTAAGTTGAACGTGACTAGAATAAGTCGATTATGACACGATTATGAGGTTATGCATCACCCCACTATATAAAGATAGGGTGTGCTCACACAAACTTCATTTGTACAGTGCACCCAACACAGCAACATATCACAGGAAAGCAACCTCCCGGACCCATCACGACCAGAAGAGATGGATGACGAGGCATTGGAGTTGGCAATCTTAAGGCAGGAGATAGTTAATGCCAACCTCAGATATCAGATTACTGCCCGCGCCATCATGGACAAAGAACGTGAACCCCAACGTGCTCAACCTCGACGGCCACGACGACCAAGGAAACCCCAAAGCTGCAGCGTCAAGCCATGGGTGGCACAGCGAGAGACACACGGACACTACCACCAGTTGCTGAAGAAACTCCAGGAAACTGACGTGGTTACCTATAAATACTTTCTGCGTATGGACGAGGAGCTGTTTAATATGATTGTCGAACGTGTCACACACAGGATCAAGAAGGACGAGACCAACTGGAAGAAGCCCTTGGAGCCCGGACTGCGAGTTGCCATGACACTACGCTTTTTGGCCACTGGCGAGGCCTATAAGAGCATGGCACTGAACTTCTGTGTAGGTGCCAACACGATATCACTGGCAGTGCGGGAGACGTGTGAGGCAATCATACAGGAATACATGGAGGAGCAAATAGTGTGCCCATCAACACCTGAAGGTTGGAAGGAGGTCACCAAGGGCTTCAAGGATAGGTGGAACTTCGGACACACCATTGGGGCAATTGATGGGAAGCACATTGCCATACAGCCTCCAAGCAACTGCGGATCCTTGTACTACAATTACAAGCACTACCACTCCATTGTGCTCCTGGCAATAGTCGATCACCTGGGAAAATTTATGTACGTTGACGTTGGAGCGAACGGGTCAGCATCTGATGGTGGTATATTCCAGGTGACTGACATCCGGAAGGCCCTGGAGGACGGAGCAGCAGGATTGCCACCACCCGAGCCATTCCCAGGGGAGGACCAGCCAGTGCCCTACTTTCTGGTTGGTGATGACTCATTCCCAATGAGGGAGTGGTTGCAGAAGCCACACCCACACCGAGGGCTCGATGATGACAAGAGAAACTACAACTACAGACTGTCTAGGGCCAGGAGACAGGTAGAGAATGCCTTCGGTATGCTAGCCAACCGCTTCAGGTGCCTACTGACTACCATCAACGTACACCCCAGTACCGTGGAGAAGGTAGTCCTGGCTTCATGCATACTCCACAATATGCTAATCGACCGACGTGAGCCCCAACCAGAAGCCGGACTTCGTCGCCCTGAAATACCCCAAAGTGACTGGGCGAGGGACCCCTTTGATGGCTTGGAGCCACTTCGGCGCCAGAGAGGACCAGCCGCTGCCAAAGTGACGAGGGACTACCTGACCCAGTACTACAACCGCCCTGAACAGCGCCTTGCCTGGCAAGACGAGTAAAAAGGTACGTTTCCACTATATGCAGGTCCATAATATCCCACACCCATTTTATAAGTGTTGCACAATGTTGCAGTGTGACTGCCGTAGGTGTCCCAATACTGTCATTGCAATGACACAAATCAAACTCCATTCGATGCCGTATTATAAAAGTGTCAAAGTCTTTGATAAATATATTGTATACAAACCCGAAAGTGAATCACAGCACTAAATATCCTGATCTGTTATAAAGTTGTTATAATATATATATATATATATATATATATATATATATATATATATATATATATATATATATATATATATATCCTTGAAACATAAGTTCATTAAGATATAGCCCCTAATTTATTATTATTATATTTCGTCAAAGTCTCAGTTCATTAAGATAAAGCCCCTAATTTATTATTATTATATTTGGTGAAAGTCTCTAATTACAATGACAAAAATAAATTGTTACCTTATTTTGGACTGCATGTCGACGTCACTTTATATGTTCAACTTTTATATTGTTTTCTGATTAATATTCACGAACATGTTGCTCAAGGATGTTGATTTGGTTAAAGTAATAACATGTTTACTTTTAATTATGGTCAGATTTTTTCAATGTCAATATAATTTATATCATATTGGAATGTGTTAAATTTCTCAGGTTTTTTCTTATTTGTTGATGTTTATCTTGGATGTTGATTTGTTTAAAGTAATAACATGTTAACGTGGTCAAAAAATGTCAATGTCAATTTAATATACAGTATATCATATTGGGATGTGATACATTTCTCTGTTTTTGTTCGTTTTTTTTTTCAATTTAATTTTCTTTTATATCCTATTGCCATGTGATCTACTCGATCATATATTTTAATTTTATATTCCCTTTAATTATTGTTAAGCAAGCAAATTATCGTTAGGAACAAGTAAAACATAGAAAATAAATTTTAGGAGCAAGCACAACACAAGTCAAACAGAAAATATTTTTTTATTATAATTAATGAGGTACAGAGGTAGAGGTATAGGTATATTGAGGTAGATCCAGCATGGTCTCCAAGAAGGCAGGGTCCACGGCTGATTGTTGGACGGGCGTGGCACAAGGACGTGAAGGGCCATAGGCCTTCCACTGAGAGGGTGTGTCTGGCTGCTGGATTGGAGAATGCTGAAGTTTTTAACCTATATGGTGGTAGGATGTGCTACTGGTAGGGACATTGAGAGTTTCATAATACTGTTGACATTGGGGATGATGATATTGGGAAGGGTTTGGGGACTGGGGGTGGGAGAGGGGTCCGAAGTGTGGGAGGGGTCCTAGGCCCTGGTTGTGGGAAATCATGGCATTGGAGAATCTTAGCACGTCCAGCTGGAAGGCATGAATCAGTGCTAAGGGAAGGTCACCCATGTTTGTCTGCAGTGTCTTAAGTAGGGCTTCAGACTCGCCTCTGCAGGGGTGTCCACCTGGTGGCTCCTCTGCCACACACGGTAGAGGTTGTCCAGCTCCTTCTTACCTTCACGAAGCTGTGTGAGAAAAATAAATGTATTATAGAATGAATCAGACAATACTTCATAAACATTAATGCAGTGTACCTTCATTACAATAATGCGTGGCAAAATAACCTCTTCATCATTAATATTGCCTAATAAACGTTACTGCATTGATATCACTTATGTGACAAATTACCGATATATGATGCATCGAAATGTATAATAGAATTATTGTATAAAAAATTTTCTTTTTATATATACTAAAACATTTACATAATTGCGAATGTACAATTAAATGTGTTTAATACTATAATGGGTGACAGTCAGTGAGTGGCTGAGTGAAGGCACAGAGGGTGGGGTGTTTTGTGTTGCATGTGGGTGTATGTGTTTACGAGTGGAGAGATTCAATTATGATGGCATGTTAACATTGGATACATAATAATGATATTTACCTTGTCATACAGGTCGGGTGGGGCGGCTGGCGCCTGGCTGGTGGTGGCACCGGACCCAGATGACCCGGGAGTTGCCACCACGGCTGAGCTTCCGGTCGCGGTGTCCTGGGTAGCAGTGGTTTGGGTTGGAGTGGGAGTTGACTCTGGCCCGTCCTCCCCTTCCGGTTCGACGTCGTCAGCCATCTCCTCCTCCACAGTCGTTGTCTTGTAGAGCTGTGGAATGTATCAGGTTATTAGTTTATGACAGTGTTGAACATCAATTTATAAAGTAAATAATTATCTATCAACACTCATACACATATATATATATATATATATATAAAATATATATATATATATATATATATATATATATATATATATATACAGTATATATATATATATATATATATATATAATGTAATATCAATGGTTATTTAATTTGGTCACTTTTACATAGCAATAAATATTCACAATAATCAGGGGGCAGCTTATTATTTATACATAGAAAAAATTAAAATAAGTATTATACATGTTAGACAATATTAATATTCGATTTTATTCTATTTACAACATCCAACAATAATGGTGAAACATTTATGTCACTTATGTTTATTAAATCTTATGTTGAACAGCACCAAGATATTGATTTATACCTTTAACATTTATTTTTGATTAGAAATAAAATTGCAATAGACTTGATAAACGTACCTTGCTCTTTCTGGTGGGCAACTTAACAAGATGGGGTTTGAGGAACGCGAAGTGGGTCTTGATCCAGGTGTCTCTCTCCGTCAGCTGGACTGCACCTGAACCAGACACGGGAATCTTGTCAAGCTTCCCGTACCTGGTCCTCATCCCTTCCATCCATTTGTTGAGTGCTTCCACTGAAAAATTTAAATAATATATATTAGGAGTGTTTACGTACAAAATATAAATAGTATGGAGACAAAGATTATCACAACCGAATTTATTATCAGTCAACATGAATAAGTATGGTTCACCTGGGCAGGTAACCACACTGCACACATTGATATGAGGGAAGTACAATGCAAGACTGCACACGAAACATTATTTATTATTAACTCCAAATATTACCTACTTATTTCAATTCCGAAAACAAGATTCGCCAGCAATGTTAACGCCAAACTTTATGATAAATATGTATCCACTTTGCACGGCACAGGTAAATTATTCCAGAAACATAGATGGGAGTGTTTTCTCCCGCATGTGTTTGTCCTTGTGGGCCCTAAGTTTCCTGTTGTACAGGAACTCCTGATCGGCATACCACTTGGCCACTTCCACCTCCTTCTCATCCGGGAGCCTGGCGTAGGTCCTCCTCCTCCTTTTCGGCATCGGTTGTACTGGGTTGATGGGCGGCGTGGTCTGGGTAGGCGTCTCGGTGTATGTCGTGGGTGTCTGGGTAGGTGGCTCGGTGAGTGGCGTGAGGTCATCTTGGGTGGCGTCATCATCCTCGCTTTCCTGTTCCGAAGGACTGTCACCTTCGGTTGACACGATAGGGTGGGTCTTTTTGTGAGGCACATGGGCTTTCTTTACTATAATAATAGACTGTGACTCTGCTTCCTCGGTTTGGTTTTCATCGTCGAAAACAGGGTTGGAGTCGATGTGCTGCCTCTCCTCTACTTCCTTCTCGCTTTCATCTTGGGATTGCTGGGTGGCAAACAGGTCCACAGACTCCATGGTAAATTTGCGGGGCCTCTTCACTGCCTTGCATCCTTTACCATAGTTACCGGGCATGTTGGCGACAAGAGTTGGAGAGAGAGACGTGGTGGGCGAGAGAGACGTGGTGGGCGGTGGGTGCTGGTGTGGAATGGAGCGAATGCCTCCCACCCGCTAATATATAGGGCCCGTACGTGGGTGGCAGTGAACGATAATTCGGGCCGCTCCAACCGCACACGGGCCTGCTTCACGTGGTTCCGCCCATCGACTCGCGTTCGGGTTTGATTCGACTTGGCTTCGATAATCCTTCGACTTACATTCTAGCCATTCGGATCATGATCGAGTAATCATCGAGTCTAATTAGGAATGTCGGACATGCATCGAGTCATTTTCTAGTAGTATTCGGGTATCCATCCAGTCATCATCCTAAAATTCGGGTCAGCATCGAGAACAGTAGACTTTCGAACAAGTTTATGTAGGAATTTTCCACTGAGCATCGAGTCTATTTCGGGTTACGGTCTACATCATCGGGTCTAAGTCCACTTAGGTTCGATTTAGGTTCGATCAATTCTGGTATGAATCGGGTTAAATTTTTTGACTCGAAAGTGACTCGAATAGGTCGTATGCGATCAGAATATGGTAGAATGTAAACCGAATACAAATCGAATGTAAATCGAAGGTGACTCGAGGATTTTGTAACGGTTTTTTGACCCGAACGCACTCGAGGATTTCCCAAAAGTTAACGCATACACTAACTTTTGGCCGACTCATCCGAACATTCGGGTGATGACCAGAGCATGACTAGAACGACTCGAACATACCAGAATCATACTCGATGTCGCCCGATTATTAGGCCGAATACACTCAAACCACAACATTTTTATTTTTTTTGCAAGTCATTGCCTCCGGGTTACTGTCGGGTCGCGGTCGACCTCTGTATGACGCGGCCTTTACTCACCCATCCCCCCGAATCTTCCTATCGCTATGATTTCCTCATATTCCTCAATATTTGATATTACTTCTCAGCTAATCTTGTCTATCATCCCGATTTCCATATTCCTTACTTTCTTGTTTTCGCATTTCTGATTCCCATTCTCTATTAAACGCTCATACTGTATACAGAAATGTCCTTATGTTTCCCTCTCAATTTTTTGTTTCACTCATGATTTCCCAATTTCTGCGTAACAGTTTACTCGTTTCTCCCTCCCAGTGTCTTCTATTTCACCAAGTTTCAATTAAGTTTCCTTCAGGTTTCCTAATTTTTTCAGTACTACGCCATATTGGATACTCAAACACATACTTAACATCTAGTTTAGCGTTTTTGTTTATAACCTGCAAATTTAGTATATACCATGTCATAAATTATATGTATTAAAGTCTAACTATAGATATTGGCGTACAAGTAGTTCAGCTAAATGAGTTGTGTAAATGTGATCTAACTGTACAAATACCTCCTAAAGTTTGAATAGTGATTTATAGTAAAAGTACAGTAGGGCCTAAATGTGACCTGATGTCCACTCCCCCCCCCCCCCCCTCTCTCTCTCTCTCTCTCTCTCTAACATACGTAACACTGTAACACCGATATTAAAAAAAGGCAGCAAATCCCTACCCAGTAACTATTGTCCAATTAGCTTAACCTCAATTGTATGTAAAATGCTAGAAACGGTCATCAGAGACAGACTCGTAAATCACTTAGAGGCAAATAACTTACTTAAAGATAGTCAACACGGCTTTCGTAAAAAACGTTCCTGTTTAACAAACCTCTTAGACTTCTTCCATGATATCCTTAACCTCTACGATGAGAGTAAAGCTGTAGATATTATATACCTTGATTTTCAAAAGGCCTTTGACAAAGTTCCCCACAAACGTTTACTGCTAAAACTAAAAGCGCATGGAATACAAGACAGTGTGCTGAAATGGACAGAAAGCAAAGAGTAGTCATAAACGGTAAGGCATCTAAATGGACCAATGTAAGTAGCAGGGTACCCCAGGGATCGGTACTAGGACCAATTCTCTTTCTAATTTACATCAATGACATAGATGAGGGTCTCACCTGTACAATCTCAAAATTTGCTGACGATACAAAAATTGCAAATAGCGTACTCTCAAAAGAACAAGTTGACGATATGCATCACAATCTAGATAAATTGTCATGTTAGGCCCAAATTTGGCAAATGAGTTTCAATGCGGATAAATGTAAAGTACTACATATCGGATACCTAAATGAGAAAGCAAACTATTCGATGAATGGCACTCAACTTAAGAATGTAAACAGAGAAACCGATCTGGGAGTAACAATATCGAGTAACCTAAAACCGAGTCAACAATGTTCAGAAGTTGTTAAGAAGGCAAACAAAATAATTGGCTTTATGGGCAGGTCATTTGAGCTTAAATCCAAAGAAGTTATCCTAACCCTTTACAATTCCTTAGTCCGCCCTCTTCTGGAATACTGCGTTCAATCCTGGTGCCCTTATTACCAAAAAGATATAAACAAGCTAGAACGAGTTCAACGTAGAGTTACCAAAATGATACCTAGCCTAAAGAACAAACCATACGAAGAGCGTCTTAGAGAATTAAATCTATTTCCTTTAACCCAGCGCAGATTAAGAGGTGACTTAATTCAAGTGTTCAAAATCCTCAAAGGCATCGACAATATGAACTGTAGTAAGTACTTCACTATCGACCAATCTAATTACACGCGGGGAAACGGTTGCAAAATTATTAGTAAATCTTTTACCTCACACGAATCTAAGAATTTCTTCTTCAATCGAGTTGTCAACTTGTGGAATGGGCTTCCCCGAGACGTTATAGACTGCAGCACCGTTGATTCATTTAAACTCCGCTTAGACAAATATCTCGCATCAAACCCGCGACTGACTGCGTTTGTAAATTAATGACTTTATTTTATCCCCCCCTCAGTTACTAACCCCTCTGTCCCCTACTAACTTCCTAATCCTGCCACGGACATTAGTTCCAGGGAAGTAGTTCCCTTTCCAATGTTCTCTTACTCACTCTAAACCACTGTTTGGACACTTGATTCTCAGTGTTTTGGAGGACAAGCAGCCTAGAAGGGTCACTAGACCTGTTGTTGCTTGATTTCCTTTTTACTCCTTTGTACTCTCTCTCTCTCTCTCTCTCACACACACACACACACACACAGGCGGACAAATTGCTATCACCCAGCCCAAATTATTATCATCAGCGAGGCCTTGTAACTGCACCCAAATGTTTTAATCAATTGTAAATCATTTTGTCAGTTTGTCGAATCGTTTTAATTACCGATGAGTTAAATGAATATAATCTAATTAGCGTGGAACATTGGGCTGTCTTTAATAGTATGTGTACGTGTGTGTGTGTGTGTGTGTGTGTGTGTGTGTGTGTGTGTGTGTGTGAGTGTGATGGGAGGGAGTAGGGAGCCGGCAAGCAAGTTTATTTTCCACAACCAAATTAGGGCCACTCATATACCGTATATGCTACTTATATATACAAGGTTTTGCCAATTGGTCTTGCTACTGAACTTTAGTGTTTTTTGCAGCTGACGGTAAATTGCCATGAACTCATCTTGAGTAATCAGCTATTATGAAGATTTTGTACTGACATAATTATGGTATTAATAATTAAAACTAGGTACCGTATATGTATATGGTGCAGAGACATACCATAGTAGTTTCTTAATTATCTATTAATCAAGAATCAGCTGCTAAGATATTCAATTTACCGTCAGCTGGAAACAAATAGACTATAGTAACCACGATTTTCAGGGTTCGAATCCCAGGAAGTTCTTATTGGGATTGAAGTTGTATTGCATTTAGGTTCAGTACTAAAAGAAAAACAAAACTATATACAAATATATTAATAATAACAATATATAATAACTATATATATATATATATATACTGTATATATATACAGTATATACTACCGACATCTTATTACCCTTGCTCTCCAATGTATTGTATAAATATGTGTCCCCATACTCAAGATACGTAAAGGGAGACTACTTAGTAAACTAGGGGGCATGAGCATGACTGGGCAGAGATGAGCAGAAGAGAGTGCTTTCAGTAGACAGAGTGGCGGCACCATCTATCAGAAATTATAGATGGAGTCGAGCGAACTGCATAGTCACGAGAACTCTCCAGACGTCGCCCTTTGCTTGGGTTCGAATTCACAGGCTGACAGAAAGTATTTGTCTGAAGGAAGGGTTGGACTTGCAGTAAATATAAACACCTGTTATACCTGTATAAATGCAGCACACCTGTACAACTGAAAAAAATTGCAACTTTTGTGTGTTCGTATCATAAGACAGTCCTATGAAAAGCACTAGGTCCATATTAACCCCTTGAGCACTATGACGCGTTTTGAAAGTGTATTCTGGCTATTGTTAAACGTATATATTCTGTTTAGGAAGAATTTGTGGGAAATACAGAGTTAATGGAGATGGTATTTTTTACGGTAGCCCTTTGATTTCTTGAGAACCTTCCTAAATATCATAGAATCGTCTAATGATAACCAGAATACAGTGTAAAAATGCGTCCTCAATTACTAAAAGGGATAATAATCTATACTAACCCGGTTGCCAAAAGAACCTTTGGGCTTGGTGGAGGGGGGTTTATTAAACGATGGGGAGGAGGGGGGGACGGTGTTGTCGGATACGTTGAGTGTCATGGGGAGAATAAACTGTGGCGGGTTGTGTGTGTGTGGGTAGGTGGACCAGAGAGAGAGAGTAATAATAGAAAATATTTATTTTCGCAATCGGGTTAATTCAATCCGGCAGCCAATGAGGCTGAAAATACACAATTGCTTGACCTATTTATCCTAAGTAGTCAGAAGATTGAATCTGGCTGCCGTGGTGTAGTGGATTAAAAGTTTGGACACTCGTTCTTAATGTCTGAGGTTCGAGTCCGGCTGTGAGTATATAAAATGGAATTAGCTCACGTGCATTTGTGAGATATACTTTATATATATATATATACAGTATATATATACCACCCAGGGATATACCATGTCTTTATTTATCAACCACTTACCTTACCCCCCCCCCCCCCTCCTCCTCCTCCTCCCGGGTACACTGTCTTTATTTCACCCTATGGACACAAGTGGCTCTTATGAACTGTGAGGCACCGTACAGTCGCCCATAAATATTCGCAGACCCCCTTTTAGTTGCCAGTATACCGGTATATAATTATATATGAACGTAGCCTGATTTGTTAATATATTTTGTATGAAACAATTATACAACCACATATTGTCTTCTAACTAAAACAAAGTACACTTATGGATATTCTCGATGGTTCTATTTGCGTTAATGGGAGATGGTTCACTTTTTGGGCGATTTTTGCATGTATTCATTATTTTTCTAGTTTTCTCCCTAGACCTCCATCAAATTAAAACAAAAACATCCATTAGATCCCCCTTCTAGATTAATTTGTACATTTTTCGGTAGAAAAATTTCCCAGCCGAAGGCCGGTTCTTCCAACATTACAGGCTCACTATCGTTCGCCAGGGAAAAAATCGACACCTAAATAGCACGAAAAGTCTAAATATTGACGAAAAAATGGGGCGAAAGGTCTTAAAATCGACTAACTAATGGGGCAATCATCTTAACATTTGAAAACTAATGGGGCTAAGAATGAGGGAGAAAGTGGTCCAGAAAACCGGCCCATGTCCCCTTAAGAACAACATGACGAATTTTTCTAAGTGACTGTACATAGCTGAGAGCAAGACTGCTCGCTAGTGGAAGGCTAAGTGTGTGGGTCCCTGAAATGTGGAGTGGAAGTGGTAGTAAATGACGCATGTGAGAAATATGCCGAGACCAATGGAGGTTATTTTAAGTGTGGTGGTCGGTGTATTTCAGAGCGTAGTTTACTTGGTTGTTGATGGATATTTTTAGTTTACCAGTATATGTAGTTTATTATGTACCGGTAGTTATGTAGTTTATTGTGTGGGTCGGTGTATTTCGTAGCGACTATTTGGGTTGTTGATGGATATTTCTAGTTTATTTTGGCTGTCGGTGTATTTCGGAGCGTAGTTTATTAGGTTGTTGATGTATATTTGAAGTTTTTATATAGTGTATATGTATTTATGTAGTCTATTGTGGCGGTCGGTGTACTTCGGAACGTTGTTTATTGGGTTGTTGATGGATATATGTAGTTTATATGTAGTTATGTAGTTTATTGTGGGGGTCGGTGTACTTCGGAGCGTAGTTTATTGGGCTGTTGATGAATATATGTAGTTTATATGTAGTTATGTAGTTTATTGTGGCGGTCCGTGTACTTCGGAGCGTAGTTTATTGGGCTGTTGATGAATATATGTAGTTATGTAGTTTATTGTGGCGGTCGGTGTACTTCGGAGCGTAGTTTATTGGGCTGTTGATGAATATATGTAGTTTATATGTAGTTATGTAGTTTATTGTGGGGGTCGGTGTACTTCGGAGCGTAGTTTATTGGGCTGTTGATGAATATATGTAGTTTATATGTAGTTATGTAGTTTATTGTGGGGGTCGGTGTACTTCGGAGCGTAGTTTATTGGGCTGTTGATGAATATATGTAGTTTATATGTAGTTATGTAGTTTATTGTGGGGGTCGGTGTACTTCGGAGCGTAGTTTATTGGGCTGTTGATGAATATATGTAGTTTATATGTAGTTATGTAGTTTATTGTGGGGGTCGGTGTACTTCGGAGCGTTGTTTATTGGGTTGTTGGTGGATATTATGTAGTTTTTCTTATGTTACGGTACCAGTTTTTACTTTTATATATTTTGCTGAACCATTTAGACTTAATTTGTTCCAGGAATACTCTCTCGGGAATTAAAATATAAAATATAAATATATTCATGAATAACTGTTAAAGAAAAAATGTCAAGGGCAATGCATGAATACTAATTCAATAATACCGGTAAGGCTAACTTTCTTTGTATGTTCGTAGCTGTGTATATTGATTCTACGTTTCGCTCAAACTATTCCTACATATGTAATCACGCCCGTACTTATTTGTAAAGTAATTGGTGAGTTGGTGAAAACAAATATGAAATTATCAGTACATGTATAGACTCACTCAGTTATTCACGCCCATACAACCTTACTTATCGTACATGTATAGATTCAAACACTTATTCACGCCCTTACAACCTCACTTATCGTTACATGTATAGATTCAAACACTTATTCACGCCCTTACAACCTCACTTATCGGTACATGTATAGATTCAAACACTTATTCACGCCCTTACAATCCTACTTATCGGTACATGTATAGATTCAAACACTTATTCACGCCCTTACAACCTCACTTATCGGTAAATGTATAGATTCAAACACTTATTCACGCCCTTACAACCTCACTTATCGGTAAATGTATAGATTCAAACACTTACTCACGCCCTTACAACCTCACTTATCGGTACATGTATAGATTCAAACACTTATTCACGCCCTTACAACCTCACTTATCGGTAAATGTACAGATTCAAACACTTATTCACTCCCTTACAACCCTACTTATCGGTACATGTATAGATTCAAACACTTATTCACACCCATACAACCCTACTTATCGGTACATGTATAGATTCAAACACTTATTCACGCCCATACAACCCTACTTATCGGTGCATGTATAGATTCAAACACTTATTCACTTCCTTACAACCCTACTTATCGGTACATGTATAGATTCAAACACTTATTCACTCCCTTACAACCCTACTTATCGGTTCATGTATAGATTCAAACACTTATTCATGCCCTTACAACCCTACTTATCGGTACATGTATAGATTCAAACACTTATTCACGCCCATACAACCTTAATTATCGGTACATGTATAGATTCAAACACTTATTCACGCCCTTACAACCCTACTTATCGGTACATGTATAGATTCAAACACTTATTCACACCCTTACAACCCTACTTATCGGTACATTTATAGATTCAAACACTTATTCTCGCCCATACAACCTTACTTATCATTACATGTATAGATTCAAACACTTATTCACTCCCATAGAACCTTACTTATCGGAACATGTATACGCTCACTCACGTGTGTATGCAAATACAACCTTACTTACCGGTATCGTACATGTATATCCTCACATATTTATTCATCCTCATACAACCTGTTATCGGTAGATGGACAGACTCACTTATTCACCCTCATATAGCCTCGGTTATCGACAAATGTTTAGACTTATTCACTACACTATCAATAATATGCTTATAATTAACAGTATACTGTAGATTAACAGCCTCCATGGAAAACCATATTGAATAATACTGTTTCTTATCTGTTTAATACCACTTAATTACGATAATAAGATAGTAAAATACTAATAATGATGTAAGGTAGGTATGCATTTGACCCTTAAAATTACGGAATTCAATTGGCAATATGGCTGTCTGTCTTGTGACCGTAAAATCAACTGACTATTTATTAACATTGTATGAATTATAGCAAAATATCGACACTCTCATTGCCTATCATGCTTACTTACATTCACTCAAACCTACAAAAGCTTCTCGAGCTCACAATGCTGTAATCTTCTGTATTTAGCCTCTCTCAGACTCTCACAAACTCATCATCTCTACAAATCTCTCCCTACTTCTCATACCCAAACCAATTTTGATGGGTTAAATTTACTCACATGCACACACACTGTCAACAATTATGTGTGTGAAAAGTGTAGCTAAAGTGTCCATAATAATTTACCTTTTTAAAAGTATATTGACAGTGATAAATCCATCAAATATAAGGATTAAAAGGTAATGAACTATTAAGGGAGGCCAAGTCGCCTTTTTTTCTTTCTCTCCCTCTCTCTTTGGCTTGTATCCATTCGGCCCCATTCAGCCTACTGTTTTAAGACGTTTACCCCCATCTAGGTGTCAATATTTTCCTGGCGAGCGGGAGCGAGCCTGTATATACCGGGTATATATTTTAGTTTTGACAGTAAGCTAAATTTTTACATTTTTCGATAGAAAAATGTGTCCGGCGAAGCCGGATTTCTCCATACAATGCTGGCTCGCTATCGCTCACCAGGAAGAAATCGACACCTGGATGGGGATAAATGTCTTAAAACAGTTGGCTGAATAGGGCCGAATGGATACAAGCCAGGAAAAGAGAGAAAAGGAGAGAAAGATAAGATAATCCAATTATTATATATAGCTTTTTACACTCTTGATTATTTTACAGTGCAACCTCCCTTGTACAGCTGTTGACAAAAGATCGTTAGCTGTGATGGTGTTCTTTATACAAATATGAACAGTAGCATGTATTAATGTAAGTAATTAACTATTCATAAAATATTGAAACGTTCCGGTGTTTTATTAATATACAGCTACAGACGTAAGCATCAATCTGAGCGGCTATATTAACCCTTTGAGTACCAGCTACGTGTGTTATATTATATTCTAGCTACACTTTGACGATATTATGCAACTTCGGAAGGGTCTGTGGTAGTTAAAAGGGTTGGTTGAGGTAGTTTGAAGCCTTATTATTGCTAGAGGTCCATCCTATGCTGAATAAAATCGTATTATAGTTGCCAGAAAATGATAAAATCTTCTCATGAATTCCTTACCTGATATTTACATTTCAAAGGTTCGCTTTGTTGTTCGATGGTTTATTTTTGGCCAGTATTTATGTCTTGGAGTGTACAGTCACGAGCATTAATACTGCGACATCAACCAGATAACGTCAACTCCTTCATCACGACAGGTTTATACCAAGCTGAATAAATCGTCTGACGGTGGCTAGAATGTAATAAAGAAATCATTGTGAGCTTGAATAAAAAGTTTAGCAATACCTATGGAGAAGAAGGGGTGAACATTATCTGCTTGGTGTCGCAGTATTTATGCCTTGGAGTGTACGTACGTGTTCATGCCCAGCCACTTACCCACAAGCTCTCACTATTTCCTCACTTCCAAATAGCCTATCTAAAATATTCATGACTTCCACACAACATTTCTAGCTCAAAGAACTTTACTTACACTCTCACATTAATACCACCCACATACACCCACACACGCACACATACACCCACCCACACGCACACATATTACCCTCCCCCAAAAACACACCTACACACACACACACACATTACTCCCCCCCCCACCCCCACACACACATATAAACACCCCATTCACAAACATACACAACCACACACACACACACACAACCTCTCTCGTTCAAGTAGTTCCAATACATACCCTCATATTTGAACCCCTTCAGTACAATGACGCCATTCTTAACTTTACTCTGGCTATCGTAAAGCGATATTGTGCAATTTAGAATAGGCTATCATAAATCACCTTTGACTTCAACAGATTTCTAGTAAATTATCTCAAATCGTCTAATGATAGTTAGAACAAGTGAATAATGCGTCCTCGTATATGAGAAGGTTATAACTTTATTTCACTTAATCACGCATATCCGCATTGCATTTTCTATTCTATACCGGTACCTTATACTCCTTGGAGATTATGATGAGTTTGGGCAGTTTATTCTGGCTATTATTAGGCGATTTTGTTCGGTTTAGGAAGCATTTTTTTGGAGCTATAGAGATAATTTGGAGTTTTTACCCATTTGATTCGTAGAGATCCTAAATTACATAAAATAGTCTAAATATTTATCCGAATAACGTGTAATAACAATGCATCCTCAAATACGGAAGGAGTTTAATAATAATTCTTCAACTCATATTAACAACCCACTTTCTCTCCCATACAGACATTCACACAAACTTTACCGTATTAGTAATATTTATAATAATTATTTCACCCAAATTACCAGCCCATCTTAAATCACTCTCTCACACATCCACATAACATTCATCAACATCACTCTCTCTCACATACATCCACATAACCATCATCAACATCACTCCCTCACACACATCCACATAACCATCATCAACATCACTCCTCACACACATCCACATAACCATCATCAACATCTCTCACACACATCCACATAACCATCATCAACATCACTCCCTCACACACATCCACATAACCATCATCAACATCACTCTCACACACATCCACATAATCTTCCTCAACATCACTCTTAGACACACCCACATAACCACCATCAACATCACTCTCTCAAACATCCACATAACCTTCACTCTCTCACACACATCCACATAACCATCCTCACCCTCACACACAACCTTCCTCAGAACGTGGCTCATATGGTCACACTCACATTATTACACCCTCCCCCTTCGTACCCACTCCTTGATTTTGTATATGGAACTAAAACTCGTATGATTCACTTACCAGAATATTTTGGATTATATATAACCGTGAATTGATTATATAAATTTACAACTCCATTAAAAGCTGCATTCCTATTACTATGTTTTTTTTTTCTTACATAAAATCACTGAGGGGTAAACAGATTTAATGGGCCAACTGTACATACTGTATGCATGCATACACACATTATTTACCCAACTTTCTAATGGATTATGGAAACAGTCCGGGGTATCCTAGTCTTAGTACAATCAGGTGTTCAATACTCCAGTCATTGAAATTATCAAAATTGCATTCGTGTTCCTTTTGTTTATAGGCTATATACATTAACTAGTTTTTTTAAAGCATCCTCACATGTATTAATCTCGATTGGGTGCTATTTAGTAACTCATTGCATAATACTGTAATATGTTTGTATATATTCGTATCGCTTTCTTTATATATTCATCATCCACATTATCTACAGTGCGTTACCAGACAATATTCTAATACATCGTAATAATTTTGTTTAATTTCGTTCAGATTTGTATGGTATAAATGGTATATATATTTTTTTTACTTTAGTATAGTACCCTATTGCTAACGATTGGTACACTATCCTATGTCACTCACTTTAATTAATTTGTTTCAATAATATTGTCGTCCTAATGATATTATAACTGTAATATTTTTTTCAGTGGTGCAGTATCCGTTACTGCCATGCACTAATGCCGTACTCATGTTCCATTTGTTTGCTATAGCATAGTTTGTTGATTACATCCATGCCAATATATTTCGTTAGTGCAATGCCTAATAAAAGCAAAACCACATTTCATATTTATTGCAACAGGTATGCTCACATAAGCCACATGCATACATTATAATTCGTGTGTGCAGTACCGGTATCTAATAAGAACATAAGAACATAAGAAAATGGGAGTCTGCAGAAAGCCGATTGGCCTAAGCAAGGCAGATCCCTGTCCCACACAACCCCAATTACAAAGCCCAATTATAGGCTCAACACTCTAATACCCTGAGGATCATCTTACCAAAACGGTTTGAGATTAACGCAGGATTACGGGGGTCTGCAGAGCGCTGATTGGCCCAACCCTGCTGATCCCCCTTCACACCCAACCCTTCTCGTCCATATGCTTATCCAATTTTATCTTAAAGCTCCCTATCGTTTTTAATCCCACTATAGCACTTGGTAGTCCATTCCACCCATCTATATATAAGCAACATCACAGTCCTTTTCATGCTGCAACAGGTATGCTCACATTAACCCCTTCAGCACCATGACGTATTGTTACCTCTGATTCTGGCTTGAATTAGAAGATTGTATGCACCATCTGCCTCGTTGGTCCACTGTAGCTCTTAGGTGAACTTGATAACCACCTGTGCCAACCGTAGCCACTTTAACCCTTCCTACCCGGGCTGCCTTAGGTAAGGACAGCTCGGCAGAAGGGCAGCTACCCGGCCGTCCTTACCTAAGACGGCAGTTTAATAGCCTAATTAAGCTTGGTCTGAACGCCGTGCGTACGACATATGTCAACAAACCCAAGCGTTGCGTCACCGCACCTCCGAAAACAAGAAGGAGAAGACTTCAATGTTATTGTTCTGACGTCAGACGAAATTAGTGTCTGAAAAGCCCCCCATATTGGCAACATCTCTGCAATATTTGCTCCACTGAAATCGTCATCACAACTGAACCAGTTGACTTACAGAGCTCTACTCAACGCCAAAATACAGATGAAAACCGCACTACGATTATAGATGAGTGGGAAAGTTCTAGCAGTGAAAATAAACATAAATACGGTAGCCTAGGCCTAGAAGTTTTCAGCCATTTCGCCCGGTAAGGGCGACCGTCCTTAGGTAAGACTGCGGGTAGGAAGGGTTAAGGGGACATGGACTGCTTTTGTCCTATAAATTCATTCATTCAAAAAATCTTGGTTTCCTCGCTAGACAGTCAAACTTAGAAAAACATCCCCTAGACCCCCTCAAGATAAATTTGTAAATTTTTCGGCTCCTCTTACAATTCCAGGCTCGCTATCGCTCGCCAGGAAAACATCGACAGCTAAATGGCACGATAGGTCTTAAAATGTATAACGAAATGGGACGAAAGGTCTTAAAATCGCCTAATAATGGGCCGAACGTATAACATATACAATAATGGACTATACACGAGAGAGAAAGGGGACCAGAAAAACGACCGTCTCCCCTTAACAGTACAGTAACATTCAACATGCATTCCACACATTGCACACAATAAGGGGAGCCATTGCAATAGTAATTAATCCCCGATATTCACCTGACCTGACCAGCCGACATTTCAAACTATACTGTATTCACTGGATTTTCGGAGGGGTATCGTGGGGCCAAGTGACCCATATACGTATCAGAAGATCGGCGATGATACGGTGTTTCGGCACATAGTAAACAGAACGTGATTTCTTGTTTAACCCTTAACTAGCGGCGCGCAACATAAGTCGAGTTAAAGAAACTGGCAAAAAAACGGGTTGAAAAAAAAAAATGGGTGAAAATAGAGTGAAAATGGGTGGGATAGTAATGATCCATACGTCCGACATCTGTGGCCTCCCGGCCACACTAACCTCCAGTTCCCCCACCGCGCGGGAGGGATGACAGTGTAACCAATAGTCCTAAAAGTGAGCAATGTAGCAAAATCAGCTAAACTTCCATCTTTGAGGTAACACTGTCAGTGCTCACGAGTGCTACGTTAGCTGTATGTGGCGTCATTGTGTAGCGATTTCCGCCTAGTTTTCAGCGCAATACAGTAGTTCCTTTCATGCTGATGGTTGATATAGCAGTCAAATGGCCTGAAAAGGCCCAAAACGCCAACCCGCTAGACAAGGGGTTAAACATCGCCCACTAAGCATATGTTTAATCTTGAGAGTGTATTACCTCAGTTGAGGGGACAAGGAGCCGTCAGGCACTAGCCCAGCCCTGCCCATGCACCCATAAACCTCTAGCAGTAACCACAAGGTGAGTGAAGTAACCGTATATAGGGCAGGCAGTTTACCCTTATGGTTCCCCACCATAGCCTTTCTTCCATCTACCCCAAGGACATGACCCTCGGTCTTCCAACTTCTCAAACAATTCTAACCATACGAAGTATTGCTAAGGTCCATTTTTATTTCTCTCTCTAACCATTTAGGAAATACTTGCTACAAGGTCCATTTCATTCATCTCTTCTCTCGCTCTCTCTCTCTCTCTCTCTCTCTCTCCTCTCTCTCTCTCTCTCTCTCTCTCTCTCTCTCTCTCTCTCTCTCTCTCTCTCTCTCTCATTGTGGAAGCCTTCGAAGATACCACAAAGGATGCAAATGAAAATACCCTTTTTGTCATCCCATGCTGGTTTTCAAATGATGTCATGCGCACCAGATCCGGACGAGTTGATGGAGAAAATATCGCAAGATAATCCCAGCACGTACAAAAACCAAGTCAAGGAATATCATCATTCTCAGGCATTCTCTCCCAAGATCGACGCACCTGACAAATTCTACGACAAGGCTTTCAAGCACAAATAGCCGACTAAAAACATTTGTGTCTGAGGGAAGAAGTTGAATTCAATCAACCTCTGGGACAACTTCTACAACCAGCCTACTCTGTTCCGCAAAGGGATGCGCACTCATCTAACCCTGTGGGTTTCAGCACGCATGGGTTCGTCTTATCCTTTTAAACACGGAAGCAGGCGCAAGCCATGGATCAAAAAACGCCATCCGAGAAGAAGCAAGCAGTGGACATAACTCCTCCAAACGCCAAGAAAAAACAGAGGCAACCGAGGACCACCAGCGATAAGGACCGAAGACAGCGACAGGACCCGAGGACAGCCATGGAACATAAATGTAGATCCGACAAGAAACCAAAAATATTATTAAAGAGCGTTTCCGTGAGTTCTAAAAAATAACAAATTTAAAGGTTTTCTATGGCAACAACGCTCGTAGCATACGCAATAAATTTTTCAGATTTAGAGGAGCTAGTGTTTACAGAAAATTATGATGTGAATTGGCATAACAGAATCTTGGCTCAATTACAGAAGATAGAGACCTTTTTAGCAGAGTATTCCACTTCCCTTGGTTATGTAATGTTTGAGAAAAAGCCGAATAAATCGAATGGAGGTGGCGTTTTACTTTAATATCAAAGAAAGTCTTAACCCTACCCCTCTTGTCAAAACCTCAAATTGTGAACGTCGACGCATCTTTTGGTGCTAATAAAGAATAATTAAGGTACCAAAAATAATACTTGCATTAATATACAGACCTCCAGCTCAATCAGTGCAAACTGACCGAGAAAATTTACGAACAAATTGCAGATTGTTAAGTATGACTCACAAGCTATCGTAATTTTTTGGTGACTTTCATTTACCTGTGACCAAGTGGGGCGATACTCTTACTTCACACTCCGGACATGACTTGTATACGAACTTGCAAGAGAGCTGCGCTTTATCAATTTGTTGGAACGCCGACCCGTGGTAATAACGTTCTTGACATTGTACTTGCAACAAAAGAAGAATTAATAGTAGAATTTGAACTGTTGGTGATGAATTCAGTAAACAGCGACCATAGTACGATAGCTTCCACTTTAAAGTGTACTAGTAACGAACCAAATAGTAGCATCGAAAAAGCCCCTAATTTCAAGAAAGCAAGCTCCCATAAACTTAGAGCCTATGTTTAAAAGAAACTGACTGAAGCTTTTTACTTAACAATAACGACATAAAAGACATCTTGGAAGTTATTTCGAAGCCACTTACCTAAAAGCAGCTGCAAGACTGCATACCATTCCCCCCGAAAAAGCGGCGTTCAAGGAATAATAATAAGCCAAAATTGGTGGAATAAAGGATATTTCAAACTGCCCTGCTTGCTAAAAAATTTGCTAATGATAGATTTAAAATCCTCACAAAATGACGAAGAACGGATGAAATTTGTAGAGATAACGACGCAAAGCCAAAAACGTGAATTAAGCAAAGTTAAAAAAGACCTTAGAGTTACATATTGCGAATCAAAGTAAAAACCAAACCCGAAACAGATAGTCTATAGTTATATCAGAAAGAAAAAAAGTCGTTACTTCAAACTGTTGGACCGTTAGTCGATGAAAATGGAGAATACAACAAAAGACGGAAGAAACAAATGAGGAATGCCCTCAAATACCTTTCTTGGGATCAGTTTTTACAAACAGAAGACCTCAGTGATATCCCTACACCATCGCCGATCGATTCAGATTGATAATGCAGATGTTCTAAGCAATCTCACCGGTTACAGAGAGAGAAGTATTGAATTGTTTAGATAAACTCAAGGTAAATAAAACGCCTGGACCTGATACAAGCTCGCCTAGAGTTCTAAAGGAAGCTAAGGGATGAGCTCTCTAAACCAATGACATAACTATTCAATAAATCCTTGCAGTCTGGGAAACCTATGCCCGATCAGTGGAAGCTAGCCACAAGTCAAACACCGATATTCAAAAAAGGCAGCAAATCCCTACCCAGTAACTATCGTCCAATTAGCTTAACCTCAGGGTATGTTAAAATGCTAGAAACGGGTCATACGGAGACAGACTCGTAAATCAACGTAGAGGAAAATAAACATAATTAAAGATACTCAACACGGCCTTTCGTATCAAAAAACGTTCCTGTTAAACAAACCTCTTAGACTTCTTCCACGATATCCTCAACCTCTACGAGTGAGGAGTAAAGCTGTAGATATGATATACCTTGATTTTCAAAGGGCCTTTGACAAAGTTCCCCACAAACGTTTACTGCTAAAAATAAAAGCGCATGGAACTACAAGACGGTGTGTTGAAATGGATAGGAAAAATGGCCTCCAGCGACAGAAAGCAAAGAGTCGTCATAAACGGTAAGGCATCAAAAGGGACCAATGTAAGTAGCCGGGGTACCCCAGGGATCCGGTACTAGGACCAATTCTCTTTCTAATTTACATCAACGACATAGAAGGAGGGGCTCTCACCTGTACAATCTCAAAATTTGCTGACGATACAAAAAATTGCAAATAGCGTACTCTCAAAAGAACAAACGTTGAGCTAATATGCAACACACTCTAGATAAATTGTCATGTTGGGCCCAAATTTGGCAAAATGAGTTTCAATGCGGATATAAATGTAAAGCACTACATATCGGATACCTAAATGAGGAAAAGCAAACTATTTCGATGAATGGCAATCAGCTTCACAATGTAAACAGAGAAACCGATCTGGGAGTAACAATATCGAGTAACCTTAAAAACCGAGTCAACAATGTTCAGAAGTTGTTACGAAGGCAAACAAAAAATTGGCTTTATAGGCAGGTCATTTGAGCATAAATCCAAAGAAGTGATCCTTAACCCTTTACAATTCATTAGTCCGCCCTCTTCTGGGATATACTGCGTTCAATCCTGGTGCCCTTATTACCAAAAAAGATATAAACAAGCTACGCAACGAGTTCACCGTAGAGTTACCAAAATGATACCTAGCCTAAAGAACAAAACATACGAGGAGCGTCTTAGAGAATTAAAATCTATTTCCTTTAACCCAGCGCAAATTAAGAGGTGACTTAATTCAAGTGTTCAAAATCATTCAAAGGCATTCGACAATATTGGAAACTGTAGTAAAGTACTTCACTATCGACCAATCGAATTACACGCGGGGGGAAACGGTTGCGAAAATTATTGGTAAATCTGTTAACTCACACGAATCTAAGAATGTATCTTCTTCAATCGAGTTGTCAACTTGTGGAATGGGCTTCCCCGAAACGTTATAGACTGAATCACCGTTGATAATTTTAAACTCCGCCTAGACAAATATCTCGCATCAAACCCGCCGGAATGACTGCGTTTGTAAATGCATAACTTTATTTTATCCCACCATCAGTTACTAACCCATATGTCCCCTACTAACTTCCGAATCCTGCCACGGACATTAGTTCCAGGGCAGTAATTCCCTTTCCAATGTTCCCTTACCCACTCTAAACCACTGTTTGGACACTTGATCCTCAGTGTTTTGGAGGACAAGCAAAAGAAGGGTCACTAGATCTGTTGTGGCTTGATTTCCTTGTGTACTCCTTCTGTTACTCTCTCTCTCTCGCTCTCTTCTTTTTATCCTTAACATCTTTCCATCCACTTTCAATCACCGCACTTAACCGTCTCATTGTTATTATTTTTTGGTTTTCTATAACTTCAGATCGCTCTTGATCATTTTAGTTATTTGTTTTTCCCTAAACATATTTCAATAACCCAACCAGACCAGCCCCCTCTCCAGCTCCCTTTCTTTCTCCCTCGCCCCCGCCCCTGCTCTCTCTCCCTCTCTCTCTCTCTCTTAACATTTTGTACAATTTAAGAATTGTTTCATAACTGCTGTGCCTAGATTCGGGTTACCCACTCAGATCCTGGCTCTCGCTCACTCTCTGGCTCTCTCCCTATCTTGATGTTGACAGCAATTATTAATATTCCAAGCATTTATGAAAACTCAACATTCGCGGTGGCGTCGCCCAAGTTGTAAGTAATCATAGGATTATAAATTGGCGTGCTCACCTTCATTCATGGTAGATCTTTTAGTTTGTACCGGTGCCCAATGCCGAGGATTTATACATTTAAACACCCCTTAGATTTATGAGAAGCAGGCCAATGGCCCATCAGAAAGGTTTTGGGAATATGATATGTGATTTTTATTTTTACATATCCCATCAGAAAGGTTGACGATGATATGTGAAATTTTTTAGGCATCCAGCCAATTATACATTAATAACAACCGCAATAATCTAAGATAGGTGACAGGAGAGATTTCACGGGGTTTCTGAAACAAGGGAGGACATGGTTAGAGATCGGAAGCACCACGGGAAGAACAGGAGGGCGGCCTGGTAGAGGAAGAGGAACGGATAATCTTGGAAGGACTATGGACCCTAGCAGATACTAAGTGTTTTAAGTGCGGAAAAAAAAAAGGCAAGAAAGAATTCCGCGGAAAATGTTCCGGCTGTCGTAGATCTACCATTTATACCTTGTGCTAAGATGACAAAGAATAAACATCAGGAGAACACCAAAACTGGAACTGTCTCGCATGCACAGGGCCCACTGCAGAGCCAACCGGTGGAACACCGGCAACACCGGTCGCCGACTTGACCCAAATTGGTGACCAAATGGGAAAGCAGCGGATCCAGGTCCTTGCCGGCGTACCTAAAGGAGCCAGAATCCAAGTGGCGGAGGCCCTTACAACCAGCATAAAGCAGCCCCTACAGATCAAGACATCCCTTGCATGGGCACGGCTCCTGGGTTTCTCCCCTATGGGGCCCTCCGAAAAACCACCCAGAACCAACATACAAGACCATCTTCAGGTTTCACTAGCCAACAGAGTGAAACGTCAAGTAAGCACAGTATATGGATGGAAACAAACTGGTGGAACCCCCCGAACAGCAACCCAACAACAGGGACCACGAAGCAACAGGACAAGGAAGAGGAAGAGGCTGAACAGCTACGTCAAGAGTGGTCGCGGGCGAAGCTGGCGGATAGGGACATCAAAGGGGCCGTCAGACTGTTGTCCTCTTCAGAAGGTTTTGCTGGTCACGGCACCGAAGTTGTTGAAGCCCTAACAAGAAAAAAGCACCCACCTACACCTAGGGACCTAAACCTCCCCCTGCCCCAAAATGACCAGATGCGCCACACCTTTAGATGTCACGAAGGCAAGCAGGTAGTTGCAGCATAGTGAACTTCATTCCCAGCAGGCTCAGCCGCGGGGCCAGATGGTATCCGACCCGCCCACCTCAAAGGCCTCTTGGGTCAGGGAACAGGAGCTGCTGGGGATGCACTCTTGGCAACCCTTAACCAAATTCATCAACATGGTTTTAAGAGGGGAAGTAACCGACTGTGCCACACCCCATTTTTTTGGGCATCACTCTGGGCACACTGGCAAAAAAAAGATGGCGTTGTGCGCCCACTGCCAGTAGGGAACACCTTCCGCAGCCTTGCCACCAAAGGTGGGTTTGAAACCACTCTCGAATGGCATAGGTCAACCACTTAGGACCAGTTACACTAGGTTTGCGGAGCTCCAGGGGGGTGTGAAGCTTGCGGTACACGCAACCCGCACCTACCGCAGCCAAGCAAAGCAAAAAACGAGTGCTTCTAAAGATTGACATGCGGCACGCCATGCAACAGCATTCGCAGGGATGTCTTCCTCCGTGCAGATCAAGAACACATCACCACTCTGTACCCCCTACTTTGGAAGGGTTATTCCAAACCTTTCAATCCTGATTGTTGGCGAGACGGTAATACCATCAGCGACCGGGTTACAGCAGGGAGATTCCAGGTGGTCCTGATCTTTTCTCAATCGGGGTGGATGAAGCAGCTAACAAAAGTAAGGTCAGAAACTGAATGGATGGTACCTGGGTGGGCGGGGGGGGGGGGTGGGGGGGGGGGGGGGGGAAGGGAACGGGGGGGATGCAAACCTTGGGTGGGTCAGTAGAGAACGTTCTAAACCGACCTAAATAACATCGTAGCTGACATCGGCCAGGAGGGGCTAGTGATAAGGACACCAAATGTGGAACTTGTCCTCCTCAAAACCAAACACGTGAACAAGGAGAAGAGACTCAGGCCCTGTTTCCGAGGCATATTGCCAGAGGTAAAGATCCTTCAGGAGCACCAGCAAAACCCTATTAGGTTCACCACTAAGCTCTGGCAGCAATTCCACCAGCACTTACAAGTTAAAAAGGAGGAGCTTCAACGTCTCATGAGTCGCCCCTTGATACACATCCGATGCCCACTCAGCTCT
>CM064480.1:55975835-56050346 GCA_032716605.1 Paralithodes platypus | reverse complement strand
TACAGTCGCCCATAAAATATTCGCCGGGGACGCCCTTTTAGTTGCCCAAGTATACCGGTATATAATTATATATGAACGTAGCCTGATTTGTGTAATAGATTTTGTATGAAAAACAATTATACAACCACATATTGTCTTCTAACTAAAACAAAGTACACTTATGGATATTCCTCGATGGTTCTATTTGCGTTAATGGGAGATGGCTTTCACTTTTTGGGCGGCTTTTTGCATGGATCTCATTATTTTTCTAGTTTTTCCTCCCTAGACCTCCATCAAATTTCAAAACAAAAACATCCATTAGATCCCGCCTTCTAGATTAATTTGTTACATTTTTCCGGTTTAGAAAAATTTCCCAGCCGAAAGGGCGGTTCTTCCAAACCAATTCAGGCTCACTATCGTTTCGCCAGGGGAAAAAATCGACACCTAAATAGCACGAAAAGTCCTAAATATTGACGAAAAAAATGGGGCGAAAGGTCTTAAAATCGGACTAACTAATGGGGCAATCCATCTTAACATTTGAAAACTAATGGGAGTCTAAGAATGTAGGGAGAAAGTGGTCCCGAAAAAACCGGCCCCATGTCCCCTTAGAACAAACATGGACGAATTTTTTTCTAAAAGTGACTGTAACATAGCTGAGAGCAAGACTTGCCTCGCTGTAGTGGAGAGGCTAAGTGTGTGGGTACCTGCAAATGTGGAGTGGAAGTGGTCCAGTAAATGCACGCATGGTCGAGAAATATGCCGAGACCATGGAGGTTATTACTTAAGTGTGGTGGTCGGTGTTATTTCCACAAAAAAAAACAGAGCGTAGTTTACTGGGTTGTTGATGGATATTTTTAGTTATACCAGTATCTGTAGTTTATTATGTACCGTAGTTTTATGTAGTTTATTGTGTGGGTCGGTGCTATTTCGTAGCGACTAGTTTGGGTTGTTGAATGGATATTTCTAGTTTATTTTGGCTGTCGGTGTATTTCGGAGCGTAGTTCTTAGGTTGTTGCTGTATATTTGTAGTTTTTTATATAGTGTATATGTATTTATGTAGTCTATTGTGGCGGTCGGTGTACTTCGGAACGGTTGTTTATTGGGTTGTTGATGGATATATGTAGTTTATATGTAGTTATGTAGTTTATTTGTGGGGGTCGGTGTACTTCGGAGCGTAGTTTATTGGGCTGTTGATGAATATATGTAGTTTATATGTAGTTATGTAGTTTATTGTGGCGGTCCGTGTACTTCGGAGCGTAGTTTATTGGGCTGTGATGAATATATGTAGTTATGTAGTTTATTGTGGCGGTCGGTGTACTTCGGAGCGTAGTTTATTGGGCTGTTGATGAATATATGTAGTTTATATGTAGTTATGTAGTTTATTGTGGGGGTCGGTGTACTTCGGAGCGTAGTTTATTGGGCTGTTGATGAATATATGTAGTTTATATGTAGTTATGTAGTTTATTGTGGGGGTCGGTGTACTTCGGAGCGTAGTTTATTGGGCTGTTGATGAATATATGTAGTTTATATGTAGTTATGTAGTTTATTGTGGGGGTCGGTGTACTTCGGAGCGTAGTTTATTGGGCTGTTGATGAATATATGTAGTTTATATGTAGTTATGTAGTTTATTGTGGGGGTCGGTGTACTTCGGAGCGTTGTTTATTGGGTTGTTGGTGGATATTATGTAAGTTTTTTTCTTATGTTACGGTACCAGTTTTTACTTTTATATATTTTGCTGAACCATTTAGACTTAATTTGTTCCAGGAATACTCTCGGGAATTAAAATATAAAATATAAATATATTCATGAATAACTGTTAAAGAAAAAATTTCAAGGGCAATGCATGAATGCTAATTCAATAATACCGGTAAGGCTAACTTTCTTTGTATGTTCGTAGCTGTGTATATTGATTCTACGTTTCGCTCAAACTATTCCTACATATGTAATCACGCCCGTACTTATTTGTAAAGTAATTGGTGAGTTGGTGAAAACAAATATGAAATTATCAGTACATGTATAGACTCACTCAGTTATTCACGCCCATACAACCTTACTTATCGGTACATGTATAGATTCAAACACTTATTCACGCCCTTACAACCTCACTTATCGGTACATGTATAGATTCAAACACTTATTCACGCCCTTACAACCTCACTTATCGGTACATGTATAGATTCAAACACTTATTCACTCCCTTACAACCTTACTTATCGGTACATATATAGATTCAAACACTTATTCACGCCCTTACAACCTCACTTATCGGTAAATGTATAGATTCAAACACTTATTCACGCCCTTACAACCTCACTTATCGGTAAATGTATAGATTCAAACACTTACTCACGCCCTTACAACCTCACTTATCGGTACATGTATAGATTCAAACACTTATTCACGCCCTTACAACCTCACTTATCGGTAAATGTACAGATTCAAACACTTATTCACTCCCTTACAACCCTACTTATCGGTACATGTATAGATTCAAACACTTATTCACACCCATACAACCCTACTTATCGGTACATGTATAGATTCAAACACTTATTCACGCCCATACAACCCTACTTATCGGTGCATGTATAGATTCAAACACTTATTCACTTCCTTACAACCCTACTTATCGGTACATGTATAGATTCAAACACTTATTCACTCCCTTACAACCCTACTTATCGGTTCATGTATAGATTCAAACACTTATTCATGCCCTTACAACCCTACTTATCGGTACATGTATAGATTCAAACACTTATTCACGCCCATACAACCTTAATTATCGGTACATGTATAGATTCAAACACTTATTCACGCCCTTACAACCCTACTTATCGGTACATGTATAGATTCAAACACTTATTCACACCCTTACAACCCTACTTATCGGTACATTTATAGATTCAAACACTTATTCTCGCCCATACAACCTTACTTATCAGTACATGTATAGATTCAAACACTTATTCACTCCCATAGAACCTTACTTATCGGAACATGTATACACTCACTCACGTGTGTAGGCAAATACAACCTTACTTACCGGTATCGTACATGTATATCCTCACATATTTATTCATCCTCATACAACCTCAATTATCGGTACATGTACAGACTCGCTTATTCACCCTCATATAGCCTCAGTTATCGACAAATGTTTAGACTTATTCACTACACTATCAATAATATGCTTATAATTAACAGTATATATACTGTATATTAACAGCCTCCATGGAAAACCATATTGAATAATACTGTTTCTTATCTGTTTAATACCACTTAATTACGATAATAAGATAGTAAAATACTAATAATGATGTAAGGTAGGTATGCATTTGACCCTTAAAATTACGGAATTCAATTGGCAATATGGCTGTCTGTCTTGTGACCGTAAAATCAACTGACTATTTATTAACATTGTATGAATTATAGCAAAATATCGACACTCTCATTGCCTATCATGCTTACTTACATTCACTCAAACCTACAAAAGCTTCTCGAGCTCACAATGCTGTAATCTTCTGTATTTAGCCTCTCTCAGACTCTCACAAACTCATCATCTCTACAAATCTCTCCCTACTTCTCATACCCAAACCAATTTTGATGGGTTAAATTTACTCACATGCACACACACTGTCAACAATTATGTGTGTGAAAAGTGTAGCTAAAGTGTCCATAATAATTTACCTTTTTAAAAGTATATTGACAGTGATAAATCCATCAAATATAAGGATTAAAAGGTAATTAACTATTAAGGGAGGCCAAGTCGCCTTTTTTTCTTTCTCTCCCTCTCTCTTTGGCTTGTATCCATTCGGCCCCATTCAGCCTACTGTTTTAAGACGTTTACCCCCATCTAGGTGTCAATATTTTCCTGGCGAGCGGGAGCGAGCCAGTATATACCGGGTATATATTTTAGTTTTGACAGTTAGCTAAATTTTTACATTTTTCGATAGAAAAATGTGTCCGACGAAGCCGGATTTCTCCATACAATGCTGGCTCGCTATCGCTCACCAGGAAGAAATCGACACCTGGATGGGGATAAATGTCTTAAAACAGTTGGCTGAATAGGGCCGAATGGATACAAGCCAGGAAAAGAGAGAAAAGGAGAGAAAGATAAGATAATCCAATTATTATATATAGCTTTTTACACTCTTGATTATTTTACAGTGCAACCTCCCTTGTACAGCTGTTGACAAAAGATCGTTAGCTGTGATGGTGTTCTTTATACAAATATGAACAGTAGCATGTATTAATGTAAGTAATTAACTATTCATAAAATATTGAAACGTTCCGGTATTTTATTAATATACAGCTACAGACGTAAGCATCAATCTGAGCGGCTATATTAACCCTTTGAGTACCAGCTACGTGTGTTATATTATATTCTAGCTACACTCTGACGATATTATGCAACTTCGGAAGGGTCTGTGGTAGTTAAAAGGGTTGGTTGTGGTAGTTTGAAGCCTTATTATTGCTAGAGGTCCATCCTATGCTGAATAAAATCGTATTATAGTTGCCAGAAAATGATAAAATCTTCTCATGAATTCCTTACCTGATATTTACATTTCAAAGGTTCGCTTTGTTGTTCGATGGTTTATTTTTGGCCAGTATTTATGTCTTGGAGTGTACAGTCACGAGCATTAATACTGCGACATCAACCAGACAACGTCAACTCCTTCATCACGAGAGGTTTATACTAAGCTGAATAAAATCGTCTGACGGTAGCTAGAATGAAATAAAGAAATCATTGTGAGCTTGAATAAAAAGTTTAGCAATACCTATGGAGAAGAAGGGGTGAACATTATCTGCTTGGTGTCGCAGTATTTATGCCTTGGAGTGTACGTACGTGTTCATGCCCAGCCACTTACCCACAAGCTCTCACTATTTCCTCACTTCCAAATAGCCTATCTAAAATATTCATGACTTCCACACAACATTTCTAGCTCAAAGAACTTTACTTACACTCTCACATTAATACCACCCACATACACCCACACAAGCACACATACACCCACCCACACGCACACATATTACCCTCCCCCCAAAAACACACCTACACACACACACACACATTACCTCCCCCCCCCACACACACACACACACACACACATATTAACACCCCATTCACACACATACACAACCACACACACACACACACACACACACACACAACCTCTCTCGTTCAAGTAGTTCCAATACATACCCTCATATTTGAACCCCTTCAGTACAATGACGCCATTCTTAACTTTACTCTGGCTATCGTAAAGCGATATTGTGCAATTTAGAATAGGCTATCATAAATCACCTTTGACTTCAACAGATTTCTAGTAAATTATCTCAAATCGTCTAATGATAGTTAGAACAAGTGAATAATGCGTCCTCGTATATGAGAAGGTTATAACTTTATTTCACTTAATCACGCATATCCGCATTGCATTTTCTATTCTATACCGGTACCTTATACTTGGAGATTATGATGAGTTTGGGCAGTTTATTCTGGCTATTATTAGGCGATTTTGTTCGGTTTAGGAAGCATTTTTGGGAGCTATAGAGATAATTTGGAGTTTTTACCCATTTGATTCGTAGAGATCCTAAATTACATAAAATAGTCTAAATATTTATCCGAATAACGTGTAATAACAATGCATCCTCAAATACGGAAGGAGTTTAATAATAATTCTTCTACTCATATTAACAACCCACTTTCTCTCCCATACAGACATTCACACAAACTTTACCGTATTAGTAATATTTATAATAATTATTTCACCCAAATTACCAGCCCATCTTAAATCACTCTCTCACACATCCACATAACATTCATCAACATCACTCTCTCTCACATACATCCACATAACCATCATCAACATCACTCCCTCACACACATCCACATAACCATCATCAACATCACTCCCTCACACACATCCACATAACCATCATCAACATCACTCTCTCACACACATCCACATAACCATCATCAACATCACTCCCTCACACACATCCACATAACCATCATCAACATCACTCTCACACACATCCACATAATCTTCCTCAACATCACTCTTAGACACACCCACATAACCACCATCAACATCACTCTCTCAAACATCCACATAACCTTCACTCTCTCACACACATCCACATAACCATCCTCACCCTCACACACAACCTTCCTCAGAACGTGGCTCATATGGTCACACTCACATTATTACACCCTCCCCCTTCGTACCCACTCCTTGATTTTGTATATGGAACTAAAACTCGTATGATTCACTTACGAGAATATTTTGGATTATATATAACCGTGAATTGATTATATAAATTTACAACTCCATTAAAAGCTGCATTCCTATTACTATGTTTTTTTTCCTTACATAAAATCACTGAGGGGTAAACAGATTTAATGGGCCAACTGTACATACTGTATGCATGCATACACACATTATTTACCCAACTTTCTAATGGATTATGGAAACAGTCCGGGGTATCCTAGTCTTAGTACAATCAGGTGTTCAATACTCCAGTCATTGAAATGATCAAAATTGCATTCGTGTTCCTTTTGTTTATAGGCTATATACATTAACTAGTTTTTTTAAAGCATCCTCACATGTATTAATCTCGATTGGGTGCTATTTAGTAACTCATTGCATCATAATACTGTAATATGTTTGTATATATTCGTATCGCTTTCTTTATATATTCATCATCCACATTATCTACAGTGCGTTACCAGACAATATTCTAATACATCGTAATAATTTTGTTTAATTTCGTTCAGATTTGTATGGTATAAATGGTATATTTTTTTTGTTTTTTTATACTTTAGGTATAGTACCCTATTGCTAACGATTGGTACACTATCCTATGTCACTCACTTTTAAATTAATTTGTTTCAATAATATTGTCGTCCTAATGATATTATAACTGTAATATTTTTTTCAGTGGTGCAGTATCCGTTACTGCCATGCACTAATGCCGTACTCATGTTCCATTTGTTTGCTATAGCATAGTTTGTTGATTACATCCATGCCAATATATTTCGTTAGTGCAATGCCTAATAAAAGCAAAACCACATTTCATATTTATTGCAACAGGTATGCTCACATAAGCCACATGCATACATTATAATTCGTGTGTGCAGTACCGGTATCTAATAAGAACATAAGAACATAAGAAAATGGGAGTCTGCAGAAAGCCGATTGGCCTAAGCAAGGCAGATCCCTGTCCCACACAACCCCAATTACAAAGCCCAATTATAGGCTGATCACTGAACCCTGAGGATCATCTTACCAAAACGGTTTGAGATTAACGCAGGATTACGGGGGTCTGCAGAGCGCTGATTGGCCCAACCCTGCTGATCCCCCTTCACACCCAACCCTTCTCGTCCATATGCTTATCCAATTTTATCTTAAAGCTCCCTATCGTTTTTAATCCCACTATAGCACTTGGTAGTCCATTCCACCCATCTATATATAAGCAACATCACAGTCCTTTTCATGCTGCAACAGGTATGCTCACATTAACCCCTTCAGCACCATGACGTATTGTTACCTCTGATTCTGGCTTGAATTAGAAGATTGTATGCACCATCTGCCTCGTTGGTCCACTGTAGGCTCTTAGGTGAACTTGATAACCACCTGTGCCAACCGTAGCCACTTTAACCCTTCCTACCCGGGCTGCCTTAGGTAAGGACAGCTCGGCAGAAGGGCAGCTACCCGGCCGTCCTTACCTAAGACGGCAGTTTAATAGCCTAATTAAGCTTGGTCTGAACGCCGTGCGTACGACATATGTCAACAAACCCAAGCGTTGCGTCACCGCACCTCCGAAAACAAGAAGGAGAAGACTTCAATGTTATTGTTCTGACGTCAGACAAAATTAGTGTCTGAAAAGCCCCCATATTGGCAACATCTCTGCAATATTTGCTCCACTGAAATCGTCATCACAACTGAACCAGTTGACTTACAGAGCTCTACTCAACGCCAAAATACAGATTGAAAACCGCACTACGATTATAGATGAGTAGGAAAGTTCTAGCAGTGAAAATAAACATAAATACGGTAGCCTAGGCCTAGACGTTTTTCAGCCATTTCGCCCGGGTACGGGCGACCGTCCTTAGGTAAGACTGGCGGGGTAGGAAGGGTTAAGGGGACTGGACTGCTTTTTTGGCCTATAAATTCATTCATTCAAAAAATCTTGGTTTCCTCGCTAGACATCCCTCAAACTTAGAAAAACATCCCCTAGACCCCCCTCAAGATAAATTTGTAAATTTTTCGGCTCCTCTTACAATTCCAGGCTCGCTATCGCTCGCCAGGAAAACATCGACAGCTAAATGGCACGATAGGTCTTAAAATGTATAACGAAATGGGACGAAAGGTCTTAAAATCGCCAAACAAATGGGCCGAACGTATAACAATCTATAACAAATAATGGGACTAAACACGAGAGAGAAAGGGGACCAGAAAAACGACCGTCTCCCCTTAACAGTACAGTAACATTCAACATGCATTCCACACATTACACACAATAAGGGGAGCCGTTGCAATAGTAATTAATCCCCGATATTCACCTGACCTGACCAGCCGACTCATTTCAAACTATACTGTATTCACTGGATTTTCGGAGGGGTATCGTGGGGCCAAGTGACCCATATACGTATCAGAAGATCGGCGATGATACGGTGTTTCGGCACATAGTAAACAGAACGTGATTTCTTGTTTAACCCTTAACTAGCGGCGCGCAACATAAGTCGAGTTAAAGAAACTGGCAAAAACGGGTGAAAAATGGGTGAAAATAGAGTGAAAATGGGTGGGATAGTAATGATCCATACGTCCGACATCTGTGGCCTCCCGGCCCACACTAACTCCAGTTCCCCCACCGCGCGGGAGGATGACAGTGTAACCAATAGTTCGCTAAAAGTGAGCAATGTAGCAAAATCAGCTAAACTTCCATCTTTGAGGTAACACTGTCAGTGCTCCACGAGTGCTACGTAGCTGTATGTGGCGTCATTGTGTAGCGATTTCCGCCTAGTTTTCAGCGCAATACAGTTCCTTTCATGCTGATGGTTGATATAGCAGTCAGAATGGCCTGAAAAGGCCCAAAACGGCCACAGAGGACCCGCTAGACAAGGGTTAAACATCGCCCACTAAGCATATTTAGTTTAATCTTGAGAGTGTTATTACCAGTATCAGTGAGGGGACAAGGAGCCGTCAGGCACTAGCCCAGCCCTGCCCAGGCACCATAAACCTCTAGCAGTAACCACAAGGTGAGTGAAGTAACCGTATATAGGGCAGGCAGTTTCACCCTTATGGTTCCCCACCATAGGCCTTATCTTCCATCTACCCCAAGGACCTGACCCTCGGTCTTCCAACTTCTCAAACAATTCTAACCAATACGAAGTACTTGCTATAAGGTCCATTTTTATTTCCCTCTCTCTAACCATTTAGGAAATACTTGCTACAAGGTCCATTTTCATTCATCTCTCTCTCTCTCTCTCTCTCTCTCTCTCTCTCTCTCTCTCTCTCTCTCTCTCTCTCTCTCTCTCTCTCTCTCTCTCTCTCTCTCATTGTGGAAGCCTTCGAAGATACCACAAAGGATGCAAATGAAAATACCCTTTTTGTCATCCATGCTGGTTCAAATGATGTCATGCGCACCAGATCCGAAGAGTTGATGGAGAAATATCGCAAGATAATCCAGCACTACAAAAACAAGTCAAGGAATATCATCATCTCAGGCATTCTCCCCAAGATCGACGCACCTGACAAATTCTACGACAAGGCTTTCAGCACAAATAGCCGACTAAAACATTTGTGTCTGAGGGAAGAAGTTGAATTCATCAACCTCTGGGACAACTTCTACAACCAGCCTACTCTGTTCCGCAAGGATGGCACTCATCTAAACCCTGTGGGTTTTCAGCACGCATGGGTCGTCTCCTACACGAAGCAGTCCGCAGCCATGGATCAAAAAACGCCATCCGAGAAGAAGCAGCAGTGACATAAATCATCCAACGCCAAGAAAAAACAGAGGCAACCGAGGACCACCAGCGATAAGGACCGAAGACAGCGAGGACCGAGGACAGCCATGAACATAAATGTAGATCCGACAAGAACCAAAAATATTATTAAAGAGCGTTCCGTGAGTTCTAAAATAAACAAATTAAAGGTTTTCTATGGAAACGCTCGTAGCATACGCAATAAATTTTCAGATTTAGAGGAGCTAGTGTTTACAGAAAATTATGATGTGATTGGCATAACAGAATCTTGGCTCAATACAGAAGATAGAGACTTTTTAGCAGAGTATTCACTTCCCGGTTATGTAATGTTTGAGAAAAGCCGAATAAATCGATATGGAGGTGGCGTTTTACTTTATATCAAAGAAAGTCTTAACCCTACCCTCTTGTCAAAACCTCAAATTGTGAACGTCGACGCATCTTTTGTGCTAATAAAGAATAATAAAGGTACCAAAATAATACTTGCATTAATATACAGACCTCCAGCTCAATCAGTGCAAACTGACCGAGAAATTTACGAACAAATTGCAGATGTAAGTAACTCACAAGATATCGTAATTTTTGGTGACTTTAATTTACCTGTGACCAAGTGGGGCGATACTCTTACTTCACACTCCGGACATGACTTGTATACGCACTTGCAAGAGAGTTCGCTTTATCAATTTGTTGGAACGCCGACCCGTGGTAATAACGTTCTTGACATTGTACTTGCAACAAAAGAAGAATTAATAGAGAATTTGAATGTTGGTGATGAATTCAGTAACAGCGACCATCGTACGATAACTTTCACTTTAAAGTTTACTAGTAACGAACCAATAGTAGCATCGAAAAAGTCCCTAATTTCAAGAAAGCAAACTTCCATAAACTTAGAGCTATGTTTAAAGAAACTGACTGGAGCTTTTTAATTCACAATAACGACATAAATACATCTTGGAAGTTATTCGAAGCCACTTACCTAAAAGCAGTGCAAGACTGCATACCATCGAAAACTCGGCGTCCAGGCCATAATAATAAGCCCAAATGGTGGAATAAAGATATTTCAAACTGCCTGCTTGCTAAAAAATTTGCTAATGATAGATTAAAATCCTCACAAAATGACGAAGAACGGCTGAAATTTGTAGAGCTTCGACGCAAAGCCAAAAAGTTAATTAAGCAAAGTAAAAAGACCTTAGAGTTACATATTGCGAATCAAAGTAAAACAAACCCGAAAGAATTCTATAGTTATATCAGAAAGAAAAAAGTCGTTACTTCAACTGTTGGACCGTTAGTCGATGAAAATGGAGAATACACCAAAGACGAAGAACAAATGAGTAATGCCCTCAATACCTTCTTTGCATCAGTTTTTACAACAGAAGACCTCAGTGATATCCCTACACCATCGCCGATTCAGATTGATAATTCAGATGTTCTAAGCAATATCACCGTTACAGAGAGAGAAGTATTGAATTGTTTAGATAAACTCAAGGTAAATAAAACGCCTGGACCTGATACAATCTCGCCTAGAGTTCTAAAGGAAGCTAAGGATGAGCTCTCTAAACCACTGACATTACTATTCAATAAATCCTTGCAGTCTGGAACTATGCCCGATCAGTGGAAGCTAGCCAACGTAACACCGATATTCAAAAAAGGCAGCAAATCCCTACCCAGTAACTATCGTCCAATTAGCTTAACCTCAGTGTATGTAAAATGCTAGAAACGGTCATACGAGACAGACTCGTAAATCACTTAGAGGAAAATAACATACTTAAAGATACTCAACACGGCTTTCGTAAAAAACGTTCCTGTTTAACAAACCTCTTAGACTTCTTCCACGATATCCTCAACCTCTACGATGAGAGTAAAGCTGTAGATATTATATACCTTGATTTTCAAAAGGCCTTTGACAAAGTTCCCCACAAACGTTTACTGCTAAAACTAAAAGCGCATGGAATACAAGACGGTGTGTTGAAATGGATAGAAAATTGGCTCAGCGACAGAAAGCAAAGAGTAGTCATAAACGGTAAGGCATCAAAATGGACCAATGTAAGTAGCGGGGTACCCCAGGGATCGGTACTAGGACCAATTCTCTTTCTAATTTACATCAACGACATAGATGAGGGTCTCACCTGTACAATCTCAAAATTTGCTGACGATACAAAAATTGCAAATAGCGTACTCTCAAAAGAACAAGTTGACGATATGCAACACAATCTAGATAAATTGTCATGTTGGGCCCAAATTTGGCAAATGAGTTTCAATGCGGATAAATGTAAAGTACTACATATCGGATACCTAAATGAGAAAGCAAACTATTCGATGAATGGCACTCAGCTTAAGAATGTAAACAGAGAAACCGATCTGGGAGTAACAATATCGAGTAACCTAAAACCGAGTCAACAATGTTCAGAAGTTGTTAAGAAGGCAAACAAAATAATTGGCTTTATAGGCAGGTCATTTGAGCATAAATCCAAAGAAGTTATCCTAACCCTTTACAATTCATTAGTCCGCCCTCTTCTGGAATACTGCGTTCAATCCTGGTGCCCTTATTACCAAAAAGATATAAACAAGCTAGAACGAGTTCAACGTAGAGTTACCAAAATGATACCTAGCCTAAAGAACAAACCATACGAAGAGCGTCTTAGAGAATTAAATCTATTTCCTTTAACCCAGCGCAAATTAAGAGGTGACTTAATTCAAGTGTTCAAAATCATCAAAGGCATCGACAATATGAACTGTAGTAAGTACTTCACTATCGACCAATCTAATTACACGCGGGGAAACGGTTGCAAAATTATTGGTAAATCTTTTAACTCACACGAATCTAAGAATGTCTTCTTCAATCGAGTTGTCAACTTGTGGAATGGGCTTCCCCGAAACGTTATAGACTGCATCACCGTTGATTCATTTAAACTCCGCCTAGACAAATATCTCCCATCAAACCCGCGACTGACTGCGTTTGTAAATGAATAACTTTATTTTATCCCCCCCTCAGTTACTAACCCATCTGTCCCCTACTAACTTCCTAATCCTGCCACGGACATTAGTTCCAGGGCAGTAATTCCCTTTCCAATGTTCCCTTACCCACTCTAAACCACTGTTTGGACACTTGATCCTCAGTGTTTTGGAGGACAAGCAACCTAGAAGGGTCACTAGATCTGTTGTTGCTTGATTTCCTTTGTACTCCTTTGTACTCTCTCTCTCTCTCTTCTTTTTATCCTTAACATCTTTCCATCCACTTTCAATCACCGCACTTAACCGTCTCATTGTTATTATTTTTTGGTTTTCTATAACTTCAGATCGCTCTTTATCATTTTAGTTATTTGTTTTTCCCTAACATATTTCAATACCCAACCAGGCCAGCCCCCTCTCCAGCTCGCTTTCTTTCTCCCTCGCCCCCGCCCCTGCTCTCTCTCCCTCTCTCTCTCTCTCTTAACATTTTGTACAATTTAAGCATTTTTCCATAACTGCTGTCCTAGATTCGGTTACCCACTCAGATCCTGGCTCTCGCTCACTCTCTGGCTCTCTCCCTATCTTGATGTTGACAGCATTATTAATATCCTAAGCATTTATTAATACTCAACATCAGGGTGGCGTCGCCAGTGTAAGTAATCATAGGATATAATTGGCGTGCTTCCCTTCATTCAGTTAGATCTTTTAGTTGTACCGGTGCCCAATGCCGAGGATTTATACATTTAACCACTTAGCTTTATGAGAAGCAGGCCAATTGCCCATCAGAAAGGTTGACTATGATATGTGATTTTTACATATCCCATCAGAAAGGTTGACTATGATATGTAAATTTTTATGCATCCAGCCAATTATACATTAATAACAACAGCAATAATCTAGATATGTGCCAGGAGAGATTTCCCGGGGTTTCTGAAACAAGGGAGACATGGTAGAGATGGAAGCACCACGGGAAGAACAGGAGGTCGGCTTGGTAGAGGCAGAGGAACGGATAATCTTGGAAGACTATGGCCTAGCAGATACTAAGTGTTTTAAGTGCGGAAAAACCAATGCAAGAAAGAATTCGCGAAAATGTTCCGGCTGTCTTAGATCTATTCATTTATCTTGTGCTAAGCTGACAAAGAAAACATCAGGAGAACAACCAAACTGGAAATGTCTCGCATGCCCAGGGCCCACTGCAGAGCCAACCGGGGCAACACCGGCAACACCGGTCGCCGACTTGACCCAACTTGTGACCAAATGGAAAGCGCGGATCCAGGTCCTTGCCCGGGTACCTAAAGGAGCCAGAATCCAAGTGGTGGAGGCCCTTACAACCATCATAAAGCAGGCCCTACAGCTCAAGACATCCCTTGCATGGGCACGGCTCCTGGGTTTCTCCTATGGGGCCCTCCGAAAACCACCCAGAACCAACATACAAGACCATCTTCAGGTTTCACTAGCCACCAGAGTGAAACGTCAAGTAGCACAGTATATGGATGGAAACAAACTGGTGGAACCCCCCCGAACAGCAACCAAACAGGACCCAGAAGCAACAGGACAAGGAAGAGGAAGAGGCTGAACAGCTACGTAAGAGGGTCGCGGCGAAGCTGGCGGATAGTGACATCAAAGGGGCCGTCAGACTGTTGTCCTCTTCAGAAGGTTTGCTGGTCAAGGCACCGAAGTTGTTGAAGCCCTACAAGAAAAGCACCCACCTACACCTAGGGACCTAAACCTCCCCCCTGCCCCAAATGACCAGATGCGCCAACCTTTAGATGTCACGAAGGAGCAGGTAGTTGCCGCAGTGACTTCATTCCCAGCAGGCTCAGCCGCGGGCCCAGATGGTATCCGACCCGCCCACCTCAAAGGCCTCTTGGGTCAGGGATCAGGAGCTGCTGGGGAGGCACTCTTGGAAACCCTCACCAAATTCATCAACATGGTTTTAAGAGGGGAAGTACCCGACTGTGCCACACCCCTATTTTTTTGGGCATCACTCTGTGCACTGGCAAAAAAGATGGCGGTGTGCGCCCAATAGCAGTAGGGAACACCTTCCGCCGCCTTGCCACAAAGGTGGGTTTGAAACCACTCTCGAATGGCCTAGGTCAACACTTAAGACCAGTTCAACTAGGTTTCGGAGCTCCAGGGGGGTGTGAAGCTGCTGTACACGCAACCCGCACCTACCTCAGCCAAGCCCAAGAAAAACGAGTGCTTCTAAAGATTGACATGCGGAACGCATTCAACAGCATTCGCAGGGATGTCTTCCTCCGTGCAGCTCAAGAACACATCCCCACTCTGTACCCCCTACTTTGGCAGGGTTATTCCAAACCTTCAATCCTGATTGTTGGCGAGACGGTAATCCCATCAGCGACCGGGTTACAGCAGGGAGATCCAGGTGGTCCTGCTCTTTTCTCAATAGGGGTGGATGCAGCAGCTAACAAAGTAAGGTCAGAACTGAATGTATGGTACCTGGACGATGCAACCTTGGGTGGGTCAGTAGAGAACGTTCTAACCGACCTAAATAACATCGTAGCTGACCTCGGCCAGGCTGGGCTAGTGATAAATGACACCAAATGTGAACTTGTCCTCCTCAACCACACACATGAACAAGGAGAAGAGACTCAGGCCCTGTTTCGAGGCATATTGCCAGATGTAAAGATCCTTCAGGAGCACCAGCAAACCCTATTAGGTTCCCCACTAACTCTGGCAGCAATCCCACCAGCACTTCAAGTTAAAAAGGAGGAGCTTCAACGTCTCGTGAGTCGCCTGATACACATCGATGCCCACTCAGCTCTGGCCCTTCTCAAGAACTGTTTCTCCATCCCAAAACTCCAATACCTCCTGCGTACATCGATGACTTACACGAACAATGGTGGCCTCCAAGAATTAGACAGCATAATCCGAGAAGCAGTGACCAGCATCACCAACGTGGAATTTAAAGAACGGACCTGGACACAAGCCACCCTTCCTGTCCGCCTCGGGGGCTTGGGCATACGGAGAGCCTCGGATATTGCCTCCCCAGCCTTTATCTCTTCCCTCATCGCAACCAACGACCTTGTAGTGTCCATCCTTTCTTCTCAACCCGGAATGACACTTAATGGGGACGTAACAGCAGCGATTAACACCTGGAAGGGAAGTACAGCAGTAGAGGAGGAGCCTCAGGGTACCTCCAGGAGCAAGCAGAAAGCGTGGGATACCATCTCGGCGAAGAAAACTCAAGAAAATCTCCTAACCAATGCAGACCAGGTTGCAAAAGCACGCCTCCAGGCAGCCGCCCGTTCGGAGAGTGGCTTGTGGTTACACGCCATCCCCATCCCACCTCTTGGAACTCACTTGGATCCTGAAGCGCTCCGGGTTGCCATCGCGCTCAGAGTGGGTGCGGCAGTTTGTCACCCACACATTTGCAAGTGTGGTGGGGGGATGGATGCTCAAGGTCACCATGCCTTGTCATGTAATTACAATGCAGGCCGCCTGCCAAGACACTCTGCACTAAATGATGTCATAAAACGGGCCCTGCAGAGTGCTAACCGTGCATCAATCCTCGAACCACATGGACTTCACAGAGAAGACGGCAAACGGCCAGATGGGATGACCACTTTCCCTTACAAGAATGGCCGGTGCCTCGTGTGGGATGCCACATGTGTTGACACTTTCTCCACAACCAACATCGCCAGAAACGCCGACGAAGCAGGTGAAGCCGCCCGGATAGCAGAAAATAAAAAGCGAGAAAAATATCAAGCCACCGCCAGAAATCATCAGTTCGAGCCCCTGGCATTCGAAACTTCAGGAGTCTTCGGCCCTACCACCCTTAAGATGGTGAATGAAATAGGCCGTAAAATCAGAGAAGTTTCAGGAGAACCCCGGGAAACCCTCTGGCTTAAGCAAAGATTAGGGATGGCTATCCTCCGGGACAATGCCACCAGCGTCATGAGCTCAGTTCGACTGGACTGGGTCATGCCACTGTGTGAGGCCCGGGCAGGAGTGGTGTATCCGTAGTCTTTCCACAGTAGGGTAAAACAAAACATAAACTTTATTTGTATGTAACATGTGTGATGCACATATAAAAGGGGATGTGTCGGATGGTTGAAAGCCACAGTTGCTTGCACGTTTGGGGCTAGCAACACGTATTATGAAAAACATGTATCCTCCTTCATTCACTGTCCCCCCCTTCACTCACTCAACCCCACAATTTGCCGGAGGATAACAGGTTTTTCACAATACGTAGACGGAGGTCTTTAAAAAAAACAAAAAAAAACACAATGTCCGCCACTATGAGCACGCCTATTGTCCATTCGTTCATCATTTGTTATGGTGTACCGGTACTCTCTTATCCTCAGTTTATTTGTTCTTGGGCAGGGTATCCTCACCATATCGCGTTTATCTTCGGTCTGTTTATATTGGCAGCGTTTGTATTGGTTTATCTGATAACATAATTCATCATATGCTGTCACTTTAGTAACATAATTCATCATATGCTGTCGCTTTAGTAACTCAAATTCTGCACTGCATCACAAACTTATTTGTTTTTATTCCATCATTATTGTATATCTTTCTTCTGCACTTAACTCTTTTTTTCTTTACGCGGGTACCAAACGAAAACACATCCGAGAGAGTAGCACTCCTTGAGCTTTGTTGGCACTGTTTCCCACACAGCTACCCATTAAACTATTGTACTCCAACATTCTCACCATAGCCTACTCATCCACTCTAACTCTCACTCACTCTCCCACCCATACTTTCACTTACTCATCCACAAACCTACACCCACACCTTACCCTCACAACCACAGCCACTTATCCACACACACATTCACTCACTCCCAACCACATTTTCACTCACACATACTCCCCTCCCTCACACCCGCACACCCATTTCCACTCTCCCTCATCCACGCCCTCTCTCTCACTCCTATACCTACTACCTCTCCCTCAGACCCTCACCCACTCCCTCTCCCTCACTCTTATACCCACTCCCTCGGTCCCACGCACACCCTTCCCTCACACTTAGCCCCAAGATTGATATTCACTTTAGATCGACCACTTAAAATCGTCCGACAATTGGCACAGTAATCGAAGCGGCACTCAGCTGGCTGTTGTTGGACCCAGGAGTGCCAGTGTTAGGATAATGTAGTGGAGAGTGCTGTTTGATGGAGGGTGCTGTTTGATGGAGGGTGCTGTTTGATGGAGGGTGCTGTTTGGTGGAGGGTGCTGTTTGATGGAGGGTGCTGTTTGATGGAGGGTGCTGTTTGATGGAGGATGCTGTTTGATGGAGGGTGCTGTTTGGTGGAGGGTGCTGTTTGGTGGTGGGTGCTGTTTGATGGAGGGTGCTGTTTGGTGGATGGTGCTGTTTGATGGAGGGTGCTGTTTGGTGGTGGGTGCTGTTTGATGGTGGGTGTTGTTTTATGAAGGGTGCTGTTTGATGGTGGGTGCTGTTTGATGGTGGGTGCTGTTTGATGGTGGGTGCTGTTTGATGGTGGGTGCTGTTTGATGGAGGGTGCTGTTTGATGGAGGGTGCTGTTTGATGGTGGGTGCTGTTTGATGGAGGGTGCTGTTTGATGGTGGGTGCTGTTTTATGAAGGGTGCTGTTTGATGCTGGGTGCTGTTTGATGGAGGGTGCTGTTTGGTGGTGGGTGCTGTTTGATGGTGGGTGCTGTTTGATGGAGGGTGCGGTTTGGTGGTGGGTGCTGTTTGATGGTGGGTGCTGTTTGATGGAGGGTGCTGTTTGATGGTGGGTGCTGTTTGGGCGTGGGTGCTGTTTGATGGAGGGTGCTGTTTGATGGAAGGTGCTGTTTGACGGAGAGTCATGTTTGGTGGAGGGTGCTATTTGATGGAGGGTGCTGTTTGATGGAGAATTGAGAGGTGTTACTGTTTGATGGAGAGTATATTGGTGTTAGTGTCTGCTGAAGAGTGGTGTTGGTAGGGATGTTGTTGAGTAGTGGTTTTAGTAGGTGATGGGGATTGTTGTTTGTATGAAAGTAATGTACCCGGCATTTAATACGAAGTTGTTAGACCCAGGAGTGCCAGTCATACGCTACTGTGATGGAGTGCTGTTTGATGGAGAGTAGTGGTAGTGTTAGTACGTGGTGGAGAGTGATGTTTGATGGAGAGTACTGGTGGAGCTAGTGGTGGAGAGTGGTGTTTAATGGAGAGTACTGGTGGAGCTAGTGGTGGAAAGTGGTGTTTGATGGAGAGTACTGGTGGAGTGTGGTGTTTGGTGAAGAGTGGTGTTTGATGGAGCTAGTGGTGGAGAGTGGTGTTTGATAGAGATAACTGGTGGAGCTAGGGGTGGAGAGTTGTGTTTGATGGAGAGCTGACTCATGTTAGTGTGTGGTAGAGAGTGCTGCTGGATGGTGCATGGTTTTGGAGTTATTGGTGGAGTGTGGTTGCTATGGTTGGTGATGGAGAGTGGTGTTGTTTGTGTTTGGTTGTGTTCGTGTTGTTGATTCATGGTGTTAGTAGGTGATGGGGAGTGTTTTTTGTGTATGGTTGTGTTCCTGTTGTTGATTAGTGGTGTTAGTAGGTGATATGTGTATGGTTGTGTTCCTGTTGTTGATTAGTGGTGTTTGTTGGTGATAGAGAGTGTTGTTTGTGTATGGTTGTGTTCCTGTTGTTGATTAGTGGTGTTAGTAGGTGATGGAGAGTGTTGTTTGTGTATGGTTGTGTTCCTGTTGTTGATTATAGGTGTTAGTAGGTGATGGAGAGTGTTGTTTGTGTATGGTTGTGTTCCTGTTGTTGATTATAGGTGTTAGTAGGTGATGGAGAGTGTTGTTTGTGTATGGTTGTGTTCCTGTTGTTGATTAGTGGTGTTAGTAGGTGATGGAGAGTGTTGTTTGTGTATGGTTGTGTTCCTGTTGTTGATTATAGGTGTTAGTAGGTGATGGAGAGTGTTGTTTGTGTATGGTTGTGTTCCTGTTGTTGATTAGTGGTGTTAGTAGGTGATGGAGAGTGTTGTTTGTGTATGGTTGTGTTCCTGTTTTTTTTTTTTTTTTTTTTTTTTTTTTTTCTATGTGATTGAGGGAGGCAAAAGGCATTACTGCCTATAGCGAGTGCCTCCCCCATAGTTGAAAGAGTGACAGGGCCAAAATTAAGGGACGTTCGAGCCAAAATGCCTGGACACACGGAGTTTGAAGCAATTTAAGTCATAGGAAGAGGGAAAGACTGATTCTGGGAGAGAGTTCCAGAGCTCAGCTGTTGAGTAGAAGAAAGTTTGAGAGTAACGTTTCACTCTTGGGTTGGAGAGTTGCACAGAGTAGGGGTGGGATTGAGTTGCAAGACGGGTACCACGTGCCCTACGTAAAGGAGGTGGTATGCACTGGGATAGCTCTGAGGAACACTGATTATTAAAGTAGCGATAGTATAGCGAGAGAGATGCAACATTGCGGCGGAGAGAGAGAGATTGCAGAGAGTTGGTGAGTGGACGGGAGTTAATGATACGAAAGGCCTTCCTTTCAACTTTGTCTAGGAGAGCGGTGTGAGAGGAACCTCCCCACACATGTGAACAATACTCAATACAAGGGCGCACTATGCCCCTGTACAGAGCAAGAAGCTGTGCAGGGGAAAAGAACCCCCTAAGGCGGTTGAGCACACCCAGCTTCTGGGAGGCTGCCTTAGCAAGACTGGTAAGACTGTTGTTGATTATAGGTGTTAGTAGGTGATGGAGAGTGTTGTTTGTGTATGGTTGTGTTCCTGTTGTTGATTAGTGGTGTTAGTAGGTGATGGAGAGTGTTGTTTGTGTATGGTTGTGTTCCTGTTGTTGATTAGTGGTGTTAGTAGGTGATAGAGAGTGTTGTTTGTGTATGGTTGTGTTCCTGTTGTTGATTATAGGTGTTAGTAGGTGATGGAGAGTGTTGTTTGTGTATGGTTGTGTTCCTGTTGTTGATTATAGGTGTTAGTAGGTGATGGAGAGTGTTGTTTGTGTATGGTTGTGTTCCTGTTGTTGATTAGTGGTGTTAGTAGGTGATGGAGAGTGTTGTTTGTGTATGGTTGTGTTCCTGTTGTTGATTAGTGGTGTTAGTAGGTGATAGAGAGTGTTGTTTGTGTATGGTTGTGTTCCTGTTGTTGATTATAGGTGTTAGTAGGTGATGGAGAGTGTTGTTTGTGTATGGTTGTGTTCCTGTTGTTGATTAGTGGTGTTAGTAGGTGATGGAGAGTGTTGTTTGTTTATGGTTGTGTTCCTGTTGTTGATTATAGGTGTTAGTAGGTATTTGAGAGTGTTGTTTGATTAAGAGAAATGAAAGTGGGACTCAGCAGGCATTTGTTGGACCCAGGAGTGCCAATGTCAGGCCTATGTGGTGGAGAATGCTGTTTGATGGAGAATAGTGGTGGAGATTTGTTGTAATTATTGGTGGTGATAGGTAGTGGTCTTGATGCAGAGGAGTGGTGGAGGTGTTGGTGCTGGAGAGTGCTGTTTGATGTAGAGTTTTGGTGTAAAGTATTGGTGTTGAATGATGGTGGTCATGATGTAGAGTGGTGGAGGTGTTGGTGTTGGAGATTGCTGTTTGATGGAGAGTTGTGGTTTTAGTATTGGTGGTGATAGGTAGTGGTCATGATGTAGAGGGGTGGTGGTGTTAGTGAGTGAGTGGAGAGTGATGTTTGATGGAATGTGCTATATGATGGAGAGTGCTGTTTGATGAAGAGTGCTGGTGGTGTTAATGGCTTGTTATAGAGTGGTGGTGTTAGTATGTGATGGAAAGATGTGTTGGTGTTGTTGAATGATGGTGCTATTAGATGTTCTAGAGATTGATTGTAATGAAAGTGGCACTCAGCAGCCCGTTTTGGACCCCTGAGTGCCAGTGTTAGGCTAATGTGGTGGAGAGTAGTGGTGATGGTGAGTACTGTTTGATGTAGAATGCTGTTTGATGGAGAGTGCTGTTTGATGGAGAGTACTGTTTGATGTAGAGTGCTGTTTGATGTAGAGTGCTGTTTGATGGGGAGTACTGCTTCATGGAGAGTGCTGTTTGATGGAGAGTACTGCTTGATGGAGAGTACTGCTTGATGGAGAGTACTGCTTGATGGAGAGTACTGCTTGATGTAGAGTACTGCTTGATGGAGAGTACTGCTTGATGGAGAGTGCTGTTTAATGGAGAGTGCTGTTTGATGGAGAGTGCTGTTTGATGGAGAGTGCTGTTTGATGGAGAGTGCTGTTTGATGGAGAGTGCTGTTTGATGGAGAGTACTGTTTGATGGAGAGTACTGTTTGACGGAGAATACTGCTTGATGGAAAGTGGTGTATGATTTAGAGTATTGTTAGTGAGTGGTGTTAGAGTGTGACGGAAAGACAAGTTATTAGTGTTGATGGAGAGTGTTGTTTGATGGAGAATTGAGAGGTGTTACTGTTTGATGGAGTGATGTACTGTATTGTATTGGTGTATTGTATTGGTATATTGTATTGATGTATTGTATTGATGTATTGTATTGGTGTATTGTATTGATGTATTGTATTGTTGTATTGTATTGTATTGGTGTAGTATTTGATGTATTGTATTGGTGTATTGTATTGATGTATTGTATTGGTGTGTTGTATTGTATTGGTGTATTGTATTGGTATGTTGTATTGTATTGGTGTATTGTATTGGTGTATTGTATTGTATTGGTGTATTGTATTGTATTGATGTATTGGTGTATTGACTTATTGAGAGGTGTTACTGTTTAATATATAGGTGTTAGATGATGAGTGGTGTTGTGGTGTTGGTGATGTTGAATGGAGGTGTTGTCAGATGATGGAGAGATTGAGAATAATAGAAGCGACATTTAGCTGGCCATTGTCGGTTTCCTGAGTGCCTAGATTGAGTAGGCTAATGTCAGGAAGAGTGCGGTTTGATGGAGAGTGCAGGGGGAGTGTGTGTTGGTGTTAAGGGGAGACTGACCGTTTGTTTGGTCTATTAATTATTGTATTCATATATATATTTTTAGTTCCCTCCCTAGACCTCCATGAAGCTTAGAAAAACACCTCCTAGACCCCCCTTCAAGATAAATGTGTACATTTTTCGGTAGAAAAATTTACCGGCCGAAGGCCGGTTCCTCTTAAAATTGCAGGTTCGCTATCGCTCGCTTGGAAATAATCGACACCTAAATGGCACGAAAGGTCTTAAAATTGACAACGGAAGGTGGCGAAAGGTGTTAAAGTCGCCAAACTAATGGGCTGAACGCCTTATATTCTCAAAACATTAGGGAGAAGGGGGTTCAGAAAAACGGTCTGCCTCCCCTTAATGATGATGATGTGTGATGTAGAATGGTGTTGGCGGAGAGAGTTGTGGTGGTGTTAGTGTGTGATAAAACGTATTACTGATCATAAAAAGTGACGCTGGTGTTAGTTGTGGTGGTATCAGTGGTGGTGTAAGTGTATAGTTTTGGTGATATGATGGTGTTAATATACCCTAGTGTGTTAGAGAGTGCCCTTGTTGATTCTCTGTGAGCCAGTGTTAAGGTAATGTGATGGAGAGTGCTGTTTGAATAGAGAGTCTGAGAGTTGTGGTGATAATAGTGTTTGGCATTGTACCCGCATTAGGGACTAGGGTATAGATCCCTTCTCCTCTAAATCGCACCTAGTTTTCTATTTGTTTATAATAAGGGTGTTAGAGGAGAAGGGAGGTATTAGACACGTGAACGAAAAGAGTGGATGAGACTAAATTTAATCAGTAGGGGAGAGAGGATTCCCATGTTTTTATTGTGACGCCTGCAGCTTAGCAGAACGCCACGTGGGCTCAGCCGCTCGCTTGGCCACTCGCTAACACTCGCCAGGGCAATGTATTTGGCTGCAGTCTGTCTACAATGTTGTACTTTCTTTCTTGTGAATCGTCATGTCGAAGGCAGTATGGGGGTGGTCTTAGTTTTCGCCTGTGACAAGGGATTATATTTTATATCATCAGTTATAAGTTTAATGTATAAAACTGAATGATACAGCTAGAGAGTGTGAGTGAGTAAGTGCAGAGGTGAGTAAGTGCAGAGGGTAGTGTGCGTAGTGTTACACGTTGTCTCGGTGACGTCATGCCACGGCCGGGCCCTCTGAGTGGCTGGCCGCCTCACTGCCCTCCTGCCGCGTCAGGAGGTGGTTCCCCCCCCCCCCCCCCCCCCCCGCACTCCCTGCTGCCTTGTGCCTTCCTCGCTCAGAGCTTTGTACATGTATAATATGAGTAGGGTAAAAGACTGTTTTATCACCTTTGCCCTTTTGAGACGTGTAATTATGTATTCCCATGTATTTATGCTTTCTCAATAAAGAATCAATCGATCAATCAATCGCTCAGAGCTTGCCTGACCAGCATACCCTTCACATCTCCCTTGCTACCTGTCCCCGACTTCTACCTATAGAACACTTTCTCTCTCTCAACTTCTTACCTCTCATTCTTTCAATCTATTTAATATCATAACTCCCCTTTGGTTCTGCACGGATTTCATACATCGGCCATCGTATTATATGCTGAAGCTCTCAGATATTCCATGTTTAGATAGACATTTTGGAGGGGTTAACATTTTGTCTGTAAAGGTTCGACACACTCGTGGTGTCTCCCTACCTTTTGCTTGGTTGTCTGCTGGGCTATTTAATGCTAGACTGGGGTGAGGCTATTTTTGTTGTGATTTCCGATGTGTACCAGGTTTTGTTGAACCTGTACAATCGCAACGGATACGTGGGAAGCCTAGGTTGTCTTTCTGACTGTGTACCTTGTGAGTTTAGCACTGTGTTGCGAGTGAGGGCTTTTGCCTCTGCCACCCAACACTGTGCTAACTCGTTTTGCTTTGACTTTGAGAGGGTCTCCAGGAGAGAACCAGATACTAGCGATCTGGATCTCTCAAGAGAGCACCCCGTCATTTAACGTAATTTGGCTGTACAGTCTTAAGGACCTCGCTAGGCTACGAGCCGCTTGCTGAGCCATTGTTTCCTAGCCTACTACATCCCAGCTAGACTTTATTCACCTAGCAGACACCCGATTAGGATTATAAACTCTTATGTTATGTATGCAGCATTTTATTCACGTTGATTGTAAGCCTTGGTTGTTGTTGAGTTGCACAACCCGAGCAGGCTTTTGCGTTGCCTGAGGAAGTACTTCTTTTGTTGTTGGAGATAATACTATTGCGCATTTATTATTATTCCCGTGCCAGTTAACACTGTATGTCCATACACTTGTCATATCTTGTTCCTGCTTTATATAACAGTTCAAAATCCGATTCGATCATCTTAAGCAGCATCAGACTTTCTTCAGAAGATTCCCGTTCGATGCTTTAGGACTTTCATTCACTTTCTTTAATATAGGAGTGACAGTTTATTATTGTTTAGAGTAACTTTAATTATACCTTCTTCTTGTTTGCATTAAATCATTCCAGTGATTTAATTAAGCTCTCTATCTTTTTCCTTGTATACATTATTAACGTAATTGTATGTTGTTGTGATCAGGCTGTATCAGAGATCATCAGCCTGTAGTAGTAGTGCATTTATACCGAGTTATAGGATACCCCGTTATCGGATACCCGTTATCGCAGATTTAACTCTGGAGGGTATAGGTGTTTTTGTGCGCCGGCATTATAAGTTCGAGGGTTGGATCTAGTGTTACCGTTGTGGCTGTGTGCCTTTCTAGTCCAATGATTAAGAGCCCTTGTTTTATACGAGTCCCGGTCGTAACATTATTGTCTCTCTTATACTATCTCACACACTCGCACACACTCTCATTCCCTCTCACACACAGACTTTTGCTTCCTCCACTATCTCCTTCTCTCCCCTACTATCTATTTATCCCTCTTCCATCCTTGCTTGTTGGATAGAACATAATCATTGATATTGGTTCAGGATTAATTTATCGAGAGGCCTTCCCGAGTGGTTAAGGCCCCATTAATTGCTCTTTCCATTCACATATGCATAGCCTACGTGAGTTGCAGTTGGGATGTGTGTACATGCTTAGATTGATATGCAGGATTCGAAGTTGCATAATAAATCGTAGGCAGTGTCCACCATCCTTTAACTGCCTTCGTGGTGCAATGCATAAGGTGTTGATATTCGGCGTGAGCATCCTGGATTCGAATCCACGGACTGCCACATGCGTTTGTAATATTTCATTAATCGATTTTAGGAGTAGAGTTGGTTGTTGGATAGAACATAATAATTGATATTGGTTCAGGAGTAATTTATCGAGAGGCCTTCCCTATTGGTTAAGGCCCCATTAATTGCTCTTTCCATTCACATATGCATAGCCTACGTGAGTTGCAGTTGGGATGTGTGTACATGCTTAGATTGATATGCAGGATTCGAAGTTGCATAATAAATCGTAGGCAGTGTCCACCATCCTTTAACTGCCTTCGTGGTGCAATGCATAAGGTGTTGATATTCGGTGTGAGCGTCCTGGATTCGAATCCACGGACTGCCACATGCGTTTGTAATATTTCATTAATCGATTTTAGGAGTAGAGTTGGTTGTTGGATAGAACATAATACTGTCCCCTCCCTCCCTCCTACTCCTGCTCTAACTCCCTCTTGCTCCTCCAAATCTCCCTTTCTCCTCCCCTCTCTTCCTCCTCTGCCTTTCACTCTACAAAAATACCCATGATACAAACGGTAATATACAGTTATCAGCATAACCAAAAATTATGATATTGTCGGACAGGAATCCTGACTAGGATTCGAACCCACTCTCTCCAGATATTTTTGGGAGAGTTGGACACCGTATCCACTCGAACATGAGCTCATGGTCGAGTGGATAAGGTGCCCAACTCTCCCAAATATATCTAGAGTGAGTGGGTTCGAATCCTGGACAGGATACCTCTCTCCCGTAAATATAGTTACACCAATTCGAATCTTTCATCCTTAAAGCCAAGTATTGAGATATTGGCAATGAATTTCACTTAATCGGTAAGTGTGGTAATCCTCACGTCTAGTTTAAAAAGCATCATCTTGAAAATTATATTTTTATGATATATTTTAATATGGCACAATGTAGTGATCTGTTAAATTCAATATATCATGGTGTACTGGTCAAATTGGGTAATTTCTTATAATTTTCTTTTGCGAAAAAATAATTAGTATATTGAAAACTTTTAAATATTGTGTATGTGAATTGTTGTTAGGCTAATGTGTAAAGTTATAGGTATGCATTCAACTATTATTATATACATAGATACATATTTTTTTCTGAATTATATATGGTGTCCTTGCTTCGGTGGAATATGGCTTTTGGATAAAATACCTGTATATATCGTTACTATACAGTATATACTGTGTATATACTGTACATACAGTATATACAGCATATATACTGTATATTAGGGTGTCCCATGAAATCGAAGTTGAATACAGTTTTAATCCACATGGCTCCCCATGTTCCATTTGCTCAAGAGACCCACATGGTGAAGCACTAACCCATTTGTTTAAGACTTAGGGGCCCCGAGATTAATTCTCCTCCAGGGCATTTACCATAACAAATTAAGAAAATAATTAATTTCTTATGTATTCATAGCTAATATCAAACTCAATTTTCATTACCATTTGTCTAGTTAATATCGACAAACTAATAGTAAGTAAAACATAAACGTGACTATAAAAATGCAATAATAAAATTAATATAAGGGTAGAGAACATACAAAGTTCTATAGCTTTGTAGAATAACATAAATTAGTTACACAAATACTTGTCCAATGTACAACACATAATGTACAACACATATTGTCTATTATGGTTAAATGAAATTTCACAACACAGTAACATGACATTACATAAATTGGTTTTATAGATTATAAATAATAGGTAAGGTAAATGATATATTTCTGAGGCACATTAAACCGACAATACTAATTTCTGGCCTCGTTACTACAGTATTAATTATAACTGGACGTAAATATTTGTATGTACTATTTATTTACTCTTGTCTAACATATTATTCATAGTAAAATTGTGTTTGCATTGTTCCTGTTTTGGTAAAAGTTAATTGTGTAATATATATAATTTATTTACTTTTATTATAGCCTACATTTGTATTGCTCTTAATAATATTTGTTTTCGTAAGTAAAATTGAATTACAAATTTACGTTATTAAAGATAATTAAATAATATCTCTTAATATTCCGTGATTATGTATACTGGGTAAAAGGTATCCTCACCAGGATTCGAACCCACTCACTCCAGGTATATTTGGGAGAGTCGGGCACCGTAACCACTCGGCCATGAGCGGAGTGGTTACGGTGCCCGACTCTCCCAAATATACCTGGAGTGAGTGGGTTCGAATCCTGGTGAGGATACCTCTTACCCAACCTGTCGTACTTAATCGTACATAATTGATATTATGTATACTCTTGAATGTACTTTTTCTTGTGCATTAATATGCACAGTTTTTTTTACCAGTATAGTTGTATAACATTTTGCAGGTTTTCCCAACCTAATGCCTCTACTTTATTTAAGTGTGTGTGTGTGTGTACGTGCTCTGCAATTATTTTCTCTCAGTAGCATTTTTGTTACTCATATTTAGTTTAACCGACTGACACTGAAGACACACACACACACACAAACACACACACACACACACACACACACACAATTATTTTCACACACACACACACGCACGCACACACTCTCTCTCTCTCACCTTTTTAATCACGTTTCTTTCTACCCCATTCACTTTTTCCCTCTTTCATAATTAATTTTGAGATCCTTGTTTATTTGATCGACTTCTCTTCTTTGACATACCTTTCATCTTTTGTCTTACAGTCCAGCGGTTTTGTCCTTTTTATTACATTTTTTCCACCCTTTGTAATGGAGAAAACGTAAGCTAATAAGTGGTATTTATATTTGAGTATTATATTACGATTATGTAGTCTTTCAAGTAATACTTTTTTAACTTGGAACTGTCGTCTCTAGTTCTACTATGTATTGGCTTATATATATATATATATATATATACCGTATATATATATATATTTTTTTATACACAGTAAACCAATTGTCTCAAAACATGCATTTTGTTTAATACATTGGATGTATATTAACCCTTTCAAATACGAGAACGCGATTCTTCCGTTTCTTCTGCCTATTAGTAGACTATTTTATTCAGTTTAGGAAGACATTTTGTGAGTCATGTGTATAATTTAGATAGATTTCGCCCATTTGATTTCTAGAGGGCCTTCCAAACCTGAGTATAATCGTCTTATGTTTGGCAAACTCTAGTGAAAAGGCATCCTCGAAGACTGAAAGCGTTAGTGTTGACTAACACATGTTTATATTTCTAACTTCTCTAACGTTATTATTAACAAAAAACAACCTTACAGAGTTATTACTATTTATGAATAAAAGTGTATAATATATTCCGGCTTACTTCAAGTTGATGACATTTGATATGGAGCTTGTTTCTACCAAAATATTTAATTCAGACGCCAATTTATTTACTTCACTTGACTAATTGTTGTAATTGTTGTGCATATATATCTCAAATTAACCATGTCAGTACACAGTGACGTTTTCTTCACTGTATTCTGGCTTATAGATGAGTTTATTCAGCTTTGGAAGGCACGATAGGATTCGGAGCTGTACATAAACTGTATCAATTAACCTTTTGACCCCAGAAATCTTTCGTCTTACGATAACCAGAATAGGAAGACCAGTGTGTTTGTATTGTGAAAGGGTTAAGATGCAGTCAATATTCCGTAGTCTTTTCCTTCATCCTCTACAGTACTGTAGTCCATTCATTATAGGTAGGCCAGAAATCGTTACCTGTATCCTCTGTAACTCAAAAAGGGCTAGAGCAAATGGACAGTATATTTCCACACTTATTCCCTGGCTGACTCTTCCCAAATGGTAGAACTATTAGCTCAAGTCTTTTTTGAGTTAAGAGAGGTCGGGCTCGGGATATCTGTCCCACTTATAATGAACAGGGAATAGGTGTGTCGTTATAATATATTCTAAGTTAAGATTGATTTACACGAGAGCTTTTTCCCGCAACATTGATCTGGCAGCTTGTGAGATATACCTTTATAAGATGTGTGTTACGGTACCGTACCTATAAAGTAGTTTCCGATACCATTGTAAAATAGTCTCAAAATGTTGGCAACTTATAGCTTTATCAAATTCGTGTTACCTATGATGATCTACCGGCTGTCTAGTTTCCGAGACCAGTGTAAAATAGTTTCTAACGTTATGCCAGAAGAATGGTTACGGATTGAACGTGTTGGCAATAAGTACCGGTACTCGTGATTCTATTAAGCTTTGTACTAATATTTGAACGTTAGGAGGTAAAATGCTGATAGACAGACGAAACTAAGAGTGCTAGTTTAAGAAAAAGGATGATTACATGATAATTGATAAAACTGTGAAGAGTGCATATGAATATGAATTCACACACACACACACACACAAACACAAACACAAACACACACACACACATATATATATATATATAGATAGATAGATAGATAGATAGATAGATAGAGAGGTAGATGTGTATTGAGATACGGGGGAAGGGGAGGTGGGGGGGGGGGGGTGGTAGAGAGAGAGAGAGAGAGAGCGAGAGGGAAAGGAGAGAGCGAGCGTGCCATATAGTCAAATTATCCCAAACTCAGCCAACGACTACAATAAACATGATAGCCTAAGAGAATAACTGAATAATTTATTAGTCCAGATCGATACCCAATCATGCAAACTCGTACGGGACAAGATTGATCCTCCTCCCACATGGCCACACACACACACACACACACACACACACACACACACACACACACACACACACACAACCACACACACACACACACACACACACACACACACAGAAGAGAGAGAGGAGAGATAGAGGAGAGAGATCGAGAGAGATCGAGAGAGGAGGGAGAGAGAGAGAGAGAGAGAGAGAGAGAGAGAGAGAGAGAGAGAGAGAGAGAGAGAGAGAGAGAGAGAGAGAGAGAGAGAGAGAGAGAGAGAGAGAGAGAGAGAGAGAGAGAGAGAGAGAGAGAGAGAGAGTCAGTCGAACAGCGGTATTAAGGTAGGCCTAGGGATTCACATTGGCAAATTTTCAATTGGTTAGCACCACTTGGTACCTAATAATTATGAGAGAGAGAGTCGAGGGACGGGCCAAATTTGAAGAGGCCTGGACGAATTGGGGGCAATATCATAACAAATTGGCTGAAACTAGACGAATTGAAAGTTATGGAATGTATTCAGTTCGTATAACATGAGAGAGATAGGGGAGGTTAAGATTAAAGGAAAAAAGTACACGCTGAAACATGAGAAATGTATTGTTTTAGTGATGTGTGAGTAAAATTGAGAGAGAGAGAGATTTTGAATTTTTCATGGTAGCCTAAAGAAGAAATGAAGCAAAATAGGAAAGTAGTGATACACATTTATCAATAAGAGATACGGTAATGGGAAGAACTGTATATTTGTAAGAGAACACAATATAATCTTGACTACCTTTTTTCACTGAAATAGCCATAGGTAGAATAATAGAAATAATAGAATAATAGAAAATGCAAATCAAACACGCTAGTAAATACACATTACGTCGTTCAAAATACTGTTTGTTAAATAGAGGGGAATTCGACCGAGAAGATAACAAAAAATACGGAATAGCATTTGTTTTTTTAAAAGAGAGAGAAAACAACATTGAGGATCAACCGTGTAGGAAACTTGTAAGAAATTCAGACCAAGATCATTTTTATATAACATGGAAATAAGTACAGTATGGCAGAAATGGCGATTAATAAGTATAGATTTGGGAGTAATTTGAATGAAAGAATGTGGACACAACAATAATGACATCGATTATATATAGACAGAATGTTAATTGTAGTTAAGAGAACTGGACAGGTGTGAATACAAATGAAATGTGAGTAAATTAGAATATTTGATTAGACTGTAAATTAATGCAATATATCACGATTTTGCAGAACTAAATTTCTTACGAAAGTCCAACTCACCCAGATGTATATAAATAAAACTAATATTATGGAATATAATACTGATTTGTTAATGTAAAATAAGACATAGAATACAGAAGGGGGATGAAGGTTAGAGCAGAGATAGTGAGAGTGAGTGAGAGAGTGTGTGTGTGTATGTATGAGAGAGAGAGAGAGAGAGAGAGAGAGAGAGAGAGAGAGAGAGAGAGAGAGAGAGAGAGAGAGAGGGGGGGGGGGGGAGGCTGGATTAAGAGCAGGCCTGTCTGAAGTTTCCATATCACGGAATGGATTGTTGTCCTGTCAACGGCTCCACTTTGTCTACCCCCTCACTCTCGCTCTTGCTCTCTCCAGTTCACAGTTGTCGTTTAGTTAGTGTATCGTTTTATTATATTGCTTCTGTATGTGTGTTTTATATGATTATTTACTGTCTTGATGGTGTAATGGTTAAAACTTGTAAGTTCTGTATGGGATATCCTAGGTTCGAATCCTGGGAGAATCACATGCTTTCAATAATTTCACTTGCGGGTTATTGGTGTTAAGAACGATGTTAAAAATGATCAAATCAATGTTCTATTATACTCATTCCCTCTCTTTACCTTCCCCTTTCCCTTCTTTTCCGTATGACCAATTACGCACCTGTTGAAATTATTGAACTGTCTTATAGTAAAAATGCATAATAGAGTGAAAATGTACCCAATCAATGGAATTTATTAACTGATACCTTCACCTTTTAGAAAGGGAAACAAACCACTACCTGATAACTGTATATAAATAATTTATATGTTTACATTTTTGATAACAGTAAATAGACAACTTTCAAAATAATCTAAAATAATCATTCGTGATTGACATAACACTGTATTACGTAAGATAAAAGTAAGACATTAATGCTTTTTTGTCTGTATTTCTTCCAGAAATCTGTTGACGTAGTACTAAAAGGTATTATTTTATTTATATAATGTCAAGTCATACTGTGCACTGGTGGATACTATGCTTGATCAGTCGATTCTTTATTTGCTTATATTGATGTTCTGATATCTATACCGGTACTTCATTGTACATTGTACAGTTGTGGACAGGAGTTTCAGAACAATTTATGGAGGCTCACTTCCGATACATTGGCAAACCAGTTTAGTAACTGATTGGGGCAACAATAATTGAAGTACCGGTACTGAAATTCACTAGCTAATGCTCACTGTTTTGTTTTGTGTGTATATATATATAATGCTCATTCCATCACCTCACGTTGTTTTCATTCCATTTTATCTGTATTACCCATTATTGGTGACCTTCCTCCCTCTCTCACATTCAGTCTCATTTGTCCATCCCTGAAATCAATAGAGCTTATATGCCGCATTATCTAAGCGATTGTTGTTAATTCACATTATGTTTATGCAGTGGTACACTCGGATACCATAGTTTCTAGCCCACTCATACAAATTCATGGACTTGACCTATTTCTAACTATGGAAATATATCACTGGAAACCAATCTATGAATACAATTTTCTATAAATCAACTACAAGACAATATATACTATTTTTTGAAAAGCAAGCTCTATCCAAAAATCAATCCAGATAGCTATAATTCCATAAAGAAAAACATAGGGGGTCCACACATTCTTATGAGTGGGCTAGAGACTATGGTATCCGAGTGTACAATATTATTATTTTTTTTTTAATTCTATCAGTGGTAGTGTCTTTTTTGGAACTGGCCCCAACTGTGCAGATTCACAGTGTGAGATTCTGTTGTCTAACAATGAATAAACCATTCTGTACACCTACAACATTTCAACATTGACTGGTTCTATTAAAAAGACATGTTTTCTGCATAATATCTACCATGCTTCTTTGTTCAAACTTGTCTTGTGAAGGGTGTAAATATTTTATAAGTGGTGCTGATAGTATTGAAAATCATTATTTAGATTTATTATTATTATTATTATTATTATTATTATTACGTTATTTAGATATTTGTATTATATTTTATTCATATGTTTTTTCATATTTGTTTTCCGTTTTCGTACTTCTCAGACTCTGTTTTGTTTTCGTAAGTACTTTGAAACCCATTGTTCTGACATACACCAGACTATTAATCAAACTTTCAATAGGTTTCAGTCTTATATATTTTATGACGTCACTTGTATCAGCTTTATTTAGATTATATTTCTATAATGATGTTGTCTTCCTGTATTCCGTCTATATTTGATCATGCCTTCTACCATCTCCTTTGCCCATACCATATTAAAGACCTACATAAATTTCCCCTCTTCTCTCTTACCCTCTTAGAAGGAAAATACTCTAATATGTATGGTGTTATTGTCTATGTGGGGAGGTTGAACAAGGCAACCCTTAAAGTAGCTTATATATTGTATTTGATCATTTGCGGAGTTCATTAAACTACACACTCGTTTTAATCTCTCTCTCTCTCTCTCTCTCTCTCTCTCTCTCTCTCTCTCTCTCTCTCTCTCTCTTTATATATATATATATTGGATCTTCTGATCACTGTCTGATACAGGCCACCTGTCTTATCACCTACCACACCTTCCCACTCTGAACCTGTTTTGGTGACTAAATGGCATTACGATAGGGCAGACTGGGAGGGTCTTCAAGGTTTCTTTATTGATATTCCCTGGACCTCTTTCTTTTCTAATGATGCACACTCCACCTTGAGCCACATACAAGATTTTGTAAAAAATGGAATGGAAACTTTTATTCCTCATCAAAAGTACAGTAAAAGATTAATTCACCTAAATGGTTTGACCATAATTGTGCTAGAGTAACTGAACAAAAAGCAATAGCCTACAATGCATACACAAGATCAAAAACACATGAAGCCTTTAATTACTTTAGAAACATCAGAAATCATGCCAAAACTGTATTAAACTTAACTAAATCAAACTTTCTCCACAAGCAGGCAAATAAACTTCTAAATAATCCAAATGATAACAAAATATTTTGGTCTACTCTTAACTCATTCAAATCCAACTTCACTACTGCTTCATCCATTCCACCATTAAAATCTCCGACTGGCAATCTTGTAAGTGACCCAAGAGGTAAAGCTGACCTTCTTGCGGATATTTTCTCCACCAACTCAACCTTAGATGAAATAAATCAAGATGTCCCTGTGCTTAATTTTAATTCACCTGAAATTCCCTCACTTAAGATCCACACCAGACATGTCAAAACTATTTTGCAGAATCTCTCAGTAGATAAGGCTCCTGGTCCAGATGAAATTCCTCCAACAGTACTTAAGAATTGCTCCTTGGTGCTCGCTCCTGTATTGGCAAATTTTTTCCGTCTGTGTACTCATACCTCATGCTTCCCAGTACCCTGGAAAGAAGCAAACATTCATCCAGTTCCTAAAAAATGTGCCTCTTCAGATCCATCAAACTACAGACCAATAGCTATAACTTCCACTCTTGGTAAAGTCTTTGAAATTATATTAAATAATCACATAATTAAGCATCTTGAGAATGATAAATTAATCAGTGATAGGCAATATGGTTTTAGACGATGTCGATCAACTGCAGACATTCTTTGCCTTCTTACGCATCAAATCAACCAAACTACAGACCAACATGGTGAAACACATACAATAGCACTGGATATATCAAAGGCATTTGATAGAGTCTGGCATCAATCCTTATTGTCGAAGATGTCACACTACGGCCTTGCATCATTAGTTCCACTAATTTCTTCTTATCTTCATAACAGAAAAATATGTGTAATGGTAGATGGCCTTTATTCTCAATTTCACTCAATAAATGCTGGTGTTCCCCAGGGATCAGTTTTGGCCTCAATTCTGTTCCTCATTCATATCAATGATCTCATATTTACCACTCATAATCCAATACATTCCTACGCAGATGACTCAACACTCCACAGTTCCTTCACATTTACCAATTCTTTCACCCAACCCGATCTTATAAATTCAAAAATAAACACTGCAATTTCTCTGAACCAGGACCTTTCTAGAATTAATGGATGGGGACAAAAGAATCTAGTTTCCTTTAATGAACAGAAAACCAAGTACATTCAATTTTCGAACCGACAGAATCTCACTGACTCCCATATATTTTTTAATGATGTAAATATTCCCACTTCCCCTAGTATTGACATTCTCAGTGTAACATTAACTACTAACTTGAGCTGGACACATTATGTTAGAAGCATTGCTAAGAATGCCTCTAAAAAACTGGGACTCCTGTACAGAGTTCGAGAATTCTTCACTGACGAGCAGTTGGCCGTAATATATAAAAGTCATGTGCGTTCTCAGATGGATTACTGTTCACCTCTGTGGGGTGGAAGTGGAGTGGTTGCATTGAGGCAGTTGGACAAAATTCAAAATAAAGCTATTAGATTAATCAATAACCCTGCAGTCACACAGGACGTTCCTATCTATCTATCTATATGCTCAGGCCCAATCCCCATTTTGGGGGTAGCCGACTCAAGACAGAGCAAGAACAGGGAAAACACAAATACGAAACTTCCATACGAAGAAACGTTGCATCCCTTGCATTATTCTACAGATATTTTCACAGCAATTGTTCCGAGGAACTTGCTTCAATTGTGCCGCCTCTCCACATCTTTCCCCATAGAACTAGGGCAGCTGAGAGCGCCCATGAATTTACACTTTCTCCTCCACAATGCAGAACTTCTGCTTATCAGAATTCATTTATCCCCAGAGCTACTACTCTTTGGAATTCACTTCCCTCGAATTGCTTTCCACAACCTTACAATTTACAAATGTTTAAATCCAGTTGTTACAAACATTTTATGAATGGAGGATGCCTTTAGGCACATGGACCTTTTTGTTTTATCTGTGTTTTTCCTTCCTCCGTTCATTGTCTCTTAAAAAAAAAATATATATATATATATATATATATACATATACTTTTATGATGGATTACATTTTCCGCCAGGTGAAAACAGAATATAATAATTACGTGATAAACTGTCAGATCAGAATTACGAAATATTAGTTCGATAATACGACCTTGTGAACTGCCCCTAATATGCAAATCTTTAACATTACGCGGGGCATGTATTTTTAAGTTGATCATGTATGATAGATGGATAGAAAAAAGAAAGACAACAAGATAGATAGACATATACATAGTTAAATAGATACAGTAGAAAGAAAGATAAATATGTATAGATACAGTGGAAAAAAAGATAAATATGTAGATAGATATAGAGACTGTGAGAGTGATTGATCGAGTGAGTGCGTCTGTGTGTGAGTGAATTAATGAGTTATATGAGTCGAAGAGAAGACACCAAAAGCACAGCAAAATACGATCATAAGACATCGAATAAAGAAAACAGGAAGACAACAGGAATGGAGGGAGAGGGAAGGCCTTGTAAAAGATGACAGACAAAAGAAAAATAATCAGCAGAGGAGGAGGAGGAGGAAGAAAAAGAGGAGGTAAGAGGAAGAAAAGGAGGAGGAGAAAAATAAGAGAAGGAGGAAAAGGAGAAGAAGAAAAGAGGGACGTACAGAGCAGAATAGAAAGAGGGATAGGAGAAGAAGAAATGGGGGAGGTACGGAGAAGAATAGACAGGAATAAGGAGAAGGAAATGCAGGAGGAGGGAGAGATGGGAAAAAGGGAAGGATTAGAAAGAGGAGAACACGAAGGAAAAGGCAGAAGAGAAGGAGGGAGGTGGGAAGAGGAAGATGAAGCATGAAAAAGGAGGAGGAGGAGGAGAAGGAGAGATGAAAAAGAAAAAGAAGAAACCTAGGAGGAGGAGGAGGAGAGCAGAAGAACAAGGCAATGTAAGACTCAAAGGAAAGTATCGGTCTCATTTCACCCTGGGCCCATCATCAAGATATATACATGGAAGATCTTAGAGGCGGAGAGAAGGGATTTTTGTCTTACTTTTCCTAACATTTTAAAGGAAGGTATATTTAAAAGGAAGGAGCCGCGCACTACCCCCCTTTGATTCCAGAGCAAAAATGGCGACGCTGGATGTACAATAAAAGGATGAAAGCTTGAGAGAGCGATAAAACAAAGCAGTTTTGTTTAAGACCTATTAAGAGAATTGCAGCCGGGCCTTGCAACGTTACAGAAGGAGGAAGGCTAAGGGGGGGGGGGGGGGGGGAATGAGAGGGGAAGAGGAAGGGGTGGAGGAGAGGTAAAGAGAAGGGGAGGGGAGAGTAGAGGAAGGGTAAGGAGAGGGGTTAAAGGGAAAGAGGGGGATAAGGGTAGTGCAAAAAGAAGGGGGGGGGGGGAGGGGGGAGTAGATGGTTAAGGAGAAGGGAGTGGAAGGTAACGAAGAAAGGTGGACAAAGGGTGTAAACTGTAAGGGGTGATGAGGGGAAAAAGTAAAATAGAAAGAAATATGAAGGAGAATATAGTTATTATTATAGTTTGATACAGTTGTAATGTTAAACACACGCACACACTTACAGGGATCGATAATACAGTACACAGTATATATAATATAAGCGAGAGAGAGAAAGAACAGAACATCATAAGAACAGGAATTTTAAATTTATGAGGATGTGGAATGTAAGTTATATATATGGCGTGTTTCTATACATGTCTGTCTCTTAAATCTTCGTCTGTCTGTCTGTCCGTTCTCAAGGCAGCTCCCTGATAGCCTTATAGACGGATTAAGACCAAATTAAGGCCGGTTAATTACTGACGGATCAAAGAGGACCTCATTAGTTTTTGGCCAGGACTGAATAACCCTTTTGTTCCTGCCGCCTTTTACCACACCACTATAGAAATGAAGGTGGACAAATTATATATTTATTAGTTCATACATAACAATAACTACTACAGTAATAATATTAGTAATATAAATTTAATATTTATTTATGACACTATTGATAATGTACAAATATTTACACAAATATGAATAGATTGAATATATTCTGGCACGTAAATATCAATGATAATAATGATAATGATAATATTAATCATTTAAACTGCAAGGTGCTATTTTAGCGCATATCAAACATAAATATGATGATAATAACAGTTAGTAATTGTCATTAAGATGACGCTAATTGTATTGATAATACATGCATAATTGTGCTACTTCCATAACTATGAGTGGTTTTTTTCTTTCTTGAAGCTCGTTTGAAAAGGGATAACGAGCGATGACACTCACATGATTAATTTTTAAATATGTTTGGCATCAAGGTCTCTCGTTTCTTGTTTATTATATATGAAAGAGAAGAAAAGAGAGACCTTGATGCCAAACATATTTAAAAATGAATATATATAATTTCTCATTCCTCCAAGAAGGCTGGACATCCCTTGTAGAGTACCGAACAATGATCTGCCCTGGGTGCTGTTTGGTTCAGTACATCGTCTGTATTATAATGAAGCTGATTTGGTCCATGACTCTTTTTGGGGGTGAACGATCCGTGACCATTTTAGTCGTTAACCCCTTCACCACCGTTACGTAATGTGTATTGTATTTGGTTTACCATTAGACGATTTGCTTTAGTTTATGATATACCTATGCGGCTCAAATGGGTAAATACGATCTCAATAAACCTTCTTAGTAACAAAGGTCCTTCTTGAATTGCAAACACTCATATAATTTTAGCCAAAATCAAATGTAAAAAGGCGTTAAGGGGGGATGGGCTGGTTTGCTGGACCACTTTCTCCCTCATGTTTAGCCCCATTAGTTTTCAGATGTTAATATGTTTGCCCCATTAGTTAGTCGATTTTAAGACCTTTCGCCCCATTTCTTCGTCAATATTTAGACCTTTCGTGCTATTTACAGTAGGTGTCAATTTTTTCCCTGGCGAACGATAGTGAGCCTGTAATGTTGGAAGAACCGGCCGAACCCGAAAAATGTACAAATTAATCTAGAAGGGGGATCTAATGGATGTGTTTTTTTTTTAATTTGATGGAGGTCTAGGGATGAAACTAGAAAAATAACGAATACATGCAAAAATCGCCCAAAAAGTGAACCATCTCCCCTTAACAATAATATATAGTGACTGGCCTGACGACGATGACGACGATGACGCGCAGGGTATGCCTCGTCGGTGTCCTACTGAGAGTGATCGGTAGTCGCTGTTTGAAGATCTCTCACTTGTCCCCGGCAATGGCAGCTTGGGCTTTTGTGGGGCGCAACAATGAGACACACTTTTTTGTTTTTCCTTTTAGTTTCTTTACAGTCGAATGGGCCCCAGGAATCATTTGTGCTCTCTTGAAGCTTTGGCAGTGTGTGTGTGTGTGGGGGGGGGGGGGGGGGACGAGGGGAGAGAGAGAGAGAGAGAGAGTTTGTGTTCGTGTTTATTAAAATGTGTGTATGTGCATAGATACGTGTATGTGTGTTAGTGTGCGCTCCATACTGGTGTCTATGTGCATGTGCGTTTGTGTAGATGTATATTGTGTATGTATGTATTTGTAAGTTTGTGTCTCCTGTGTGATGTGTATGTACACGATGTGTTATGTGTTTTTGTAATATATACTGTGTCTTGGCATGTGCAGGTGTGTGATTATATGTTGGCATGTGTGTGTGTGTGTGAACTATATATGAATATGATTAGTAATACCGGTACGTAGCTCGTCTTCTATATTAAGCCTTAGTATTTATATTTTTACAATATGTTAATCATCAACAAAAGGAAAGGATTTATTGAGTTAATGTTACATGTAAGAGTGTAGGTGTATAATATTGAGTTAATGTTACATGTAAGAGTGTAGGTGTATAATATTGAGTTAATGTTACATGTAAGAGTGTAGGTGTATAATATTTCATTCAGCAATTGCCAAAAAAGTAACAGTGATAGAAGGGGTTGTACTATTTGGTTGATTTGTTTGTTCATGCAGATTTTCGATAAAGTAATTATTTAAACAAAAATGTATGTCTAAACTTGTTTTTTTTTTTTTTTTTTTTTTTTTTAGTAGTTGATATGACATTTAAAAAAATAATACATAAATTACGGTTATATATTTTCTTGTTTTGGGCAGTCGTATACATGTTTTATTACCAAACAATACATAGAGGTCTTTCGAGCAGGAAATGTCATTAATAGTGAAATTTGAATAGTAATATATTGTACAATTTGTGTAAGCATCATAAATCTCATAGACTAAGACAACTGGTACATTTAATCGTTTTGTGTAATCATCGATATAACTGAAAGGGTTCACAATATCTAACTTCATAGATACATATATACTGTATATACCGGTATATATATATATATATATATATATATATATATATATATATATATATATATATACAAATAAGCAGAACGATACATATACATAACTTAAGTAACCCTCAAACCTATACCATATATTTTACTAGCTGAGGTACCCGGCGCTGCTCAGGGGGAAGTCGAACCCCCCCCCCCCTCTGCTTAAAATCTATTCCTGCACCCCCATAGTATTCATGCCAAGTATGGGCTATCCATCTTAAAAACTGAGAAAGTGGGGGGGGGGAGGTCCCCCCCCTCCCCCCGGCTCCAAGTATGGGCTCTCCATCTTGAAAACTGAAGGAGTAGTTCGTGAACATACAGACAAAAATTGCCCTTTGTATAATAGATTACTCAAGCTGCTACTACTACTCTCTCTCTCTCTCTCTCTCTCTCTCTCTCTCTCTCTCTCTCTCTCTCTCTCTCTCTCTCTCTCTCTCTCTCTCTCTCTCTCTCTCACTACTGACATACGATTTTCTCCAGTGTACAAAGGTCCTCTTGAAATGAATGGGCTGGAAAGTCTCTGCTGTTTTTGTTTTCTTTTTGTAAATAATATATTAACACAAATATAATTGAATTCACTAACAGTTTTGAAGAGGTCGTACGTTGTAGTGCCTGCCGTTATTATTGTAATCATTTAAAAAGCTACACACTTGATATTCAACTTTTTCTAAGAACCTTGTGTTATTTAAAATGTTAAGACCGTCTTAAGCAGCACCGATACCATTTTGTTCTTATTCAGGCTACTGACATACGATTTTCATCAGTGTACAAAGGACCCCGGAAAATCAAAGGAGTGAAAAGTCTGTGCTGGTCAATTTTTCTCTCCCCGTCAGGATCTGGGAAGGAAACTCATATGATCTAACAATGAGGCGCTGTAATTAACTGAAACCCTCGTACTGCTTCACATATTCTCTCACTCTCTCTCTCTCTCTCTCTCTATATATATATATATATATATATATATATATATATATATATATATATATATATATATATATATATATATATATATATATATATATTCATTCGTATGCGTGTGGTTTGTTTGTTGGGAAAGCTTTGAATCCTATGCGATTAAGAGTACGTGCACACGTATACACACACTTATCTCTCAATCTGTCTCTCTATATACTGTATATCGCTTATATCAGTTTCCTTTCTGTATTCTCTTTCTCTTATTATGAAGCTTAATACATTTAATATCAACAACACTAAATAATGATAATGTAAAACAGAAAAATAACAAAATTATGGCAAACCAAAATCACCGACAACTATCACTGTTGCATATGGGCGGGCGTCAATTTCTGATGAACCTGTAGCCTGTATAGGTAGAAATTGATGAGTTTAAGTGAAGGCTTCGTCAACCCCAGAGCCTATGAACGATGCCGAATGGACCTCTTGGGACTGAATTTCTTTTGTGTGTTACTTTTATACTTAATTGTTTGAGTGTATGCGAGTATTTGTATTTGGGATTGCCGTGTGTGTATATACAGTATGTGTGTATGCTTTATTGAAGTATGTTTTTTTGTAATTTTGTATTATTGTTTTGATTATGAACTTGTATTTTTTTGTTTTTTAACTATTACTGCAATTCGACTTGCAAGTTGAGAGCCGTAAGGTGAGTTTTTCTCATAAGGCCCAGCCAATTATTATACTTTGTATTTTAAAAAGTTTATATTAACTTATGGCTAAAATAATGATTTGACTTTGAATTTGAATCAGCCTGTCCTTGAAAGACTGGCTCTTAAATAGGTGGTTACACAAAATCCTCCCTGCTCGGCAGACCACGCGATGATCAAAGCTCTAGTGTACTGTCCATGTCTTGCCGTGTTGTTGGTCATATATTCCAACGAAAAGCATCTACTGTATACGGAATAATAATTTGGAAATTAGAAGTGATCATTTGAGTTTCATTATTTCCTGGACACTTAGAGTATCCTCCTTCTCCTCTCTTCAACAATTATATATTCCATTTCAATACCATCACATCCCTCTGTTCCGTTCTACACATCTTTATTATATTTTCCTAATTCTTTCCGTTTCCATCATTAAGGGGAGGTTTTTAAGTGTGTTTCCTAGACTTCCATCAAGCTTGAAATTACACCCCCTTAACCCCCTTTCAAGATAAATTTGTACATTTTTCGGTAGAAATTTTTTCCGGCCGAAGGCCGGTTCCTCTTAAATTATAGGCTCGCTATCGCTCGCCAGGAAAAAATGGACACCTAAATGGCACGAAAGGTCTTAAAAGTGACATAAATGGGACAAAAGTTCTTAAAATCGCCAAACTAATGTGGCGAACGTCTTAAAATCTCAAAAGCAATGGGGCTAAACATGAGGGAGCAAGGGGTAAATAAAAAAAATCCCTCAAGTGGAAATCTCCCCTTAAAGTATCCTCCATTCTCGTCCGAACCCCTTTATTGACTTTTACAAACCATTTTCCCTCGTCTGAACCCTTTTCCTTCTTTCAAACTATATATATCCGTACTGTATTACTTCCTTTTCTTTCAATCTTCAATTCACCGTATCTATCAGCACTGCAACTCGTTTGTTTTCCCTCCTCCCTTACCTATTCTTTAACTTCTCTTATCAAGGTATGTTCCTTATTATCCTAGCTATCCTCTTCTACCTTTTTGCATTTATCTCTTGTCCCTCTAATTCCCATCCCAGCCCTTGTAGTCACTTGCACCCTTCTTCCCTTTAATTCCTATCTTTATCTATCCCTCCTCTCTGTCCAATTTCTTAGCTTTCCCCTTTTCTCTTCTGTCCCTCTAATTCCCATTCCATCCCTTGTAATAACGTTCACCCTTCTTCCCTTTAATCTATATCTCTTTCTATCCCTCCTCATTGCCCATTATATCTTATCTACCTTGTCCAACCCGCAAGCCTATCCCAAACCACTGGCATTCCATTCCCATCCATTTATAGCTCTTTCAAACCCTTTCCTTCAATTCCTACTCCATTCCTGCCCCTTCTCAACGTCACTTTCAACTCTTTACTTGTACTCCCAAGCTTATCCCAAAACCTCTCCTATTCTTTACCAATCCATCCATTTCCAGTATTTTGTATACCGTTCCCGGCCTGTCTTTTCGATCTCTGTTTCATGTTATCTCTGCTCAACGGCACATTTGCTCTAAACCCTTTCCTATACCCAAGACACTGTCATTCCCTTTCCGTCCGTCTCCGTTCCTCTATATCCTTTTCCCCTACAATTCCTATTTCATTCTAGCCTTCTTCTACGTCACTTTGCTCTAACTTTTTATCCTGTACTTCCAGGCCTTAAAGGTGGGGGCTCATGGGTTGAGATAAACATGGAATGATAATTGCCAAGCTGTACATAATTATCTTGCAAAATGCAATGACACTGAAATAATTATTAACAATGGTATAAAGGATTTTGTGGATCGTCTATACCGGGCCTGTGACGTCACAAGAGTGTAAGTCCACCATCCAGTCTAGGCTAAGGATACTGGTGTGACGTCACTATGACGTCACAGGCCCGGTATAGATGATCCGCAAAATCCTTTATACCATTGCTAATTATTATTTCAGTGACATTGCATTTTACAAGATAATTATATGCAGGTTGGCGATTATTTGTCCATGTTTACCTCAACCCATGAGCCCCCACCTTTAAAACAGCCCTTATGCATTTCTCAACAATTCCCTAGCTTTGCTCTACCCCTTTTCCATCCAATCCCTATCTTATTCTATACATCCTTTTCACTTGCTCTAACTCTATTCCTGTACTCCCAAACTATCCCAAATCCACACTCAGTTTCTCTCCATTCACTTACAGTCGTTTCTGTTCTCCTTTACCCTACAATGTCCATCCATTTCCAGTCTCCCCTTCAAATTTCCATCTTACGTCTATTCCCCCCCCCCCATGCTTCTATTTGCCTACTCTCCCATCTCATTTCCCCCAAAAATCCCAAGCAAGCTATAAGTCGCTTCCCATCTGTCACGCTTTTTCATCTTTTCTTCATTCAAGCTACGCCTCATTACATCTTAGTACCGATGCTATATATCCCATATTTAATTTTTCCAAATAATAAAAACAAAAACAAACACACATACATTATTTTGTTCCCTTTCCATCCCTATCCATTCATATCATCATATCCCCCCTCATTCATATCATCATATCCCCCCTCATTGGCCTTTTTGTCCTATACTGTATTTGTTTCATTCCCCTACTCTTATTCCTGTGTACGCTCTCCCACTTTCCATCCCTTTCTGCACCTATCCCTGTCCCTTCCTATCCCTTCTTACTGGCTTGTTTACCTTATCTTTATGCCATTCTCCCGTGTCTATTCCAATTTACTCTTTCCGTCCACGTCTCCACCAATCCCTATCTTGTCATATCCCTCCTCGTTGTTTTAGCCCCATGTTTCTTCCTTTCTTCCAAGACCATTCCAATTTACTCTTTCTCATGTCCCATCCATGTTTTTATATCCCCATCTATTGTTAATCTCTACGCACTATCATTTATGCCCTATATTTCTTCCATTCTCCCAAGCCTATTCCTCTCCCTTAGCTACCTCTCCCTCCTCCTCCCCTCCACCACCCCCCTCTGTACACACAGCTCCCCTCCCCTCTACCTATACACATTTTACCCCCCTATTCCCACTCCATATAAGGCAAAGTTGACTTAATTAACGCCATTTTTTCATAGGCAGTTCTTTTAATAAGCTGCTCTTTTTTTAATATATTCTTTTTTCCCCCCTCCCCTCTCCCCTCTCTCCTCCAGACGTGGAAATTAGATGATATGTAGCCCCAGTTAATGAAGGGCATAGTCTTGGCTCCCTCACATTATTTTTATACTTAGGCTGCTCATTTCGCTGTCTGTCTGTCTGTCGGTCGGTCGGTTTGTTTTGGTGTCTTGTTTGTTTACGTGTTTGGAGGGCTGTGGTTATTTTCGGGAAGGATTGTCTGTGTGTGTGTGTGTGTGTGTGTGTGTGTGTGTGTGTGTGTGTGTGTGTGTGTGTGTGTGTGTGTGTGTGTGTGTGTGTGTGTGTGGTGTGGTGTGTTTGCGAGAGCGTGTGTGTGTGGTGTGTGTGTGTGTGTGTGTGTGTGTGTGTGTGTGTGTGTGTGTGTGTGTGTGTGATTATCCTCTCTCTCTCTCTCTCTCTCTCTCTCTCTCTCTCTCTCTCTCTCTCTCTCTCTCTCTCTCTCTCTCTCTCGTTCCCATCATTTGTTTTCCATGTATCTTCATTTGACACTTTCGTTCTCTCTTTTTTTTTACCGCCTCTCTCTCTCTTCCTCCGCTCTCTTTCTTTCCTCTCCATTTTTTTTTCTCTCTCTCATTCTCTCAACTTGGTTATTAGCCGTCGCATATGCAAAGAATTTAATTAGTTTAGGTCCTTCCCCCCTGTGTGTCCTCCCTCCCCTCCCTCCCTTTCCCGCACTCCCTTCTCTGTCCTCCCCTCCCTCCCTTTCACCCTTTGTCCACCCCTCCCTCCGTCCCTCTCTTCTCTGTCCTCCCCTACCTCCCTTTCACCCTCTGTCCACCCCTCCCTCCCTTCCCCCTCTCTGGCCCTCACTCCCTTCTCTGTCCTCTCTTTCCTCCTATTCACCCTCCCTCCTCCTCTCCTTCCCCTCCGTATTTTGTCTCCCTCTCTCCCCCACCCTTCCCCCTCTCTCTTTCTCTCCATCTTCAACTCTTCATTTTTCTCTCTGTCATATGCCTCCCTTGTTTACCTGCTTTGTTTATTCATTCACTTTTTCATTTCTTTCATTCAATTATTTTACGTTTTTTGTGCCTTGTTATAATTTGGCCCTAGTGTTGAATGATAATAGGCTGTTGGCCTGAAGTGGTGAAGTTGTTGATCAAATTATATATCTGACTTCACTGTAAACAAATCTGAATTAAAAGAAGGAATGGAAAGGGTAATTAACCCCTTCACCACCAATACGTAATTTTCATCGTACTCTGGTTACCATTAAACTATTTTCTTTTTAATTTGTAATCTACCTCTAGGACTCGAAGGGGTAAATACAATATGAATAAACCCTTTGAATAGTATAGGTCCTTCTTAAATTGCATGCAATCGTCTAGTTTTAGCCAGAATGAAAGGTTAAAAGATGTCAAGGTGCTGAAGAGGTTAAGGTGTCCATGATAATTGACCCTTTAATTGTATACTGGTAGAGTTAAAAGCATCTACCTACTAAAAGAAAGATATATAGAAGTCATAGGTAAATCACTATCAGTATATCCAACTTGAGTTTATTTACCCTTGTTATTTCTTATTTTGATTTAGTATTGTATTTTATTTACACTAGGTTGAAGGTGAAACAAATATATAATCTGTGTTATGCGAGTACCTTTTCTCTCAATAACCATAGATATAATTAATTATGTATGTAATCAGTGTGCCTCGTTTGATTGTATTGTATTTACTATAGTCACAAATATGAATGTAACCAAAAGATGATGATGTTGTTTCATTGGAAGACTGGCTCTTTGAGTAGTATGTATCGCTTTACTGGTGATTGTCCTCCCACAGGATGAGGGGTGCTGCTCAATAAACTCGCCCCTCAGGGCAAATTAAAATCAATCTTTCAACTGTTCATCAGCAAATCTGGTCTGACAACTTATAAGTTCAACATAAATAATTATTATGTTACCTAAATTCATCTGTCTTCAAGGTTTAGTCTATCATAGGTAGGTCAGAAATAATTACCTTTAAGTTCTTATAATTAAAAAAAATAATACAATCCAGCCGACGTTTCAGAAAGGATATAGGCAAATATTGGTTTGGTAACAGAGTTGTAGATAGGTGGAATAGGCTACCAAGTGTTATAGTAGGATCAAGAACGATAGGGAGCTTTAAGATAAAATTAGATAGGCATATGGACGAGATGGGTTGGGTGTGAGGGGGATCTGTCAGGTGTGGTCCAATCGGCGCTCTGTAGACCCCAGTTTTCTGACCTCTGACCGTTTCGGTGAGGTCAGTCCTAATGGTGTTAGTGAGCTGGGGTAAATAAGGCCAGCTTATAAGGCCTTATAATTAGGCTTTATAATTAGGCTTTATAATTGGGGTTGGGTGTGAGAGGGATCTGCCTTGTTTGGGCCAATCGGCTTTCTGCAGACTCCCATTTTCTTATGTTCTTACATATATATATATATATATATATATATATATATATATATATATATATATATATATATATATATATATATATACAGTATATACAGGTATATACTGTATATATACAGTATATATATCTTTTCCTTTTCTTCACATCTTCTTATACGATATATATTTTATTGCATATCAATCTATGTATCTATCTATATACGTATATATTTTGTATAATATACCACATCCTGCCACAATATATAAAATTTAGATTTCTGTACATGTTATGGCCTCAGGTAACTGGGGAGCTTCATAGTCTCTCACTCTATATATGTGTCTATCTGTATCTATATAATTGTCTATCTATTTATTTACCTATCTATCTATCTATGTTTATTTATCTCTTATCTACCTATCTATCTATAGATATAGATAGATAGATATAGATATTTTGTCTTTTGGATCCAAATTGTTGATTATTGGGAAATAAAAATAAAATAAAACCGTCATTTGATGATTAAATAAGACACCTAAATGGAGATCAATGACAAATATGGACAATCTCTCTTACTACAGGATCTTTTATTTTCAAATTTCTTCTTTTACTTCTCTGCCTCTCTCCTTCCCTTTCTAGTTTTACTCCTTTTTTTATGTACGCATTTTATTGCTACTCTCATCCCACGCCTATCTCCCTGTCTTCCCTTGCTTATTCTCCTTTATCTTTTCGTTTGCCTATTTTCCGTCTCTTCCCTTGTTTATTATCCCTCTTTTCCCCTTGTCTCCTTCCTGTTTCCCCTTTGCCCTTTCTCCTTCTCATCCCTCTCCTATTGATTGTCTGTTTCTGTGTCTATTTTCACTCTCTCCTCCTTAGTTTATTCTCTCCAACCTTCTTTTTTTTCGCAGAGAGCTACTTTGTGCAGTATGATGTGCAGGGGTTGTGGGGAAATAATGAAGGATCGGGAGAGTTATTACATACTTTACCAGGTCTTCTAGCTAACCTAACCTATCATGTGTTAGGGTTAAGTAGGTATCACACTGTAGGTTTTATCGTCAACTTTCGATGGTTAACCTTTGTCAGGCTCTTTTTCAGGATATGTTTTACCTGAATTGGGCACTAGACTAACAATTGATTAAATATTTTAGGTGACAACATTTATTGAAAAGTTTACCTCATAAACCACCAGACCAATTTTGAAGATAAACGTTGAGGGGGAAAAGTGTTTGCGTGATGCCAGTTTAGTGTATTTGTGCCTATGAGCTTCCGTTAAGGGGGTAGTGCTTGTTTTTTGGGTTAAGTATTTATAGATGTATTTATTTTATAGTTTCCTCGCTAGACTTCCATCAAGCTTAAAAAATACCCCATAGACCCCCTTTCAAGATAAATGTTTACATTTTTCGGTAGAAAAATTTATCGGCCGAAGGCCGATTCCTTCTAAAATTACAGGCTGGCTATCGCTCACCTGGAAAAAATTGACACCTAAGTGGCTCGAAAGGTTCTAATATTGTCAAAGAAATGGGGTAAAAGGTCTTAAAATAGACAAACTAATGGAACGAATGTCGTAAAATCTCAAAACTAATATGCTAAGCATGAGGGAGAAGGGGGTCCAGAAAAAGCGACTACTTCCCCCTTAAATATTTGTTCCCGTGCCCCCTTTCACCTTCAACCTCTGCCCTTCATCTTTGACGAGTATAGTTCCATCTTCAGTCTTTCTTTGATTGTGTTTCCCCTTCACTTCATTCCTTCAGATGTTTGGATTGCTTGGTTCTCTCTCTCTCAAGCCCCTATCTTCAACCACTCTCTGAGCAACTACACCACAATTTCTTCCGTCACCTCCTTTTCTAATGCTGTGTCCTCTCTCTCTCTCTCTCATTCAAACCCCTATCTTCTACCACTCTCTGAGCTATTACACCACAATTTTTTCCGTCACCTCCTTCTCTAATGGTGTGTCCTCTCTCTCTCTCTCTCTCATTCAAGCCCCTATCTTCTACCAATCTCTGAGCTACTGCACCACATTTTCTTCTGTCACCTCCTTTTCTAATGTTGTGTCCCTCTCTCTGTCTTCCCCCTCCCCCCTCTCATAACCACCTCCTCGACCTCCTTCCTCTTCCTCCCTTGCCCATCTTTCCCTCATTCACTCACACTTCCTCCTCCATTGCCACCCCAACCACAGGATCCCCACCGCCTCCTCTCCCTCCCTTAATCATCATAGCACCACCATCTCCCACTACCTCCACTATTGTTTTCTCCTCCTCCATTTATATCTCCTCCTTCTCCAATACTCTTACTTCTAACTCCTCACTTGCGTTCCCTCTTTCTCCACCACAACGTCTCTCCCTCCCTCCCGTCTCCTTTTCTTTCTCCTACTCCATAATAGTGTCTCCCCTCCTCTTCCATCACAACCTTTCCTCCCACCTTCCTCCCTCACGTCTCCCCCCCCCCCATTCATCCTCACTTCTCCACCCCCTTTCTCCTTCTCCATCACAACCTCTCCCCTCTTCTTTCCTCCTCCTCCTCCCCCACCACCACCACAACCACCACCGCCGCCTCTCACTCCCCCACCACCACACATCCCTAACGTTCCCCTTCGTCCTCCTTGTCCTTCTCCATCACCTTTCTCCTACACATACTCCTCCATCCTCCTCACCCCCCACCATCACTCCCTCGCGTCCCTCCCTCCTTCCCCTCCACACTCCTCGCTCACACCTCCTCCTCCTGGCTCTCCCAGTCTGTTTAAATCTTCATCAGGCAACATTAAGATAACGAAGCCATTTGGATAATTACCTCAGGACGGTCCCACTGTGTGTCTGACCCGTTCTCACAGCTCCCCTTTTTATACAGCAGTGAGGGCCGTAGAGAGAGAGAGAGTGAGTAGAAAACAGAGACACTTCTGAGACAGATTGACAGAGAGGGGGGAGGGAGCATTAGAAAAGGAGGTAACAGAAAAGATACTGTTCCGTGACAAAAGAGAGAAAATGGAATGTGATTGAAGATACGGCTTTTATGAGAGAAGGGGTTAATCCATTCTGTGCCGGTGACGTCTATTTAATCTTATTCTAGCTATATTTAGACGATTTTGCGCAGCTTAAGACGAATCTGTGGTAGTAAAAAGGGTTAAGTGAGATAGTTCGAAGCCTGTCAATTGCTGGAGGCCCTTTTAAACTGAATATAATTGTCTACTTTTTGCCAGAATAAAGTTACAGAGACGTCGCCGGTATAGAAGGGGTTAAGGACAACACTGCGAGTTAGCTATAATATCAGGTACCGGTAATGTATAATAGCTCTAACTCGTGATAGGCAGACTTCAGGGTTACTTAAGGGGGCCCACCTCGTTTATTTGTTTTCGCTCTCTTCCTCTCTCTCTCTTATATTCATTTGGCCCCATTCAACCTACTGTTGTAAGACGTTTATCCCCATCCAGGTTAAGTTATTACTGACACTTTACTCCTGCTATACCTTTCATAATTCATTATTGTTTACATTTTTAATTGTGAAGTGGTTTTAGGTGGGATGCATGTGAAAGATAGAATGGGAAGATGAACTAGAAAGTGAAATTTGACATTTATATTTAAGACTGAAATGAATATGAGACGGAATACAGGAAAAATAATATGAAATTGCGTTGTTTTGGCCATTTTATCACTTCCAAACACACAATTAAAACTGTAGACCATAAATTTTAACTTTGCATATACAATTATGCAAACTAAAACTAAGGGATTCGGTTATCGATTGACACCCAGCGTGCAATGTTGATGAGAGAGACAATTTAGAATCGTGAAGTTACAGGAGGGGATATGAATCTGTCCAAACTTATAATGAATAAAGGGATTCATGTCAAAACAATGGCGAAACTCCTTACTTATTATTGTTCAATTTAGCATAATTTACTCTAACCTTACCTAACCTAACCCAAGCTAACTTAACGTAATCAATCCTTGTATAATATAATTGTATAATAACCTATCCTGGGCTGTTTTGGTTTCTGGCCGATTGGGTTGTGTTCCTTTTAGTTGAAGCTGTTTGGGTTGTGGACTTTTAAGTTGTGGCCTTTTGATTTGTGACCGTTTGGGTTGTGGCCGTTTGATTTGTGACCGTTTGGGTTGTGGCAGTTTGGGTTGTAACCGTTTGGGTTGTGGCCTTTAGGTTGTGACCGTTAGGGTTGTGGCTGTTTGGGCTGTGGCCGTTTGGGTTGTGGCCGTTTGGGTTGTGGGTGTTTGGGTTGTGGCCGTTTAGGATGTGCTTCCTTGTAGACAATAGTGGGGTGAAACCTAAGGAATAAAGCGGGAGACTGTGGATGTGGGCAAGGGATTTTAGGAGTAAGAGCGGGAAATTGGAGGGTTGAAGGAAGAGTCGGTAAAAATGAGAAGGCAAGGAAATTAATAGAGAATTCTTGGATTGTGAAAAGAGAGAGAGAGAGAGAGAGATTGGTAAGAGGAGGATTTGGTGGAGGAGGGGAGAGATAGAAACAATCAGAGTGAGTGAGGGGGAGAGTGGTGGGGAGGTGGTGAAGGACAGGCGCGGAGAGAGAGAGAGAGAGAGAGTACAAAGGAAATCAAGCAACAACAGATCTAGTGACCCTTCTAGGCTGCTTGTCCTCCAAAACACTGAGGATCAAGCGTCCAAACAGTGGTTTAGAGTGGGTAAGGGAACATTGGAAAGGGAACTACTGCCCTGGAACTAATGTCCGTGGCAGGATTAGGAAGTTAGTAGGGGACAGATGGGTTAGTAACTGAGGGGAGGATAAAATAAAGTTATTAATTTACAAACGCAGTCAGTCGCGGGTTTGATGCGAGATATATGTCTAGGCGAAGTTTAAATGAATCAACGGTGCTGCAATCTATGACATCGCGGGGAAGCCCATTCCATAAGTTGACAACTCGATTGAAGAAGAAATTCTTAGCTTCGTGTGAGTTAAAATATTTACCAATAATTTTGCAACCGTTTCCCCGCGTGTAATTAGATTGGTCGATAGTGAAGTACTTACTACAGTTCATATTGTCGATGCCTTTGATGATTTTGAACACTTGAATTAAGTCACCTCTTAATCTGCGCTGGGTTAAAGGAAATAGATTTAATTCTCTAAGACGCTCCTCGTATGGTTTGTTCTTTAGGCTAGGTATCATTTTGGTAACTCTACGTTGAACTCGTTCTAGCTTGTCTATATCTTTTTGGTAATAAGGGCACCAGGATTGAACGCAGTATTCAAGAAGAGGGCGGACTAAGGAATTGTAAAGGGTTAGGATAACGTCTTTGGATTTATGCTCAAATGACCTGCCTATAAAGCCAATTAGTTTGTTTGCCTTCTTAACAACTTCTGAACATTGTTGACTCGGTTTTAGGTTACTCGATATTGTTACTCCCAGATCGGTTTCTTTGTTTACATTCTTAAGCTGAGTGCCATTCATCAAATAGTTTGCTTTCTCATTTTGGTATCCGATATGTAGTACTTTACATTTATCCGCATTGAAACTCATTTGCCAAATTTGGGCCCAACATGACAACTTATCTAGATTGTGTTGCATATCGTCAACTTGTTCTTTTGAGAGTACGTTATTTGCAATTTTTGTATCGTCAGCAAATTTTGAGATTGTACAGGTGAGACCCTCATCTATGTCGTTGATGTAAATTAGAAAGATAATTGGTCCTAGTACCGATCCCTGGGGTACCCCACTACTTACATTGGTCCATTTAGATGCCTTACCGTTTTTTTTTTTTTTTTTTTTTTTTTTTTTTTTTTTTTTTTATATATTCCAACTTACTTCCTCTCGGGCATAGGCCTTAACATTCACCGCTTTACAATGAACAGTGAAGCCCGTGAGGTCTTGTTCCAGTCTAGGGAGTGAGACATGTGAAGCACGTAGAGCACAATGAGCACCTGCCATCTTGCCTTCACATGAGGCACGGTGCTCACTCATGGCCCGAAACGACCCCATCTCTGAAGCCACCTCGTTCCCGTGCTTCACTGTCTCACCCCATACACTCGGACTCTCACACTTACACACACACAACGCCACCTGTTGAGCAGATAACTCACCAGGCATTGCACCCCTATAGCATATTTTGAATATGGGAATATTCATACAGTGCTATTTAATCAGGGAACAATGAGGGTATTTTATTGACGTTTCGGTGGGCTTGTGGTAATGCACTGATACCAGGTACATCCCAATAATATCTTCCCATTGATACATCGGGATTTGAACCCGGGACCTTTGGATTACCAGGCCAGTGACAAGACCACTCCACCACACCTCCCCTTTATGACTACTCTTTGCTTTCTGTCGCTGAGCCAAATTTCTATCCATTTCAACACACCATCTTGTATTCCATGCGCTTTTAGTTTTAGCCGTAAACGTTTGTGGGGAACTTTGTCAAAGGCCTTTTGAAAATCAAGGTATATTATATTTACAGCTTTACTCTCATCGTAGAGGTTGAGGATATCGTGGAAGAAGTCTAAGAGGTTTGTTAAACAGGAACGTTTTTTACGAAAGCCGTGTTGAGTATCTTTAAGTATGTTATTTTCCTCTATGTGATTTACGAGTCTGTCTCTTATGAGTGTTTCTAACATTTTACATACAACTGAGGTTAAGCTAATTGGACGATAGTTACTGGGTAGGGATTTGCTGCCTTTTTTGAATATCGGTGTTACGTTGGCTAGCTTCCACTGATCAGGCATATTTCCAGACTGCAAGGATTTATTAAATAGCAATGTCAATGGTTTGGAGAGCTCATCCTTAGCTTCCTTTAGGACTCTAGGTGAGATTTTATCAGGTCCAGGCGTTTTATTTACCTTGAGTTTATCTAAACAATTCAATACTTCTCTCTCTCTGTAACGGTGATATTGCTTAGAATATCTGAATTATCAATCTGAATCGGCGAGAGAGAGAGAGAGAGAGAGAGAGAGAGAGAGAGAGAGAGAGAGAGAGAGAGAGAGAACTCTCTCGCCGGCGTAATTAAACATGCATAGAGGTACTGGCAAAAAATAATCGCCCAAATTAAGAATACGTATCCCTCACCTCATTTTTCCAGTGTAAATGTTATGCTCGGGACGTAAAAAATATATGAATCTGTTGCATTATGGAGATCCTTAAAAAATCTGATGGGATGAACATTGCAGACACACACTCAAGCACGTGTACACACACGCGCGCGCGGGCGTGTGTGTGTGTGTGTGTGTGTGTGTGTGTTTCCAATTATTACTGTATTATTGTAACTACAGTATATACAGTATACATGGCTGGTTACATACTTTTATAATTGTGTTGTATGTGCGCATCCAGGACCTTAGGTGTTTTATATATGTATGTATTTATGCGCTGAAAGTTATTTGTACACGGTATAGGGCTATGCGGTTTGTATGTTAGGTTGTATTGATTTGTCTTTCTGTTTTTCTCTTTCCTTAGATCAATGGTCAGGTAAATTAAGATTAAGCCGGGGTTTTCAGTTTGGAAATAGGGCAGCGCGGGAGGTTTGAGCCCTTCTAATCTGCCAGAGTTTATAAGAGAAAATTCGGGTCAAGAACAGATCAGGTAGGGATTATTCGCGACTTAAATCAAGAGGTCAAGGCAACCGAGTAATGCTAGGATAAGGAGCGTGTAAGAAACAATAATATTTATAAATACTTTACTAATCAACCAAATAAATGAATACACTGAACCTAGACCGAATAAAATGAAATAAGGAACATTGAAAAGAGGAAAGAGAGATAAAGAAGGGGAAATGTATGAGTAGATGTCTTATATAGCGATATAAAGACACTTTTCTTGACTCTTGTAGCCTATAACAAGCTTAGGGAATTATGCATGTTCTTTCTCTTGCAATCCTTTTCAAAATTTTCAATATGTCAATTACGCTCTTGCACTTTTCAATATCATCTGCTTTGTATGTATTATGTATAAATATTCTTCTCGTATGTCCATCCATTAGTATGTAAAATGTGTATTTTCAGCCCCATCCTGCTGCCAATTACCAATAAACCGTTTATTATTGTTATTTTTATTATTATTAATAATACTATTATTATTTTTAGTATTAATTTATTATTATTATTATTATTATTATTAATATTTCTCACACACACACCCACACACACACACTCACTCACTCACTCACTCTCAATCTCTCTCTCTCTCTTTCTCTCCTTCTTACATAATTGATAACTAACTATTAATGTACAGTATATACGTGTCTGATATTGCATCTACGGTACATTAATAATATATACAAGTATTACAAGTACAGCTAAAATCAAATAGTGTTTAACGGGTAAAATACTCAGATGTCCTTACAAATGGCAATCGTAAATTTAATTCTTAGTCCACATCATCAGTAAATCAAGTACAAATATAGTTCTGCCATTTTTATAGAAACATGGCGTGATCGCATATGGAATAAGCAATACATTTCTGGTCCCCGTGTATGCGATACATTTCTGGACCCAGTGTATGTGGTACAATTCTGGTCCCCGTGCATGTGGTACAATATTATTCTGGTCCCCGTGTATGTGATACAATTCTGGTCCCGTGTATGTGGTACAATTCTGGTCCCCGTGTATGTGGTACAATATTATTCTGGTCCCCGTGTATGTGATACAATTCTGGTCCCCGTGTATATGGTACAATTCTGGTCCCCGTGTATGTGGTACAATTCTGGTCCCCGTGTATGTGGTACAATTCTGGTCCCCGTGCATGTGGTACAATTCTGGTCCCCGTGTATGTGGTACAATTCTGGTCCCCGTGTATGTGGTACAATTCTGGTCCCCGTGTATGTGGTACAATTCTGGTCCCCGTGTATGTGATACAATTCTGGTCCCCGTGCATGTGGTACAATTCTGGTCCCTGTGTATGTGGTTCAATTCTGGTCCCCGTGCATGTGGTACAATTCTGGTCCCCGTGCATGTGGTACAATTCTGGTCCCCGTGCATGTGGTACAATTCTGGTCCCCGTGCATGTGGTACAATATTATTCTGGTCCCCGTGTATGTGGTACAATATTATTCTGGTCCCCGTGTATGTGATACAATTCTGGTCCCCGTGTATGTGATACAATTCTGGTCCCTGTGTATGTGATACAATTCTGGTCCCCGTGCATGTGGTACAATTCTGGTCCCCGTGCATGTGGTACAATATTATTCTGGTCCCCGTGCATGTGGTACAATATTATTCTGGTCCCCGTGTATGTGGTACAATTCTGGTCCCCGTGCATGTGGTACAATTCTGGTCCCCGTGCATGTGGTACAATTCTGGTCCCCGTGCATGTGGTACAATATTATTCTGGTCCCCGTGTAAGTGGTACAATATTATTCTGGTCCCCGTGTACGTGGTACAATATTATTCTGGTCCTCGTGTATGTGATACAATTCTAGTCCCCGTGTATGTGGTACAATTCTGGCCCCCGTGCATGTGGTACAATTCTGGTCCCCGTGCATGTGGTACAATTCTCGTCCCCGTGCATGTGGTACAATTCTGGTCCCCGTGCATGTGGTACAATATTATTCTGGTCCCTGTGTATGTGGTACAATATTATTCTGGTCCCCGTGTATGTGATACAATTCTGGTCCCCGTGTATGTGGTACAATTCTGGTCCCCGTGTATGTGGTACAATTCTGGTCCCCGTGTATGTGGTACAATTCTGGTCTCCGTGTATGTGGTACAATTCTGGTCCCCGTGTATGTGGTACAATTCTGGTCCCCGTGCATGTGGTATAATTCTGGTCCCCGTGTATGTGATACAATTCTGGTCCCCGTGTATATGGTACAATTCTGGTCCCCGTGTATGTGGTACAATTCTGGTCCCCGTGTATGTGGTACAATTCTGGACCCCGTGTATGTATTTCAATTCTGGTCCCCGTGTATGTGGTACAATTCTGGTCCCCGTGTATGTGGTTCAATTCTGGTCCCCGTGTATGTGGTTCAATTCTGGTCCCCGTGTATGTGGTTCAATTCTGGTCCCCGTGTTTGTGATTCAATTCTGGTCCCCGTGTATGTGGTACAATTCTGGTCCCCGTGTACATGGTACAATTCTTGTCCCCGTACCTCAGAGAAAGCATTGAGAAGCACAAATTGATTGAGCGAAGATCAACAAAATGTATTTCATCCCAGAAACTTGACTATATGAATAGCGATTGAGATACTCGGACTAGGCCTATATTTAAGACGCGGAAAATAAGAGGTCTAATGTTAAAATATTTGTTTTGGTTTTGAAAATAATAAACACTTACTAATCATTGAAGAAAACTTAGCTAATGCGTGTTACACGAGGGTAGGAATGAAAAATATTAGACAGGAAAATTAACTTTTGATCCAATACAAACAATATAACCGCTCCCCCCCCCCTCTCTCTCTCTCTCTCTCTCTTTCTTTCTCTTTCTCTCTCTCTCTCTCTCTCTCTCTCTCTCTCTCTTTCTCTTTCTCTTTCTCTCTCTCTCTCTCTCTCTCTCTCTCTCTCTCTCTCTCTCTCTCTCTCTCTCTCTCTCTCTCTCTCTCTCTCTCTCTCTCTCTCTCTCTCTCTCTCTCTCTTTCCAGTTTTTAATATTTTGTCGCCTCCCTCTCTGCCGTTTCTAAGATTTTGGCCCGAGTCTCGCCACTTTCCCCAGCCGTCGAGAGGAATCAACAGAGTTTGATGGGAACAATAAAACTCACCCTCCCTCCTACCGAGCCCAGAGAAGGCAGAAATCGGACACTTTATTTTTTATTTTTTTTTTCTGTGACGCCATGTTGGGGACTTGGGTATGAATGATAAGCCTTGATGTACCCGATTGTTACCTCCTTCTACACCGGTGACGTATTTTATATTTGATTTCAGCTACATTTAGACAATTTGATGAAGCTTAGGAAGGATGTATGGTAGCTAAAAGGATTAACTGAGATAGTGTGTAACTTTTTAATTGATAGACGCCCTTCCTAAGCTGAATAGAATTGTCTAAATGTAGCTGAAATCAAATATAAAATACGTCGCCGGTACTGTATAGAAGGGGTTAACTTGCAAATGATACCTATGGCTTAAAATCCGTATTGATCTTCAATTTGTCTAATAAATCTATTGGAATACAGTCAATTCAGTGGCACTATTGCTATGGAGCAATAAAACGTCCCCCTGCCTTCTACGGAGCCGCTAGAAGTCGGAAATTGGACGTTTTTACTGTATTTTTGTTGATTTACAAATAACGCCTATAGCTAAACAAATTTTCATTGACCTTCAAATAGATATAAGACATTTTGGCATCTAAATATTCCAGTGTTAATAGTGGTTTATAAGTACAGTTGGCCAATTCAGTTATGGCAGTTAACCAAGTACTTTTTAATGGAAAGTGGCTTAACACCTGCAGTATTTTGGTCAGTGACTGTTGAGAAAGAGGATTTAATTTGTATGTCTACGTACAGAGAGAGAGAGAGAGAGAGAGAGAGAGAGAGAGAGAGAGTAGAGAGTAGAGAGTAGAATATAGTAGATTAAAATAGAGAAAGAGACAGTAATTTGCAACTTAACGACATTACTACAGTGCAGGTTGAATGAAATAGTGCCAGAATGTATAATCGCCGGCACTGATAGCTGGTGCACGACATTATGATAACATTGATGCAGTGAACGTTAATAAAAGGGAAAACAACTGAGCCAGGAAATGCGGTTAGAGGGTAGATTTAAAAATATTTCATCAGCATTTCATAATCGTTCATTAGATATCGGCAGTTGTCCACTCTTACTTTGCTGCATTTTCTCCCACACTTCCTCCCTTACTTCCTCCTCCCTTCAGCCCTCCCTCCTCCCTCCCCCTCCCCTGCATCACCTCAACTTCTTCCTCCACCCCCCACCCCCTACATTTTTTCCCTCTCTGTCATTCCTTTTAAGATGTCGAAATTGGCACGTGGGTTAATAGCGGGTTAATTAGATTGATGGATTTTCCCCTCCCCCTTGCATTTTTCTTTTCCGACTGCCATTTGCATTTTTTCTGCACCTGTCAATATTAATGAAGTCTTGGATTTGTAGAGCTGTCTTATAATTTTGGCAGCAGTTACCTTTATTCCCGAGAGAGAGAGAGAGAGAGAGAGAGAGAGAGAGAGAGTACAAAGGAGTACAAAGGAAATCAAGCAACAACAGGTCTAGTGACCCTTCTAGGCTGCTTGTCCTCCAAAACACTGAGGATCAAGTGTCCAAACAGTGGTTTAGAGTGGGTAAGGGAACATTGGAAAGGGAACTACTGCCCTAGAACTAATGTCCGTGGCAGGATTAGGAAGTTAGTAGGGGACAGATGGGTTAGTAACTGAGGGGGGGATAAAATAAAGTTATTCATTTACAAACGCAGTCAGTCGCGGGTTTGATGCGAGATATTTGTCTAAGCGGAGTTTAAATGAATCAACGGTGCTGCAGTCTATAACGTCTCGGGGAAGCCCATTCCACAAGTTGACAACTCGATTGAAGAAGAAATTCTTAGATTCGTGTGAGTTAAAAGATTTACCAATAATTTTGCAACCGTTTCCCCGCGTGTAATTAGATTGGTCGATAGTGAAGTACTTACTACAGTTCATATTGTCGATGCCTTTGATGATTTTGAACACTTGAATTAAGTCACCTCTTAATCTGCGCTGGGTTAAAGGAAATAGATTTAATTCTCTAAGACGCTCTTCGTATGGTTTGTTCTTTAGGCTAGGTATCATTTTGGTAACTCTACGTTGAACTCGTTCTAGCTTGTTTATATCTTTTTGGTAATATGGGCACCAGGATTGAACGCAGTATTCCAGAAGACGGCGGACTAAGGAATTGTAAAGGGTTAGGATAACTTCTTTGGATTTATGCTCAATTGACCTGCCTATAAAGCCAATTATTTTGTTTGCCTTCTTAACAACTTCTGAACATTGTTGACTCGGTTTTAGGTTACTCGATATTGTTACTCCCAGATCGGTTTCTTTGTTTACATTCTTAAGCTGAGTGCCATTCATCGAATAATTTGCTTTCTCATTTAGGTATCCGATATGTAGTACTTTACATTTATCCGCATTGAAACTCATTTGCCAAATTTGGGCCCAACATGACAATTTATCTAGATTGTGTTGCATATCGTCAACTTGTTCTTTTGAGAGTACGCTATTTGCAATTTTTGTATCGTCAGCAAATTTTGAGATTGTACAGGTGAGACCCTCATCTATGTCGTTGATGTAAATTAGAAAGATAATTGGTCCTAGTACCGATCCCTGGGGTACCCCGCTACTTACATTGGTCCATTTAGATGCCTTACCGTTTATAACTACTCTTTCTGTAGCTGAGCCAATTTTCTATCCATTTCAACACACCGTCTTGTATTCCATGCGCTTTTAGTTTTAGCAGTAAACGTTTGTGGGGAACTTTGTGAAAGGCCTTTTGAAAATCAAGGTATATAATATCTACAGCTTTACTCTCATCGTAGAGGTTGAAGATATCGTGGAAGAAGTCTAAGAGGTTTGTTAAACAGGAACGTTTTTTTACGAAAGCCGTGTTGAGTATCTTTAAGTAAGTTATTTGCCTCTAAGTGATTTACGAGTCTGTCTCTTATGACCGTTTCTAGCATTTTACATACAATTTGTTACGACCGGGGCTCGTATAAAACAAGGGCTCTTAATCATTGGACTAGGAAAGCACACAGCCACAACGGTAACACTAGATCCAACCCCTGAACTTATAATGCCGGCGCACAAAAACACCTATACCCTCCAGAGTTAAATCTGCGATAACGGGGTATCCTATAACTCAGTATAAGTGCACTACTACTACAGGCTGATGATCTCTGATACAGCCTGATCACAACAACATACAATTACGGTAATAAGGTATACTAGGAAAAGATAGAGATCTTAATTAAATCACTGCAATGATTTAATGCAAACTAGAAGAATGTATATTTAAAGTTTCTCTAAACAATAATGAACTGTCACTCCTATACTAAAGAAAGTGAACGAAAGTCCCAAAGCATCGAGCAGGAATCTTCTGAAGAAAGTCTGATGCTAGGGTAAGATGATCGTATCGGATTTTGAACTGTAGTATAGAGCAGGAACAGGATATGACAATTGTAAGGACATATAGGGTTAACTGGCACGGGAATAATAACTGCGCAATAGTAGGAACTCAAACAGCAAAAGAAGTACTTCCTCATCAACGAAACAGCCTACTAGGGTTGTGCAACTCAACAACAACCTAGACTAATAAATGCTGTGTATAATAATGCATACATAACAGAAAGAGTTTATAATCTAAATCTGGTGTCTGCTAGGCGAATAAAGTCTAGCTGGGATGTAGTAGGCTAGGAAACAATGGCTCAGCAAGCGGCTCGTAGCCTAGCGAAGTCCTTAAGGCTGTGCGGCCAAATTACGTTAATTGACGGGGTGCTCTCTTGAGAGATCCAGATCGCTAGTATCTGGTTCTCTCCTGGCGACCCTCTCAAAGTCAAAGCAAACGAGTTAGCACAGTGTTGGGTGGCAGAGGCAAAAGCCCTCACTCGCAACACAGTGCTAAACTCACAAGGTACACAGTCAGAAAGACCCCCTTGGCTTCCCACGTCTCCGTTGCGATTGTACAGGTTCAACAAAAACCTAGTACACATGGAAATCACAACACCAGTAGCCTTATCCCAGTCTAGCATTAAATCCCCCAGCAGACCACCACGATACAGGAAGGGAGACACCGTGAGTGTGTTGAACCTCTACCGACAAAAATGGTAACCCTTCCAAAATGCCTAACTAAACATGTGTTATCTGAGAGCTTCAGCATATAATACGATGGCCGATATATGAAATCGTGCAGAACCAAAGGGAAGTTATGATATTAAATAGAGTAGAAGAATGAGAGGTAAGAAGTTGAGAGAGAGAGAAAGTGCTCTATAGGTAGAAGTCGGGAGACAGGGGGGCAAGGGACATGTGAAGGGTATGCTAGTCAGGAAAGCTCTGAGGAGAATAGCTCCTCTGGACCCCTCCAGGATCCCACACAAAGGCACGGTGGTCAGCCAATCACAGGCCGCTACGTCACCCGGCAGCAGGCCTGCAGAAGGCGCCAGGAACCACCAGCCAATCAAAACCGAGAGAAAAGACCACGCGGGCGAGCAACTCCTCCGGGAGGGAGGAGGGAGGGGGAGGAAAAGCAACACTCACCTCCCCCACCCTGCTCGCTCGCTCTCTCTCTCTCTCCTTCACTACAATGCATCTTATGTTCAACTCATGATATAAAATACAATGCATTGTCACAGGCGAAAACAAAGACCACTTCTACCCTGCCTGTGACATGACGATTCACAGGAAAGAAAGTACAACATTGTAGACAGACTGTAGCCCATTTCACTGCCCTGGCGAGTGCTAGTGGCTACCGGGAGGCGATTCTGCCAACGCTGGCAGGCGTCACAAATTGAGGTTAAGCTAATTGGACGATAGTTACTGGGTAGGGATTTGCTGCCTTTTTTTAATATCGGTGTTACGTTGGCTAGCTTCCACTGATCAGGCATAGTCCCAGACTGCAAGGATTCATTGAATAGCAATGTCAGTGGTTTGGAGAGCTCATCCTTAGCTTCCTTTAGAACTCTAGGTGAGATTGTATCAGGTCCAGGCGTTTTATTTACCTTGAGATTATCTAAACAATTCAATACTTCTCTCTCTGTAACGGTGATATTGCTTAGAACATCTGAATTATCAATCTGAATCGGCGATGGTGTAGGGATATCACTGAGGTCTTCGGTTGTAAAAACTGATGCAAAGAAGGTATTGAGGGCATTACTCATTTGTACTTCGTCTTTGGTGTATTCTCCATTTTCATCGACTAACGGTCCAACAGTTGAAGTAACTACTTTTTTCTTTCTGATATAACTATAGAATTCTTTCCGGGTTGTTTTACTTTGATTCGCAACATGTAACTCCAGGGTCTTTTTACTTTGCTTAATTAACTTTTTGGCTTTGCGTCGTAGCTCTACAAATTTCACCCGTTCTTCGTCATTTTGTGAGGAGTTTAATCTATCATTAGCAAATTTTTTAGCAAGCAGACAGTCTGAAATATCTTTATTCCACCATTTGGGCTTATCATTATGGCCTGGACGCCGTATTTTCGATGGTATGCAGTCTTGCACTGCCTTAAGGTAAGTGGTTGTGAAACACTCCCAAGATGTATTTATGTCGTTATTGTTAGTCAGAAAGCTCCAGTCAGTTTCTTTAAGCTTTGATTTAAGTTTATGAAAATTTGCTTTCTTGAAATTAGGGACTTTCTCAATGCTGCTATTTGATTTGTTACTAGTAAACTTTAAAGTGAAAGTTATCGTACGATGGTCGCTGTTACTGAATTCATCACCAACATTCAAATTCTCTATTAATTCTTCTTTTGTTGCGAGTACAAGGTCAAGCATATTATTACCACGGGTCGGAGATTGTAAAAATTGAAAAAGTTAACTCTCTTGCAAGTTAGCATAGAGGTCGTGTCCAGAGTGTGAAGTAAGAATATCACCCCATTTAGTCACGGGTAAGTTGAAATCGCCAAGAATTACGGTATCTTGTATGTTAGTTATTTCTGCAATTTGTTCATAAATTTCACTGTCAGTTTGCACTGATTGAGATGGGGGTCTGTATAATAAAGCTAGTGTTATTTTAGTTCCTCGTTTATTATTTAATAGTACGTAAGATATGTCTATATTCGCAATTTGAGGTTTTGACATTAAGACGGGATTAAGACTTTCCTTTATAAAAAAACAGAACTCCTCCTCCATTTCTATTGATCCGACTTTTCTCAAACATTGTATAACCAGGAAGCGTATATTCGGCTAAAAAGTCTCTGTGTTCCGTATTTAACCAAGATTCTGTAATGCCGATTATATCATAATGTTCTGTAAACACGATTTCCTCTAGATCTGAAAATTTATTGCGTATGCTACGAGCATTTACATAAAACACCTTAAGAGTATTAGAGTTGGATGATACTGATTGTGCATTGTCTGAATTTTCAGTTCGTATTTGACTTACACTACCCTGTCTGGGGTCTGGTTGACCCCGTTTTTTTAACGGAAATCCTTGACTGCATCGTTCAGCAGACGACCAAGACGTGCAGCTCCTACTTCATTGAGATGTACACCATCTCCTGAAAACAAAGATTTATCATCGTAAAAATTATCCCACGTGTCGACAAAGCCGATGTCCTCCTCCCTGCAGAGTTTGGCTAGTCGGCAATTTGTACTGGTAGCTATGTTGTAGAATCGGTTTTCTACATCAATCCGGGGAACAATTCCTGAAATTAAGATTCTATTAGATTTTTCCTTGAAGGACCTGATCAGCCGCCGGTACTTGCAAAGTAGTTCCTCTGACCGCGTCCGTTGGACATCGTTAGATCCAACGTGGATGACGTACGTAGTGCTTGCGGGGGCGAGCCTGGAAACCTCTTCCACAGCCGCAACAATGTCGTCCACGCCGCCACCTGGGATACAGAATCGCTTTCTGGTCCTGGGTGCCCTGGCGCAGAACTCGGTTAGTTGGCCACGGACCATGGAGTCGCCCACAAGCCGAACTTCTTCCGTTTCCTCTTCCTCGTCAATAGCCAGAATTTTGAAGCGGTTTTGGCATGTTGTCGGGATGACCTTCCTGGTACTGGTACTGGGATGCACATTGTTTCTCACTAACTGAAAGTTGTCCTGTGGGGGGAGTGAGAGTAGAGTCATTATTATTATCTGCAACATCTAAGGTAGCTGCTGGTGTGGGTACCGGTACCGGTACTGTATGCACTGGAATGGCGGTTGACATCGTAGTGGTTTCTTGGGCCGAGGGCACTCCTACGTTGAGTGTGGCAAATTCTTGAAGGGATTCAAGCTTCGTAGTCAGGGCATCGATCTTGCGGTGAGCTGCATTCAATTCATCCGCAATCTTCTCTCGGAGCTGGCAAAATCTACAAATTTGGACATCAGTATCAACAAACATGGTAGGGCCAAATTTACCGGAACAACTCGTGCAGGTTCGTTGCGGCGCCATGACGATATAATCACAATATGCCTGAAAATCACACACATTTATGTTAGCAAAATGGTACAATTAATTCCTGAAAATCACACAAAATTTTGTTAGCAATATGATAAAATTAATATGCCTGTAAATCACAAAAATATGTTAGCAATAGAACACAATTTATGCCTGAAAATAAAAAAAAAAAATTATGTTAGCAGTATGACACAGTTAAAGCCTGAAAATCACAAATGGACTAGAAATTTGTTACAACATTTACTGGAAAAAAAAGTGGGAGAGGTTTAATGTAGCCTAGTGAAAAAACTGGAAAACAGTATACAGTACAGTAACAACAAATATTTGTTAGCAATATGGTACAATTAATGCCTGTAAATCACAAACAGAATATGTTAATCACAAAAAGAATATTATGGCTGTAAATCACAAAAAAATATGTTAGCAATAGAACACAATTTATGCCTGAAAATATAACAAAAATTTATGTTAGCAGTATGACACAGTTAAAGCCTGAAAATTGTAAATGGACTAGTAATTTGTTACAAAATTTACTGGGAGAAAAAAATGGGAGAGGGTTAATTTAGCCTAGTGAGAAAACTGGAAAGCAGTATACAGTACAGTAACAAAAAATATTGGTTAGCAATATGGTACAATTAATGCCTGTAAATCACAAAAAGAATATGTTGATCACAAAAAGAATATGTTAGCAATAGAACACAATTTTATGCCTGAAAATAAAAATAAAATTATGTTAGCAGTATGACACAGTTAGGCTAAAGCCTGTATATTAGTTTATACAGTGGTCGACACAATAATAATAATAATGGAGTTAGTAATATCCCTGGCAAGAGTGTGAGAGGCCTATTATGGTGAAAAGTATCTGAAATGCGATTAATAAATAGGCTATCAAAAAGTATTACAGTAACTAAATTATTCTAACCCAATATTAAAACTATCTTGACAAATGTTAGTGTGTGCGATTTATATAGATAACCAAGATAAAAAGTTCAACCAAGTACAGTATTGGCTAGACTTTGATAATATAAAATACAAGAAGAGGGTTTGTTTATGCGTACACAGGTGGCGCTGGTATCGGCGGCGTCTCTACTAACTTGACAAATAGAATTTTGAAAAACAAACGTTTATCAGTCAAAACTACAGTACAATGTCATGCAAGATAACTACTGGGTGGTTTGCTAAGCACTTAACTACAGTGAGGGCTAAAATATCTACAATAAGTGCTAGAACTATATAATATGAAACAAGCAAGTAGTTTGTTTACTTTAGAGCGTCGGTCGTCACTAACCGGTACAAATGTAAACAAAAGCAGTCTCGATAAACAACCGTTTATCAGTCAAAAACACAGCAAAATTACATGCAAAGCAACTACAGGGTAGTTAAGCTAGAACTTAGCTACAGCTCATGCAAACAAATAAGGGGATGAGTAATGGAGTACTCAAGTTATGGTCAGATTTCGAGGAGCGAAGTGCTGTTGGCGGGTTGGCGCGTTGAGAGAGAGAGAGAGAGAGAGAGAGAGAGAGAGAGAGCGAGAGCGAGAGAGAGAGAGAGAGAGATGTTTTTTATATTTTAAGTATATGTTACACTAAGACATAAGCGAAACCATCAATTCGATCACTCTATCTACATAAATCAATACGTATTGAACTCGGATAATGAAATAAATAATGACAGACGTGCAAATGCTTATAGGCTTATGGATAAGATGTAAAAGCTTGAAAAGAACTGGACTCTAAGACTTAAGTTGACTAAATAACTTCAGTTACCACCCCACAGAACAGACGCGGGCAGACGATAATATATTATGATATATTATATATCAGTTGTACAATAAATCAATTACATTTTGGCATGGGATGTCAATTTCTCAGCCATGCACGACCTGAGTCTATTCTACACATTGTAAATTCAGTAAAACAAAAACATCATAAAATACAGTTTCTCGGTATAAGATTGCAACATAACTTCATTTAGAGGAAAGCAAATGACAATATAATGCACAATGAGAGCGAGAGCGAACAAAAACTAGAGAAAGAGTGATCGTGTGTGTGTTTCCCTCCAAAAAAGTAAGAGGGTGACAATTCCTTTCCCTTGTAATCCAGCCGGGCCATTGATCTCTTTCGTCCCACCGACCCATTTCGCCCCCAACTACCCTTTTCGTCCCATGTACTCCCAACTCGGCCCACCCACTGAAAAAGCCGAAAGTGACCCCCTTGCCGAAACCAGGGGGATAGATGTGGACTGAGTTGGGGGGAGTGTGTTTGTATTTTTCTAGGGATCCTTTAACCCTTGCTAATCGATGTTGATTTCGCGATTTGTTCTTGCAAGGACGTGTACGAGTCAGATAATTACATTACATGTATATACAGTATATATTTATATATATATATTGTATATACAGTATATATATATATATATATATATATACATATATTATATATATATATATATATATATATATACACACAGTATATACAGTATATAACTATATATACTGTATATATGTATGTATGTATAATTGTATATATACCGTATATATCTATCGCCTGACGCCGTGATCCCCGAAGGGGTGGCCACGAACGAAACGTCCCCATGCACCTCTGTCCCAAGTCAGTCGACGCCCCTCCTCCCAACCAGCACCACCTTCATCCATACACTTCTTCACTCCATCCTTCCACCTCTCTCTCGGTTTACCTCTCCCTTTCTGTCCTTCCACCTCGCTCTCGTACACTCTCTTAGAGTCTTAGTCATTCTCTCGCTTCCCATACGTTCCATATGGCTGAACCATCTCAAGGTGTTCCTTTTTACACTTTCCAGCACATCTATCTCCACACCACACCTCCCTCTTACTGCCTCATTCGTCTGTCTATCTCTCAATGTAACTCCGCACGCACTTCTCAATTAACTCATTTCCACCCCTCTCACTCTTGGTCCGAGTCTCTCCACCAACGTCCATGCTTCGCTTTTGTAAGTCAGTGTCGGGATTACCACACTGTCATGCAAGGACTTCTTCACTTCCATGCTGACCACCTATTTCTTGTTACTGCTTTCAGCATTCCTACAACCCTCTTCCTCTGTTGCACCCTCTCCTGCACTTATTCTTCCATACTCCCATCTGTACTCCACACACTACCCAGATACTTAAATGAACTGACAATCTCCATAGCCTGACCGTTCAACTTCACCTCACAGGCTGTGGCTTCACCCCTTTCGAAGACCATAACCTTGCTCTTCCCCGAGGTATAAGGCCCAATTAAACAGCTGTCTACGTCATATATGTTTACTCATGTATATCACACAACACATATCACTGTACTGTAATGCTACCAACATCAGCTATGAAGATATCAGTTTTGGGTTCATGCATTTTCTCCAATATTAAGTTAACCTCCCTTGCTTTAAAAGTCATGAAAACACTGTTTTCCTTCGAGAAATGTGACACGTTAATGTCTTACCATTTTGTGTAGACCTAGCTTTTTGTATAACTATCAACAGTAGAGTCTTCGATCTTCCAAAACATAATTAGATATTCATTCATTTATATTCGTATTGACAAGAGTTTTATGTAAACAATATGGTAGGCATATCCTTATCTCATCGCATCGAATTGCTACTTGTACCAAAATGGAGGACAAGATGAGATTGATTAGGAGGTTCAAGTAAGTATTGAAAGTACTCACAGTGACAACATACCTCATAACACTTTATCCTGGCCTAAGGTAGACTCAAAATGTAGTCTGTTTTGTTACCAGCCCAACACTTGACCTGCCTGCCTGAGTTTTAGTGTTATCTGCATTGCTTTCCACTAGCTTACCTGTTTACTTACTTGACTGTGTGCCTTCCTTTCTGTCTGACTTTCGACCTTTTTACATTCTAACTGGTCTACCTTTCTACCATTCTACCCATCTACCTTAGCTATCTCTCTGCCTTTCTATATGCCATTCTTATTACATGTTTCCCAATTAACCCGTCCTCTCAGATGTTTGCCATGCTGTCTATCTACAATATATTTTAAACGTGTGGGTCGTCCTATATGTCGGACTTTACTGTTGCCTAACGATTTGCCTGCCTTCCTTCCGACCTGCCTGATTCCTATCTAATTGTCTTGATAGCGTAATGCATAGTGCGCAGAATTTCGATGTGAGTATCCTGGGTTCGAGTCCTCGGAGTGCTTCATGTATTTGTTGATTTCATTAATTGAGTTTAGATGTGAAGTTGGTTGGTGTAAAAACATAATACAAAATATTTCTACCTTCTAAAGTATGATTGATGACAGCTTTTCTTGCTGCCTACATTATATACGGTACTTCCTCAATTGTTTTTCTTTTTTATATATTTTTTGGTCGTGTTGTATGCCTGCCTTTCTGTCTGTATTTACCTACTTGCCTAACTCTTCGCCTCTCTGCCTTTACCTACACCTCCCCAATTGTGCCGCTCTCCCCCTCCTCCCCTCCATCAGCGATTCTCTCCCCTCCATCCCCTCACTCTTCTCCCTCCCATTTGCTCCCCCTCTCCTACACCCAGACATTCACTCTTTACCTCGGTTGTCCGGGTGTTCCCTTTCCACCTTTTCCTTAACTATTGTAAAACTTCTTTTTGTCTGGTTCTAGTTTAGTTTTGTTTGTGTATTAATTCATCAACCTCACATTATTTTCACATCAATCATATGCCTCTTACATCCATATTATTACCTCACATCCGTAAATGATTGTTTCCTCGTATGCATATGGCAAGTTAAGTTGGATTAAAGGTGATAATTAATACAATGTACTCCATCTTTAATTTCTAAACTACCCTCCTTCGGTTTCTATCCCTCCATCTGTGCCTTTGTCTCTAATTTCCTTTCCGGCCGTTCCATAGCCGCGGTTGTGGACGGCCATTGTTCACTTCCTCACCCTATAAACTCCGGTGTTCCTCAGGGCTCTGTCCTATCTCCTATTCTCTTTCTAATTTTTATAAATGATCTCCTTAACTGTACCTTCATTCCCATCCATTCATACGCAGACGACTCAACCTTACACTACTCCATTACTTTTTCAGAACGCCCCAGCCAGCAATCCCTCAACGACAAACGTAATGAAGCCATAGAACTCTTAAATTCTGATCTAAATACTATTTCCAATTGGGGCAGAGAAAACCTTGTTAACTTTAATGCTTCCAAAACCCAATTTCTCCATCTATCTACCCGTCAGGATCTCCCAGCGGACTATCCCTTATTATTCAACAATACAAAAATCAACCCTTCATCTTCTCTCAATATTCTTGGTGTCTCTTTTTCTTCTGCTCTCATTTGGAAGGATCATATTACCAGTCTTGCTAAGGCAGTCTCCCAGAAGCTGGGTGTGCTCAACCGCCTTAGGAGGTTCTTTTCCCCTGCACAGCTTCTTGCTCTGTACAGGGGCATAGTGCGCCCTTGTATTGAGTATTGTTCACATGTGTGGGGAGGTTCCTCTCACACCGCTCTCCTAGACAAGGTTGAAAGGAAGGCCTTTCGTATCATTAACTCCCGTCCACTCACCAACTCTCTGCAATCTCTCTCTCTTCGCCGCAATGTTGCGTCTCTCTCGCTATTCTATCGCTACTATAATAATCAGTGTTCCTCAGAGCTATCCCAGTGCATACCACCTCCTTTATGTAGGGCACATGGTACCCGTCTTGCAACTCAATCCCACCCCTACTCTGTGCAACTCTCCAACCCAAGAGTGAAACGTTACTCTCAAACTTTCTTCTACTCAACAGCTGAGCTCTGGAACTCTTCCAGAATCAGTTTTTCCCGCTTCCTATGACTTAAATTGCTTCAAACTCCGTGTGTCCAGGCATTTTGGCTCGAACGTCCCTTGATTTTGGCCCTGTCACTCTTTCAACTATGGGGGAGGCACTCGCTATAGGCAGTTATGCCTTTTGCCTCCCTCAATCACATAGAAAAAAACATATATATATTCCTATTTACCTCTCTCATTTCATATACAAGTCTGCTCGTAACGTAATTCGTGGTTCAAGCACACCAAAACACTCTCTTTAAGGGGGGATGGTTCACTTTTCTGGTTTCCCCTCTTCCTCCTGTTTAGCCCCATTTGTTTTCAGATTTTAAGACGTTCGGCCTATTAGTTTGACAATTTTACCACCTTTCATCCCATTTCGTTGTCAAATTTATAACCTTTCGTGCTATTTAGGTGTCAATTTTGTCCGGGCGAGCGATAGCGAGCCTGTAGTTATAAGAGGAACCCGCCTTTGGCCGGGACATTTTGCTACAGAAAAATGTACAAATATATCTTGAAGGGGGGTCTAGGGGGCTATATTCTAAGCTTGATAGAGGTCTAGCGAGGAAACTAAAAGCTGTATGAATAAATTAATTAATGGACCAAAAAAAAAAGCCATTAGCCCCTTAATTTAACAGTTTAACTATGCACATCATGTATGAAAGCACTGATTTAGAAAACAATAACTAGTTGTAAATACATACATTAACCACCGAGGGACATCATTAACACAGAGAGGGCCGCCTCCTTCAATCCAAGGGATACCGGTATAGGGATATTTAGATGCGTTGGGAATAAAAGGAACCGATCTCTGCTCAAAACACGTTATTTCCACTCTGATCCTTAACTTTTTCAACATTAGGACGCTTTTTATTCATTATTCAGGCTTTCATTAGACGGTATTATTCAGCTTTGGAAGGCCTTCTAAGAATCAAAGAGGTAATGTATATTTCGATTAACCCTCTAACTTCTAAGATTCCTTCATACAATGAATAAAATCGTCTGCTGATAGCCAACTTATAATGAGTGCGTCCTCAAATACTGAACAAAAAAACACACACACACACACACACACACACACACACTAAGAAACCCCTTCTGGATAACTTTGTGCATTTTGTTGGTAGAAAAATCGGGTGGATGGGACTCGTTAGCCTTGGTCGGCAACCAATCTAGGGGAGATAACCTTATAAAAATCCGGGTGGATGGGACTCGTCAGCCTTGGTCGGCAACCTGTCTAGGGGAGTAAACCTTATACAAATCAGTACTGCTATCTTAGGGTGAAGCAGGTTAGTGGATGGATTAGCCGCACACCACTAGAAAAATAGTGCTAAAAAATACATAAAAGACCTCGGAGTCAAACGGACCCTAAATTGAGTGGTCAATCCTGTAAGTCCTTCAGTAAACTGGCATGGGTTGTCCCTCTTACACGGGATAGGTTCGCTTGGGGGCATTTTGTGTATGGCCACCCCCATTAAGGGGAGTAAGGCGTCTGGCAATAGATAGATAGATAGAAAAATGCCCCGGCCTTCGCTTAAATTGCAGGCTTGCTATCGCTCGCCAATGCAATTATTGACATCTAATATGGCACGAAAGGTCTTAAAATCGCCAAACTAATGAAGAGAATGTATTATAATTTCAAAACTTTGGGGCTAAACGTGAAGGAGAAAGTGAGCTATAATCCCCCCCCCCCCTCATATAATCCCATTTTGGTTAACATTTTCCCTCTTCATTTTGGCTTCTTCTACACCTCAACTTATATTACCTTGTGTTTTCCTTCATTCTTCTAATAAATCGGTCCCCTTCTCCTTATCTCCTGACTTAGCATTTCATCCCTTTTCCATGTCCTATGTTATTATTTTATTAATGTCCTTCACTATTCTACCTTCACCTTTCTCCCATATCTTCCTTATTCACCCTCTCGTTTCTCTTTTTTTGTACTACCTTACTTTTACTATCATGTCCTTCTCCTCCGCCTTCTCGTCCCTTCACGTCATCCCTCTACCACCCTCCTCCCTCTCTCCCTTCCACTCAGCTTCCTTCCTCTCCCCCCACCCTCTACCATCCTCCCCTCTCTCCCTTCCACCCAGCTCCCCTCCCCCCTTCCCCCTCCCCCCCACCTTCCCCAATCCCTCCCAGTAAATGGTAGGCGACATAAGAGGTTATAAAATTAGGTGTGAATTAAAATGTCGGTGAGGGCCCCGCGACTCGGGCTGACGGCTGCCACTAATTCCACGATCCCCGCTATTGGCCACATTAATGCTACGGAATTGGTGGTGATTGGTGGAGGAGGAGAAGAAAAAGGTGAGCAGACATGAGGCGGGAGAGGTGAAGTTGGTGGTGGTGGTGGATGAGAGGGGGAGGTATTGGTGGTGGTGGTGGATGAGAGGGGGAGGTGTTGGTGATGGATGAGAGGGGGAGGTATTGGTGGTGATTGAGAGGGGGAGGTGTTGGTGGTGGTGGGGGGGGAGGTGTGGTGGTGGTGGGGGGGGGGAGGTGTTGGTGGTGGTGGGGGGGGGGAGGTGTTGGTGCTGGTGGTGGATGAGAGGGGGAGGTGTTGGTGGTCGTGGTGGTGGATGAGAGGGTGAGATGTTGGTGGTGGTGAAGGAGAAATATAAAGAGAGGAGGATGAGAAGGTAGAAGAAGGAGAGATAAAAGAATAGGTGGAGGAATACTAAACAGAGAAGGAGGACGAAGGTATATATGAGGGGAAGATGGGTTTTATTGAGAGAGAGAGAGAGAGAGTAAAAGTAAAGTTAACATCTCAAAAAATCCTTG
>CM064480.1:55795835-55973335 GCA_032716605.1 Paralithodes platypus | reverse complement strand
GTAATTTCCTTATGCTACATCATTTTATCAGGCTAGTTATAGTAATTTCCTTATGCTACATAATTTTATCAGGCTTGTTATAGTAATTTCCTTATGCTACATAATTTTATCAGGCTTGTTATAGTAATTTCCTTATGCTACATAATTTTATCAGGCTTGTTATAGTAATTTCCTTATGCTACATCATTTTATCAGGCTAGTTATAGTGATTTCCTTATGCTACATCATTTTATCAGGCTAGTTATAGTAATTTCCTTATGCTACATAATTTTATCAGGCTAGTTATAGTAATGTCCTTATGCTACATCATTTTATCAGGCTAGTTATAGTAATTTCCTTATGCTACATCATTTTATCAGGCTAGTTATAGTAATTTCCTTATGCTACATCATTTTATCAGGCTAGTTTTAGTAATTTCCTTATGCTACATCATTTTATCAGGCTTGTTATAGTAATTTCCTTATGCTACATCATTTTATCAGGCTAGTTAGTGTAATTTCCTTATGCTACATAATTTTATCAGGCTAGTTATAGTAATTTCCTTATGCTACATCATTTTATCAGGCTAGTTATAGTAATTTCCTTATGCTACATAATTTTATCAGGCTAGTTATAGTAATGTCCTTATGCTACATCATTTTATCAGACTAGTTATAGTAATTTCCTTATGCTACATCATTTTATCAGGCTAGTTATAGTAATTTCCTTAAGCTATACATCATTTTATCAGGCTAGTTATAGTAATTTCCTTATGCTACATCATTTTATCAGGTTTGTTATAGTAATTTCCTTATGCTACATCATTTTATCAGGCTAGTTATAGTAATTTCCTTATGCTACATCATTTTATCAGGCTAGTTATAGTAATTACCTTATGCTACATCATTTTATCAGGCTAGTTATAGTAATTTCCTTATGCTACATCATTTTATCAGGCTAGTTGTAGTAATTTCCTTATGCTACATCATTTTATCAGGCTAGTTATAGTAATTTCCTTATGCTACATCATTTTATCAGGCTAGTTATAGTAATTTCCTTATGCTACATAATTTTATCAGTCTAGTTAGAGTAATTTCCTTATGCTACATCATTTTATCAGGCTAGTTATAGTAATTTCCTTATGCTACATCATTTTATCAGGCTAGTTATAGTAATTTCCTTATGCTACATCATTTTATCAGGCTAGTTATAGTAATTTCCTTATGCTACATAATTTTATCAGGCTAGTTATAGTAATTTCCTTATGCTACATCATTTTATCAGGCTAGTTATAGTAATTTCCTTATGCTACATCATTTTATCAGGCTAGTTATAATAATTTCCTTATGCTACATCGTTTTATCAGGCTATTTATAGTAATTTCCTTATGCTACATAATTTTATCAGGCTAGTTATAGTAATTTCCTTATGCTACATCGTTTTATCAGGCTAGTTATAGTAATTTCCTTATGCTACATAATTTTATCAGGCTAGTCATAGTAATTTCCTTATGCTACATCATTTTATCAGGCTATTTATAGTAATTTCCTTATGCTACATCATTTTATCAGGCTAGTTATAGTAATTTCCTTATGCTACATCATTTTATCAGGCTAGTTATAGTAATTTCCTTATGCTACATCATTTTATCAGGCTAGTTATAGTAATTTCCTTATGCTACATCGTTTTATCAGGCTAGTTATAGTAATTTCCTTATGCTACATAATTTTATCAGGCTAGTCATAGTAATTTCCTTATGCTACATCATTTTATCAGGCTAGTTAGTGTAATTTCCTTATGCTACATCATTTTATCAGGCTAGTTAGTGTAATTTCCTTATGCTACATCATTTTATCAGGCTAGTTAGTGTAATTTCCTTATGCTACATCATTTTATCAGGCTAGTTAGTGTAATTTCCTTATGCTACATCATTTTATCAGGCTAGTTAGTGTAATTTCCTTATGCTACATCGTTTTATCAGGCTAGTTAGTGTAATTTCCTTATGCTACATCATTTTATCAGGCTAGTTAGTGTAATTTCCTTATGCTACATCATTTTATCAGGCTAGTTAGTGTAATTTCCTTATGCTACATCGTTTTATCAGGCTAGTTATAGTAATTTATCCTGACCCAACCTAACGCTCAAGTTAAGTTACGTTTAATGAAATTAGGTTAGGTTAGGTTAATATAAGTTGCCGTGATCTCTAAGTAAAAGAAAAGTAGCGTAAATGGCTTGGAATACAACAATGTTGTTATAATGTAATCGAATGTTTATGCTGGTATCACATTAACACATTTCCCCTCAGCTTTTATCATCAACTGTGGTTGACGGCTTATGAGTTAAACTTTGATAAAAAGTATTTTATATATTTCCCGTCTCTAGTTTTTTGTTATATTTTCTTCCAACTGATGGTAAATTGTATCTCTTAGCAGATGATTTATCGATATTTGATGGACAAATATGAAACTACTATGTCTCTACGGTATAATTATATATATATATATATATATATATATATATATATATATATATATATATATATATATATATATATATATATACTATATATTATATAATACAGTATATATATATATATATATATATACCGTATGTATACAGTATATTATAATTAACAAAAACAAAATCTCGCTAAAAACTCTTAGTACCGCTACCGTAATATCTAAGTCATCAAAATGAAAAACAGCAATTTACCGTCATCTGAAAATAAACAGGGATATAGTTTCCGTTATCTATGCAAAAGCTACCTGAAATGTTGCCGGAAATATTTTTGGCCATCGATAAGTGAGCCTAAATGGTATGGTACTCTGGTATGTAGGAAGTATTGTTGTGTTTGATGTCACACAACAAGTCTGACTGGTGGAGACATTTATACACATGACAACACTATTTAACCCTTTTAATATTCCAGGACGTGTTTCTTCCTTGTATTTTGGCTATCATAACATTATTTGATTTTTTAAGTCAGAGGGTTAATTTGAATCCTAGAGATCCTTCCTAAACTTGCCAGAATATAATGAAGAAACGCTGTATCGTATCTTGAAGGGCTTTTAAGGGGAGATGGGCCGGGGGGGGGGGGGGGGGGGGGTTCTGGCCCCTTCTCCCTCGTCTTTAGCCCCATTGTTTTTTTTAGAATTTAAGACTTTCGGCCTGTTAGTTTGGCGACTCGAAGACCTTTCATCCCATTTATTTGTCAATATTAAGACCTTTCGTGCCATTTAGGTGTCGAATGTTTTCCTGGCGAGCGATAGCGAGCCAGTAATATTAGGAAGAACCGGCCTTCGGCCGGGACATTTCTATCTTGAAGGGGGTCTAGAGGGTGTGTTTTTTTTTAAAGTTTGATTGAGGTCTAGCGAGGAAACTGATAATATAATTAATACATAAATATACCGACCAAATATAAACCCTATCCCCTTAAGGGGGGTTACCTGTTTTTGTTCTGTCCTTTTCTATCTTTCTCTGGCTTTTATCCATTTGGCCCCATTCAGCCTACTGTTTTAAGACGTTTATCCCCATCCAGGTGTCAATTGTTTACTGGTGAGCGGTAGCGAGCCAGCATATTTTTTATTTTTGTTTGACAGCAGGCTAAATTTGTACCTTTTTCGATAGAAAAATTTCTCCGGCGAAGCCGGATTTCTTCATATAATGCTGGCTCGCTATCGCTCGCCAGGAAGAAATCGACACCTAGATGGGGATAAACGTCTTAAAATAGTTGGCTGAATGGGGCCGAATGGATTCAAGCCAGAGAAAGAGAGAAAAGGAGAGAAATAACAAAAAGCAGGTCACCCCCCTTAATGTAGAGTTGCTTTATTTTGACATGTGGATATCACTTTTCCATAATTCTAGTATATCTGTATATTAATAATTGTTTTCCGAAGAGCAAGAACAAGGAGCAACAAGGATGTGACAAACAGACACACAGTTTAAGGGGAGATTTCCACTTGAGGGATTTTTTTTTCTGGACCCTTTCCTCCCCTATGTTTAGCCCCTTTGCTTTTGAAATTTCAAGAAGTTCGACCTATTAGTTTGGTGATTTTAAGAACTTTCCCATTGACTTAACCCATTGACTAAAATATATTGTTAATAAGGAAACATTTATTCGTCTTCTGGTATCTAGATCGAAGTGCCGTATATTAAGTTATTTTTAAGCTGTGAAGAATATAGCGCTTAACCCCTTCTGTACCGGCGACGTCTTTTTAACTTTGTTCTGGCTGCTATTAGTAAATTTTAATCAGCTTAAAAAGAGCCTTGGCCAATAACGAGGCTTCGAGCTATCTCACTCAACCATTATTACTACCGCAGATCCTTCTTAAACTGCACAACATCGTCGAAATATAGCTAGATTAAAATTTATAAGACGTCGTCGGTACAGAAGGGGTTAAATAAGCTAAATTATTCCATTAACATTCATAAACAATTTGATATATTGACAGTAAGTGAATGATCAATATATACTATTATATGTGTTGTACTGCTGAGTATGACATACTGTATATCAACAGGTATTACGTATGGCGTGTTAAAATACCCGGTATGCTGTTTGCGATATATCGACGTGTATAATGAATGCCATATTAAATTGGGTGGAGCCAGGTGCATTATGATAGATTAGCGTCTATTGTGTTACGTCTATTGGTGTATTGTTAAGGGGATATGGGCTGTTATTTCTGGTCACCCTTCCTCCTCATGCTTACCTCCAATAGTTTTCAGATTTTATGACGTTTGTCCCATTAGTTTGGCGATTTTAATACCTTTTACCCCATTGCATTGTCAATTTTAAGACCTTTCGTGCCATTTAGGTGTCGATTTTTTCCTGGCCAGCGATAGCGAGCCTGTAATCTTAAAAGTAACCGGCCTTCGGCCGGGACATGTTTCTACCGAAAAATGTACAAATTAATCTAGAAGGGGCATCTGATGGATGTTTATTTTAAGTTTGATGGAGGTTTAGGGAGGAAACTAAACAAATAATAAATAAATGAAAAAATCTAGCAAAAAGTGAGCCATCCCCCTCAATGGTGCATTGTGTATAGTGCGGCGGCCACCACCACCACCACCACTCCACTGACCATTAACAAAAACGCCCGCACCACCACCATCAACACCATCATTATAATAATCCTGTTTTCAATATTAGCCCCGATAATGGTACCTGTCTGTCACCCCCCCCCTCCCTCCCCCCTTAACCCGGTTGCCCTGCCTACCCCCCTCTCCTACCTTCCCCCCTCCCCTACCCTACCTTACCCCGGATGCCCTATACCTACCCCTCTCTCTATCCATTACCAAATTTTATATTCAATTCACCCAGACTCATCTGATTCGTCCAGACTGGTAGAGGCGGTGGGGTATGCCGGCTCGTCCACAGCCCAGCCTCCATGCCACTTTTGACCGATCAGAGCTTCTGAATCTCACTTCACCAAATTAACTTTTACCACCCAAAATTAATTATCTTTTGTCTTACCACCCATTTTTATCTCCAAGCCTTCTTGACGTGCCATACTGAGGCTCTCGGAAAATGTGTCTCAATACCAACAGTGCCTCCCCTAAACCCCCAAACTAAAATCAACAACTCACGCAAGTGGGGTCAAGCCCCGACACTCTTTATGCTCCTACTTTTTCACTTTCTCTCTTACTACACCAATAAAAACTTCCCTTCTTTCACCCTCACCCACCTTTTCTATATTCATTCATTCATTCATTCATTGCACGTATACAGTTTCCTTCCCTACTTATTGATATGTTGTGTCAGGTACGATGAAGCGATACTGCCGATATCTGTAGACTTGCGTTGAAATTCAAACTTTCCCTTTTAAGATTTTTTTTTTGTCTACCATATTTATCTTCAGTACTATCGCTGGCCTTAAACAACTTATTTATATGTAGTATGTCCCACCCTCCCCAACACATACACACACACACACCTCCCCTCTCACACTTTCCTCCTCCCTGGAGTACCTTACCTCCTCCTCCTCCCCCCCCCCCCCTACTCCTCCTCCTCTCCCACCCATTCCTCTACCTCCTACAAAACCCCTAACCATACTGCTGTATTGTCCTCAATATTCTCGGCTAATGGCTTGATGTACAAGTACCTCCGGATATATGCGGCACTGTCCCTCCCGGAGGACCACTTGCACCTTCCCTCCGAATATTATTTTATGGAAATAAAATAATTTGAATATGAATCTGAATCTGTGTGGCTGTGTGTTTTGGGTGCTGGGGCAATGCCTTCTCTATACATAATTATGTATAGAGAAGGCATTGGCTGGGGTCTGGTGACTGGGTCACGACGGGTAGGGTCCCTCTAGGATGTTTAAGAAGGGACATACACACACACCTCCCCTCTCACACTTTCCTCCTCCCTGGAGTACCTTACCTCCTCCTCCTCCCCCCCCCCCCTACTCCTTCTCCTCTCCCACCCATTCCTCTACCTCCTACAACCCCCCTCCCTCTCTCCCATAACCACACACCCTACTAAATATTATATTACTATCGGCATGTAAACTTCTCCACTGGTCATATTGCGCTAACTATCCCCTCAATAACCATTATTGTAATAAGAATTTGAACCATGTAACTCATCTTTGTAAAATATTTGTATTACTATAATTCCATTATAACTTCGGTAGTGGTAATATTAGTCACATTATGTATGTGACTTGTATTCAGCTAACTATGACCTCAATAACCGTTGATGTAATGAAGAATGTGAAGTGTCCCTCATATGATTGTAATATATTTGTGGTACTATTATTGCATAATAATTAATGTAGTTCGAAATATTAGTCACATCTTGTATGTAATAATTGTATTCAGCTACCTATGATCTCAAATAACCATTGATGTAAGAAAATATGAATAGCCTCCTCATATGATTGCACTAGTTTTGTAGTGCTATTATTTACCTGTCAATTAATAATTCAGTCACTTTTTTTTTTTTTTCCATGAGCACGTATATACAGCATATGTGGCAATCAAATGAGGAAACTATAATAACACCAGACGACGATACTGTTGTTACAGTAGAATAATGCTCTTTGAGCAGTATGTATTGCCTTACCAGTGGTTGTCCCCTTATTATTATTATTATTTTATTATTATTATTGAAATACCACAGGAACGAAAATTCCTGGGAGCGAAACTTCCACCCCCAACGAGATCCCTCTCTTTCTACCCCCTCCCTCCACATGTTACACGTCTCGTTAATCACAGTCTTCTAATATACAAATCACATTTCCTTACCCCCTGACATTCTTGAAATACCCACTAAGTATATTCAATTAGATACCAACCATGCAGACTATAATACGTTCGTTGTGTATGGGTACGAGGCGATCTCAAGACACCTTGGCTCCCAGTGCACAACGAACCGGATCATGATTATGTCCGCCTGTATTAAATTATGTATTATGTTGATTTATACCATTGCCTATTTTTGTAATAATTGTATTCAGCTAACTATGATCTCAATAATCATTGATGTAATGAAAATATGAATAGTCTCCTCATACGATTGCACTAGTTCTGTAGTGCTATTATTTACAACCTGTCAATTAATAATTCAGTCACTACAAGCTTGCTTGCTTTTTTTTTTTTTTTTTTTTTTTTTTTTTTTTTTTTTTTTTTTTGTTAATGAAATACGTATATACAGACCATGTGACAATTAAATGAGGAAACTATAATAACACATCTGAATAATGCCAACCTGACTTATAAACACAAATATGAATGTAACCAGACGACTATGCTGTTGTTTCAGTGGAATAATGGCTCTTTGAGCAGTATGTATCGCCTTACTAGTGGTTGTCCCCTCACAGGATGGGGGGCGCTGCTCAATAAACTCGCCCCTCGGGGCAAAATCAAAATCAAATCTATTTATGTTCCTCCCTCTCTACCTCTCCCCTACCCCTACTGTCCTACTTACCTACCTACCTACCTATGCCTATGTCCCCCCAATCCCCTTTTCAGATCCCCTACTTTCTCTCTCTCTCTCTCTCTTACTCCATCACCACCACTTCTATCAGCTAACTTTTTCCCTTTCCGGCCTCTTCTCCCTTTTCTTGCTGTCTCGTTCATCCCCTCTTCCTCTCTTCTTACCTTTCCCCTCCCTCGTCTTTCTCTTTTCCTTTATGATTACCTCCTACCAACTGTACTCCCTCCACCCTTCTCTCTCCCCTACAGTACCTCCCTCCTCCTCCTCCTCCTTTTTTTTTTTTTTTTTTTTTTTTTCTATATTCCAACTAGCCTACTCCCTCTCGGGCATAGGCTGATAACCTTTACACTCAACCGCTGAACACTGAGGCCCGTGAGGTCTTGCTCCAGTCTAGGGAGTGAGACATGCGAAGCTTCACGGCTCGAAGCAACTCCATCTCTGAAGCCGCCTCGCCTCTGCGCTTCACAGTCTCACTCCCACAGACTCGGACCCTCACTCTTAGAACGCCACCTATTGAGCAATTAACTCACTAGGCATTGCCCCCCTGTACCATATTTTTGAATATGGGAATATTCATACAATGCTATTTAATTAGGGAACAATGAGGGTATTTTTTTGGGCATTTCGGTGTGCTGTGGTAATGCACTGATACTAGGTACAGCACAAATTCCATCCCAATAATATCTTCCCATTGACATATTGGGATTCGAACTCGGGTCCATTGGATTACCAGTCCTGTGGCAAGACCACTCTGCCACACCTCCCCTCCCATACCTATTCCCTTCTCCCCTTTCCCCACCCCTCTTGGATACCCCTACCCTTGACAGTATACTGATCAGTGTTTTGTAGGGCACTCCAATTGACTCCCTACTTTATGCTTACGTCCCTACTTATGTGCATGCTGCGCCGAATATGACTCCCTATCATAATTGACTCCCTACTTTATGCTTACGTCCCTACTTATGTGCATGCTGCGCCGAATATGACTCCCTATCATAATTGACTCCCTACTTTATGCTTACGTCCCGGACTACTTATGTGCATGCTGCGCCGAATATGACTCCCTATCATAATTTGCTTTCAATGTAACTCGATAAACACATTTTCACTCACTACTATTTTGTATTGTACCTCATTCAATTCATCGTTCATTTGAAGTCGTGTAGATTATATATTATTAAAGTTTCAGTTGCTTGGAGCCATTCACATTTTAGCTTCCTATTCAGCCTTACTCCCAATTACCTCTCTCTCTCTCTCTCTCTCTCTCTCTCTCTCTCTCTCTCTCTCTCTCTCTCTCTCTCTCATGACTCTTTCTGATCCCTTTCAAATCAACTAACTTTAAATACACCTTAATTGACCCCTTGCGAGCTTCAGGCTATAAGGAAGTTGGAGCCGTAGCATCAATATACAACACAAATGCAATAATAATGTAGATTTCTGATGGATGGAAATAATGATTGATACGGTTTTATGTATTTTTATATGTACTACGACCGCATTATTGTTGTTAATTGAACACTTGCAAGTTTCAGGCTATAAGGAAGTTGGAGCCGTGAACATCGATATTAAAGAGAGATGCAATAATAATGTGGGTTTCTGATGGATAAACCCTATGATCAATTTGGTTTTATGTATTTATAAATGTTTTATGACCGTATTTTAGCTGATAATTCTGCTAAATATTAATGGCCACAGCTCCAACTTCTTTATAGACCAAAACTCGCAAGTAGCCAATTGATCACTTGCGAGTTTCAGCCTATAAGGAAGTTGGAGCTGTTGGCATCGATATTTAGCAGAATTAACAACTAAAATACGGTCCTAGTACGTTTATAGATACATAAAACCAAATTAGACACATTATTATTATATCTATGTTCTATGTCGATGTTTACAGCTCCAACTTCCTTATAGCCTGAAACTCGCAAGGGGTCAATTCTGCTTAGTGTCAATGGCTATAACTTTAACTTCCTTATAGCCTGAAACTCGCTAGCGGTCAATTATCTAACCTTTCCCAGTGCATCTCTCATATCCTCTACCCTTTCCAAATATACCTCGCAACATTTACTGCTCAAATTTCACATATCCATCAACTAGCCTCGTCCCCCCTCACACTTCCATATCAGACCCCATCCCCTTGACACCGTTTCATTTACGCCCACCTCATCTCTCCCCCAACATGTATAGCACACCCACTTTTCATCCACCCTTTTCCAACCCACGCCCACCACCATATACCCCTCATGATAAACCTCTCATCACCCCTGACCCCTTCGCCCCATCACCCTTCTCATCTTATCCTCCTCCTTCCTCCCTTATCACCCCTCACCCCTCCCTTATCACCCTTCTCATCTTTTCCTCCTTCATCCCTTATCACCCCTCCCTTATCACCCTTCGCCCCACCACCCTTCTCTTCCCATCCTCCTCCTTCCTCACTCATCACCCCCTCACCCTTTTATAATCACCCTTCCTCCATCATTCTCCCTCACTCAGCCCTACTTCATCCCCCTTTATCCATCTCCCTCATAATGCTCACCACCCTCACCCATTCTTCGCCACCCCCACCCCTCCTTCATCACCCTCATCCCTACTTCATCACCCTCACCCCTCCTTCATCACCCTCACCCCTCCTTCATCACCCTCACCCCTCCTTCATCACCCTCACCCCTCCTTCATCACCCTCACCCTTCCATCACCCTAACCTTCACCCCTCCTTCATCACCCTCATCCCTACTTCATCACACTCACCCCTCCTTCGTCACCCTCACCCCTCCTTCATCACCCTCATCCCTACTTCATCACCCTCACCCCTCCTTCATCACCCTCACCGCTACTTCATCACCCTCACCCCTACTTCATCACCCTCACCCCTCCTTCATCACACTCACCCCTCCTTCATCACCCTCACCCCTACTGCATCACCCTCACCCCTACTGCATCACCCTCACCCCTCCTTCATCACCCTCACCCCTCCTTCATCACCCTCACCCTTCCATCTTCATCACCCTCACCCCTCCATCACCCTCCTTCATCACCCTCACCCCTCCTTCATCACCCTCACCCCTACTTCATCACCCTCACCCCTACTTCATCACCCTCACCCGAATCTTAAGAATTTCTTCTTCAATCGAGTTGTCAACTTGTGGAATGGGCTTCCCCGAGACGTTATAGACTGCAGCACCGTTGATTCATTTAAACTCCGCCTAGACAAATATCTCGCATCAAACCCGCGACTGACTGCGTTTGTAAATGAATAACTTTATTTTATCCCCCCCCTCAGTTACTAACCCATCCGTCCCCTACTAACTTCCTAATCCTGCCACGGACATTAGTTCCAGGGCAGTAGTTCCCTTTCCAATGTTCCCTTACCCACTCTAAACCACTGTTTGGACACTTGATCCTCAATGTTTTGGAGGACAAGCAGCCTAGAAGGGTCACTAGACCTGTTGTTGCTTGATTTCCTTTGTACTCCTTTGTACCCCTACTTCATCACCCTCAGCCATACTTCATCACCCTCACCCCTACTTCATCACCCTCACCCCTACTTCATCACACTCACCCCTCCTTCATCACAATCACCCCTACTTCATCACCCTCACCCCTCCATCATCACCCTCACCCCTACTTCATCACCCTCACCCCTACTTCATCACCCTCACTCCTGCATCACCCTCACCCCTCCTTTATCACCCTCACCCCTACTTCATCACCCTCACTCCTCCTTCATCACCCTCACCCCTACTTCATCACCCTCACCTCTACTTCATCACCCTCACTCCTCCTTCATCACCCTCACCCCTACTTCATCACCCTCACCCCTCCTTCATCACCCTCACCCCTCCTTCGTCACCCTAACCCCTCCATCATCACCTTCACCCTCCTTCATCACCCTCACCCCTACTTCACCACCCTCACCCCTCCTTCACCACCCTCACCCCTCCTTCACCACCCTCACCCCTCCTTCATCACCCTCACCCCTCCTTCATCACCCTCACCCCTCCTTCATCACCCTCACCCCTCCTTCATCACCCTCACCCCTCCTTCATCACCCTCACCTCTACTTAATCACCCTCACCCCTCCTATATCACCCTCATCCCTCCATCATCACCCTCACCCTCCAGCATCACCTTCTCACTCTCTATCACTACTCACCATCCTCCTGGCCACTGTCACCCCTTACCTCCCCGTCATCCGCATTACCCCCTCCCTCATAGCCCTCATCACCCCTCCCTAACCTTCCCTCACCCCCCTCTATCATGCCTCCCTCTTCCCCCACCCCTCCACTTGTTATTCCTTCACCCCCTCCCCTCAATGATTTCTCCCCCCTCCCCCCCTCCACCTGTTAATCTAAAAGGATGGGATGACAGGTGTGCCGGGCCCGCGTTTGACAGCTGTTTATCACCTGTTTACCATCAGTGTTGTGATTTGTTGTGGGGCCCATGTGTTGTGATTACCGCTGGTGATTGGCTTGTGTCGTGCTTATGAGGGCCCATTTGTTAGGCGATTGTGTTTGGGATCGTTTATGATGCGTGCCATAAATTTTAATTGCGTGATTATGTGTGGTACGTAATACCTATATATTGTGATATTGTGTGGTATTTTGGGGGAGGGGGGGGCTAAATGTAGTTATGTGTTGTACAGTATGTACAGTCACTCATAAAAAATCGTGGACCTCACCTATTTCTAATTGTGGAAGTGTATCTCTGGAAACGTATGCATGCATATAATTTTCTATACATCAACTAAAAAACTATATACAATATTTATTGATAAGCAAGTTTCATTCAAATATCAATCCAGCTAGCTATATTTGCATAAAGAAGAACATAAGGGGGCCACGAATTTATATAAGTGACTGTACGTTAATGTATTCTGTTCATGTTATATGTTGTGATATTGTGTGGCATTATGTGTGGTACGTAATGTGTATCTTGTGATATTGTGTGGTATTATGTGAGGCTGTATGTTGTTGTATACCAGATGGAGTTTGTAGCGAATATGTGACTGCCGGTGTAAATCGATAATCCGTCTTTCTGTCTGTTTGGGTGTAATTAGGATTTCTCTAAGCCTGACCGAGGGATTTAGATGCAGTTTCATCAGTACCTTCATTTAGAACCCATACACTTATTTGATTCCATTATTCGACCCATTTTGGCCCAATTCTACTGCTTGCCCCACTTTGACTGATCAGTTATGTTCGGACGAAGATAGATAACTCTTACTCTGATGGGGGATGCCGGAAAATACGTGTTCCACTGCCACTCTATGAGCCTAGCTGGTTATTTATGTTGACACCGTATATTTTATCTGTGACGTGATTACCATGCGTATTGTATTTTTTTTAATGTGATCATGGATGTTAATGACCTTATAACGTTGTGTACTGTGATTCTTTTTAATGTCATGTTATTAAGACCTTTCAGGCAGGCATTATACATTCGTGATCGTTTGTTTGGTCGTATTTAATAATGTTGGATAGAATTGTATGTTGGTACATTCAACCCAACATGACTTTTCTTTTTAATTGATTTATTGCAGGTATGATATTTGTAAATTCAAGTGTTGTTAGGTATCTCAAGTTGGCCAGATTCACAAGATCCTTAATTAATGATAATGTCTGTATCCTGACTAGGATTCGAACCCACTCACTCAAGATACTTTTGTGAGTTGGGCACCGTATCCACTGGACCACTTGGGAACGATCAGGGTCGAGTGGATGCGGTGCCCAACTCACAACAAATATCTGTAGTGAGTGGGTTCGAATCCTGGTCAGGATACTTCTCTCCCGACTTTAATTAAGTCTGGAGTAAGTTAACCTTTTCAGTTTGAGGTCCCCTTTTCCCTTTATTTTGGCAATTATTTGACGATTTGTTTTATTATGCTTAGAACATATTTTTTGGGAGTCTAAGGTTCATTGACACATATTTTACATTTTTCATTGCTAGCGCTCTTGTCTACGTTGCATTAAGTCGTCTAATATTAGCCAGAATATAGTGAAAAAGTTTGTCATAATACCGAGAGGGTTAACTTGGATCTGGGACACTAATAGTGTCCCAATAGGCGGTTTGTGGGTAATCCAGGAATAAATGTCAAGTTGTATGCCAAGCCATTGTTATTACGTAAATCTATCTTTCTATTAGGTAAATCACGAACAAAATATTGTTTGTAAAATTTACTCTATGCCTACTGAGGGATATTGCTTAATTGTAGTGTGTTCGATAGCTTATTATATCTCTCTCTCTCTATATATATATATATATATATGGTGTCCTAAACAAGCGTTCCAAACTTCACGATATGACTATGCATGTAATCATACGCTTAAAATACACTATAACAAAAATTCGAAATCTCGACCATTAATGATATATTAAAAATGGTGTAATAGTGTCCTACCCCGCACCACTGTAATGGACTCTTCCATTTCAAATGGTTTCCAACAAGTGCAATGTGTGCTATAATGTTTCTAATAATTTTAGAACTTACATTATAATATCTTGATAATAATATGATAAAATAAACACATTAAGGTGAGGGTGGGCATGCCTTATGAGGAAATATGAGGGAATATACCAGTTTCATAATCCAATGCCTCAGTACCGGTATTGGTTGAGATTTTGAATTTTTCTTATAGGAAATGTTACGCTTAAATTTCTTTTAAAGAACATAATCCCAAAATTTGGCACACCTATTTTGGTTCATCATCATATACTATATATATATATATATATATATATATTTTGCACAAGTACCATCGGAAGTTCCCTTCCATTACCGGTACTCTATAACTCTTTCATCATATATAATTTATGGCTCATTTGAGAGATTGGCTGTACTCCAATCTTTGTGTAATGGTGTATCTAGTTTTCAGGATTATTATATCGTATCTCCTACATTATAGCGTAGATAAGAACATTCTTGGGAACAAATTTCATGCTGGCAAATTAGACAAACATATTTGTTTTTGAAGGTGTTGAAGGAGTAAATAATTGCGTGTTTAAAGATCAATTATCGTGGTGCTGTTATTTTACATACTGTGTAATTATGTTTTGGCTTTATAATATGGTGTGTGTGTGTGTGTGTGTGTGTGTGTTACGAGATAAATACATGTATGGGTAGATAACTAGTACTACCTTTCTGGTTTGGAATATGAAGTATACCAGGTATATACAGTACAGTGTATATACCGGTACAGTATATATACCGGGGTACATAGTGATTATCATAGTTTTATATAGACATATAGATAGTAAACAATAAGACATATAGATAATAAACAATTTGATACAGATGTTTGTTATAGGATGACACACATATAACTGTATATATCAAATTGTCCTGAAAAGTGTCTAAAGCTGTGGTCACTCATTTTAACGATATCAGTATAAATAGATAGAGGGAGAGGGCAGTATTTTATTAACACAAATATTAAATGTAATATTTTAGCAACGAGAGGGAAAAGTGAGAAAGGGGAAATGGCGAATGTAAAGCGAGAGAGAGAGAGAAGGGAGATTGATGAATAAATATATATATATATATATATATATATATATATATATATATATAGAGAGAGAGAGAGAGAGAGAGAGAGAGGAAAGGGCAAGAGAGAGAAAAAACGATAATTGGATTGCGTCAGGGATAAATGAGAAGAGAGGGGAAGGTACATAGGCAAGAGGATTAAGGGAGGGGAAAGAGGGGGAGGGAAGGGGAATGGGGGATTGAGGGGGGTAGTGGGGGGAAGAGGAGGGGTATTGGGCGTTGGGATGTGGAAGGTGGGGGGGAGAAGAATGGAGTGAGGGGGGGAGAGAAGGGGGGTGTGTGGGAGAAGGGAAGGGAGTCTGAGTGAGGGGAGGGGAGGGAATTATGGGGGAGAGGAGGGGTGTGTGGGAGAAGGGAAGATAGTGTGGGTTAGGGGAGGGGAGTGTGGGGGAGATGAGGGGAGGGGAAGAGAGTGTGGAGAGGGAAGGGGATTGGAAGGGAGTGTAAGGGGGGAGTACAAAGGAGTACAAAGGAAATCAAGCAACAACAGATCTAGTGACCCTTCTAGGCTGCTTGTCCTCCAAAACACTGAGGATCAAGTGTCCAAACAGTGGTTTAGAGTGGGTAAGGGAACATTGGAAAGGGAATTACTGCCCTGGAACTAATGTCCGTGGCAGGATTAGGAATTTAGTAGGGGACAGATGGGTTAGTAACTGAGGGGGGATAAAATAAAGTTATTCATTTACAAACGCAGTCAGTCGCGGGTTTGATGCGATATATTTGTCTAGGCGGAGTTTAAATGAATCAACGGTGATGCAGTCTATAACGTTACGGGGAAGCCCATTCCACAAGTTGACAACTCGATTGAAGAAGAAATTCTTAGATTCGTGTGAGTTAAAAGATTTACCAATAATTTTGCAACAGTTTCCCCGCGTGTAATTAGATTGGTCGATAGTGAAGTACTTACTACAGTTCATATTGTCGATGCCTTTGATGATTTTGAACACTTGAATTAAGTCACCTCTTAATCTGCGCTGGGTTAAAGGAAATAGATTTAATTCTCTAAGACGCTCTTCGTATGGTTTGTTCTTTAGGCTAGGTATCATTTTGGTAACTCTACGTTGAACTCGTTCTAGCTTGTTTATATCTTTTTGGTAATAAGGGCACCAGGATTGAACGCAGTATTCCAGAAGAGGGCGGACTAAGGAATTGTAAAGGGTTAGGATAACTTCTTTGGATTTATGCTCAAATGACCTGCCTATAAAGCCAATTATTTTGTTTGCCTTCTTAACAACTTCTGAACATTGTTGACTCGGTTTTAGGTTACTCGATATTGTTACTCCCAGATCGGTTTCTCTGTTTACATTCTTAAGCTGAGTGCCATTCATCGAATAGTTTGCTTTCTCATTTAGGTATCCGATATGTAGTACTTTACATTTATCCGCATTGAAACTCATTTGCCAAATTTGGGCCCAACATGACAATTTATCTAGATTGTGTTGCATATCGTCAACTTGTTCTTTTGAGAGTACGCTATTTGCAATTTTTGTATCGTCAGCAAATTTTGAGATTGTACAGGTGAGACCCTCATCTATGTCGTTGATGTAAATTAGAAAGAGAATTGGTCCTAGTACCGATCCCTGGGGTACCCCGCTACTTACATTGGTCCATTTAGATGCCTTACCGTTTATGACTACTCTTTGCTTTCTGTCGCTGAGCCAATTTTCTATCCATTTCAACACACCGTCTTGTATTCCATGCGCTTTTAGTTTTAGCAGTAAACGTTTGTGGGGAACTTTGTCAAAGGCCTTTTGAAAATCAAGGTATATAATATCTACAGCTTTACTCTCATCGTAGAGGTTGAGGATATCGTGGAAGAAGTCTAAGAGGTTTGTTAAACAGGAACGTTTTTTACGAAAGCCGTGTTGAGTATCTTTAAGTATGTTATTTTCCTCTAAGTGATTTACGAGTCGGTCTCGTATGACCGTTTCTAGCATTTTACATACAACTGAGGTTAAGCTAATTGGACGATAGTTACTGGGTAGGGATTTGCTGCCTTTTTTGAATATCGGTGTTACGTTGGCTAGCTTCCACTGATCGGGCATAGTTCCAGACTGCAAGGATTTATTGAATAGTAATGTCAGTGGTTTGGAGAGCTCATCCTTAGCTTCCTTTAGAACTCTAGGCGAGATTGTATCAGGTCCAGGCGTTTTATTTACCTTGAGTTTATCTAAACAATTCAATACTTCTCTCTCTGTAACGGTGATATTGCTTAGAACATCTGAATTATCAATCTGAATCGGCGATGGTGTAGGGATATCACTGAGGTCTTCTGTTGTAAAAACTGATGCAAAGAAGGTATTGAGGGCATTACTCATTTGTACTTCGTCTTTGGTGTATTCTCCATTTTCATCGACTAACGGTCCAACAGTTGAAGTAACTACTTTTTTCTTTCTGATATAACTATAGAATTCTTTCGGGTTTGTTTTACTTTGATTCGCAATATGTAACTCTAAGGTCTTTTTACTTTGCTTAATTAACTTTTTGGCTTTGCGTCGTAGCTCTACAAATTTCAGCCGTTCTTCGTCATTTTGTGAGGATTTTAATCTATCATTAGCAAATTTTTTAGCAAGCAGGCAGTTTGAAATATCTTTATTCCACCATTTGGGCTTATTATTATGGCCTGGACGCCGTATATTCGATGGTATGCAGTCTTGCACTGCTTTTAGGTAAGTGGCTTCGAATAACTTCCAAGATGTATTTATGTCGTTATTGTGAATTAAAAAGCTCCAGTCAGTTTCTTTAAACATAGCTCTAAGTTTATGGAAGTTTGCTTTCTTGAAATTAGGGACTTTTTCGATGCTACTAATTGGTTCGTTACTAGTAAACTTTAAAGTGAAAGTTATCGTACGATGGTCGCTGTTATTGAATTCATCACCAACATTCAAATTCTCTATTAATTCTTCTTTAGTTGCAAGTACAATGTCGAGAACGTTATTACCACGGGTTGGCGTTCGAACAAATTGATAAAGCGAACTCTCTTGCAAGTTCGTATACAAGTCATGTCCGGAGTGTGAAGTAAGAGTATCGCCCCACTTGGTCACAGGTAAATTAAAGTCGCCAAAAATTACGGTATCTTGTGAGTTACTTACATCTGCAATTTGTTCGTAAATTTCTCGGTCAGTTTGCACTGATTGAGCTGGAGGTCTGTATATTAATGCAAGTATTATTTTTGTACCTTTATTATTCTTTATTAGCACAAAAGATGCGTCGACGTTCACAATTGGAGGTTTTGACAAGAGGGTAGGGTTAAGACTTTCTTTGATATAAAGTAAAACGCCACCTCCATTTCGATTATTCGGCTTTTCTCAAACATTACATAACCGGGAAGTGAATACTCTGCTAAAAAGTCTCTATCTTCTGTATTGAGCCAAGATTCTGTTATGCCAATCACATCATAATTTTCTGTAAACACTAGCTCCTCTAAATCTGAAAATTTATTGCGTATGCTACGAGCGTTTGCATAGAAAACCTTTAAATTTGTTATTTTAGAACTCACGGAACGCTCTTTAATAATATTTTTGGTTCTTGTCGGATCTACATTTATGTTCATGGCTGTCCTCGGTCCTCGCTGTCTTCGGTCCTTATCGCTGGTGGTCCTCGGTTGCCTCTGTTTTTTTCTTGGCGTTGGATGATTTATGTCACTGCTGCTTCTTCTCGGATGGCGTTTTTTGATCCATGGCTGCGGACTGCTTCGTGTAGGAGACGACCCATGCGTGCTGAACCCACAGGGTTTAGATGAGTGCCATCCTTGCGGAACAGAGTAGGCTGGTTGTAGAAGTTGTCCCAGAGGTTGATGAATTCAACTTCTTCCCTCAGACACAAATATTTTAGTCGGCTATTTGTGCTGAAGGCCTTGTCGTAGAATTTGTCAGGTGCGTTGATCTTGGGGAGAATGCCTGAGATGATGATATTCCTTGACTTGTTTTTGTAGTGCTGGATCATCTTGCGATATTTCTCCATCAACTCTTCGGATCTGGTGCGCATGACGTCATTTGAACCAGCATGGATGACAAAAAGGGTATTTTCATTTGCATCTTGGGGAGGAGGGGAGTGGAGGAGAATGTGGGGAGGGGAGGGGATTGTTGGGTAAAGAAAGGGTAGTGTGGGAGAGGAGGGGAGTGTGGGGTAGAAGGGGAATGTAGAGGAGAAAAGGGAATGTGGGGGAAGGGGAGAGGAGTGAGGGGGATTGGGGCAGTGTGGGGGAAAAGGAGAGAGGGGGAGGATAAGAGTGCAAGGAAGTGTGGGGGCAGAAGGGAAATGTGGGAGGAGGTAAGTGAGAGGTTATTGTGAGTGGGGTGATTTGGGGGGAGTTGAGTATCGGGCAAGTGAGTGTGGGGAGGGGAGTGTTGGGGAGTGGCATTCATTTTGAGGGAGGTGAGTGGACACAGGAATGAAAAGTGAGGGAGTGGAAAATATGAGAAAAGTGAGGGAGTGGAAAATATGAGAAAAGTGAAAATGTAAGAGAGTGAACAAGAATATCGTGCCGTATTACAAAATAGAGTATAAAATATATATATTACAGGGATCATATAAATGTGAAAGTAATAGGTGGAAGTGTGAAAGCTGATTAGAAGTTAATGTATATATAAAGTATATCTTACAAAATCATGCGAGCTACTAAATGTTTTATACTCCCAGTCGGACTAGAACAAGCGGCAGTCAGGACGAGTGTCCATGCTTTAATCCACTACACCATGACGTGATAAAGGATAATGTAAATAGGAAAAGATTTAGTATTTTTTATCACACTTCAGAGACTATCAACCTTTCTAGATTATTAAGCCAGCACACTGTAAGTCAAGAATAGCGTCAGGACTGGGGCCCCATTCGAGAACTACAGTCCCTTCACCCTTCCCTCATTACCATAGTTGACATTTGGGCCTAAGTGCCCCATGGACTTCAGACTCTCAGTTGTACCCCCTCCCCGTTTCTTCCTTGCATCTTCCCCACCACCTACTCTCATCCATTCTTCCTTGCCCCCCTCCCCCCCTCCCCTTCGTTTTTCTTCCTTGCCTCTTTTCCAGTTTCCTCCCCATCCTACCCTCAGCCACCCCTCTATCCCCATGCCTTCCTTACCACGTTCCCCCCCCCTTTGCACCCCTCTGCGCTTCTGTTCCTAGCCTCCTCCTCACCTTCCTCCCCCAATCTACCCTTCCCTACCCTTCTTTCCCCCCCCCCCCCTCCCCTCTTTCCCTGCCCCCCCCCTCCCCCCTTCTCCCCTGGGCAGACAAAATTTCGGTTTATAATGTTCTCAGCAAGCACAGTTCCGCCCTCCATTAATGCCACAAAAAATCATGAATAACAAATGTGGGTAATTTCACGTGCTCTTAAAACTCACTCCCAACTGTTTTTTGTGTCGTCATTTTTGTTGTACTTATCTGTAAGGTTCCAAGTGTACTTTGTTTTGACTGGAGAGATTATGGCTACGAGTGTTTGTATGTGATTTTTTGTCCATATCAATATTTTGATTAATGAATTATCAATTGTAATTCAGATATATGCCATATAGTTATGTTTGTCTGCATGTGATATTCTTGTGATATGACTTACCGGTACTTAAAAGGAGACTGACCGTTTGTTTGGTCTATTAATTAATGTATTCATATACTTTTTTTAGTTTCCTCCGTAGACCTTCATCAAGCTTAGAAAAACACCCCCTAGACCCCCCTTCAAGATAAATTTGTACATTTTTCGGTAGAAAAATTTCTCGGCCAAAGGCCGATTCCTCTTCAAATTGCAGGCGCGCTATCGCTCGCCAGGAAATAATTGACACCTAAATGGCACGAAAGGTCTTAAAATTGACAACGAAATGGAGCGAAGGGTCATAAAATCCCCAAACTAATGGAACCAACGTCTTAAAATCTCAAAACTAGTGGGGCTAAACATTAGGGAGAAGGGTTCCAGAAAAACGGTCTGCCTCCCCTTAAGATAGCATTAAATAATTGTCCCGATTTTGTACGTGCATAATTATGAATAGTTATTGTTATGCAGCATTCTAAGGTAGCCGTGGCACGTAAGGTAGCCGTGGCACGTACTCTATAGTTATTGTTATGCAGCATTCTAAGGTAGCCGTGGCACGTACTCTATAGTTATTGTTATGCAGCATTCTAAGGTAGCCGTGACACGTACTCTATAGTTATTGTTATGCAGCATTCTAAGGTAGCCGTGGCACGTACTCTATAGTTATTGTTATGCAGCATTCTAAGGTAGCCGTGGCACGTACTCTATAGTTATTGTTATGCAGCATTCTAAGGTAGCCGTGGCACGTACTCTATAGTTATTGTTATGCAGCATTCTAAGGTAGCCGTGGCACGTACTCTATAGTTATTGTTATGCAGCATTCTAAGGTAGCCGTGGCACGTACTCTATAGTTATTGTTATGCAGCATTCTAAGGTAGCCGTGGCACGTACTCTATAGTTATTGTTATGCAGCATTCTAAGGTAGCCGTGGCACGTACTCTATAGTTATTGTTATGCAGCATTCTAAGGTAGCCGTGACACGTACTCTATTCATTATTTACATTTGCAGCTTCTTATCTAGTTTTCCTTCTCGCCTATTCAACCTATTCAACCATAGTTAGAAAAGTCTGGAATAACCTATTGAAAGCTTAAGCTAGTCAAACCCAAAGGAACTCATTGGATCTATTACAAGTAAAAAGAGGTGATAACTTTTCAAATCGGACCACTAACTAACGAAATTGAAGATCTTGTTGATGATTAAGTTCAGATGAGTAATAGTCTCAATGACTTGTTTGCATAGGTCTTTAAAAAAAAAAAGGGAAAAATAGAAAAATCGAATCCACCTCCCAAACCAGCTATACTAGTCAATCATGACATTGTTAGTGTTATTGCAATGACGGACACAAATGTACTAGACATCATTGATAAACTGAAATTTCATAAAACCCCAGAACCTGATACTATTTATCCAAGTTTTGAAGAAAAATAAGAAATGAGGTATACAAACTATTAACACTGCTTTTTAACAATACAGCGCAGATTGAGAGTGTAGCCAATTAATGAAAAAACGCTAATGTAATTCGTATTTAAAAAACAAAAGACAATAATCACTACCTATCTTCCAATCAACATGACTTCCTCTTATTACATATTTTGTAATTTGCTCGAAACAAATATAAAAAACAATCTTGTAAAACATTTGAAAACACACACACACACACACACACACACACACACACACACACACACACATACACTGTACAAAGACAACATGGCTTCCGAAACAAGCGTTCATGCCTGAAATTGTTTGATTATCTTCACAATATATTAATAGTATGTCGACAGTAAAGCCGTTGACATCTAACTTGATTTCCAGAAAGCCTTCAAAAAATGTCCCCCGCAAGCGTCTCTGAATAAAATGACAAGCTCGTGGCATAGAAGGGAGTGTGCTTCGATTTCGATGGATTGAGAATTGGCTTACTATAGTCTATTCACTGTAAGTAGGCGAGAAATCATGACTTCTAACCTCTGTAACAAAAAAACGACTAGAGTAATCGAGCTAATATTTCTACCATTTGGGAAGAGTCAGCCAGGGAATATGTGTGAAAAAATACAGCCCATTTGATCTAGCCCTTTTTTAATTACAGAGGTTAGAGGTCATGCTTTCTCGCATACTTACATCGAATAGACTATAGGCCTAAGCAGCGAGTAATAAGTGGTAAAGCCTCGGACTGGAAAATGTCACAAAGTGATGTGCACAAGGACTCAATACTCTGACCTGTTCTTTTCTTTATTTTCATCAATGACATTGATGATGATCTTTCATGTACAGCTTCAAAATATGCAGACGATACCACTTCCCACCAATGTAGCCACACACACCGACACACATTTTTTCTCTCTCTCGACATCAACAAATACGACCCTTCTGAGACCAACAGTTATAACCCACCTGTTTCCTGACCACAACAGTTAGAACAGGCCCCACAAACAGTAAGCACACTACCAGTTTCACAATATTAACAGTAGCAATTATTGTAACAGTAGTATAGCGATTAGCGACTCATAGATATTAATAATACCAGCTTTCATGACATCGTCAATAGTTTAAGGGGGGATGGTTCACTTTTTGGTCGATTTTTGCATGTATTAAATTATTTTTCTAGTTTCCTCCCGAGACCTCTATCAAGTTTAAAAAAAAACATCCATTAGATCCCCCTTCTAGATTAATTTGTAAATTTTTCGGTAGAATAATGTCCCGGCCGAAGGCCGGTTCTTCCAACATTACAGGCTCACTATCGTTCGCCAGGGAAAAAATCGACACCTAAATAGCACGAAAGGTCTAAATATTGACGAAGAAATGGGGCGAAAGGTCTTAAAATCGACTAACTAATGGGGCAAACATCTTAACATCTGAAAACTAATGGGGCTAAGCATGAGGGAGAAAGTGGTCCAGAAAACCGGCCCATCTCCCCTTAAACTTTGTAGCTCTCTCCCACAATCTATCCTTCCCTCATCCTACAACTTAAACTGCTTAAGCTCCGTGTGTCTAGACATTTTGACACTAACGTACGGTACCTGGAAATTGACTGGTTGTCACTCTTTGAAGGTAAGTTTACCTTCAGTCTCCTCCTTACACACCCACGCGCGCGCACATATATAATAAACATAACATCAACAATATGAATTCTCATGGTACTCTTTATATATAAATAAGTTAATTATCAGCTTAGCTGGTACACTATTAAGTAAACTTGAAATAGTGAATATAGAATGAGGGAAACATGAATCAAGAATGTGGTTGAAAGGAATGTTTCACAATATTGTATTATCGTGTCAGAATTGTTCAATACAATTATGACTACCCTTCACTGCAGCCGATTGTACACATGTCTAATTAAACTTTGATCTGAAAAAAGTAGCTACCTCTTACTGCACTTCAATAATTAACACTCGAGTGAAAGCTATGCAGAACTCCAATCAGTAGACCTACTTACATTTGCACACCAACAGTACCAAATCCCATTGTTTATGTTTGCACCTTTATCCCTTCCTATACCGGCGCGTATTTTTATTTATATTCTAGCTATGTTTAGACCATTTTATTCAGTTCTAAAAGGGCCTCGATCAAGTAACAGGCTTCGAACTATCTCATTTAACCCTTTTAACTACCAAAGACCCCGCATATGACTTCCTATGACTTAAATTGCTCCAAACTCCATGTGTCCAGGCATTTGGGCTCGAACGTCCCTTGATTTTGGCCCCGTCACTCTTTGGGGGAGGCACTCGATACAGGAAGTTCTGCCTTTTGTCTGCCTCACTCACATAGGAAAAAATAATTAAATAAACTACACACACTTACCTAATATAGCTAGAATATGATTAAATAGACGGCGCCGGTACTGTATGGGTTTAGGCAGCTTATTCTCAATCAGAAAATATATATCTTTTTTTTTTGCCTCACACTAACCACAACAACACTCACGAAAACTCCTCTTCAAGTAGTAACAGCCCCACTAACAACTGCAGATAACCAGGACTAACCATTGTGAAAACCCCTAAAGTAAATCATCTTTAAGGGGAGGTTTTTAGTTTGTTCCCTAGACCTCCATTAAGCTTAAAATTACACCCCCTAGACCCTCTTTCAAGATAAATGTGTACATTTTTCGGTAGCAAAATTTACGGGCCGAAGGCTGGTTCCTCTTAAATGACAGGCTCGCTATCGCTCGCCAGGAATAAATTACCTAAATGGCACGGAAGGTCTTAAACTTGACAGATATGGTGCGAAAGTTCTTAACATTGCCAAACTAATGGGGTGAACGTCTTAAAATATCAAAAGCAATGGGGCTAAACATTAGGAAAAAAGGGGTCCAGAAAAAAATCCCTGAAGTGGAAATCTCTCCATAAGCTTGACGACAACAGCAAAAACTCACATGACTCCTTCACTAACAACAACAACAACAACAACAACAACAGCAGCAGCCTTACTAACAGACGAACACCTATAGTATTAAGGGGAGATGGTTCACTTTTTGGGCGATTTTTGCATGTATTCATTATTTTCTAGTTTCCTCCCTAGACCTCCATTAAATAAAAAAAACAAAAAAAACACATCCATTAGATCCCCCTTCTAGACGAATTTGTACATTTTTCGGTAGAAAAATTTCGAAGGCCGGTTCTTCCAACATTACAGGCTCACGGTTGTTCGCCAGGGAAAACAGTCGACACATAAATAGCACGATAGGTCTAAATATTGACGAAGAAATGGGGCAAAAGGTCTTAAAATCGACTAACTAATGGGGCAAACATCTTAACATCTGAAAACTAATGTGGCTAAATATGAGGGAGAAAGTGGTCCAGAAAGCCGGCCCATCCACCCTTAACCTGAATTACTGCTTCTAAAGTATGTCGTTTATCAGTTCCTCGTCAAACGTAACATACCATGACAACTCTATTCCAAAACTAGAACAACTGTCATGATTATTCCTCTCTAAACAGCAACAGCCATATTAACAGCCACACATCAACAATAGTTCCAGCCTTCATAACAGACACTCCTAACAGCAACAGCCACATTAACAGCCACACATCAATAGTAGTTCCATCCTACATGACAGCCGCTCCTAACAGAAACAGCCACATTAACAGTCACGCATCAACAGTAGTTCCAGCCTACATAACAGCCGCTCCTAACAGCAACAGCCACATCAATAGCTGCACATTAACAGTAGTTCCAGCCTACATGACAGCCGCACCTAACAGCAGCAACCACATTAATAGCTACACATCAACAGTAGTTCCAGCCTACATAACAGCCGCTCCTAACAGCAACAGCCACATTAATAGCCACACATCAACAGTAGTTCCAGCCTACATAACAGCCGCACCTAACAGCAACAGCCACACATCAACAGTAGCTCCAGCCTACATAACAGCCGCTCCTAACAGCAACAGCCACATTAACAGCCACACATCAACAGTAGTTCCAGCCTACATAACAGCCGCACCTAACAGCAACAGCCACACATCAACAGTAGTTCCAGCCTACATAACAGCCGCTCCTAACAGCAACAGCCACACATCAACAGTAGTTTCAGCCTACATGACAGCCGCTCCTAACAGCAGCAACCACATTAATAGCTACACATCAACAGTAGTTCCAGCCTACATAACAGCAGCAACCACATTAACAGCCACACATCAACAGTAGTTCCAGCCTACATAACAGCCGCACCTAACAGTAGCAACCACATTAATAGCTACACATTAACAGTAGTTCCAGCCTACATAACAGCAACAGCCACACATCAACAGTAGTTCCAGCCTACATAACAGCCGCACCTAACAGCAATAGCCACACATCAACAGTAGTTTCAGCCTTCATGACAGCCGCACCTAACAGCAGCAACCACATTAATAGCTACACCTCAACAGTAGTTCCAGCCTACATAACAGCAGCAACCACATTAACAGCCACACATCAACAGTAGTTCCAGCCTACATAACAGCAGCAACCACATTAATAGCTACACATCAACAGTAGTTCCAGCCTACATAACAGCCGCTCCTAACAGCAACATCCACACATCAACAGTAGTTTCAGCCTACATGACAGCTGCTTCTAACAGCAACAGCCGCACATCAACAGTAGTTTCAGCCTACATGACAGCCGCTCCTAACAGCCGGTCGAGCCTAGAATAAAGCCACCTAAAATAATAATGTCCCGTTTATTATGCATGTAGATGTTGGCACTTAGCGCCGGGGAAAGTGGCTGTAAGTGGCGTGTTTTATTAATGTCCACTCAATACATTATTATACTCGCACACGCTCACAGTCAATTTGTAGGTCCAGTCTAGTTGGTGATTATTTGTGTCTGACTTTTCTTTTTGACTCCCTTACCTGGTCTGACGTGTTGTGGGTTGCTGTGATATTTTGTTTAATTAATATTGAGGATTTGGCTTCCTTTTGCCATTTGCGAGGCCAAAAAAATATAAATATAATATTAAATAAATAATAATAATAATAATAATAATAATAATAATAACAATGATAATAAAGATAATACAAATAAAATAAACGCTTGCCCTGATTTCCTTCACACTAATAAATGCCCAACCAGACGCCCTTCAAACCGAATTTGTACGTTTTTTGATAGAAACATGTTCCGGGTGAAGGGTGATTTCAGGTTCGCTATCGCTTGCTCAGAAAATAATAGACACCTGAATTGGGTCAAGCATCTTACTATAATCCAACTAGTGGGGTTAAACGTCTTAAAACATCCAAGCTATTATATCAAAATAGACCTCACTCGAAACACCTCCGTTGGACCAAATAAAAATGAATAGTTCATAGTTAAATTATATTGGTTGACAGTGGAGATTGATATAGAAGAGATATTATTGGTTTGAAAGGACTATCGTACCGTACATATTTTTATAATATAATTATATCCTCTTTAGCCTCTGATTCTGAAAGTTTATCCTACCTTTACTAGAATCGTATGGTGATAGAAAAATAAATCAATACATTTCTTGTATCTTGTATCTTGTTTTTCCAAATATCATATGAAGACAGTGTGTACCAGAAATAGGATTGAACAAAATTATGAGTTGTACTGATATATATATATATATTCAAAATATTCCTTCTATGCTAAATAGGATTATCCGCTGTAGAGAATGACATAAGCACTCGACGTAATAAACATCCCCGTTACTTGCCCCAGTCACCTAGACCGAGCATGACAGTCTCCTTCTCTCCCTCATTGTCAACACAGGCGGAGAGTCAAGTGGACGGGTTAAAGTGGGTGACGTGGGGGGAAGTGAGCTGCTGGCAAGGGAGGCTGCTGTTAATGTGAAGGGGTGTTGAGTGATGTGGGAGTATAGGGTGATGTTAGAGGGGGTGTGGTGGGCATTGGTAACGAGGGAGTGGCAGATTAGGAGGGGGGGTGTTGTGTGATGTGGGAGTATAGGGTGATGTTGGAGGACGGTTAGGGGCATTGGTAACGAGGGAGTGGCAGATGACATGGATGTTAGAAGGGGGTGTTGTGTGGGGGCCATCTATTGACTACCATCAGGTGACTTTGGGATATATGGGAGTGACGTGAAGGGAGTGATTTTGGGGAGGGGGTTGAGTGAAGTGACATTTGGTACCAGCTGATGTGGGTTTAGGGACGGTTGACGTGTATTGGTTGATGGATCACACTCCCAGTCATCTAACCCTCCATCACCTCCCAACCCTTCAAATGATCAACCCCCTTACAATACAACATATGTATGTATATATATACAATGCCAAAAACAGTAAGAAAAATCAGTTGAGCGTAACATACCTTGCGTTTCATTACTTAAGGGGGAGGTGGTTGTTTTTTTTGGGCCCCCATCTCCCTCGAGTTTAGCCCCATTAGTTTTGAGATTTTTAAGACGTTCACCTTATTAGTTTGGCGAATTGAACACCTTTCGCCCAATTTCGTTGACAATGTTAAGGTCTTTTGTGCCATTTAGGTGTCGATTTTTTCCTGGCAAGCGATAGCGAGCCTGTAATTTGAAGAGAAACCGGCCTTAGGCTGGGACATTATTCTACCGAAAAATGTACAAATTTATCTTGAAAGGTGGTCTAGGGGATGTCATTTTAAGTTTGATGGAGGTCTAGCGAGGAAACTAAAAAGTATATATTAATGAAGAAATATATAGCCCCCCCCCCCCCTCCAAAAAAAAAAGGTGTTATGGTTTGGTTACGTTCGGTGGTCAGCGGATGGCATGGAGGGGGGGGGGGGGGGGGGCGGGCGGGTGATGTAATATATCACGTGAACTGAGGGTGCTTGGTGCGACGAGTGAGTAAATTGGAAGGGTGGTGCGGTGGAATGAGTTATTTAAGAAAGGTGGGAGGGACTCCCCTGTTAAGCTTCATTAGTTTGGACATTTTAAGACGCTTTACCCCATTAGTTCAGGTGTCATTTTTTCTGGGCGAACGATAGCGAGCCTGTATTTTAAAGGAAATCGGCTTTCGGCTGGGTTATTTATATATCGAAAACTGTACAAATATAGCTTGAAGGGGGTCGGGGTGGACATTTTGTGTTAGTTTAAAGGAAGACTGGGAAGGTATTTTTGTTATAATTATAAAACCACAAGAGGTCGGATCAGATGGTGTTAAGTATAAACCAGTTCTCCCTTCCCCGTACGTCATTTGTCCATATCATCTTTGTCCGCTAATGCAGACCAATAACAACAACAACACCCACATAACCTGAACAGCAAGACAACCAGTAGTGTGCCTCTCCTTCGCTTGCTAGACGGATGTATAAATATCATCGTATTATACTGAAAGGGATAAGGAGGGGCATGCTTGAACTCTTGCTAAACCTACCTCTTAGGGGGTTATTGTCGACCTTGTTCATACCCCCCCCCCCCCCCCCCCCGTCCCGACCCTCTTCAAGCTAAAAACGCCCCCATACTCGCCATCAAGCTGTATATATATATATACATTATACAGTATATTCAGTATACCTCAGAAATACACTGCAGGCTCGTTGTCGCTTAATCATAAATATAATCGACACCTTAATGAGGCGAAACGTCTTATAATCGCCAAACTGATAGTGCGACACAGGAAAGGACAATTAAAATCAACCTCGGATAGATCCAGTTAACTTGCGTGACGCGTAAAAACACCTCGACTTTTCTAGAGGGATTGAGAGAGAGCATGATTTATGAGTGGAATTTGAGGAGTGAAGATATTGGAGTGGAAGTACAGTCATAGAGGAGATGGGTCATTTTTCTGGTCCCCTTTCAGCCTCATGTTTAGCTCTAATATTTTGGAGATTTTAAGACAGTCGGCCCATTAGTTTGGTGATTTTAAGATCTTTCGCCCCATTTCTTTTTAAATATTTAGACGTTTCTTGCAATTTATTTGTCAATCTTTTTCCTGCCAGCAATAGCGAGCCTTTAATATAGTACTAATCGGCCTCGCCGGGACATTTTTCTATAGACAAATTTACAAATTTATCTTGAAAGGGGGGGGGGGGGTCTTGGTGTTTTTTATTTTGTAAAGCTTGATGGAGGTCTAGGGAGGAAACTAATAAATACATTTAAAAATACATAAATGAGCAAATAAATACGCCCATCCCCCCTTAACGTTGTGTAAATACACCCCTTGGGATATATGTGAGGGTGTATTTTGCTTTACAGTTGATATACGGTATCATAGGTTATATAATTGATGTATAGGAAATTACATTAATCCTGTCATAATACGATGACACCATTCTGTATTCTTCTTTGGCTATCATTACACGATTGTATTTAGTTTGCAAGGGCCTGTGGAAGTTAAAATAATAATTGAGAGTTGTATCACTTTGATTCCTAGAGGGCATTCTCAAACTGAATACAATCGTCTAATGATAGCCGAAATTAAAGAAAATATGAAGTCACCGTTAATACATCCGGTGCTGTAGATATACTTGTTCAAACACATGTATGAGGGATCCACAAACTTATATGAGTGACTGTACTGTATACCAAGCTGACAAAAGCGGTGGCCCACCTTCATAAATTGAAATTAAATTTTCTCTATTGGTTTAATCCACATATACTCCTGAACCACACTGAACAAACCTTCTTGTTGGTTATTAAGCAAATGTGTTCAATAGTACTGTAGCTTATAGTCTTATAACTATAATTATGACAATCTTGACCACTAACCTATTGTAGCTAAGCCAAAAATAAGCTAAAGCAAATGTACTGTAAATTTCCACACCTACAGTATATCCTTGTTGATTTTTCCCTAATTGTAGACAGATCAGCTTGATTGCTCTAGTTATTTTTGGTTATAAGAGGTTAATGGTTAGGTTTTCTGGCCTAATTATACTAAACTAGAGAGAAAGATAACCCGAGTTGAAATTATAGACGTAGAACACGATCTATGACCATGAATGTACAGTCATGGAAAGAAATTTCTGGACATATTTTGCAGGTAACATTTAGTTACACCTGCGAACTATTTTGGTAAACGTTTTTTTTTTTTTTTTTATGAAGGAGGCAAAAGGCAGAGCTGCCTGTAACAAGTGTCCCCCCAAATTGAAAGAGTGATAGAGAGCCAAATTCAAGGTATGTTAGAGTCGAAATGTTGGGACACGCGGAGCTTGAAGCAGTTTACGTCATAGGGTGAGGGAAAGATAGCTTGAGCCACAAAGATCAAATAACTAGGATTCACCAGTTAATATTCACCCTCTTGTCTTTATCATTAGGTGTTCAAGTATTCATGACTACGACTATACCCAAATACCAGGCTATTTACAACGAGCACTTACTAACTCATATATATATAAACTGGCCGAGTCATGAACTACCGGTACTTAGAACTGGTAAATATTTAATACAACACTCCAGGACAAAGGAAAGTGACCCCTGGCATTCTACGACTTACTCATGATCTCAGACAATGCAACATACAATGAAAGATAACGAACACAACAAACGGGTGTATAATACGGCCGTCAGCATACTGTACAGTATATTATTGTACTGTACTTAGTGACTTTTTGTACACCGCTGAAATATAACAAAATCATATGACGTAAAAGTAACGGGAAGGTGAAGGTATAAAACAGGATTGTCATGATATGGGTGTGAATAATCGAATAAGTTTCTCAAGTATTGCATACATTGCATACAGTTGATTCTGATTGTGTGATTCTGACAAAATCTGCCTCTTAAAATGTTTTGTGTGATTCTGCCTTTACTTTAACTGATATGCATGATACTTGATTCTAGGATATATATACATATTCAATTTTTATATTTACACTCAATATTTGAAATTCGCAAAAGCTAAATAATTACATATATACGGTATATATATATATATATATATATATATATATATATATATATATTTATTTTTAGGACCGGTATCCAAGCCTGATGATGGACCAAGATAGTCCGAAATATTGAATAAAGCTACCAAGATGAACACGGTCGTTGCCCTTATCCTCCTGTTTCTCTTAAAAATACGGTACCCTAGCGGCCAACCCACCACTACCACTGTTCTAAATATATATATATATATATTATATATATACTGTATATATATATATATATATATATATATATGAAGGAGATAGTTTGATGATATAATTATGATGACGTGTCTGGCAAAACTGATTGTCACAAGTTTTTTTAATCTGGACCCCCTTCTCCCTCGTTTTTAGCCCCATTAGTTTTGACATTTTAAGACGTTCGCCCCATTTGGGTGGAATGTTCTCTCGAAAAATGACAAAGTTATCTCGAAGGGAGGAGTCTTGGGGATGTTTTGTAAAGCTTGATGGAGGTCTAGGGAGGAAACTAATAGAACAAAAAAGAGAGAACAACATAATACTTATAATACATCATATGATATACCGGTAGTCTATGAACAGGTTTGTCATTGAACTATTGACTTTGACTGTAGAGTATTTCGTGGAGTGGAAGTGATGTATGGTATGAAGGTTTTAAGATGTATATGTTTAGAGTGCTCCCCATGGCCCTATTATGTGTGTGGGTATTACTATACCTTTTAGGGAGTAATATGGCACTGGTATTCTCTATAGTCTTATACTCTCTCTCTCTCTCTCTCTCTCTCTCTCTCTCTCTCTCTCTCTCTCTCTCTCTCTCTCTCTCTCTCTCTCTCTCTCTCTCTCTCTCTCTCTCTCCCTCTCCCTCTCTCTCTCCTCTCCCTCTCCTCTCCCTCTCCCTCTCCCTCTCTCTCTCTCTCTCTCGTGTGTGACTAACTGGGGCGATATTCTTACTTCACACTCTGGACACAACCTCTATGCTAACTTGCAAGAGAGTTAACTTTTTCAATTTGTACAATCTCTGACCCGTGGTAATAATGTGCTTGACCTTGTACTCGCAACAAAAGAAGAATTAATAGATAATTTGAATGTTGGTGATGAATTCAGTAACAGCGACCATCGTACGATAACTCTCACTTTAAAGTTTACTAGTAACAAATCAAATAGTAGCATTGAGAAAGTCCCTAATTTCTAGAAAGCAAATTTTCATAAACTTAAATCAAAGCTTAAAGAAACTGACTGGAGCTTTCTGACTAACAATAACGACATAAATACATCTTGGGAGTGTTTCACAACCACTTACCTTAATTAAGGCAATGCAAGACTGCATACCATCGAAAATTCGGCGTCCAGGCCATAATGATAAGACCAAATGGTGGAATAAAGATATTTCAGACTGTCTGCTTGCTAAAAAAATTGCTAATGATAGATTAATTCCTCACAAAATGACGAAGAACGGGTGAAATTTGTAGAGCTACGACGCAAAGCCAAAAAGTTAATTAAGCAAAGTAAAAAGACCCTCGAGTTACATGTTGCAAATCAAAGTAAAACAAACCCGAAAGAATTCTATAGTTATATCAGAAAGAAAAAAGTAGTTACTTCAACTGTTGGACCGTTAGTCGATGAAAATGGAGAATACACCAAAGACGAAGTACAAATGAGTAATGCCCTCAATACCTTCTTTGCATCAGTGTTTACAACCGAAGACCTCAGTGATATCCCTACACCATCGCCGATTCAGATTGATAATTCAGATGTTCTAAGCAATATCACCGTTACAGAGAGAGAAGTATTGAATTGTTCAGATAAACTCAAGGTAAATAAAACGCCTGGACCTGATACAATCTCGCCTAGAGTTCTAAAGGAAGCTAAGGATGAGCTCTCCAAACCACTGACATTATTATTCAATAAATCCTTGCAGTCTGGAACTATGCCTGATCAGTGGAAGATAGCCAACGTAACACCGAAATTAAAAAAAGGCAGCAAATCCCTACCCAGTAACTATCGTCCAATTAGCTTAACCTCAGTTGTATGTAAAATGCTAGAAACGGTCATACGAGACAGACTCGTAAATCACTTAGAGGAAAATAACATACTTAAAGATACTCAACACGGCTTTCGTAAAAAACGTTCCTGTTTAACAAACCTCTTAGACTTCTTCCACGATATCCTCAACCTCTACGATGAGAGTAAAGCTGTAGATATTATATACCTTGATTTTCAAAAGGCCTTTGACAAAGTTCCCCACAAACGTTTACTGCTAAAACTAAAAGCGCATGGAATACAAGACGGTGTGTTGAAATGGATAGAGAATGGGCTCAGCGACAGAAAGCAAAGAGTAGTCATAAACGGTAAGGCATCTAAATGGACCAATGTAAGTAGCGGGGTACCCCAGGGATCGGTACTAGGACCAATTCTCTTTCTAATTTACATCAACGACATAGATGAGGGTCTCACCTGTACAATCTCAAAATTTGCTGACGATACAAAAATTGCAAATAGCGTACTCTGAAAAGAACAAGTTGACGATATGCAACACAATCTAGATAAATTGTCATGTTGGGCCCAAATTTGGCAAATGAGTTTCAATGCAGATAAATGTAAAGTACTACATATCGGATACCTAAATGAGAAAGCAAACTATTCGATGAATGGCACTCAGCTTAAGAATGTAAACAGAGAAACCGATCTGGGAGTAACAATATCGAGTAACCTAAAACCGAGTCAACAATGTTCAGAATTTGTTAAGAAGGCAAACAAAATAATTGGCTTTATAGGCAGGTCATTTGAGCATAAATCCAAAGAAGTTATCCTAACCCTTTACAATTCCTTAGTCCGCCCTCTTCTGGAATACTGTGTTCAATCCTGGTGCCCTTATTACCAAAAAGATATAAACAAGCTAGAACGAGTTCAACGTAGAGTTACCAAAATGATACCTAGCCTAAAGAACAAACCATACGAAGAGCGTCTTAGAGAATTAAATATATTTCCTTTAACCCAGCGCAGATTAAGAGGTGACTTAATTCAAGTGTTCAAAATCATCAAAGGCATCAACAATATGAACTGTAGTAAGTACTTCACTATCGACCAATCTAATTACACACGGGGAAACGGTTGCCAAATTATTGGTAAATCTTTTAACTCGCACGAATCTAAGAATTTCTTCTTCAATCGAGTTGTCAACTTGTGGAATGGGCTTCCCCGAGACGTTATAGACTGCAGCACCGTTGATTCATTTAAACTCCGCTTCGACAAATATCTCGCATCAAACCCGCGACTCACTGCGTTTGTAAATGAATAACTTTATTTTATCCCCCCTTCAGTTACTAACTCATCTGTCCCCTACTAACTTCCTAATCCTGCCACGGACATTAGTTCCAGGGCAGTAGTTCCCTTTCCAATGTTCCCTTACCCACTCTAAACCACTGTTTGGACACTTGATCCACAGTGTTTTGGAGGACAAGCAGCCTAGAAGGGTCCTTTGTACTCTCTCTCTCTCTCTCTCTCTCTCTCGAAGTCATGCTCGTGGGAGACTCGATGATACGTGGTCAGAGTTTTGCGCCAGAGCACCTAAGACCAGGAAGCGTTTTTGTATCCCTGGTGGTGGTGTGGACGACGTAGTTGCTGCAGTTGACGAAGTATCTAAGCTGGCCCCTGCTAATACAATCTACGTCATCCACGTTGGATCCAACGATGTACAGCGAACCCGGTCGGAAGATTTGCTTTTAAAGTACCAGCAGCTGATCAAGTCGTTTAAGGAGAAGTCATCAAGGATCATCGTCTCAGGAATCGTCCCCCGGTTTGGTGTAGAGAGCCGATTTTACAACATAGCCACCAGCACAAATCGTTGTCTAGCAAACCTCTGCAGGAAGGAAAACGTGGGATTCGTCGACACCTGGGACAATTTCTACTACGATGACTATTTGTTTTCGGACGATGGAGTTCATCTGAACCAGGTGAGAGCAGCACGTTTTGGGCGTCTTCTCAACGATGCGGTGAAGGATTTTAGGAGAAGAAATCGACTCGGCACAGGACAACCAGGAAGGAGGACCAAAGACAGCGAGGGCGGCAACCTGCGAAGGAATTAAACGCTAATCTGTCAAGAACCGCGAATTTGGATAAAGCTCCACCAACACGACCCAAATTCAAAACCGCCAGGGATAACGACCGAGGACCGATGACAGCCATGAATGTAAATGTAGATCCGACCAGAACCAAAAATTTGATTAAAGAACGTTCTGTGAGTTCTAAAACCGCAACTTTAAAGGTTTTCTATGCAAACGCTCGTAGCATACGCAATAAATTTTCAGAGTTAGAGGAACTAGTGTTTACTGAAAATTATGATGTGATTGGTATAACAGAATCTTGGCTCAATACAGTAGATAGAGACTTTTTAGCAGAGTATTCACTTCCCGGTTATGTAATGTTTGAGAAAAGCCGAATAAATAAAAAGGGAGGTGGTGTTTTATTTTTTATCAAAGAAAGTCTTAACCCGACCCTCTTGTCAAAACCTCAAATTGTGAACGTCGACACATCTTTTGTGCTAATAAAGAATAATAAAGGTACAAAAAAAATACTTGCATTTATATACAGACCTCCAGCTCAATCAGTGCAAACTGACCGAGAAATTTATGAACAAATTGCAGATGTAAGTAACTCACAAGATACCGTATTTGTTGGCGACTTTAATTTACCTGTGACCAAGTGGGGCGATACTCTTACTTCACACTCCGGACATGACTTGTAGGCCTATACGAACTTGCAAGAGAGTTCGCTTTATCAATTTGTTCGAACACCTACCCGTGGTAATAACGTTCTTGACATTGTACTTGCAACAAAAGAAGAATTAATAGAGAATTTGAATGTTGGTGATGAATTCAGTAACAGCGACCATCGTACGATAACTTTCACTTTAAACTTTACTAGTAACGAACCAAATAGTAGCATCGAAAAAGTCCGTAATTTCAAGAAAGCAAACTTTCATAAACTTAGAGCTATGTTTAAAGAAACTGACTGGAGCTTTTTAATTAACAATAACGACATAAATACATCTTGGAAGTTATTCGAAACCACTTACCTAAAAGCAGTGCAAGACTGCATACCATCGAAAATACGGCGTCCAGGCCATAATAATAAGCCCAAATGGTGGAATAAAGATATTTCAAACTGCCTGCTTGCTAAAAAATTTGCTAATGATAGATTAAAATCCTCACAAAATGACGAAGAACGGGTGAAATTTGTAGAGCTACGACGCAAAGCCAAAAAGTTAATTAAGCAAAGTAAAAAGACCCTAGAGTTACATATTGCGAATCAAAGTAAAACAAACCCGAAAGAATTCTATAATTATATCAGAAAGAAAGAAGTAGTTACTTCAACTGTTGGACCGTTAGTCGATGAAAATGGAGAATACACCAAAGACGAAGTACAAATGAGTAATGCCCTCAATACCTTCTTTGCATCAGTTTTTACAACAGAAGACCTCAGTGATATCCCTACACCATCGCCGATTCAGATTGATAATTCAGATGTTCTAAGCAATATCACCGTTACAGAGAGAGAAGTATTGAATTGTTTAGATAAACTCAAGGTAAATAAAACGCCTGGACCTGATACAATCTCGCCTAGAGTTCTAAAGGAAGCTAAAGATGAGCTCTCCAAACCACTGACATTACTATTCAATAAATCCTTGCAGTCTGGAACTATGCCTGATCAGTGGAAGATAGCCAACGTAACACCGATATTAAAAAAAGGCAGCAAATCCCTACCCAGTAACTATCGTCCAATTAGCTTAACCTCAGTTGTATGTAAAATGCTAGAAACGGTCATACGAGACAGACTCGTAAATCACTTAGAGGAAAATAACATACTTAAAGATACTCAACACGGCTTTCGTAAAAAACGTTCCTGTTTAACAAACCTCTTAGACTTCTTCCACGATATCCTCAACCTCTACGATGAGAGTAAAGCTGTAGATATTATATACCTTGATTTTCAAAAGGCCTTTGACAAAGTTCCTCACAAACGTTTACTGCTAAAACTAAATGCGCATGGAATACAAGACCGTGTGTTGAAATGGATAGCAAATTGGCTCAGCGACAGAAAGCAAAGAGTAGTCATAAACGGTAAGGCATCTAAATGGACCAATGTAAGTAGCGGGGTACCCCAGGGATCGGTACTAGGACCAATTCTCTTTCTAATTTACATCAACGACATAGATGAGGGTCTCACCTGTACAATCTCAAAATTTGCTGACGATACAAAAATTGCAAATAGTGTACTCTCAAAAGATCAAGTTGACGATATGCAACACAATCTAGATAAATTGTCACATTGGGCCCAAATTTGGCAAATGAGTTTCAATGCAGATAAATGTAAAGTACTACATATCGGATACCTAAATGAGAAAGCAAACTATTCGATGAATAGCACTCGGCTTAAGAATGTAAACAGAGAAACCGATCTGGGAGTAACAATATCGAGTAACCTAAAACCGAGTCAACAATGTTCAGAAGTTGTTAAGAAGGCAAACAAAATAATTGGCTTTATAGGCAGGTCATTTGAGCATAAATCCAAAGACGTTATCCTAACCCTTTACAATTCCTATGTCCGCCCTCTTCTGGAATACTGCGTTCAATGCTGGTGCCCTTATTACCAAAAAGACATAAACAAGCTAGAACGAGTTCAACGTAGAGTTACCAAAATTATACCTAGCCTAAAGAACAAACCATACGAAGAGCGTCTTAGAGAATTAAATCTATTTCCTTTAACCCAGCGCAGATTAAGAGTTGACTTAATTCAAATGTTCAAAATCATCAAAGGCATCGACAATATGAACTGTAGTAAGTACTTCACTATCGACCAATCTAATTACACGCGGGGAAGCGGTTGCCAAATTATTGGTAAATCTTTTAACTCACACGAATCTAAGAATTTCTTCTTCAATCGAGTTGTCAACTTGTGGAATGGGCTTCCCCGAGACGTTATAGACTGCAGCACCGTTGATTCATTTAAACTCCGCCTAGACAAATATCTCGCATCAAACCTGCGACTGACTGCGTTTGTAAATGAATAACTTTATTTTATCCTCCCCTCAGTTACTAACCCATATGTCCCCTACTAACTTCCTAGTCCTGCCACGGACATTAGTTCCAGGGCAGTAGTTCCCTTTCCAATGTTCCCTTACCCACTCTAAACCACTGTTTGAACACTTGATCCTCAGTGTTTTGGAGGACAAGCAACCTAGAAGAGTCACTAGATCTGTTGTTGCTTGATTTCCTTTGTACTCCTTTGTACTCTCTCTCTCTCTCTCTCTCTCTCTCTCTCTCTCTCTCTCTCTCTCTCTCTCTCTCTCTCTCTCTCTCTGCGTGTGTGTTTTGCATTATAGCACTCAAGAATATGTGTATTAAAATGCATGAGAGGGTAGGGTTTTTTTCCAGTCCACAGCACTACCACTTTGCTACCGTACTGTCCCCATGGATCAATTTACCACTTTATATTCACCACTTAATATTTGAGTATATAAGGAATAAGTACCAGGCACTTAACTCTTTCACGCTTTTATGGCGCAGAGATTGCCAGATTAGCAATAAGAAATAGAGTTCTCTCACTCTTATAATTACCTCTCCAAAATTAGTTTTCTGCCCACAGCTAACTCAAAGACAACTGCAGAGGTTGAAGTAACTAAACTAAAGGTTTCTAAATACCCCTGATGGAAACAAAGGCTTCAAAGTATCCCTAATATGCTCAAAATTGCGTCATAAGGGTGAAAGGGTTAAAATGATGGTCGGGCGAAATTGTGCTTCAATTTATGTGCATCGCTTAATGTTTCTCTTAACAAATCTTCGTATTATTCCTCCATGCTGAAGAATATGAATGACAAATACATAAGAGAATATAACATTCAATATTAATAATAATAATACATATAATAATAATAATAATAATAATAATAATGATGCTGATGATAATAAAAGAAATATATATAATGAAAACATAAGAGGCTCTGTCTCGAGTCAGCCACACCCTAGCTATGGGGAATGTTCCTGAGTATATACAGTATCTACATACATATATACAACTACAAACAAATATAGGAATGTATCTACGTAAAATTATATTAGACGTGTTTCAGTATAACTCTGTTGGAATCCTTTTGCTTATTAACCCCTTCTGGACCGCCGACGAATTGGTGTTTTATTCGAGCTATAATTAGACGATTTTGTACAGTTTAAGAAGGATCTGTGGTAGTTAAAAGGGTTAAGGGAGATACTTCGAAGCCTGTTAATTGCTGCAGGCCCTTTTTAAACTGAATACAATCGTCTAATAGTAGCTGAAATAAAATATAAAATACATAGTCGCTACAGAAGGGGTTAATGTTATACTTACTGTATATGCGGTACCGGTACTATATATTTGCCTTCCAATTTCCCGTTGTCGTCTACGGTTGTGTAAATGTACAGTCCAAGTCTATACTTTGCCGAAAACTGTACTCGTATTGTAGTTAATTTTTGTTCATGATTACTTTTCCTTGACAGCCTTCATGTGCCATTAACCCTTTCAGCACGATTATGTAATTTCCGTCTTATTCTGGTTACCATTAGTCTGTTTTCTTTAGCTTAAAATCTACTTATTGGACTCAAAGGGTAAGTACAATCTTATTTAACTATTTGAATAACCTACTATGGGTTTCAGAGGCCGTGTTACATCTTTTTTCGGGAATAACTTCTTAACAAACAGTTGGATCAGTATGATATTTTGACACAGGTTTTTCACACCGTGCCCTAATTTTCGTCAATATAGTGCATTACCAAAAGTGTAGGATTAAGCCACTTGTCCCTGTGTCATGAGGTTAAAGTCACACATTTATGACGCAGAAACGAACAAGGTTACCGTGGCTTACCTGTGAGAACCACCAAACCATTATTGCTCCTCCATCAAACACGGTAGTTATCATCCATCACCCAACCCTACTATCACCTTTAAATTCAAGTTATCTGTCAATATCAAAATATAAATATACAAAAACACATACTTTTGTATATTTATATTTTTTGACAGATAACTAGAATTTAAAGGCAATAGTAGGGTTGGGTGGTGGGTGATAACTACCGTGTTTGATGGAGGAGCAATAATGGTTTGGTGGTTCTCACAGGTAAGCCACGGTAGCCCTGTCCGTTTCCGTGTCATTAATGTGTGACTTTAACCTCATGACACAGGGACAAGTGGCCGAATTCTACACTTTTGGTAATGCACTATATTGACGAAAATTAGGGCACGGTGTGAAAAAAGCTGTGTCAAAATATCATACTGATCCAACTGTTTGTTAAGAAGTTATTCCCGAAAAACGATGTAACACGGCCTCTGAAACCCATAGTAGGACCTTCTTAAGGGGAGAATTTGTCATTGATTTCATTAATTAGGTTTATTTGGGAGTTAATTGGTGGGTTGGTGATAATATATTTCGGATTTTTCGGTAGGACGCTTCCTCCTAAACTGTAGGCTCGCTGTTGCTTGGCAGGATTCTTTTTTGTTTAATCTAAATGGAACGAAATGTCTTAAAATTAGCAAAGAAATTTGATGAAAAGTCTTAAAATCGCCAAAAATATTGTGGTGAACGTCTTAAAATCTCAGAAATAATGGGGGAAAACATGAGGGAAAGGGGGGTCCATAAAAAAAAACTTAAACGGCCTAAAATCGTCATGTACTATATACCCTGTTCAATATAGGTTGGCCATAAATCTTTACTCTTACCCTCTGTAACAAAAACTTCTAGAGTAATCGAGTTAACTTTTCTACCAATAGGGAAAAGGCGGCTAGGGAATAGGTGTAGATATTTACAGACAATTTTCTCTAGCCCTTTTTGAGTTACAGGAGACAGAGGTAGCGATTATTGGCCTACCTACAATACACAGGGTAAAGCCACAATAACAGGTCAAAGAGCCGTGATCGTGGTGAAGGAGATAATAGCCTAGGACTACTACTGTGTGTTGACCGTCCTATACAGTAAGTGTCCAATTAAGGGGAGATGGGGCGTTTATCTGGTCACCCTTCTTCCTCATGTTTAGCCCCATTAGTTTTCAGATTTTATGACGTTTGGCCCAATAGTTTGGCGATTTTAAGACCTTTCCCTCCATTTGTTGTCATTATTAAGACTGTTCGTGTCATTTAGGTGTCGATTTTTTCCTGGCGAGCGATAGTGAGCCTGTAATTTAAGAGGAACCGGCTTTCGGCCGGGAAATTTTTCTATCGAAAAATTAAAAAATTTATCTTGAAGGAGGGTCTTGGGGGCATGTCATTTTAAGCTTGATGGTGGTCTAGAGAGGAAACTAATAAAATTATAAAAAATATATATAAATGAGGAAACAAATACGCTCATCCTCCCTGAACCCTATTTGGTCGGAGATTAAATGTTTTAGTACCTCCCCGGTTTCGCGCCATTAGTCTGGAGATTTTAAAACGTTTCACCCCATTAGTTTGTCGATGATTAGATGATTCACCCTATTCAGGTGTCGATTTGATTCTGGGTGAGTTTTAGCGAGCCTGTAACTTAAAGGAATTCGGCCTTTGGCAGGGACACTTAAATCGAAAACATGTACAAGGGGGTCTGGGGGTGGGGGGGTGGGGGGGGGGGGGCGCCACATTTCCTACGCCACCTTTCCTACACTGCACATCTACAAGTTTAGCAGTTTTTAGAGTAGTGACTTCCCACAGAGATACAGCATTATCTCCTACACACAAAAGCTATTGTCACATTTCCTACACTTCCTGCAGAGCTACAGCATAATATGCTGTATATTATCTCCTACACACACCAATCTAGGTTAGGTTAGGTTAGGTTAGGTTAGGTTAGGTTTTGTATTCTTTCCTACATAATGCCACGTGATCGCATTGATGAGCGCTGATCATGTATCAGAATTGCAGGAGATATGACAGTATAACTGTAGGAGTTACGCCGGATGCACCGTTTGGTGTAGGAGATATGCTGGGAATTCAGTTTTTGTGTAGGAAATATGACCGACTGTGTGTACGATATGTGGCAGTACTCAAACTTTTGTAGTTTTGTAGATTTTACTACGCCTTCTTGTTGGGCATTTTTCTTAGGTTCAAGAAAGTCTGGCAATGCGTGTTTTATTAGTCTAGGGGACAAAGTAAAATACATTGCACTTGGCGACTCTCTCTCTCTCTCTCTCTCTCTCTCTCTCTCTCTCTCTCTCTCTCTCTCAAACCTCAAAACCTCAAATTGTGAACGTCGACACATCTTTTGTGCTAATAAAGAATAATAAAGGTACAAAAATAATACTTGCGTTAATATACAGACCTCCAGCTCAATCAGTGCAAACTGACCGAGAAATTTACGAACAAATTGCAGATGTAAGTAACTCACAAGATACCGTAATTTTTGGCGACTTTAATTTACCTGTGACCAAGTGGGGCGATACTCTTACTTCACACTCCGGACATGACTTGTATACGAACTTGCAAGAGAGTTCGCTTTATCAATTTGTTCGAATGCCGACCCGTGGTAATAACGTTCTTGACATTGTACTTGCAACATTGTACTTGCAACAAAAGAAGAATTGATAGAGAATTTGATGTTGGTGATGAATTCAGTAACAGCGGCCATCCTCCGATAACTTTCTCTTTTAAATTTTCTAGTAACGAACCAAATAGTAGCATCGAAAAAAACCCTAATTTCAAGAAAGCAAACTTCCATAAACTTAGAGCTATGTTTTAAAGAAACTGACTGGAGCTTTTTAATTAACAATAACGACATAAATACATCTTGGAAGTTATTCGAACCACTTACCTAAAATCAGTGCAAGACTGCATACCATCGAAAATACGGCGTCCAGGCCATAATAATAAGCCCAATGGTGGTGGAATAAAGATATTTCAAAACTGCCTGCTTGCTAAAAAATTTGCTAATGATAGATTAAAATCCTCACAAAATGACGAAAAAAGAACGGGTGAAATTTGTAGAGCTACGACCCAAAGCCAAAAAGTTAATTAAGCAAAGTAAAAAGACGACTTAGAGTTACATATTGACGAATCAAGTAACAAACCCGAAAGAATTCTATAGTTATATCAGAAAGAAAAAGTAGTTACTTCAACTGTTGGACCGTCTTAGTCGATGAAAAGGAGAATACACCAAAGACGAAGTACAAATGAGTAATGCCCTCAATACCTTCTTTGCATCAGTTTTTACAACAGAAGACCTCAGTGATATCCCTACACCATCGCCGATTCAGATTGATAATTCAGATGTTCTAAGCAATATCACCGTTACAGAGAGAGAAGTATTGAATTGTTTAGATAAACTCAAGGTAAATAAAACGCCAGGACCTGATACAATCTCGCCTAGAGTTCTAAAGGAAGCAAAGAATGAGCACAACAAAACACAGACATTACTATTCAATAAATCCTTGCAGTCTGGAACTATGCCTGATCAGTGGAAGCTAGCAAAACGTAACACAGATATTCAAAAAAGGCAGCAAATCCCTACCCAGTAACTATCGTCCAATTAGCTTAACCTCAGTTGTATGTAAAATGCTAGAAACGGTTCATACGAGACAGACTCGTAAATCACTGGAGGAAAATAACATACTTAAAGATACTCAACACGGCTTTCGTAAAAAACGTTCCTGTTTAACAAACCTCTTAGACTTCTTCCACGATATCCTCAACCTCTACGATGAGAGTAAAGCTGTAGATATTATTACCTTGATTTTCAAAAGGCCTTTTGACAAGGTCCCCCAAAAACGTTTACTGCAAAAACAAAAAGCGCATGGAATACAAGACGGTGTTGTTTGAAATGGATAGAAAATTGGCTCAGCAACAGAAAGCAAAGGGTAGTCATAAACGGTAAGGCATCTAAATGGACCAATGTAAGTAGCGGGGTACCCCAGGGATCGGTACTAGGACCAATTCTCTTTCTAATTTACATCAACGACATAGATGAGGGTCTCACCTGCACAATCTCAAAATTTGCTGACGATACAAAAATTGCAAATAGCGTACTCTCAAAAGAAACAAGTTGACGATATGCAACACAATCTAGATAAATTGTCATGTTGGGGCCCAAATTTGGCAAATGAGTTTTCAATGCGGATAAATGTAAAGTACTACATGTCGGATACCTAATGAGAAAGCAAACTATTCGATGAATGGCACTCAGCTTAAGAATGTAAACAGAGGAGAAAATGATCTGGGAGTAACAATATCGAGTAACCTAAAACCGAGTCAACAATGTTCAGAAGTTGTTAAGAAGGCAAACAAAATAATTGGCTTTATAGGCAGGGTCATTTGAGCATAAATCCAAAGAAGTTATCCTAACCCTTTACAATTCCTTAGTCCGCCCTCTTCTGGAATACTGCGTTCAATCCTGGTGCCCTTATTACCAAAAAGATATAAACAAGCTAGAACGAGTTCAACGTAGAGTTACCAAAATGATACCTAGCCTAAAGAACAAACCATACGAAGAGCGTCTTAGAGAATTAAATCTATTTCCTTAACCCAGCGTAGATTAAGAGGCGACTTAATTCAAGTGTTCAAAATCATCAAAGGCATCGACAATATGAACTGTAGTAAGTACTTTCACTATCGACCAATCTAATTACACGCGGGGAAACGGTTTTGCAAAATTATTGGTAAATCTTTTAACTCGCACGAATCTAAGAATTTCTTCTTCAAATCGAGTTGTCAACTTGTGGAATGGGCTTCCCGAGACGTTATAGACTGCAGCACCGTTGATTCATTTAAATTCCGCCAAGACAAATATCTCGCATCAAACCCGCGACTGACTGCGTTTGTAAATGAATAACGTTATCCTCCCCTCAGTTACTAACCCATATGTCCCCTACTAACTTCCTAGTCCTGCCACGTTAGTGGCAGGGCAGTAGTTCCCTTTCCAATGTTCCCTTACCCACTCTAAACCACTGTTTGGACACTTGATCCTCAGTGTTTTGGAGGACAAGCAACCTAGAAGGGTCACTAGATCTGTTGTTGCTTGATTTCCTTTGTACTCTTTGTACTCCTTTGTACTCTCTCTCTCTCTCTCTCTCTCTCTCTCTCTCTCTCTCATTCTCTCTCTCTCTCCTCTCTCTCTCTCTCTCTCCACAAACTCTCTCTCTCTCTCTCTTATCTCTCTCTCTCTCTCTCTCTCTCTCTCTCTCTCTCTCTCTCTCTCCCCACCCACCACGTTAATGGAAGCCCCATTTGCCTGTTTGTAATTTTGCACCCTCGTCGCCCCATTTTTATTACTCCCCGGCCGCTAACTAATGGAAGTAAATGATAGCGTAATGTGGAGCCCCACCCCTGCCTTCCCTTACCTACCCACCTTGCCCCCATACCTACCCACCCTGCCCCCCTACCTATTCATCCCCTGCCTCTCCCTAACTACCCAACCCCTACTTACCAACCCTACCTATTCATCCCCTGCCTCTCCCTAGCTACCCAACCCCTACCTATATACCTACCTGCCTCCTCATCCCCTGCCTCTCCCTAGGTACCCAACCCCTACCTACCCAACACGTACCCTGCCTACCTACCTGACTGACCCTCTCTCCCTATCCACCTACATTGCCTCTCCATATCTAGCCCCCCCCCCCCTCTCTCTCTCTCTCTCTCTCTCTCGCTCTCGCTCTCTCTCTCTCTTGGATGGGGGAGGGCGTGGGTGTGCAAACGTAAATGTGGCTTAAAAGAATGTCATTTGAGTGGAGGGGTAGAGAGGTGGTACTGGTGGTGGGAAGGGGGGGTTGATGAAATGTTTTACGAGAGAGAGAGAGAGAGAGAGAGAGAGAGAGAGAGAGAGAGAGTGTGTGTGTGTGTGTGTGTGTGTGTGAGTGTGATATTGAGAGAAAATGAGAGTGAATGTGTGTGTGAGAGTGATATACTATGGTAAATATGAAGAAGTGGTGTTGGTGGGGTTTGGAAGGTTGTGAGTAAGAGGGAGGAAAAGAGGGAGTAGTTTACGGGTGGAGTTGTGGGAGAGAGGGAGTGTAAGGTAATTATGAGGAAATGATGAGGGATAGGGGAAGCTGTGGGATAGAGTGAGGCAAGTATGAGGGAGTGATGAGGGATAGGAGAAGTTGTGCGAGGGAGTGAGTGTAGAAGTGAAAAGTGATAGGGTAAGTTGTGGGAGAGAGTGAGTGTAGGGTAAGTATGAGGAAGTGAGTGAGTGTAGGGTAAGTATGAGGAAGTGATGGGGGATTGGGGAAACTGTAGGATAAATGGGGAGTAGAAGGGAGAAGAGTGAGTGTAGGATAAGTATGAGGAAGTGAGTGAGTGTAGGGTAAGTATGAGGAAGTGATGGGGGATTGGGGAAACTGTAGGATAAATGGGGAGTAGAAGGGAGAAGAGTGGGGGTTAGGGGGTAGTATGTAGAGGTGGTGCTGGTGGAACAGTTTGTGATGGAGGTAGTTGTGAGAAAGGAACGTAATAAAATAAGAAATGTTAATGTTTTTAAAAACTATATGAAAATAATTGAAGGAAACACGCGTACTTTACCGAGATGTTTGTGGACATACAGTAATGTAGATTGTGGTAGCTCTTCTGTAATCTAAAATGGCTTACTTAACCCCTTCAGGATACTATGACGCACTCTTTCATTATATTATGACTATCAGTAGACGATTTTACTCAGCTCAGGAGGGATTTTTGAAAGTCAGAGGGTTAACTGAGATAATTTATCCATATGATTCATAAAGGGCCTTAAAAATGTTGATTAAAATCGTCTAATGATAGCCAGAATAAACTATCAAAACACATCATAGTCCTCAAGGGGTTGTGACAGGTAAGAGGTGGTACTTTTGTTTTAAGGGGGAGGTAGTCGCTTTTTTGGGACCTCTTCTTCCTTGTGTTTAACCCCATTAGTTTTCAGATTTTATGACGTTCGGACCATTTGTTTGACGACTTTAACACCTTTTGTCCCATTTCATTGTAAATTTTAAGACCTTTTGTGTCATTTAGGTGTCGATTTTATCCTGGCGAGCGATAGCGAGCCTGTAATTTTAAGAGGAAACGGCCTTCGGCCGGGACATATTTCTATCGAAAAATGTACAAATTTTTCTTGAAATTGGGTCTAGGGGGTGTTTTTCTAAGCTTGATGGAGGTCTTGTGAGGAAAGTATAAACTATATGAATAGAATTACTAATAAAAAATAAAAATCAGCCACTAGCCCCATAATATGATGAAATAGATGGGAGGGACAGGGAAAGTCTTGGGAGAGGGTAATAAGAGATGTGGTGTGTTGAGGGAAGGAGAAACAGTAGTAGAGGGATGGAGGATAGGTAGTAGAAGGATGGAGGATAGGTAAGAAAGAAGAGGAGAAACGGGAATAGGTAACTGGGTGAGAGAAGAATGGGAGAGGCGAACATTGGAAAGGAAACAAATAATCGGCCAGACGGATAAAGAAAATGTACCGGTAGTTATAGGAGGAACTAATAGGACACAGTTTTATTTATGGAGAGAGAGAAGGAGAGAGAGAGAGAAGAAAAAGAAGAAGAAGAAGAAGAAGAAGAAGAAGAAGAAATCCCCCCTCCCCACCCTCCGGTAAATTCTGTACCTGGAGGTCTAAATTGTTACTGTCAGGTTTATGGTGTTGGTTTTGCCACCGGTCGGGTCCGCTTACCTGATGGGCTCCCCCCCCCTCCTCTTACTACTTCTACTGTGCTGCTGCCTTGTTTCTTTTATTAGCGCTCTCTCTCTCTCTCTCTCTCTCTCTCTCTCTCTCTCTCTCTCTCTCTCTCTCATGTGTTCTTCTTTTTCCTCCGCCTTCTAGCTTCTGCTTTACTATTATTTGTTTACCTAGTAATTAGTAGCTTAACATTGTATCTAAGCTGCCCTGTAAGGACCAATAGTTCTGTTGCAGATTGTAAGTTTATTCCTCTTCTTCTTCTTGACAATTATATTACAGTACGTGTATTAGATACACCAGTGAAACGTATGACATATGGTTATATAATTTCAATCTGTAAAATAATGATTTAAGTATATATTATCTGAGTTTACTTCAATTATCCCATTTAGGTTATTTAACCTTTATATTCTTATTGGTTGGTTTGCGTTAGTGAAAGATGGATACATAAACATTTTCAATTTGATATTATTCATCCCAACTGAAAATGTATTGCCTCTTTCGATAAAAGTAAATCCCAGTTGTCCCGTATCACCATTGTGTGTAATTCACACACACACACACACCCACACACACACACAGACACACACACACACACATACACACCGTGGGGTGGTAGTGGGGGTGGGTGTGGGGATAGAATTTAGCAGGGCAGTAAAGTCCATATTAAAGTTCGGGTGTAAATGTGTTAACGTGGTGTTGTGGTCGACGTCTTGCTCGCTTACTCTTACTCTCTCTCTCTCTCTCTCTCTCTCTCTCTCTCTCTCTCTCTCTCTCTCTACCCGTGTGTGCTATTGCATAAGTGATAGCGAGTACGTTTTCATAAAAATATATCTTTCTCTTAGTTGACAATAAGTTATTACACATATCTTTTCCGCCAGCCACAGACCTTCTGTCTCTCATGCTCACGATTTCCCATTTTTGTTTTCCATTTGACCCCGACAAGGCAAGAGTATTTGAGTATGTATTGAGTAATTATTATGTTAGATCAATATTATTTTTCTTATGACTTGGCAAGATTTTCCATGTGATCTTCCTATTCGACTCCATAGACGTAAAACTGAAAATATATTTAAATTTCCTATGACTGTGTTACCAACAATGATCACTAGTTTCCATTTTGGCTTCCCACTCTCCCTCATAACGAAACCAAACTAATCGATTATTTATTAATAAAAGGGGAAGCTTTTAGGTTGTTCCCTAGACCTCGATCTAGCTTAGAATTACACCCCCTATAGACCCCCTTTCAAGATAGATTTGTAAATTTTTCAGTAGAAAAATATCCAGGCCGAATGTCGGTTCCTCTTAAATTACAGGCTCGCTATCGCTCGCCAGATACAAAATCGACCCCTAAATGGTACGAAACGTCATACAATTTACAGAAATGGGGCAAAACTTCTTATAATTGCCAAAACTAATGGGGCGAACGTCGTAAAATCTCAAAAGCAATGGGGTTAAACATAAGGAAGAAAGGGGTCCAGAAAATAATCCCTCAAATGGAAATCCCCCCTTAAGTGTTCTATTAGGGTGGTACAGTTGCCCAAATAAGTGATGTCGCGGTACCAAGTATATTTCGATCAATATATGGTATCAGCACTATCTAAGCATTAATTCATCGTTTCGAGTGAGAGATACAAACTTGTTCCTATCTTTACACACCCTATTCAACATCTGACAGACATTAATACAGCACACAGCAAGCAAAACGTAATGACAGAGAAGACACGACTTATTTGGCCAACCGTACTAATTACTACGGTTTTTATTTTCCAGTTTCCCTTCTATTCCTATTTTACTCCAAGGACACAATACTGAATCTTTATAAAGTTTCTTATTAAGGTGGTATGGACTTGTATGCTCACTATTTTCCATTTTAACTTGTTATTGGACCCTAATACAACAAGAATGCCTGTAACTGAATATTTATTAAGTTTCCTTTGACTTTGGTACTAAATAAGCTCACGGTTTTCCATTTTCACTTCCCATTCGACCTCATAACCAAACCAGACTAACCGAGTATTTATTAAGTTAGCCGTGAGTTTGTTGCCAGCCAAGGTAGCAGGTTGGCTGGCTGGCTTATCGTGAAGTGTTGTATTAAGTGAAGCAGCGCGCCTTTTCCATTACGGGTTTTAAGGGCTAGAGTTTCACCCGGTGTTTTGGTGGAGAGGGAGGGAGGGTGGGAATGGGAGTGGGGAGGGGTGACCATGTGATGATGGGAAGGAGGGTGTGAGGAATATATGGAAGGTGTGATGAAGGAAGGGAAGGAGGGTGAGGGAGAGTGTGTGTGGGTGGGCTGGTGTACTAGCGTACATACTGTACATACATGTGCAAATACACAGGCACATTAAAATATACATAAGTATATGTATAATTATATTCATAATCAGACGTGTACTCATACACACACAACTACGTTCATACATTCTGATACACACGTGAGCACCAATAGTACGCACCCATTTGATTCTGTATCGAACCCTAACGAAACAATGCAATTATTTGTTTCGATTTAAATACTTTATAATTGGACTTTATATATTGCAATATATAATAGCTGTGTATTAATTAGTACTCTCGACTATACTGTACATTCTCACTCGTCACTTTCTGTGTGTATATTTTCCTTTTTCCTAGTCCCCTCCCCATATTTTCACCTCCTAGTACTCCTGCTTTGGATGGACGATTAGACGACGTACATTATATAGTTTCATCTACAGTATATTCTTCTCATTTCTTCCTCACGCTTCTACCCAACCTATCCGTTCTCTTCAACCTATTTAATTTTACCCCTCCCCCCTGTCTCCCCACCTTCCTCTTATTACTCCTACCGTTAACGGAGTATTAGACGAAGAGTGTACTTTCGTCTATTTTTCGTCCTCATCTTCCCCGCCCTTCTCCCCAACCTATCCCTTCTCCCCAACCTATCCCTTCTCATCCTCTCCATACTCTCCTTGTCGCCCCACCTTCCCCTTGTCTCATCATCCTCATTTTGTCTCCCCACACTCCCCCTTCCTATTTCCCCTACTGTGGACGTCGTAGTACAAGAAGAGTGTCCATTGTTCTCCCGCTTCCTCCCATTGCTCCAGACTCTCCTCCTGCCCCCTTCTTCGTGCTTCTCATATTATCGACGACAAATTGGATGAAGAGTGTACGGTACTATCCTTCTTAATTACCTACTTTTTCTCTTCTCTCTCTCCAACCTCCTTCTATCACCCTGTTCTTAATTTCCTTCCTATCAATCCTTTTTTTCGCCACTACCACGCAGTTGGAATCGAATATGTATACTGTATATATATATATATACCTGTATATATATATATTGTGGGACTTAATCACGACGCTCCACTCACCCCTTGATGCCCGCAGTCACATCCTCACCCCTTGATGCCCGCAGTCACATCCTCACCCATCGCCCCCAGAATCGGGAACAAAGTCCACCTGCCCCCAGACTCCAGACTGTACCAGAAGATAGCAGAATACATGGAGAGGGTGGACCTACGAGAAGTGGACGTAAGCCACATTTTGTTCAGGAACTCCGATGACGTCCCCAAACCAACGCCCCTCCTGTTACTCTGGCTGGAGCATCCCTTGACCAATCAGGGGTCTACATAGGGTGCTGCTAAGAAACGGTCACGGATTGGCCAGCCGGGGCAGAAAGGAAACACGACCAGGGACCTCACCACCACAAACTTTGCCGACCTTCGCCCTTCTCCAAGGTCAGGAGTCCAGATCCCGAATCCGCCCCTCCTCCCGGCCTGTGATTGGTCCGGTGAGGCAGCCCAAACAGGCCTCACAATCCAGGTCAGCACCTCATAACCCCAGCTAGCGGTCTCAAGTAGCATACGTTAGTACACTCACCCTGAAACCAGAACTTGCCCCTCTCCCTCCCATCTACACCTACAGCAGACCCACCTCTCCCCTACTGACAAAGGTATGAGAAACTTATGAGATCTTTGAAAAGAACATATGTTGGACTGGCCTGTGGAGCCACTGAGAAAGATAAATCTGAATTAGACATCCCAAGTCAATCAGCTGCAGGATCTGAAGAATCTCCTCAACCCACTAGGCTAGTTCAAGCAGCTCTCATGGGAATGGCAAGAGGAGATGCCCTGGATGACTCAAGAGTGGCAGAAAGGCTCCCCCAGGACGAACAACGCCAAGGAGCTAGAGGAGCGAGCCATCTGACGCCGAAGCCGTCTTCTCGAGAGAGACAACATCACGAAGCCCCTAGCAGCCGATGACAAGTAGTCTTGAGGGACATCCTAGGAGACAGCTCCTTTCCCCCCTTGTTCTCCCCTTTGTCAGTAGCAGTCGGACATCGTCACAACAGGCTGAGAACCTCCCCTCAGACACCCAAACCATGATGCACCTAAAACTCAGTCCCCCCTCCCCTATTTTCGACAATTTCCCTTTTAAACAATTAATTTGTCATAACACCACCCATAGAGGGCTGGGCAGATATCATCATGGTATTCGCCCTAAGGAACACCCCCCTAGGAAGAGTGGACTCGCCCAGGCCACAACAACAAAGGGAAAATTGGAACACCTCCTACCAAGAGGAAACGCCTGGCTGTGCTTCTGCCTTGAGGCTATGTGGACCGCTAGGCCAGTTAATCCCTAGGTTAACCTCTGCAGCCCAGCAATCCATTGCTACTACCACTACTACGCCCTGACAAGGGAGTTACAAGGAACCACCATGGTCTCCCACCTCTGATCAGTTGTATATTATATTTGTACTTTATTGGATTGGATACTGTATGATCTCTGTGTATTCTGTATACATCTCTTTTATAATATATTGTGTTCCGTGTTCATGTCATGTTTATTTCGCTTTCCCAGTAACACCCCACATTGTGTTCTGACCCTAATAATAATGGCTATTCATATACTGTGTGTATATACAGTATATATATATATATATATATATATATATATATATATATATATATAATATGTGCGTGTCTGTATGTATGTGTGTATGAGTGTATTTGCTTGTATGAGCTTCAAATGATGTTAACGTATTTCGATAGGAATATCTAAATCTAATTACCCTCCGCCACCATACCTTCTACTCCATCATCAACACGACCCCTACCTCCTCCACCTTCATCACAGCACCTCCCAGCCAGCAGTTCCCACCTTTACATGTTAAGACCCCTAATATTAGTTTACGAGATTTACTCCGATACTAACACCACCAACAGTTCCCCCTCCATGACCACCACCATTCCCACCACCATTCCCATATCTATCACCATCACCTCCCAGTTCCCACCTCAGATTGTTAAGGTTTATATTTAGTTTCCCTCCTCAGGCCTCCATCTAGCTTAATAAGAATACTTCCAAGACACCCTTGGAGATAAATGTGTAAATTTTTCGAGAGCAAAAGATCCTGGCCGAGGCTGGTTCCTCTTAATTGCAGGCTAAATATTGCTCACCAGGAAAAACATGACACGTGCATGACATGAAAGGTCTTAAAATCGCCATACGAATAGGGCGAATGTCTTGAAATATCAAAACTAAAGGGGCTAAACATGAGGGAGAAGGTGGTCTAGACCCCCCCCCCCTCCTTAAGACTCTCTCCCCCCCCCCCCTCCCAATACTAGTTTACGAAATGCACCACCACCCGCCGCGTCCGAGTATAATCTGCTTCACCTTCCCTTTGGTTTATGACCTGCTTAGCACCTCCCGCCCAAATCTTATATATTATTTCTCCGCGGCTTCAGTCAGGGAAATACAAGTTAGCGATGGACCAGAATTCAAAGGCACATATTAAATATTAACTGGACAACTAGACAAATTGTGCGTCTATGTAATTATAAATCATCATTGTCAATGCATTAATTTCATGGTAACTTTGTCACTCTCGATAGTTAGGTATTGTCTTAATGTTATATGTGTATTATGTCCAAAGGAAACATTGTAAAGGTACACAGCATGCACAGTATATATAGCTGACATATATCATGATTTATCATCTTATTACAGATTATGCATTCACAAGTTAACTGAGCGGCTTACCCCTTGAGGATTTGATGTCGCATTTCAACATTATATTTTGGCTATAATTACATTATTTATAAAAGTTTAGGGAGGATCTGTAAGTATCAGTGTGGTAAAATATACCGCAATTAACCCTCAGACTCCCATAATTCCTTTATACAGTGAATAAAATCGTCTAATGAAAGGCAGAATAATGTGAAAAGTGCGTCCTCGAATACTAAGGAGGTTAACAATCAGGTCTCTACTTTTGACAGTTCGCCATGATATGATACGATAGCCATTATGAGAGTTTGCTAAATAATTGTTATACTATATTCCACGTGATTTCGAGTCCCCAATATGGTGTCGCAGTAAAAAGTTGCCCACTCTCCGTCTTCTAATGGAGCCCTAACCTGAATATATACATAAATCATATTCCGAGTGTGCCCCCGACTTTTAAGATAGATGTGTTGATAGATATTAAGGAGGAGAGCGTATAGCCGTCTATGCTCTTAACTTCTAATGCTCACTGGGGAGGGGGGGAGAGAAGAGAGAGAGCAGACGGGGAAGGGGAGGGGGAGAGGGGAAGATTTGGGAAGGGAATTGGGGGAGAGGGGAAGTTTTGGTGTGGGGAGGGAGGGGGACTGGTTAGGGATGGGAGAAAAGAGAGGGGATGGGGTGGTTGAAATGGGAGGGGGAATTCGCTGGTAAGTAAAATGTTTGGCTGTATTCCAATGAGTGGTTTGACCTTAAGGGGAGTCACCGTTTTGTTTTTTATCTTTATCTCCTTTTCTCTCTTTCCCTGGCTTGTATCTATTCGGCCCCATTCAACCAACTATTTTAAGACGTTTATCCCCATCCAGGCGAGCAATAGCGAGCCACCATTGTATGGAGAAATCCGGCTTCGCCGGAGAAATATTTCTATCGAAAAATGTACAAATTTAGCTTGCTGTCAAAACAAAAATATATATATATGCTGGCTCGCTACCGCTCGCCAGGAAAATATTGACACCTGAATGGGGGTAAACTTCTTAAAACAGTAGGCTGAATGGGGCCGAATGGATAAAAGCCAAAGAGAGAGGGAGAGAAAGAGAACAAAAGTGAGGTGGGCTCCCTTAAAGCAGTCGCAGCCAATAATTGACACGACTAATGGACATGGGTTATATTTTTATCTTGCGGAAATGGACACTCTTCCTTAATTTGTGTTCGATGTAGGATAGACGACACCAATCCTACATGTTGGAAAGCATGGCCTGTCCAAGGTATAGTGTAGGCTGCGGTACGGTGGCGCTAATAAGTCATGTTTCAGCTGTCATAACGTTTGGCTCGCTCTGTGCTGTATTAATGTCTGTCAGATGTTGAATAGGGTGGGTAAGTGTAGGAACATGTTGGTATATCTCACTTAAAAAGAAGAAATCGTGTGTAAATATTGCTGATAACAATTATTGATCAAAACATAATTGGTGCCGAGACATCACTTATTAGCCCGACTGTACACGGCGGTAATAGCGTCCTTAGATTTTCCAAGTTGTCTCAGATTGAATAGGTGTATTATAATTTATTTATATATTTATTTATTTATTTTATTTTACATAATATATGCATTTCGAGGGTTCACTTAAACATTTCCAGGAGTCATATTGGCCCTAGTATGTGGCTTAGAGTGTAAGGAAACCTGTTTAATAATGCAGTAGCCCATGTGTTAACTTAGCATGAATTGCAACCTCCCATTTTTTTTTTACACGGAAATAAGCATATCTGCAAAGTGTAGTCTAGCGCCCGATGATTTATTCTACCTGTGCATTATTTCTTGCAGTGAAAGGATACAATGGATACTTCCCAAGTTCGATATAATCATCTAGCGGAATATATATATACTGTATATATATATATATTGTAGTATGCAATTTGGTTTTTGAACCACATGATAACAATTTTAAGTTTTATTATTAATTTTTATGCTTGCAAAATTGTGTGTATGCTTGTAGATCTCTTAAGGGAGATAGAGTATATTTTTTGCTCTTTATTTACTTGTTTATCATTATATTAGTTTCCTTCCTAGACCTCCATCAAGCTTAAATAACCCCCCCTAGACCCCAATTCAAGGTAGATTTATACATTTTTCGGTAGAAAACTGTCCCGGCCGAAGGCCAATGCATCCTACAACTGCAGGCTCGCTATCACTCGCCAGGAAAAAATCGACACCTAAATAGCACGAAAGGTCTTTATATTGACAAATTAATGGGGTCTTAAAATCGCCAAACTAATGGGGCGAACGTCTTAAAATCTTAAAGTTAATGGGACTAAACATGAAGGAGAAAATGCATATACCATCCCTTAATAGTGGCAGAATATTATGTAATACTGTCCAATCCTTCACTAAATCCGATTTTCCTGAGGTAAATTGAACACATTGCTTCTCTTGTTGTTGCAGAGGCTGATGTGGTGATCAGACAAACCTCCATCTCCCCCATCCACGTTTCTGGAACAGCACTCAAAGGTCAAGACATGCCAGGCCTTAATCCAGCACCAGGTAAGATTATATATTATTATAACCCGTTTGAATTAAATTAGATTAATAATATATTTGATTTTGTTTTCAATTACATAATCTGCATGGCTCTTTATTTAATCTAATGTAACATCAATTAATAATGTTTACAGTAAGCCATTGTATCGAATGATAAACTGTTTATATATATATATATAGTTTGATATTAGTGTAGCCAGGGAGGATATTTTCTTTCAGGCAGGTGAGATTAAAATAATAGGCACAGTTTGCATTATTGAGTTTTTTATTGATACTCTCAATTTTTCGTATAGTTTTTCTGGTATTTTCAGGAAGTTGGTAAAGGAGGTTTGCAAATGGTTCCGACGTTTCAATGGGCGCAGCCATCATTATCAAGGAGAAGTGAAGTTAGCAATTTTACAATTACAAGGTAAGTTGGGGAGATGAGAGGTCTCTAAGACTTAGAGAGAAGCAAAGTTGGAAATGAAGAGCAAAGTCGAAGAGTAAAAGATGGAGGACTGTCCTCCTTGCTATTTTTCTTGAGTTTTTTGTTGATAGCAGCATGTCTGGAGCAGCAGTGCCATGTGGAGTTGGTGTGGAGAGGCAGTTGATGTTGGTGATGGAAGGCCATTGATGTTGATGGAGTTGTAGTTATTTTGCGTTTGTAAGTTGTTGAAGTTTCTTCCACTTTTCTTCAAGGTGTTCAGGAAACTCTAGACCAGATTCCTTAGCTTGTCTGAGTTTTTGTAGTAGATCTTCAGCTCGCTGGGATGGTGTAGAGCTGGGAGTCACCAAGTCAACATCCTCGTCTCCTTCCTCCATCCCCTCCACAAGGAACTCGAGAGGCTCACCCAGGTGCTTGTAAACAATGGGTACAGTAACTCGGACATCGCCCACACCATCAACAAACACCTTGAAACATGGTACAAAAACGACATGCTTACTAATACAAACACTGAATACATAAAAATTTACTATAAAAACCACATGTCCTCAGATCACAAAACAGACGAAAACATAATGAGAGACATTATCAGCAACAACGTTAAAACTACGAACCCTGACCAACACCTTAAACTCACCATATACTACAAATCGAGGAAAACATCACAACTAGTCATTCGCAACAGCCCGGCTACCGCTAAGAAACCGTCACAAGAGGACCATGTCATATACCGACACACCTGTAACAGTGAGGACTGTGGACCTCACACTTATGTCGGTTTGACAAGGACTCGTCTGTCACGTCGCCTTACCTTCCACCTTCAAGCCGGAGCTATCAAGGACCACTACCACACATCCCCACACCATCAGGAACTCACCAGACCCGACTTAGATAAACACACCTCTATTCTTGATAAAGAAATAGACTCACGCCGCCTATTCATTCTTGAAGCTATATATACAAACATACCAACCTACTTTAAACACACAAGCGGAATACAGCCAGATCCTACCCTCGGCACGCCCTTCCACAGCGAGGCCCCCCATGATGCCCCCAGGAATGCCCCCTCCACACACGCAGATGAACGACGCAGAGGCCCCGCCCACTCCTGCGTCCGGCCAGCCTACCAGAGCTAGTCTTAGGTTAGCCAACCAGCGTGCAGCTAGCACACAATAATCCCTCTCTTGATCTTGTATCGCCTATATAACCTCGACTTATCACCTTCTAACTTCACTTCTCCTTGATAATGATGGCTGCGCCCATTGAAACGTCGGAACCATTTGCAAACCTCCTTTACCAACTTCCTGAAAATACCAGAAAAACTATACGAAAAATTGAGAGTATCAATAAAAAACTCAATAATGCAAACTGTGCCTATTATTTTAATCTCACCTGCCTGAAAGAAAATATATATATATATATATATATATATATATATATATATATATATATATATGGGAGGTGTGGTGGAGTGGTCTTGACTGGTAGTCCAATGAACCCGGGTTCGAATTCCGATTTGTCAATGGAAAGATATTATTGGGATATAATTTGTACTGTACCTAGTATCAGTGCATTACCACGAAGCCCACCAAAACGCAAAACAAAAAATACCCTCATTGTTCCCTGACAAAATAGCACTGTATGAGTATTCCCATATTCAATATGCTACAGGGGGGCAATGCCTAGTGAGTTCATTGCTCAATAGGTGGCGTTTTTGAGAGTGAGGGTCCAAGCCTATGGGGTGAGACAATGAGGCGCAGGGTCGAAGCAGCTTCAGAGATGGGGCTGCTTCAAGCCGTCAGTGGGTGTTTTACATGTCTCACTCCCTAGACTGGACCGAGACCTCACCTGCTTCACGGTGTTGAGCGGTATAATGTTTAGGATCTCAGCCTATGCCCGACAGGGAGTATAGTAGTTGTAATAATAAAAAAAAAAAAAAAAAAAAAAAAAATATATATATATATATATATATACACCTCATATACTCCTGGCGGTAGTTTAAGTTATACAATATGAGTCGTTACAGGATTATAATAATTATTGTAAAGGCATTAATCCATCGCCTAGGTAAGATAATTAGGTAATATAGACCGTTCCTCGTATAGTGCATGGTGCTCAGACATTGAGTTAAACTTGTAATAATGGATGAAATAACTACTAAGGCCATAAATTATGTTGGAGCTGCAAGAAAATGGTTCCGAGCACAATATTATTTAGATAGATCTTTTGAGTTGTTTTGAATTTTCGTGCATAGGTTTGTGTGTGTGTGTGTGTGTGTGTGTCTGTGTGTATTTTTTCATAGGTTTGTGTGTATGTGCGTGTGGTTGGTTTACTATATTTGTATTTATATATTTATTATATTTGATAATGTGCACGTATATATATAATTGCAATTAGTATTTAAGTCATACATTTACTTGAACGTCATTAACACGTACACTACCAATGATAATTAAGTCCGTATATACTGTACTATTATTTGAAAGCAGTCTTCCATCTCCCACATGCATCATATCGTTATAAATAATACCGTATATATTTTGTCATGTATTGTTAATTACACTAAGCTCCTTACACTCATTTCTCTCTCTCTCTCTCTCTCCTACTTTTTCTGCAAACACCATTCCAACTCCCAAGTCTCATTTCCCATTTTCTCTTCACTTTCCACACTAGCCTCCCCTCCCCTCTGCACCCCTCCCATCAATCTCTCTCTCTCTCTCTTTCTCTCAGTGTAATGGTAACCAGTAGTGTAAAGTAGAGTACATATCCATGCCATGCGTGCACAGCTGAGCAAGTGTAATTCAGATTCGTGCAAACTGTTCTTAGCTGTCAAGTATATGGCCGAGTGGTCACAGACAAATTGGGACAAGCTGGATTGAGCTGAGTAGTTGAATTGATACAAACAATCTGATCAAACTGGATGAATAGTCTGGTTGAATTAGACTGAACGGTCAAATTGGTCTGAGGTGGTTAAATTTATTCTAGGCAGTCAGATTGGTATAATGTGGTTGAATTGGGCTGAGGTGGTGGAAATGGGCTGAGGTGGTGGATTATGTGCAAAGCTGTTGAATTGGGCCAAGTGGTCGAATTTTGCCAAACAGTTGAATGATACCAAGTGGTTAAATTGAGCTAAGCGAGCCACAAGAGAGTCCGTCACAGTGTTTACATGGTAGGGTAGAGTAATGGAAGGATTTTGTTGTTCTAAGTCCAATTTGCCTAGTGTACAGTAAGGTCTTGGTATGGTACTGTCTAGTTGTAGCACTGTTGAGGCTAGTGTGATTTGAAGATACTGCAGGTGCAGGTGCTGTTTTGGACTCGGTTGAATCTTGCTGTGGCACAGTTAGCAATATGCCAACATCAGCCAAAGTGATGGCATGATGGGGGCGGTGTAGTGACGGGACTTTGCTGTGTTATATTCCAACTGCGGAAAGACAACCACGTCTGAGTTGTTACAATGCATGTAATGGAAATCGTCGTTAAACCATGTATGTATGTATATTGTATAATATGTTGGTATCCACTCGGTGAAGTATCATAATATAATTCGATTTCAAAATTCATGTATTTAGATATCAGAAATTAATAATAATATGGGTTAAGTCCCTATAACCTCAATTGGAGTCCTCCAGTCATTATCATATTTTTTTTGGGGTGCCATCTCCTATTCGTTCATTATAGATTATCCCATACTCCAATTACACCTTTTCTGTGCCTGTTAATTACGGTTTCCCTTATATCCTATCCTTTTAACACCCCCTGAGGCGCAGAACATGATTTGCATGGTTTGCAGCATATTTTAAACCTTGAAATACCCCAGAGTCACCTTGAAAACTTAAATTTAGTTACCCCTGACCTCTTCAGTTTTCTGTCAATGGTGGCTTGAAGAGAACTATTGCTTGAGGTCTAACTTAATTAAATTTTCCCAAGTGGACAGCAATGAAAAAATAAAATAAAACTGGCATCTATGCACCTCAGCAGGTTAACCCTTTCGGGCATGATAACACTATTAGTGTCATCACAATGGTGTACTGAAGTCTTAACCCTCTCACGACCATATGACGCAGAGGTTGCCAGATTAGCAATAAGAAATAGAATTCTCTCACTCTTATAATTACCTCTCCAAAATTAGTTTTCTGCCCACAGCTAACTCGAAGACAACTGCAGAGGTTAAAGTAACTAAACTAAAGGTTTCTAAATACCCCTGATGGTAACAAAGGCTTTAAAGTATCCCTAATAGGCTCAACATTGCGTCAAGAACGTGAGAGGGTTAAGTGCACGATGACGCTCATGTCATAAAATCTTAGAATATTCGCCAACTATAAATATTTAGCGTCATATTTAGTCAAGATACTCGGCCTCTCAGCTAAGTTCAATGGAAATCTATGGCAACCCTTGTAAGTCACCCTGTGATATCGTAAAGTAGCACACAGTGACTTCAGTTCAGGATGCTACGCGAAGCCTCGGGACCTGGCCTCAGCTGCCTACCGCAACCACGCCTGTGTGATATTGTGTAAAATATAGCGTTTACCGTTAACCCATATTTGTATATTGTTTCATTTAAACCATTATTTAAAGAAAAAAAATTGAAATTCAAAGCCATAACTGTCGCTAACTTCACAGTTTTGTAGCCAAAGCAATCGCAACATCGCTGATGGCTTGGTGAGTTAGATTTATGTTTCCTTTCAATTATTACCTTCTTATATTTTTATTTAATAAAGTGCCCATGTGTGTGTCTGTAGGGAGGGGGTGGGACGTATTATCCACGCAATCAATAATCAGGCGTGTATGTTTGTGTGTGTTTGTGTCGGCTTCTCTGACATACTCGGTAAAAATTGTCTTCGGTAAAAAGTTTGTGGTAGCAAATTTTCGAGGCATGAATGTTCTTATATCATCGAGGGAAAGTGCTATTATAAATTTGAAGCAAGAAATCTCTTCGTTAGGGTGTTAGCTACCCATTACAACCAAAACACTCATAAAATGTACCACAACTTTAATTAATACTAGGCCCATTGTATTTTATAAATTTGCATTCCCTTCCTCAGATAATTGGCTACAAAATGCACTCAAATGTATTTGTAAATGACAAACAATTAGGCTATAAAACTTAAATAATAGTCGAGTAACTCAATTTATTTTAGATTTTGTTCCAGATTTTCACTGATCTTTGCTCTCAGTAAGTAGTGTATCAGAATTCTGAAGTCACCATTAGAATCCTCATAATATTCTGTTTTAACACATAGTCACATATACATGTTACCCTACAAAATGTTGAGCTAGTGAGTGGAGAATGTAGGGTATTTTGAATTTTTACAATACTAAGTTCAGAGAGACACCGTGTTTATTTTATACAGGGTGTTTCATAAATACCTTTCATAAATTTCAGAATGAATAGACCTAGCAATAATAAATATACTTTACTATGTGATGGTTTTGGATTTTTTTTCATATTTACCGGGATATTACACATTTTAGTTTAAATATGAAAGTCTAGGGGATGAACACAATCAGTAGATTACCATCACCTCAATTACTTTATTTTGTCACTTGAAGAGCAGGGTGTATGCTACACAAATTAACACCCGTCAGTAACTGTGGCAACGAGTTCAAGAGGCATGCAGAGAAGTAAGAAACACACCAGGGATATTTGAAAGAGTGCGACAGTCTCTTATGCGCCGAGCCCAAGCCTGTATCAACGAGGGTGGGAGAAACTTCGAGCAACTATTGTAAATACTGTAAAATACATTGATGTTCAAACATTTATGACAAAATAAAGTAATTGAGGTGATGGTAATCTACTGATTGTCCTATTTAAACTAAAATGTGTAATATCCCGGTAAATATGAGAAATTTCCAAAGCCGTCACATAGTAAAGTATATTTATTATTGCTAGGTCTATTCATTCTGAAATTTATGAAAGGTATTTATGAAACATCCTGTATTTATATATATTTTTATTTTATTTCATTTGCTTATGGTCAAGTTCAATCAATAATGAAGCCAATGATGTTACATACATGGGAATGCAAGGTTTTTTTGAGGGACAAAAAGGTCCGAGAAACCAGCTCTAGATCCACAAATCGAGTGGTAGTGGACATAATAACGTGCTGAAACTTACCAAATAAGTTAGCCAAAGAGTTAAATCACAAGCTTCATTTTTAGCCATTTTACAGTACTTTCCCTTCAAAGAATGAAGTCCGGACGGTCTCACAGGGACCACAGGATCGGTGCTGACGGTGTATCTATGTAACTCTTTTGTGCAGTATGTCTCCCTTGTCCACGTCTCCCATAATCCTTTGTCCAGGTCTCCCATTTTCCCTTGTCCATGTATAATCTAATTAATTAATTTCACTCACAACACCAAACACAACCAATGAAATTAATGAAAGCATGTGCTCCACCCGGGATTCGAACCTGGGTTACCCCATACAGATCTTGAACACTCAACCATTACACCATCAAACCAGTTAAAAGATTAAGTACATGACTACGATTTTATATACTGGATATTAATCTAATCATGTAGGTTACTCAAACCCAACTGCTCACTGAATAGCCTAATGTTTTCCCTTGTCTATATTTCCCATTTTCCCTTTGTCTATATCTCCCATTTTCCCTTGTCCAGGTCATCCCTTATCCTTTGTCCAAGTCTCCCATTATCCTTTGTCCAAGTCTCCCATTATCCTTTGTCCAAGTCTCTCATTATCCTTTGCCCAAGTCTCCCATTATCCTTTGTCCAAGTCTCTCATTATCCTTTGCCCAAGTCTCCCATTATCCTTTGTCCAAGTCTCCCATTATCCTTTGTCCAAGTCTCCCATTATCCTTTGCCCAAGTCTCCCATTATCCTTTGTCCAAGTCTCCCATTATCCTTTGTCCAAGCCTCTCATTACTCTCATTATCCTTTGTCCAAGTCTCCCATTATCCTTTGCCCAAGTCTCCCATTATCCTTTGTCCAAGTCTCCCATTATCCTTTGCCCAAGTCTCCCATTATCCTTTGTCCAAGTCTCCCATTATCCTTTGTCCAAGTCTCCCATTATCCTTTGTCCAAGTCTCCCATTATCCTTTGTCCAAGTCTCCCATTATCCTTTGTCCAAGTCTCCCATTATCCTTTGTCCAAGTCTCCCATTATCCTTTGTCCAAGTCTCCCATTATCCTTTGTCCAAGTCTCCCATTATCCTTTGCCCAAGTCTCCCATTATCCTTTGTCCAAGTTTCTCATTATCCTTTGCCCAAGTCTCCCATTATCCTTTGTCCAAGTCTCCCATTATCCTTTGCCCAAGTCTCCCATTATCCTTTGTCCAAGTCTCCCATTATCCTTTGTCCAAGTCTCCCATTATCCTTTGTCCAAGTCTCCCATTATCCTTTGTCCAAGTCTCCCATTATCCTTTGTCCAAGTCTCCCATTATCCTCTGTCCAAGTCTCCCATTATCCTTTGTCCAAGTCTCCCATTATCCTTTGCCCAAGTCTCCCATTATCCTTTGTCCAAGTCTCCCATTATCCTTTGTCCAAGTCTCCCATTATCCTTTGTCCAAGTCTCCCATTATCCTTTGTCCAAGTCTCCCATTATCCTTTGTCCAAGTCTCCCATTATCCTTTGTCCAAGTCTCCCATTATCCTTTGTCCAAGTCTCCCATTATCCTTTGTCCAAGTCTCCCTTTGTCCAAGTCTCCCATTATCCTTTGCCCAAGTCTCCCATTATCCTTTGTCCAAGTTTCTCATTATCCTTTGCCCATGTCTCCCATTATCCTTTGTCCAAGTCTCCCATTATCCTTTGCCCAAGTCTCCCATTATCCTTTGTCCAAGTCTCCCATTATCCTTTGTCCAAGTCTCCCATTATCCTTTGTCCAAGTCTCCCATTATCCTTTGTCCAAGTCTCCCATTATCCTTTGTCCAAGTCTCCCATTATCCTTTGTCCAAGTCTCCCATTATCCTTTGTCCAAGTCTCCCATTATCCTTTGCCCAAGTCTCCCATTATCCTTTGTCCAAGTCTCCCATTATCCTTTGTCCAAGTCTCCCATTATCCTTTGTCCAAGTCTCCCATTATCCTTTGTCCAAGTCTCCCATTATCCTTTGTCCAAGTCTCCCATTATCCTTTGTCCAAGTTTCCCATTATCCTTTGTCCAAGTCTCCCATTATCCTTTGTCCAAGTCTCCCATTATCCTTTGTCCAAGTCTCCCATTATCCTTTGTCCAAGTCTCCCATTATCCTTTGTCCAAGTCTCCCATTATCCTTTGTCCAAGTCTCCCATTATCCTTTGTCCAAGTCTCCCATTATCCTTTGTTCAAGTCTCCCATTGTCCTAATCTCCCATTATCCTATGTCCAAGTCTCCCATTATCCTTTATCTAAGTCTCCCATTATCCTTTGTCCAAGTCTCCCATTATCCTTTGGCCAAGTCTCCCATTATCCATTATCCAAGTCTCCCATTATCCTTTGTCCAAGTCTCCCATTATCCTTTGTCCCAGTCTCCCATTATCCTTTGTCCAAGTCTCCCATTATCCTTTGTTCAAGTCTCCCATTATCCTATGTCCAAGTCTCCCATTATCCTTTATCCAAGTCTCCCATTATCCTTTGTCCAAGTCTCCCATTATCCTTTGTCCAAGTCTCCCATTATCCTTTATCCAAGTCTCCCATTATTCTTTGTCCAAGTCTCCCATTATCCTTTGTCCAAGTCTCCCATTATCCTTTGTCCAAGTCTCCCATTATCCTTTGTTCAAGCCTCCCATTGTCTTAATCTCCCATTATCCTATGTCCAAGTCTCCCATTATCCTTTATCCAAGTCTCCCATTATCCTTTGTCCAAGTCTCCCATTATCCTTTGTCCAAGTCTCCCATTATCCTTTGCCCAAGTCTCCCATTATCCTTTGTCCAAGTCTCCCATTATCCTTTGTCCAAGTCTCCCATTATCCTTTGTCCAAGTCTCCCATTATCCTTTATCCAAGTCTCCCATTATCCTTTGTCCAAGTCTCCCATTATCCCTTATCTCTGTCTCCTAGTTTCCCTTGGCTATGTCTGCTATTTTCCCTTGTCTATGTCTCCCTTTCTCTCGTCGTTTCGTCTTTCTTCTCCATTCCATCTTTTCAAATTATCTTTGTTAACATATATGATTGCGGATTTCGCATGCTTTTGCTATTTTGGAGCAATATGTTTTAGATTGTCCTCTACATTTTTCAATAGAACAATGTTTCGTATTTCTTCTAAGTTACAGACTCGCTACCGCTCACCCAGAAGAAAACAAAATCAATCGACACCTGAACGGTTTGAAACGTCTAATTATCGCCAAACTAATGGGGTGAAACGTTTTAAAATCATCAAGCTAATGGAGTGAAAAAGGGGAACTCCTATAAAACTTCCCCTTGGACCAAATGGGGTTAAGAGATCGCAGCCCTCCCTATCCCCTTTTATATATTCAATCCTTCCTTCCTTCCTTCTTTCGCCCTCCCTTCTTTCCTTTCTTTCTCTTAACCATAATCCTTTGAATCAGCATGACTCCTTTTTGAGCCATACTTATTGTTTTGCATATTTCCCCTTTCTCTTCCGTTTCATTCTTTCTTCCCTTCCATCTATCTTTCACTCCATCCATTCCTTCCTTCCTGTCCTTCTCTCTCTCTCTCTCTCTAAACTCTCCCTCTGAAGCAATCACAGACTCCATTTTTGAGCAGAGTTCCTTGCCGTGAATCCTCGTCCCCCCCCCCCCCCCTGTCACTTCCCCTCCTCATTTTCCACCAATCTCCCTCTTCTTCACCACCTCCTCCTTCCCTCCTCTCCACCTTTCTCTTCTCCTCCTAATCCTCCACTCCTACCCTCCTCTTCCCCCCTCATTCCACCTCCTCCTCCCTTCCCTCTACCTCTAACACCACCACCTCCTCCTCCCCCTTCATTCCACCTCTTCCTCTACTTCCTCCTGCCTTTCGTCTGCGTCTATCAACACTTCCTTCTCTTCCTCCCCCCCCCATTCCACTTCCTCCTCCCTTTCCTCTACCTCTACCACCACCTCCTTCTCCTTCTTCCTCTACCTCCTTAATCTCCTCCTACCTCATTCCACCTCCTCCTCTACTTCCCCCTCTCTTTCCTCTACCACCACCTCCTTCTCCTCCATCATCGCTTCCTCCTCCTCCTCCTCCTCCTCCTCTTCCTCTTCCTCTTCCTCCTGGTCGCGCCCCCAACTTTACTGGCTTAGTTCATTCCGGGAGTAAAAGTTGGTGATTGATAATATCATTTAGCATAGTAATTACTTTTGTAAATGGGAGGACTTATTCTCTTCCGCCCGGCACACGTGTGGGGGGGGGGGGGTGTAGAGGAGGAGGAGGAGGAGGAGGAGGAGGAGATGATGAAGGGGGGGGGGAGACTTGAGCAAGATGGAATAGGAGAGAGAGAGAGAGAGAGAGAGAGAGAGAGAGAGAGAGAGAGAGAGAGAGAGAGAGAGAGAGAGAGAGAGAGAGAGAGAGAGAGAGAGAGAGAGAACAAGGGAAGAAAGACGATGAAGAAGGAAAGGGCGAGCCACGTAAAGGCGGAGGGGAATGACTGGAATATTTTTAAGTTTTTTTTCTGGATCCCCTTCTTCTTGTTTAGCCCTATTAGTTAAGATGTTAAGATGTTCGTCCCATTAGTTTGACGAATTTGAGACCTTTCGACCTATTTATTTATCAATTTTAAGATCTTTCGTGCCAATTAAAACAAATAAATAAATATAAATACATAAATCATAACAAATATAGTATAATAATATAATCCCCCCCTTAAAGAAGATATTATAAAGACTGGGCAGGGCAAGATAGGGAAAGGGTTGACGTGGGAAGGGAAAGGCAACAAGGGGCAGACGTTAATGGGAGGTTTTTTGTGTGTTTCCTAGACTTCCATCAAGCTTGAAATTACGCCCCTTGACCCCCTTTCAAGATAAATTTGTACATTTTTCGGAAGAAAAATTTACCGGCCGAAGGCCGGTTCCTCTTAAATTACAGGCTCGCTATCGCTCGCCAGGAAAAATCGACACCTAAATGGGACGACAGGTCTTAAAAGTTATATAAATGGGGTGAAATGTCTTAAAATCGCCAAACTAATGGGGCGAACGTCCTAAAATCTCAAAAGCAATGGGGTTAAACATGAGGGAGAAAGGGGGCAAGAAAAAAATAAATCCCTCAAGTGGAAATCTCCCCTTAATGGACTATGAAGGACTATAAGGCCACCAACAGGTTAGAACAGAAAGGTGAACACTACAAAGGAAGGGAAGCTAAGTAACGAGACAAATTGATGCGTTTTTTAGTTTGCTCCCTTGACTTCTATTAAGCTTAAAAACATACTTGCAAAGACCTCCCTTCGAGATAAATTTGTACATTTTTTCGGCCGGTTCCTCCTAAATTGCAGGCTCGCTTTCGCTCGCCAGGTAAAAATTGACACCTAAATGGTATGAAAGGTCTTAAAATCGCCAAACTATTGGGGTGAATGTCTTGAAATCTCAAAACTACCGGTACTTGGGTTAAGCATGAGAGAAAACCTCCCCTTAATGGATCATAAGAACCGTGTATAAAGTTAGGGATTAGAACAAGAGAACATTATCTTTAGCTGGGAATGCAGTTCAGGAAAACCATTACGGGACCGATTCCATTTAACTTATTAAGCTCTGCGTGAATATTTTAATTAGTAGACTTTAGTTAGAGATAATTTTGTAGAAACAGGATTCACATACCTTCCACCGTTTATTGTCAATCTTGAGAAATAGTACGAGCATATACTGTATATATATATATATATATATATATATATATATATATATATATATGTTTCTAGTCTCTCAGTGGGGATCGAACCATCGACCATCAGAACGATAGCCGACGCTTAATCAATTACACCACGGCAGTCTAAAAGACACTCAGCCTTCTATCCTATTTATGTTAGGGAGAAGGGAAACCCACTAGGCGAATATATTTCAATTCAAACCTAGTTGTAGGATCCATATTTCCAGAATACCATACACGGATTTTTGAGTGTCCCGACGCAACTCGGGTTGAAATTGATTTAATTTAATTCTAACCCACAAAGCATGAGAGTTACAAATATTGAGAATATATCACAAATACACGTGAGCCACTAAATGTTTCTAGTCTCTCAGTGGGGATCGAACCATCGACCATCAGAACGATAGCCGACGCTTAATCAATTACACCACGGCAGTCTAAAAGACACTCAGCCTTCTATCCTATTTATGTTAGGGAGAAGGGAAACCCACTAGGCGAATATATTTCAATTCAAACCTAGTTGTAGGATCCATATTTCCAGAATACCATACACGGATTTTTGAGTGTCCCGACGCAACTCGGGTTGAAATTGATTTCATTTAATTCTAACCCACAAAGCATGAGAGTGGTGTAATTGATTAAGCGTCGGCTATCGTTCTGATGGTCGATGGTTCGATCCCCACTGAGAGATTAGAAACATTTAGTGGCTCACGTGTATTTGTGATATATTCTCAATATTTGTAACTCTCATGCTTTGTGGGTTAGAATTAAATGAAATCAATTTCAACCCGAGTTGCGTCGGGACACTCAAAAAATCCGTGTATGGTATTCTGGAAATATGGATCCTACAACTAGGTTTGAATTGAAATATATTCGCCTAGTGGGTTTCCCTTCTCCCTAACATAAATAGGATAGAAGGCTGAGTGTCTTTTAGACTGCCGTGGTGTAATTGATTAAGCGTCGGCTATCGTTCTGATGGTCGATGGTTCGATCCCCACTGAGAGACTAGAAACATTTAGTGGCTCACGTGTATTTGTGATATATTCTCAATATTTGTAACTCTCATGCTTTGTGGGTTAGAATTAAATGAAATCAATTTCAACCCGAGTTGCGTCGGGACACTCAAAAATCCGTGTATGGTATTCTGGAAATATGGATCCTACAACTAGGTTTGAATTGAAATATATTCGCCTAGCGGGTTTCCCTTCTCCCTAACATAAATAGGATAGAAGGCTGAGTGTCTTTTAGACTGCCGTGGTGTAATTGATTAAGCGTCGGCTATCGTTCTGATGGTCGATGGTTCGATCCCCACTGAGAGACTAGAAACATTTAGTGGCTCACGTGTATTTGTGATATATTCTCAATATATATATATGTACCGTACCATATGTTTTTTTTCCGACTGTTAATTGTATTTTAAACTTAGTATGCAATTATTTGTCGCTGTACTCTCTCTCTTTCTGTGTGTGTGCGCGCAAAGGAGTACAAAAGGAAATCAAGCAGCAACAGTTTCAGCGACCCCTCAAGGCTGCTTGACATCCAAAACACTGATGGTCAAGTGTCCAAACAGTAGTTTACAAGGGAAAATTTAAAGGGAAGACTTCTCTGTGACAAATGTCCGTGGCAGGATTAGATGTTAGTAGGGGACAATTTTAAGTAATATGATAGAGGGAAAAAAAAACACACTTTATTCATTTACAAGTGCAGTCAGTCGTGGATTTTAGGCAAGGTATTTTTCTATGCGAAGTTTAAAATAATCAACGGTGCTGCAGTCTATGGGAAGCACATTCCACAAGTTGACAACTTGATTGAAGAAGAAATTCTTAGACTCATGTGAATTAAAAGATTTACCAATACTTTTGCAACCGTTTCCCCGTGTATAATTTGATTGGTTAATAGTGAAATATTTATTACAGTTCATATTGTCGATGCCTTTGCTGATTTTGAACACTTGAATGAAGTCGCCTCTTAATCTGCGCTGGTTTAAAGCAAATAAATTTAATTCTCTAAGATGCTACTCGTATTGTTTGTTCTTTAGGCAAGGTATCATTTTGGTAACTTAACGTTGAACTCGTTCTAGCTTGTCTATATCTTTTTGGTAGTAAGGGCACCAGGATTGAACTCAATATTCGAGGAGAGGGCGGACTAATGAATTGTAAAGAGTTAGGATTACATCTTGGGATTTATGCTCAAAAGACCTGATTTATGCTCAAAAGACCTGCCTATAAAGCCAATGATTTTGTTTGCCTTCTTAACAAATTCTGAACATTGTTGACTTGGCTTTAGGTTACTCGATATTGTTACTTCCAAATAAGTTTCTCTGTCTACACTCTAAAGCTGGGTGCCAGTCCTTGAATAGTTTGCTTTTTCATTTCGGTTTCCGATATGGAGTACTTTACATTTATCCGCATTGAAACACATTTGCTAACTTTGAGCCCAATGTGACAACCTATCTATATTATAGTGCATATCTTCAACATGTTCATTTGACAGTACGCTATTTGCAATTTTTGTATCGTCAGCATACTTTGAGGTTGTACAGGTAAGACCCTCATTTATGTCGTTAAAGGGCCATAGCTCATGAGGTTAGCTATCCTCATTATCATAAATGTTCGTGTACAATATACCTCCTAGGGGTCATTGGATATTGGATATTTGGGTAACACATGAATGTCCAGAAAACGTTTCCTGTAAATTCGTCCAATAGTTCAGGGGAAATCCTGCTACAAACAAACAGACAGCGACGAACACATAATCTTGGCCAACTCCATTTGGGCGAGCCAGGAGGCAAGGGACGGGTGGTGTGGTGGCAACGCGAAGACGCCAATGAAACACAGGCAAGGCCAAACATTTCCAGGCCATTTAGGGATTAAGGGGATACTACTCGCTTTTTATGAACCTCCTTCTCCCTCGTGTTTAACATAGTAGTTTTTGAGATTTTAAGACGTTCCTTCCATTAGTTTGGCGATTTTTATACCTTCGCCCAATTTCGTTGTCAATTTCAAGACCTTTCGTGCCATTTAGGTGTCGTTTTTTTCCTGGCGAGCGATAGCGAGCCAGTAATTTTAAGAGGAACCGGCCTTTGGCCGGGAAATTTTTATATCGAAAAATGTACAAATTTATCTTGAAGGGGGGTCTAGTGGGCGTTTTTTAAAGCTTGATGGAGGTCTAGCGAGGAAACTAAAAAAATATATAAAATATATACATATATAGACCAAAAACCAAGTAGTACGGTACCCCCTTAAAAGAAATACAAATGGACCCGCTCCTCCTCCTCTTCTCTTTCCTGCTGCTTCTGCTTCTTCTTCGGCTCCTTCTGCTGCCCCTTGCTCTTGCTTCTCTCTAATCATCATCATTTATTGTTCTTATTTTTGTCTTATATTAAGTTTGTGTCTTTTTCTTTATATTTATCTTTTTTTATTATCATCATCCTCGTTATACTCCTATAATTTTCTTTCTTTATTTACCTATTGTATCATTATCATTATACTCCTATCTTCTTCTTTATTAATTTACCTATTTCATCATCATCATCATCATACTATCTTCTCGAGCATTTGTCTTTTTTCATCTCTCGTGTCTTCTAATTGTATTTATTTTAACTACACTTTCCATTGTTCATGCATTATATCTTATTACTTTTTATTTCTGCTTTTGACACGGTATTATACAACCTTTTTCAGATTTAATGTTGAAGCAGTTAGTAGGCCGCGATAAATTGGCTTGTTGATGTTTTTCCCTGTCTTTTTTGTTTTATATTATCTTTATCTCCTTTTACGTATACTTGTATTGCAGAACTACATGTTTCTTCTTTCCTTATTGTTGTCTGTATTAGTTGCTTAATTCGCCTTCTTCACTTAATTTTCATTATATCATATCGCCTTATTCTTCCTTCCCTCCCTGTATAATAGTTAACAAAATCCTCCTCATCCTCTTCAGCATCCAACTCCTTCCCCCTTCCTTGTCATCTACTCTTGTCTTATTCATAGTCTTCATCATCATCATCATCATCATATTCTTAATTGTCATAATCCTAATTTACTCTTCATATTCTGTTCCTATACAGTACTTCCTTCTTCTATTATAACCGTCTATTGTTACCATCGTTTCCTCTTCAGCTCCTGACTCTGTCCCTTCTATTTCTCCTTACTGTCTAAACACCAACTTCTTATTTCTTCGTCTTTTACCGCTTTTATATTATTGTACCCTTATATTTCTTACCCTTCCTTCTTCTTGTATCCCTTTACAACATTCTCTTCTTCTTCTTGTACCCTCTACTTCCTTCTCCTCCAGCTGTTCCTCCTTCTTCTTGTAGCCCTCTTCCTCCTCCTTGTACCTCTCTACCTGTTCCTCTTCCTTCTTCTTGTATCCGTTTATCCCCTCCTTCGTGTATCCCTCTACCTCATTCTTCTTGTATCCTTCTACCTCCTTCCTCCTGTACCTCTCTACCTGTTCCTCTTCCTTCTTCTTGTACCCTTCTATCTCCTCCTTCTTGTATCCGTCTGCCCCATTCTTCTTGTATCCCTCTGCCTCCTGTACCTCTCTACCTCCTTCCTCTTGCACTTCTCTACCTCCTCCTTGTACCCCTCCTCCCCCTCCACCACCTCCTTCTGTTGCTCCTCCAGAAGTGCCACCCATCTCAATTAAGCCGTGGGCGTATTGAGAATGATGGTGGTGGGGCGGCCTTAAAATGATCGCAGTGCCTGCTTTTCAACTCCAGGCTACTCTCCTCAATTGAACATTTTTTACCCCCCCCCCCCCTCCCTGTCGTACACCCCATTTTCTCCCCCTTCCCCTCCCACTCCCTCTCATCTCCGCTGCTCATTCTCCCTCTCCCCTCCTCTAACCTCCCCCCCCCCTCCCCTTCCCCCGCCCTCCCCCTCCCCCGCCCTCCCTTCCCCTTCTCTCCCTCCCTCCCACATCTACTCCCTCTCCTCTCCGTTCTCACTTTTCCTCTTCCTTCCTCATCCTCCCCTTCCATTATTTCCTCCTCCTTCCCCTTCCCCTCCCCTTTCCCGCTTGATGCTTATTGGAAGAGTCACCTGCTTGTTGTATTTGCTGGTTTTGTTGTTGTTGTTCGTAGTGTTATTGTTTGTGGTAATGTTGTTTGTTAGCGATAAGGTGGATTCAGACGAGCCCTTTTTTCCCAGGAATTTTTATCTACATCCCTGGTCTGGCAGCCTTTGAATTAAACTCTCATAAGGAATAATAATATCTAAAATTATCTACGTGGCTTCAATTTAGTCGCTGATTCCTGTGTGGATATCCCATATTGTGGCCAGAGTCTATACTGTGTTTCATTTCATCTGACGGTAAATTGAATCCTTTGGAAGCTAATTTATCGATACGTAATGGAAAAATATTAAACCACTATGTCTCTGCATCATATTAAGACCAAGTTTATATAATTAGCACCATATTTCACTTCAAAAACTTCAAAATAACGGAGACATCTTGATGAGAACTTTGCAATTTACCGTCAGTTGAAAAGAAACACGGTATAGTCCCCGATAATAAGTTGCCATGAAAACCCTCGTGTAAATCTGTCCGTCGTGGTGGTATTGTTTTCTAATTTATCTCAAACTTTACGATCAGGCTTCCATAATATACAGGTAGATAGGAATACAATTGATATCGACGATCAGGCTTCCATAATATACAGGTAGATAGGAATACAATTGATATCGACGATCAGGCTTCCATAATATACAGGTAGATAGGAATACAATTGATAACGACGATCAGGCTTCCATAATATACAGGTAGATAGGAATACAATTGATATCGACTCGGCCCCCACTCCCCATTATCGTATTTCTAAGTATACACATGAATCAAAAGGTAGTCATCTCAGGAATTCCAAACTAGTGTGCAACCAGGGAGGAAGGAAGGGAGGGTTTGGAGAGAGGCCTGTGTTGTTGAGAGCTGGTGACGGAGGTGTTAAGGGAGATGGGCTTATATATTTGCTCATTTACTTTTTTTTATTACCGTATGTTTTCAGTTTGCCCTTTAGACCTCCATCAAGCTTAAATAAACACGCTCGAAGACCCTCCATGATAAATACGTAACGGTACATTTGTCGATAAAAAAAAAATGTCTCTTACCGAAGGCCAGTTCCTCTAAAACTACACCTAAATGACATGGACAGTTTTAGTATTGACAACAAAATGGGGCAAAAGGTCTTAATATCGACAAACTAATGGGGCGAACGTCTTGAATTATCAAAACTAAGGGAGGGAGGGAGAGAGAGAGAGAGAGAGAGAGAGAGAGGGGGGGGGGGAGAGAGACAGCCTCCTGTGCTATTCCTTTCTTCCAATTTCCTTTATTTGGGGTTCTGCTATCCCTAAGCGAATTAAGTCGTGGCACCTCGCTTTAATCATAAGGTCTGTGTGATGGTTGTGTATATATAAATCTCTGTAAAGGTTCATTCATAATCATACTTGTGGGATGATAATATTCTGCCATGTTAATATAATGGGAACATAACACTATTAGCGGTAATCGTAATTACCATCAATACCAATATACCGCCTCCCCCCAAAAACATGATTATGGCAGAAATATTTATATTTTTAATTTGCGCAACAATAACCCAAACCTCTGATTATTACGTCCAGCACCGCACAATGTTTCTCAATTACGGCAAAATATCAATCACGAAGATAACGCTGAAAACTAATCAAACGCCAAACAAGCGTGTATTAAAATCATACATCAAAGCCGTGTATGAAAATAATCCACCCAAAAAATATACAATTGAAAGCCTGCGGGGGGGGGGGGGGGGGGGGATATGATGCGCTTCAAACGTCGCTCAAAAATATTATATCAAATGTCGAGTAATTCTTTTTCTATATACCAATAATATCAGGCCATTTTAATATAAAGGGCTCGGTTGATTAGCAAAATGTATTGAATGAAGGATGATCCATCTTTATTGGATTAATTAATTATTTCGTATCGAGGCTCCATCAGCGAACAACGCCAACAATTTTCTGTTTATATTTTCTAACGGGAACCCAAATGGTCTAGTTTCTGGGTTATGCAATTTATATTCGAGATATCTATCTATATATTCATATATACATACATTATATATATATATATATATATATATATATATATATATATATATATATATATATATATATATATATAGAGAGAGAGAGAGAGAGAGAGAGAGAGAGAGACACGTTTTACTTCATTGTAGTGATTGGTGTAATTATTGATCATTGTAAGGGAAACTAGACGAGAGTACCGGTATGCTTAATTTATGATTTTTGTTAAGTGAAGGAGCAATTTATTTTAATATATTAAATATTTGTGCACAGAATGGTGACCTCCGTTCTTAATATATTTGCAACAACTTCTTTTGAACTGTTATAGATGGAAGTTTTATAGGAAGATACTCTGAGCAAGGGAAATGCGGTTCGAGGAATATATGTTTGAATAACAAAAATAAAAGATAAAATAAAATACACTCAATGTTATGAATTTTTTGTTTAAGTCCTGGGTAAATCCACATGTCGTGCATTTACAATTAACACACTATAAATTACCTTAACTGGACATTAAGTATAACAATATTCATGATTAATATTAGTCATGCACATTTGTTTGTAAATAAACGGGTAGAGATTAATTTGTAATTTATTGGCCATTCATATTTGCTCTACTCTTAATTCTGCCCAATTACCAATGGCACCTTACCACATTCATTCCAAAATGGTGAATATTATACTAATTAAATATCCAGATATTTTATTAGGACTAGCAGCTCAGCAGTGAGACAATCAGGAACTAGATGAACCTAAAATATATTTAGTTTAGCAATAATTCTGGTGTGAGACATCTATATGAGATTGGAATAGATGATAGAGTATATAAGTATATATAATTACAATGGGTTGGTAAAAATAATTATTTGAATCTATTTCCATAATAAGAAACAACAATATAATTTGATTTTCAAACATTTTGCATACATTGATTTATAGAAACTGCCGCAATTAATTGGTAGTACACTTTTGAAGTGTGAGGAAACAGTGTTAAATGTCATGGCTATATTGAAGTGTAAATCCATTGTAGATACATGGGATTATTTATATCGTGCTTGAATTATAATTGAAATTGATATCGAATTTAAATTGAAATAGTTCATCCACAAGAACGTAATATAGAGTTAAATGTGTATTAACTATAGTCTATTCATTATATGTTGGCCAGAAATATTTACCTCTATCATCCGTAACGCAAAAAGGGCTAGAACATAATTATGGGCTGTAAATGGTCCTATATATTCCCTGGAGGACTCTTCCCAAATGGTAGAAATATGAGCTCGATAATTTTTTAGCTATAGAGGTTATTGGTCAAGATTTCTAATTATAATAAACACATTTTAATTATACTGTACACCAATGGCTGACTGTACACCAGTGGCTGTGCCGTTTTGAGAGTTGCCTCTTAAAAGACACCGGGGTTAGTCAAACTCGATATAGGCTATATTTCTATTGTTATTATACAAAGAAAATGTTCCTGGCAATTGAATAATATTTGTTTAATATCTTTTCCAATGTATTCCAAAATATAAAATCGCTTTCATTTATCTCGCGTATAACTCATATATGTACAGTCGCGCTAATAAGTGATGTCTCGGCACCAAATATGTTTTGATCAATAATTGGTATCGGCAATATCTAAGCTTCATTTCTTCATATCGAGTGAAATTACAAACATGTTCCTACACTTACCCACCCTATTCAACATCTGATAGACTTTAACACAGCACAGACCAAGCCAAACGTAATGACAGCTGAGACATGACTTATTAGCGCGACCGTACACATAAACATACAAGCCAATTGTATATTATCATACATCATCTATACGTGATATCAGTTACATACAGTGTATAAGGACACATTTGGGCCTACATATACACATAACATATACATATATATTTGATAACATGTACAAGTACACCTACTGTATGTCCTGGATCAGTGTAAAACATTGATGTGAATGAGGAACAGAGTTCAGGACAAAACCTTGATGTTTATAATACGAAAATTTGAAATTAGGCTGTCTTCCAGTACTGGTACTTATATATATATATATATAATTTGTTTCCAGAGGTATTAGAAGAAATAGATTAAAAAACTGCCGTACTCTGTCGTAGGATGCCGCTATACAAAACAAAAACAAAAAAATTGCCATTACAATTAATCATTTTGCAAAGTATGTGTGTGGGGTGTGGTCTGCAGTGGTCAGTTCATGCCATAATGCTATTTTACTTTTCTTGATTGCTTGGTTGAATTCAAGACGCAAGATTCTTAGCAATATAATTTGTAAGGCAAGATCAATTATGGTGGATCTAAGGATTCAAATAGACCGATTTGGAGGTGTTTGCATGGTTTATGGCTATCTATGTTTCTATATACAGCTAAATGGCACGAAAGCTCTTACAATTGACGAAGAAATGGGGCGAAATGTCTATATATCGCCAAACTAAGAGGGTGAACGAATTAAATTATCAAAACTAATGGGGCTAAGCATGATGAGAAAGGTGTCCAGAAGAGAAGAAGAAAACCCTTAATCTGATCAGCATTGGCCGATTCACAACGGGGGTCCACGGTCAAACCAGGGCCGATTTTGACCAGGTTTTGAGCAGGCGGTTAGAGCGACAGATTTGAGTTATTAGTAGCTATTAATGTTGCTTTCAATCTTTATTCAATTCCGTCCCTGCATTTTTGTTCTATGTGAATGAGAGACACCAAAGGCAGAACTGCATGTAGCGAGTGGCTCCCCCCATAGTTGAAAGAGTGACAGGGCCAAAATCAAGGGACGTTCGAGCCAAAATGCCTGGACACATGGAGTTTGAAGCAATTTAAGTCATAGGAGGAGGGAAAGACTGATTCTGGGAGAGAGTTCCAGAGCTCAGCTGTTGAATAGAAGAAAGACTGAGAGTAACGTTTCATTCTTGGGTTGGAGAGTTGCACAGAGTAGAGGTGGGATTGTGTTGCAAGACGGGTACCATGTACCCTACATAGAGGAGGTGGTATACACTGGGATAGAGCTCTAAAGAGCACTGATTTTTGTAGTAGCGATAGAATAGCGAGAGAGAAGCAACATTGCGGCGAAGAGAGTGAGTTTGCAGAAAGTTGGTGAGTGGACAGGAATTAATGATACGAACGGCCTTCCTTTCTACTTTGTCTAGGAGTGTGGTGTGAGAGGGTCCTCCCCACACATGTGAACATTACTCAATACAAGGACGCATTGTGCCCATGTACAGAGCAAGAAGCTGTGCAGGGTAAAGAACCCCTTAAGGCGGTTGAGCACACCCAGCTTCTGGCAGGCTACCTTAGCAAGACTGGTAATATGGTCCTTCCAAGTGAGAGCAGAAGAAAATGAGATAATAGCATGTTGGATTTTAGTCCTTGAACCCTAGTTGGGGTTTTCCAATCATGAATTTTTTTCGTGTGATGTTCTTAGATAACGATTATGTCTCACAATGAGTAGCGTGAAAATCAACCAAATACTTGGCATGGCATTTGTGTTTTTGTGTAATAGTTTATAATATGGAGGGAGGTGGAGGTTGGGGGGGGGGGGTCGTTTGGCGTTGTCCAACAGTTAATCGTTCCTATTCCAGTATATGATGATGGTAATGGTGAAGTTATTGTATAATTCCTTCCATTAGTTTTGGGAAACTTTGCTGACAAAGAAACAGACAGACACAAAGAGAGGTAAACAGACACTGACAACGACGAGCATATATTACTCCGCAGACTTTGCTTAGCTGAGGAGAAAGTGATGTCGATATATCTATATAAAATTGTATGCATTGTAATATAACCAACTGTGCATCTATAAGAGAACTGTGTTAGTCAGCAAGCTAACTATTACAGTAATGGCCTCTCTTTGATCTATAAGAAACAGCTAAAAGTAAAGTAAAAACAGAGTGAGAGGAGATACACGAGTAAATCCACCGGGTTCTTAGCCAGATCCATTTACCATTCTTTCTCCATTACCGCCACGTCAGCTCTTCTTCCCTCCTCCTCCTTCTCTCTCTCTCTCTCTCTCTCTCTCTCTCTCTCTCTCTCTCTCTCTCTCTCTCTCTCTCTCTCTCTCTCTCTCTCTCTCTCTCTCTCTCTCTCTCTCTCTCTCTCTCTCTCTCTATATATATATATATATATATATCTATATATCTATATATCTATCTATCTATCTATCTCAAATTAAGCCTCCATTTTGATTTTATATTCTTTCATATCAATATTACGTACCTTGAGTTGACGTTTAGTGCAACGTATCTACAGTGTATTACACCAATGACATTGATTTTTGTAGAATAAAAAGGCCTGTAGTTCTTTAGGAATGATACATTTAAACTGTTATTGTTGTAATGCATTGTATATAGGTTGTATAAAACGTCAACTCAAGGTACGTATCTTTGAACACAAGAGTAAGTCGGTCAGAACAAACAAACCCTATTCTAATCCCTCATATTGCAACATACGACAACATGCCCGGGACTTAAATCACTCCCTCCTCCAGGATAATTTTTCAGTCCTTCAGTGTTTTCGTTACGGAGAGGAGCTAAACATTATGGAGGCTCTAACATCAGTTAAATTAAAGCCTACATAGGTAGCAATGAGAAATCATCTGACCTCTTGTGTTTTTAACATATTTTAAATATATGCCTGATGATGGAGTGTTTCCGAAACCTAGCAAAAAATATTTATAGACATGATGAAATGTTCTTCTATCAAGCCTTGGTGTTTCTTTTTATTATATATATACACATATATATATATATATATATATATATATATATATATATATATATATACACACAGTATATGTGTGTGTGTGAATATTTATATTTATATACAGTATACTGTATACAGTATACTGTATACAGTATATAGTTTCCTGCCTTTTATCACCATCACCACCATCGTCAACATTACCATCTTCGCCATTATCACTAGCACCATCATCAGCAACATCACCATCACCATCATCGACTTTTTCTTAGTCAGGAATTAGCGTAGCATGTTCGGCTCTAATGGCCCCCCGGATTTTTTTAATTTTTGCTTTACCGGAGGAAGGAACCTTTAACTGCAGGAGCCTGACCCCTTGCCCTTCCTCCCTCCCCATGTTACCCTTCCTCCCCCTTCCCCCCCCCCCTTCTTCCGCCCTTCCTTTTCCTTTCCTTCCTTCCTTGCTTCTCCTCGCGCTTCCCTTTCCTTTTATTTCCATATCTTCCCTCTCGTCTCCCTTCCTCTCCCCTCTCTCTTCCGTTCTTTCTTTTCCTTCCCCTCCTCTACCCTTCTTTTCTCTTTCCCTTACATACCTTTCTATCGCTCCTCTTCCTTTATTTACTTTCTTCCTCTCCTCACCCTTCCCTGTCCCTTCCCCTTCGCTTCCTTCCCCTTCCATTATTTCTTCCCCTCCCTATCCTGCCTTCCTTTCCCTTCTCTTCCTTGTTCTTTTGGTCCTTCCTCTCTCCTCCCTTCCTTCCCCTTCTCATTCGTCCCCTCCTTTCTTCGCTTCTCCTTGTCACGCTTCTGTTTGTATTATCGTTTTCTCTTCCCATTTTTCTCCTGCCAAGCCTTTCCTCTCTTTTGTAATTATCCTTTCTTGTATTCTATCTTTTCATTTTCTTCCTCCACTACCTGCTCGTTTCATCTCCTTTTATTCACATTTTCCTAACCACTACTCCTTCCGATTTGTATATCTAGTTATGTTATCTCTTCTCATTCTCCTTCTCCACTTATTCCTTTCTTCCTTTTTTGTCAACTCGCCCTCGCATTTTTCTCTCTTCTCGTCATTCCCCTCTCAGTTCCCACAATATCTATATCATTCTCTCTTCTTCTACCTTTCTCTCTTCTTTTCCAACCCACCTATTCCTCCCTTCCCATTATTCTGACCGCATTAGTTTCTCTGCTATAATTTTACTGCAGAAATGGAGATAATAGATTGTTAGAGCATAATAGAATGAGACTGGTGGGAAGATATCTACAGTGTTTGGAGAAGAGATGAAAGAGAGTGAAAAATAATTTGGAGATAGGGGTGAAGGAATATTCTGGTCGAAGAGAAAATTAGATATATAAGAACTTAGGGAAGATAGGATTTGAGATGAGACTATGATAGTTTGAAATATTCCACAACATAAACAGTAAAGATTATAGTTATAGGACGTTGAGAGTTTTAAAGGTGCATTTAGGGTCCCACAAGATACAGGGTGACCCACAGTAGATGCAACCCACAAAATGGATTTTTTTTTTCTCAATACATTTTCGCATTGGGGCACCGCAGGAGCATGCAAGAGCTGCACAATGGTTTCAACAAGATGGAGTCACCCCTCACTTGACAAATCAAACTCTGTTGTGGCTCAGACAACGATTCTGAGGCTTTCTCATCAGCAACAAATGTGACGTGGAGTGGGCGCCTCACTCACCTGATCTGAACACCTCTGATTTTTACGTTTGTGGATACTTGAAGAATTGCGTGTACGACGACAATCCCAAGACATTCGATGACCTAAAAACAACTATTGAAGCCAAGTCTGTTTGTAATGCCAGGGGCGTCATTTGAAGTATATTATGAAAAGAGTATGACAAATTATCCATCATTTCGTCTAGAGACTTGTCATTTTCTGGCATTGTGAGCCCGCATCTCAAGCTACATTTTACCAAATATCAAGTATTTTGCTAATTGTTTGTACGCGTTATTAGCTTTTATGTGGGTTGCATTTGGGAGGGGGGTGGGGGATCCAGTATTTAGGAACTGTGAAGAGAAGGAGTAGAAAGTTTCAAAAGTGCTAGATTCGACCCCAGAGAGAGAGAGAGAGAGAGAGAGAGAGAGAGAGAGAGAGTAAAAACTAAAGATTATTGGCTTAGTATCGCTGAGAGTGGAAACAAAAAACATAGATAAGCTAAATATATATTTTAACAGCTGTGAGAAGAACGAATAGAAAGTTTAAAGGGCATTATATACGACCCCAAAGAGAGAGAGAGAGAGAGAGTGTGTGTGTGTGTGTGTGTGTGTGTGTGTGTGTGTGTGTGTGTGTGTGTGTGTGTGTGTGTGTGTGTGTGTGTGTGTGTGTGTGTGTGTGTGTGTGTGTGTGTGTGTGTGTGTGTGTGTGTGTGTGTGTGTGTGTGATAGAGAGCGAGCACACCCAACTCACTAAGAGCTAAAAGCAGATTGAAGGAGCGGGTGGAAATGGAAGAAACATGGATGTAAGAGGGATTGCGAAGGGAGAAAGAAAACGTCGCCGGAGACTGGCTAGGGAGGGCTAGCTAGAGAAAACGGAAACTAAGCGACCGATAGTGGAAAATGCGAAAGGGAGTGAAAGGATCTAAGAGGGAGCCAGGGAAACGAGTAAGAGGGTTAGCATTGGGTGACGAGTTATTAAGAGAGAGAGAGAGAAAGAGAGAGAGAGAGAGAGAGAGAGAGAGAGAGAGAGAGAGAGAGAGAGAGAGAGGGGGGGGGGGAGGATGAAGTTGGTAAAGATTGGACGGGAAAACTTAAGAGTGCATCGGCTGAACTGATTTTTTTGTATTTTAAGAATATATTGCATGAATAAGTGTATTGAAATATGACTTGGGAAACTTGTGATAGAGCACAAGGACCACAAGGCGGCTGAAAGGAGTTGAGGGGGATGAAGTTGCTACGGAAGTATAGGAGCAAACTTGAGAGAGAGAGAGAGAGAGAGAGAGAGAGAGAGAGAGAGAGAGAGAGAGAGAGAGAGAGAGAGATGGATGGGGGAGTTGTTATAAAAAAACATCTTGGTTATAATAAAGAGAAAACCTTATTAGGAGGAAGAAGGTATAACTCAGGTAATAGTAACTACGGAACATGTGAATACCAAACGAAATCAAACTCCTTTTTGTCTCCTACTGCTATATATTACACCTACTCTCTCTTCTTTGTTTTACACTTTCAGTACCGGTGATGTCCTTTTTACTTTATTCTGGCTACTAGTAGACGAATTAAATATTATATTCCGTTTAAAAAGGGCCTTGAGCAACTATCAGGCTTCGAATTATTTCATGATTTAACCCTTAATACTATCACAGATCCTTCATAAACTGCACATCATTGGCTAAATAACGCTAGAATGAAATGATAACGACGTCGCTGGTACAGAAGCAGTAACATCCTTCTGTCTACTATAAATATTTAGTTTTAACAATACAAGAATAGCTTGAACGGGCGGAATGTGGGTTAATGGGAAGGAGGTGATACTTACTAACTGAACTGAGATAGATTTAAATTATGCTTATAGATAAGGCGAACTTGAAAGGCACTTAAAAGTCGTTTGAAATAACAAAGAAGCTGAAATGTGGAAAATAATTTAAGGAACAGAAGAGGTGAGTGAGAGCTGGAATTTGTATGTTGCTTAGAAAGGAGGGAGGAGTTGGAAGAAAAAGAAGCGAAGAGGGATGTTTCGAACGTTTCAAACGGAGAAGAAGGATATGTTTGAGTAGTGTTGAAAAGTCCTAAAAGAGACAAAGAAGGAACGGAGAGCTAGGAAGATTGAGATGGAAGAGGGATGAGAAATTAGGGAAAGGAAGCAAGAGTGGAAGAGAACAGAGGAGGGGCTGTAAAAAGAAAGCAAAGGACATACAGGAATGTATTAAGTATGTTTGAAAGAGCAGAGTTTGGAAAGGAAAACAAAATAACCTATGATAGAAGAGAAGAGGAAAACGAATTCAAAAATGGACTCTAGAAAAACGTATAGCAATGCAAAGCAGAAGAGGGGAAAGAAGAGGATGTGGATTCAGAAAAGATGAAGGGGGAAGCAGAAGAGGGAAGAATATATAAGAAGAGAGGATAGCAAAGAACGCATAGACGAGAGGAGAGGAAAGCAGAGAAGGGAAGACGGGGTAGATGGAGGAAAGTAGATGAGGTGAAACAAGAGAGAAGATGACAAAAGACACGAGACAAAACAAAAATAAGAGGGGAGTGGAGATGAAAGGGAATGATAAAAATAAAGAATACCACGAAATGGTACAAACAGAAAAGAGTAGAGCAGAATAGAAAGAGGGAAGGGACTAGAATACAATACAATAAAATAAACCAAGCAGAGGACAAGAAAGAAGTAAGAGAAGAGAGTAAAGCAGCAAGTGAAAATAACGAGAGGACAACACAAGAGACTAAAAAGAGATGAAGAGCCGAGAGGACAGTAAATAAGACAAATAGGAGAAAGTGATAAGTAGAATAGTGTAGATGAGAGTATAGGAGAAGAGAATAAAGAAGAAGAGAGAGGAGAGGAGGAGGAGGAGGGGGGTGGCTAGAACTCCGCGGGAAGGGTTTTTGTTGTGACCGGTCAACCTGCTTTTACCGCGGCTCCGGGCTCTTTCCGGCGGGGGTAATGGCTAGGGAGGAAGAGGAGGGAGAGGAGTTAGAGGAGGAGGAGGAGGAGGAGGAGGGAGAAGCAGAAGGAGAGGAGTTGGAGGGGGAGGAGGTGGGGTGGTAGAAGAGGAGTTGGAGGAGGAGGAGGAATAGAAGGAGGTGATGGGGAGGAGGATGGTGGAAGAACAGACGCAGGAGGAGGAGGGGTGCGAGAAAAGCTGGAGGATAAATTGGAGGAGGTGGAGCGGAGGAAGATGGGGGAAGAAGAGGAGGGGAAGATGGGGGAGAGAAAGAGAATGAGGAGGAAAAGAAGGATAATGCTGATGAGGAGGGAATTGAATGACAGATATGGTGAGGAGGAGATAGAGGAGAGGAAGACTGAGGAAGTGGAGGAGGGAGAACGAAGAAATAGGAGAGGTAGGTTTCTAACGAATGAGAGAGGAGGAGGGATAAATTGATGATGGGGCGAAAGGACTGGATGCCGGGAGAGGGGAAGAAAATCAGGAGAAGAAAGGAGGAAGGAAATAATATGTAGGGCAATGGATTAAGGGGAGGCAGTTGGTTTTTCCAGTCCATCTCCTCCCTCATGTTTAGCCCTATATTAGTTATGACACTTCAAGACATTCGCCTCATTAGTTTGGCGATTTTCAGACCTTTTTCCCCATTCCTTAGCCAATATTAAGACCTTTCGTGCCATTTATGTGTCGATATTTTTTCTGTCGAGCGATAGCGAGCCTGTATTTGAAGAGGAATCGGCCGGGACATTTGTCTACCGAAAAATGTAAATATTTATATCTTGTGGGTGTTTTTTAAAGTTTGATAGAGGTTTAGAGAGCAAACTAAACCCCCTTTTTAAACCATTGAGCCGAACCAATAAATTATGCTGCACAATACCGTCTGAGCTCCCTTAAATGAGTAGGATGAACAAGCACAGGAGGGAGAGGAGCTGGATGAGAAGGAAGATAGTGTGGAGTAGAGGAGAACAGGATGGAAAGGAGAAATTAGAGGAGGAGAGGAGGGGAATAGAGGAGGATAAAGAGGAACATTTGGTAATTGACAGCAGGGAGTTGGGGGCTAGGAAACGGTAATCGACGGGAAATGGAAGTAAGCAGAGTAAGAAGAGGATTTGGAGTCATGGGCAAATACTGAACAAGTTTGAGAATCTGGAGAGGCGATAGTTGAAGTAAGAATGTTTAATATTAGAGGACAGATAGACGGAAGACCTAGGACAATGCAATAACGAGATGAAATAATAAGTACGAACGATAAGGTTACGAAAATCAGGGGAAAATAGCCAAGCAATGTGTTAAAATCAACTTCCTTCCCTCACCAGGAAAAAATCGACACCTGGATGGCGATACATGTCTTAAAACAGTAGGCTGAATGGGGCTGAATGGATAAAACCCAGAGAGAGAGGACAAATACGAGGTGGGCCCCCTTAACCCCTTCAGACTCATATGACGCAGAGGTTGGCAGATTAGCAATAAGAAATAGAGTTCTCTCACTCTTATAAATACCTCTCCAAAATTAGTTTTCTGCCCACAGCTAACTCAAAGACAACTGCAGAGGTTGAAGTAACTAAACTAAAGGTTTCTAAATACCCCTGATGGTAACAAAGGCTTTAAAGTATCCCCAATAGGCTCAAAATCGCGTCATATGTCGGAGAGGGTTAATAGTCTTGTGCTCGCCAGAATATAACACACAACAAGGATTAGCGAAGATGTTGTGTGACCGCCTCATTATCCACATATATCTTTTGTATATTAATATTTATCTCTATTTTTATATTCTTATTTGAGATAACAATACTATGAAAATATGGGTGTCTACAAAAGGTCGATTTACTCATGCATGGCAGACCCCTTTTCATGCCAATCAATCCTTCCCACCAGGAACTTGAGTCAGAACGCCTGATTTATTAGGATATTTTTTTCCTCTCTCTCCCTCTGGCTTGTGTTCATTCGACCCCATTCAGCCTACTGTTTTAAGACGTTTATCCCCTTCCTGGCGAGCGATAGCGAGCCAGCATTTTATGCAGAAATCCGCAGGAAAAATCTTTCTATCGAAAAATGTATATATTAAGCCTGCTGTCAATTTTTAGCCTTTTACCAATTCAAATATGCTGACTCGCTACCGCTCGCCAGGACAAAAATCGACACATGGATGGGGATAAATGTTTTAAAACAGTAGGCTGAAAGGGGCCGAATGGATATAACCCTGAGAGAGAGAGAGAGAAAAAAAAAAACGAGGTGGGCTCCCTTGAGGTTTTTATTTTACCTAGAATTCGGCCCATCAACCAGCCCAGTGGAATAGCATTACAAAAGTATTGCGTATTAAAACGTTTTCATAGTTCCAATTTTCAGTTAAATCATAAAACAAATAAATAATTGTATTATATTTTGCACGCTAATTTTGTCGATGAAAGCGTTTTTCTGCTTTTTACTGATATTAATGTTCACAACTACATGATATAAATACGAATAAAAGTGTTCTTTTATTCACTAATTATTCTTGATTATCAATGTTTAAACAAAATTTATATTACTCTCCACAAATATATTTTAGACTAATTAAATCTGCTTTGTTTCTGTTCATATTTTTAAACAATTAATTTTGTACTGGCATGCTTTCTAAAAAAAAAAAAAAAAAAACCGGCATAATTTCTGTTGACTTTTTCCTACAAATAATTACTTTATAATATCATCGTACAAACATTAATGAACAATTTATATTTAAATCAATAATTAGTTTTATCTGTGCTTCCACAAGTGAAAGGCTATGTACTGTCACCCACATAAGATTTTAGCTACATTTAGACGATTTGATGAAGGTTAGGAAGGATATATGGTAGCTAAAAGGATTATTGAGATAGTCTGTAGTCATTAAATGGGTAGGCGTCCTTCCTCAGCTGAATAAATCGTGTCAATAGTTTCCAGAATATGTTGAGAAGGGCGTCACCAGTACTGTACAGGTTAATTAATAGTTATAAGTGGAGGAACTAAGGGAAAGGGGAGTAGGTGGCAAGGAGTGATTTGCTGTATGGAAGATAGTAGTATGATTACGATAATAGTTTACTATACAACAGATAATTGATCATACGAGTTATGTACTATATAGCAAACTATGCTCTTAATTCAATCTTACAAAATTAAATGCCATGCATAAAATATACTTTTAAACAACATAGCACACAACATAAATTATTATAAACAATGAGCAGAAATAATGCAGTTTTAATTAGCCAAAAAATAATTGTATTTTGTGCTGAAGATATATGTAATTAAATTATATTTGAGAATAATTTGTGTACGCTACTGTACATTATAAGGAGGCAACTACATGCTCTTCATTGTTTGTTTATGTGTTCACTAATATGTATGTTGTGCACTTTCACAAATTAATTATATTGACCAAAGGATATATATATTGTAATTATCGCTATGCATAATTATTTATATATATATGTTAGTATAGCCAGGTAATAGATTCTCTTTTAAACAGACGAGGTTAAAGGCAACAGCAGTTTCAGCATTCAGTATTTTATTGTTACAGCTTTCAATAGTTCTAACAATTTTCCTCTGGGGTTCAGAGATGAGGTACAACAGGTTAGCAAAATTCATGGTGGATCCAACGTTTCACAAGTAAACATCTTGCATCTTCAGGGAAAGGGCAGGTAATGATTAGAACGATTACGATTAAATGAGGATAGATTACCTCAAAGCGTGGAAAATAGTGGTTTACTGTAAGAGACAGGACAGAAGAATGAAGAGTATGAGAGATAAAAGACTGTGGGCTGACCACAAAGCTATTTTTATACAGTACATGTTTATTAATGGTCTCGACGTGCGCACTCCGTCTGCTGACGTGGCAAGTTTTAGGTGTTTATAAGCCAAGCCCTGGAAATGGCGCAAGTATGTCCGCGGCAGACCCCCGCGGGCGACGGGTCTGAGGCTCTGGTTGGTGCTAGATGCCAGACATCGTACTAGCACCCGCCAGTTTCGTGAAGAACTGATACGAGAAGAATTAGCTGAGAAACGAGAGACCACCACCAATCTCCGATATGAACATGACGCCCTGCTACAGAAATGGGATGAAGAAGAAACCACCCCTAACCACATCAAAACAGAAATCAACCAAAAACTCCAACAACTCAACGAACAACACAGACGACAAACAGAGAACACTACCATCCAAAAACTCTCCCGTCTATATGGTGGAAACATAAAACTTCCCAAGCCAACAAAAGGATATATTAACCTCACCAACATCACCATAACGCCGGACCAAGAAGACCTACTGAACAAAGGCTTAAATTGCCACTACATTTCCAAGCCGGGACCCCACCGAAAACGCCTTGAAATTGAAGTCCTACTGGATGACATCCTACGATCCCAGAAAGACGGCAAGATCACCACCACCCCCCCCCTACAACCCACCCTACTAGCAGAAGCCGCCAAAACCAGGGGATCCCACCAAAGCAAGCTCCTCAACAAACACCACTTCAAAGCCGCTAAACAACTTAAAGAGAACCCCAACATCATCATCCGACGAGCTGATAAGGCCTCCTGCCTTGTGATACACGGAAAAGAAGAATACCTACGGAAAATGGACGACATTCTTAGTGATAAAAACAAATTCAAAAGGATCACTCGCAATCCTACTGACGAAATAAAAAGGAAAGCCAACACCACCATCACTGCTATCAACGCCAAAGCCGATGGCGTACACCTGAAGAAACTCATCGGCGAATTCACCCCAGGTTATGCTTACGGTACTATAAAAACCCACAAACCCGGGAACCCCCTCCGCCCCATCATATCACAGATCCCTACTGCTACCTACCAGACCGCCAAGGCCCTGAACAAACTCCTCACCCCTTTTGTTCCTCGGCAATACAACCTCAACTCTGCTTATGACTTCCTAGAAATTCTACGAGATGCCCCCCCTGCTAACGACCACATCATCGCCTCCCTCGACGTAGAGAGTTTGTTTACCAACGTGCCCGTTAACAAGACAATAGATTTTATCCTACGTCGAGTTTACCACTGCCCTAATACGCCCCCCCTGGACATCCCGGAGAAGGCCCTGAAGACGCTCTTGGAACTATGTACCAAGGAGTCCCCTTTCCTCTGCCCCCGCGGGAATATGTACCAGCAAATCGACGGTGTAGCGATGGGAAGCCCCCTGGGGGTCCTGTTCGCCAATTTCTTCATGGGAACTATCGAAGAGGAACTCCTGGCTGCACACCGGCCCACTGTCTACTGCAGGTACATCGATGATATCTTCGTGCGGGTGAAGGACCTGGACGAACTCAGGGACCTCCAGCAGCGCTTCATGGCCGCCTCCGGACTCAACTTCACATACGAAGAAACCACCGATGGTCATCTACCCTTCCTCGACCTCCTTGTCTCCCTCCACGACCACGGCTTCAAAACTACAGTGTACACCAAACCTACTAACAATGGCCAATGTCTTAATGGGGAAAGTGAATGCCCTAAACGATACCATCAGTCCACCATCGCCGCCTATGTCAGGAGAGCTCTCACCCATTGCACCACCTGGAATGACACACACAATGAATTGGAAAGGCTCACCCAGGTCCTAGTCAACAATGGGTATTCCAACACTGACGTCACCAATGCCATCAACCACCACCTAGAAAAATGGTACAAACAAGACCCCCCTAGCACCAACCCGGCCAATGACTTTACATTTTTCTACAGAAACTACATATCTTCCGATCACACAACAGACGAATCCATTATGAAAGAAATAATTCACAAAAACGTCCTCCCCACCAACCCTGACAATAAAATAAAACTCATTATTTACTACAAATCTCCTAAGACCTCCAACCTTGTCCTCCGTAACCGCCCCATTTCCACCAACCAACCGAAAGACGATCATGTGATATACCAGCATATTTGCACCTCTGGGGACTGTGGACCCCTATCCTATGTTGGAATGACACAGACTCGCCTTTCCCGTCGACTAACCCTCCACCTTCAATCTGGCGCTATAAAAGATCACTATCAAGCCCCCCACCATCTTGCCCTAACTCGCGCCGACCTAGACAAACAAACTACCATACTCGACAAAGAATCAGACCCCAGAAGACTAGCTATTTTAGAAGCTCTATATATCCAAACACTCAACTCCAGCATCAACAACCAAACACAAGACCTTCAAATTCTTCCTTCAGGCAAGCGCTACAGGCATACTGCCCTCGTTCCTCTCGCCCTGTGCCCCCCTCCCTTACCTTTCCGCGCTCAGCACACAACTGACAACACCAACCAATCACAGCCACCCACAGCCAACAACCAACCACCGATAAGATTTAGTGCCCGTCTCGCGAATAGACTGCCTTCCACCAATGAACAGCCACCCCACACCCAGTAGCTCCGCCCACCTCCCTATTCTTGATCCTCGAATTTTGTATAAATATGTTGCTTTGTCCTTATTCTAATCATTACCTACCCATTCCCTGAAGATGCAAGATGTTTACTTGTGAAACGTTGGATCCACCATGAATTTTGCTAACCTGTTGTACCTCATCTCTGAACCCCAGAGGAAAATTGTTAGAACTATTGAAAGCTGTAACAATAAAATCCTGAATGCTGAAACTGCTGTTGCCTTTAACCTCGTCTGTTTAAAAGAGAATATATATATATATATATATATATATATACCGGTATATATATATATATATATATATATATATATATATATATATATATATATATACTGTATATATACTGTATATATGCACAGTATAATTATATATTTATATCTTGTTAGGCCTATTCTTGATATGCATAAGTAGTTGAACAATGTTTTACCACCACCCTTTTAATGCCACTGATTTAATGTGATTATTTATAGCACTATGTTATGACCACCCTTATTTACTACATATGAGTGTTTTTATTGTGATTGTTTTATCAATTAGTTTTCTAAGTGATTAATTGATTCATTAGCAAGGAATTATATTTACTAAACCTCCTACAATAGAACAAAATGTTCTACTATCAAATTTAGTCATATTCTTACACCTACACTTTCACCATTTTGTTATTACTACCACTGAGTCTCATATATTATCGAAGCAATTGCAATTCAACCGCTCATTTTATACCATTTAATATATTAAGAGGGGATGTGCGTATACATATGATCATTTATTTTTCCGACACCTAAATGACACGAAAGGTCTTAATATTGACAAAGAAATGTGGTGAAAGGTTTCAAAATCGCCAAACTAATGGGCCGAACGTCTTATAATCTGAAAATTAATGGGGCTAAACATGATGAAGAAGGGGGACCAGAAAATCAACCCATCTCCCCTTAAGATGACTATATTATCACCTCCACATGTTTAGCACAACCAACAAATATTTGATAAACCAATACAATACCACCACCCATACTTTAAACGAACCCTTATACTCAAAACAATCACAATACAACAATCATTCTCTTCTACCAATATATATTATTTATTAACCCTTTTAGTATACCATGACGCATATTTACATTGTATTTGGGCTATTATTGACCGTTATTAAAATTGGAAATGGTCTGTGGGAGTCAAAGGCAGACTTGACATAATTACCCTAATGCTCGCAGGTTGACCATTCTGAGCTGCATAAAATCGTTTAATGATACCCAGAATCAAATCAATAAAGCAGCCTCACATGCTTAAAGGGTTAAAATAAGTGCATTTATTCTACCGGTATTAATGGGGGATGGGCGTATATATTTATTCTACCGGCATTAATGGGGGATGGGCGTATAATGGGGGATGGGCGTATATATTTCCTCATTTATGTATTTGTTCATCATCATAATTAGTTTCCTCCCTAAACCTACATCAAGCTTACCTCGCCCCCCCCCCCCCCACCCTCCTTCAAGATAAAATTGTAAAATTTTCGATAGTAAAATGTCCCCACCGAAGGCCGATTTCTCTTAAATTATAGGCTCGCTATCGCTCGCCAGAAAAAATCGACACCTAAATGACACGAAAAGTCTGAATGTTGACAACGAAATGGAAGTAAAGGTGTTGAAATCGCCAAACTAATGGGCCGAACGTCCTAAAATGTCAAAACTAATGGGGCTAAACACGAGGGAGAAGAGGAACCAGAAAAACGACCCATCTCCCCATATTGAATTGTATATATCAGAGCAACCTCAACATCACCACTTATTAGGCTCTACCAAAGGGTCTTATAAAATGAAAACAATGACAAGACTACTACGCATTCATACTACCAACGAATCTCATTAAAAACACACGCATGCTCTAATTAAATCTTGCACCCGTGACTCTTACCACTCATTGATACTACCAATTTATAGTATTAATCATAACAAATATATTACCACCGCTTATTTATAGTAACAACCACTCTTACTAAACAAACATCTATAATAACCACCACTCGTTGTTTGTCCTACCATAATATAGTCTTTTTAGCATATTATTTTTGTATTCTTACTGGAAAACTATGATACAGCTATGTCTGTGCGTCATATTATTGCCAAGTTTTGATAATTAGCAACATATTTCCCTACACAATCATGGTAATAGCGTAGGATGGAGAGATAGCCATTTACCATCAGCTGGAAAAAAAACAGAGTATAGTGAATCTACTTATGAAAACGAAAACAATAACACTACTCATGTATGATACCCATTAATCTTCTTAAACAATCATAATAGCACCACTCGTTTTATGGCTCTACCGTTGAATCTTGTACATCAAAGCAACTGCAACACCATCAATCAATATTAATACTACCAACGAATCATATTCATTAATGGGAGATTTTTAGTTTGCTCCCTAGACCTCCATCAATACCCCCAAAGACTCCCCTTTCGAGACAAATTTGTACAGGGTAGAACAATTTCTCGGCCGAAGGCCAATTCTTCTTAGATTGCAGGCTAGCTATCGCTCGCCAGGAAAACATCAACCCCCATATCGTACGAACAGTCTTTAAAGTGTCAAATGGGGCGAATGGTCTTAAAATTGACAAACTAATGGGGCAAACGTCTTACAATCTCAAAGCTAAAGTGGCTAAACACAAGGGAGAAGGGGATCCAGAACAAATACCTCAAGTGAAAATCTCCCTTTAACATAATTATATTATCACTATTGTTATATTTTGTTTTAACAATTAGTTATTTATAAAAAACAACTGTAATACCACCTTTCATTTTTAGTATAAACAATCTTGTTAATTGAAATACATCCAATACAAACACTCAATTAATGTTGAAGCAGCATGTCTTTATGTTTCACAATAACTGCAATACAGGAACTAATTAGTGTTCTACCGTTGCGTCTTATTAATTACAACAAATACTATACTACTACTCACTGATGCTACCCACTTATATTATTAAGGGAACCCACCTCGCTTTTTTTTCTCTTTATCTCCCTCTCTCTCTGGCTTGTATCCATTCGGCCCCATTCAGCCTACTGTTTTAAGACGTTTACCCCCATCTAGGTGTCAATATTTTCGAGGCGAGCGGTAGCGAGCCAGCATATATATATTTTTGTTTTGACAGCAAGCTAGATTTGTACATTTTAACCCTTAACTGTCGGCGTGCAACTTATGTCGTGTGAAATAAATTTGGACTATGTGGCGGTTCGCAACTTATGTCGAGCGCCATTTTCACCACGTAATGTTGCTGAGAGAGAGAGCTGAGCGGTGTGAGGAGCGTAGCAACACTATGACCGCTCCCCACGACCACCGTGGACATACTGAACTGTATTCTACTTTCCCCCCTCCTTTCTCACTCGCTACACAGGGAATTATGTAGGGAAATTACCTAATTACAGGGTTTTTGCACTTGTGTTGCACGATCGTTGCAAGAGAACCAGTGGTCATACAAGGATGGTCCGGGTGTCATTGGAAAGCTCTGTTTACGCCCTTTCAGGAATAGATACTTGTTTTACGCTCTGGGTCTTATTTAGGCATGAAAATGATCACGTAAACAACCCTATTTAGGGTAAGAAAAAAAAAACGCTGGGCGCTACGGTCAAATAGACCGCCTAGCCCGCTAAATAAGGGTTAAGAAAGAAAAATGTCTCCGGCGAAGCTGGATTTCTCCATACAATGCTGGCGAGCTATCGCTCGCCAAGAAGAAATCGACATCTAGATGGGATAAACGTCTTAAAACAGTTGGCTGAATGGGGCCGAATGGATACAAGCCAGAGAAAGAGAGGAAAGGAGAGAAAGAGAACAAAAGCAGGTGACCCCCCTTAATACAAATATGCAATACCACCACTCATTTACAGTATTATACCAACGCATCTTATTCAACAATCGTACTACTATCATTCGTGTTGTGCTCTACCAATGAATCGTATTTGTTAAAACAAATATTATATCAATACTCGTTTATGGTACCAACGAATCTTATTAAATATACAAACGTTTTAATACCACTCATTTTATCCACACTCATTTAATGCTCTACCAGTAATGTTTATATATCAAAGTAACTGCAACACCACCACTTTTTAATACTACCAACAAATCACATTCATTAAACCAACGGCAGTACAGGAACTAATTTGTGTTCTGCCAATGAATCTTAAGAGGGGTCATCGGCTTTTTTATCTTTTTCTCCTTTTCTCTCTTGCCCTGGCTTGTATCCATTCGGTCCCATTCAGCCAACTGTTTTAAGACGTTTATCCCTATCCAGGTGTCGATTTCTTCCTGGCGAGCGATAGCGAGCCAGCATTGTATGGAGAAATCCGGCTTCGCCGGAGAAGTTTTTCTATCGAAAAATGTACAAATTTAGCTTGCTGTCAAATCAAAAATATATATATGCTGGCTCGCTACCGCTCGCCAGGAAAATATTGACACCTGGATGGGGGTAAACGTCTTAAAACAGTAGGCTGAATGGGACAGAATGGATACAAGCCAAAGAGAGAGGGAGAGAAGAGAAAAAAAGCGAGGTGGGCTCCCTTAAAGTCCCGCCCTATTATTGACTCCAGCGAGCAGCCATCATTACGGCGAGAATCAGGTCATTACGGCGGAGAATAACCTCATTACCGCCGCGACCCCTCCCCCTGACCCCCTTCTTAATTACGCCCCTCGTTAGCAGACCTCAACTGGCGCGCGTAACTATCGTCGTGTAATTGGTGGCTTGAGGTGGAGGGTGTGTGCGTGTGTGTGTTTTGGTAGAGTGTGTGTGAGTGTGTGTGTGCTTTGGTGGAGGATGTGTGTGGAGGAAGTGGTGTGTTAAATGGAGGTAGTGGTGTGTTCAATGAACATAAAGTAATACTTTCATGTGTGTATGTTGAGGTAGAGGGGGAGGGGTGTGTATGGGTGTGGGGATGAGATGACAGGTGTGTGTGTGGTGTGTGTGAGGTGGTGGAGGTGTGTATGTGTGTTGAGGTGGAGTGTATGTGTGTGTGGTTGTGATCTACTGGTACGCAGGTAGATGGTATACTATAGGAGGTTAAGGTGGTGGGGAGCTTGCGAGTGCATATATGTGTATGTGAGTATGTTATAAATATACTATACGTGTGTGTGTGTGTGTGTGTGTGTGTGTGTGTGTGTGTGAGTGTGTGAGGAGGAAGTCTGCAAGATTATGTGTGTGTATGTGGTTGAGTGGGTGGGTGAATGAGGAGTAACCCTGCAGGGTTTTGTTTGTGATTGTGGATGGGTGGATGAGGAGTACCGGTAAGTCTGTAGGGTTTTGTTTCTGTATGTTTATTTACAACAGTTAATGCTTTCGGCTCAGTTCACGCCTGATATCTTGTGTAAGATCATTTATGATATTCTGGCTGCTTATTGATAGCGATTCGGACGATCAAAGGTGCTGAGGATATTCAGTTTACATTATATTGCTTGTTGTGTCATATATATATTTGGTAAGGGTTTTGTTTTTGGACTACAGTTTTCACTTGTGTTGTGACATTAAACTGTGAGATCTGCATTGCTTGTTGGAAAACTATAATTGCAGTATGTATATATTGTACGATGTATTCTGTTGTCAATAAAGTATATCTATCTATCTATCTCTATCAATCTATCTTTATCTATCTATGTGGGTGGGTGTGTGGAAGAGGAGGAAGTCTGTAGGGTTCTGTTTGTGTGTGTGGGTGGATGGGCGGTATGGAAGTAGGTGGTGCGCACCAGTGTGTGTATGTTTATGTGAGTGTGTGTTTTGTTATTTTATGTTATGTGTAGGAAGAGATGGTGGGTAATTTGTATGTGTGTGTGTGTGCCACCTGTACTGGGAGGGTGGGTTGATGAAGAGAAGGTCTGTAGGGTTGTGTTTGTGTGTGTGGGTGGGTGGGTGGATTTATGATTAGGAAGTCATATGAGTTAGCTTGAACGTTATAATAATATTGTTGTGTGTAGGTTAGGCTACTGTCATTGTTACGTTTTTCACTTCCTTACCCACCCACCCACCCACATACATAAACAGAACCCTACATACTTCCTAATCATCCACCAACCCACTGGGCGGATCTTGTGGATGGTAGTGGGTGTGGGTGTACTAGTAAAGCGAGTGAATGAGGTGATGCATCTTGGTGGTTGAAGCGGATAAGAACATGTGCGTGAAATGGATGAGGTGGAGTAAACATTTTAAGTATTACGTGGGTGATGGAGATGATTGAAAGTAGTGGGTGTGTGCAAATACTATGTGTAGCAGATACTACTACGGATAAAATGTTGGGTGTGTGATACATGAGAGAGAGATTGGGGGCGGTAAGGTGAAATGGGTTATTCTGTTATAGCATGAACTTAATCTTTGTCAGTGGGACAGACAAAAATCATTCAGTTTGGAAGGGATATATATCTTGTAATCAAATTAGTACATTGTTGAATGTTATGCTGTAAATGTTAACGAAATACGATTTTAGTCAGCTTGAAAATATATATATATAATTTACAATTATATCTCGTTGATTTTATTATAGCTATCAAGGTTAATTATATTCATCTTAGGCATGCCCTTTCATAGTCCAGGGAGCTAAAAGCATCTGGAAGTAATCGTACAGTTGCCAACATATAGTCTGGGACAACTGCTGTGAATGACGGACAGGATTTAAGGTGAGATTTTTTTTTTAAATTATATATTATTAGTTATGATTTTGTTTTTAGTTTCTTTCCTAGAATTTCATCAAGCTTCAGAAAACCCCATTCGAGATCAATTTGTCAATCTTTTGTTAGTAAATGCTGTGACCGATTTTTCTTATATAGCAAGCTCTCTGTCGCTTGCCAGGGAAAAATCAACACCTAAATGGCACGAAAGGTCTTTACAAAAATGAGAGAGAAAGAGAGATATATAGAGAGATGAACAGAGAGATGAACGGTGTTAGAATATCCAAACTATTCACGTCCGCTTAATGATGTATTCGTAACATACTGTATAGAAGAAGGTTATACACTTCCGGACAAATAAACCTAAATCCGATTTTTCGAAAACCTGGAAACATACACAATGGAAGGAACACACATAAAAGGGGTTATTCAATATATATACCGGTATGTAAACAAGAAATACATTGATGGGAACATGGGCTGAATAGCTCCTACAAGTGGTGACACCGCACACCTGTGTCAATACGCAAAGGTCCGAAGTTGGGAAAGGATCGGACTGCTGGGCTCTGCTAGTTCTTCTTCTAAGGGCACGTTTTCGTTGGACTGTGGGGTTTGGGATGCCGGGGTCGTGGCCTTAGTACCAGGTACTTCTGGGGTTTTCCACTCGTCTTCGCTCTCCGTACTGTCTTCACTCCAACATAGCAATGGTCTCCGGAAATTAAGCTTATTTACAACCTCATTGATCTCCTTTACGGTAACTGCCTTCCTCGTCTCAGTCTCTGGGGTGTCCGCCCTGGCTTCTACTTTGGCCTGCGCACTTTGCACAAGCAAACGTAATCTCTGCAGGGACTGGAGGGTTTCGGTGATATATTCTTCTCTCAGGAAATGGGGGAACAATATGGGGTGGCAAACTTCTTCCTGGTCGGCAGGCGACAGGATTATGGCAAGGCAATGGCAGGCCTCCTCCTCGTGTATCGTCCAACCTTCGTGATTTAAGGCGAGATAGGGGAATTCCGAGATGCTTGGGGAAGAGGGACTCGCTGAATGCAGATCTATCAAGTCATATTTAATTGGGGGACTCAAAGAACGTAGATCGATCAAGTTTTAGTCGCTTGGGGGGCTCGGTGCACAGGAGGGGGTCATGGGAGTTTGCCCGGCTGCGGAGGAGATTAAGATGAGACCGTGGAAACTCGCTTCTGAATACCTACTTGTCTGTCGCCTCGGCCTTATTTCTCCTCTATTTATATGTGGTAACACCCTTTGGGGTGTGTCTTCTCTCTTGACTTGGCCAATGGTCCTAGCATCTGTGGTCTGTCCTTTGAGGGCTGGCTCCTCCCATTTCTCGCTTCTTTCTTGTGTGCCAGGGGGCGCTTCCACCTTGATTTCCATGAGGGCGGGGTCTTGTGTCTATGTGTCGGATTCTCTATTTCATTTATCAAGGCCCCAACAATGCTCTGACAAGTGTGTATGTAGTTTCAATGTGAATGTATGAGTTTGACCTTCTGTACTATCGTTGGTGGAAGTGGCTTGTACCATTAAGTATAATTTAGTATGAATAACATTATGCGTAAGTTTAGTAATGGTAGGTAAGTATAGCCTGTTCTCCATACCATAGTCTAGGTTCATTACTTGCCAACTGCACATCAGCACAATAGGTCAGTAGTGTGTTTATATATATATATATATATATATATATATATACATATAAGGCTGTTTTGCAGCTGATGGTAAATTTAATCTTTTAGTAGCTGATTTCTCAAATATAGACAAATATTTTTCTCTGCATCATATAAATAATCTAATTAATTAATTTCACTCCCAACACCAAACACCTCCCAATTTAATTAATGAAAGCATGTGATCCTCCCGGGATTCAAACCAAGTTTTCCTAATTAACAACATATTTCGGAGCGAAACCATGTAATAGTTAAGTAATCAAAAAGAGGATTTAACAATATACCCTCAGCTGAAAATAAACAGACTAGTCTGGCTATCAAGATATAATTTAATTTGGCTTAGAAACATAATTGTATTTGAGTCAATGGCCTAATGAAGATTATAGATAGCAATAATAAGGCTAAGCCCATTTCTTAGCGAGACAGTAGTTATTAATAACTTTAAGGTTATCAAAAGTAGGCTAAAACACATTGGTAAACTTATTAAGAATACAGAGTGTAAGTTATATGTTAAAATAATAATTGTGTTGATCTTAGCCATAAATATACTTATATTGATGATAATAATATAATGAGTAGTGACAATCATATTTACAATATAATTTCGACTTTCAATAGTAGGCTACATACAGTATATTTAGTGAAAGTTACAAGGAATAGTTTGTAACTCAGACATTGCGGTCCATTCCGGGGAGATACTCGAAGTGGAAAGAGAGAGATTGTCTCACACAGAGTGTACAAAACTCGAAGTGGAAAGAGAGAGATTGTCTCACACAGAGTGTGCAAAATACTATGTACTCTCTTCTTGAACTGCTCACTGAAGAACTGTTTACAACTTCTAAGGGAAGTTTGTTCCAGGTAGATCAGATCATATATGTGAACAAGTTTCCACAAATACTAGTGCTCAACTTTTTCTATTCTAACTTCCAGCCATGGTTGCGTGTTGTATTCATACTGAGGTTAAACATTTTGATATGATCCACATTTTCAAACATATTAAGTTGAGCTGATCTTGTAGTACGCATGTTTCCAACGAAAAGAGACGAAGAGTTTTCAACCAGTCCTCATAGCTCAGTCACCTAATCGATGGAGGAGAGTTGTAGCAGAAGCAGACGCAAAAAATAAAATAAAATAAAATATATAATATGTATATATATATTAATTATACGTTGCAAAAGGATGAGGATGAGGGAAAGGAGGATGAGGATGAAGTGGAGAAGCAGGAGGAAGAGTAGGATGTGGAGGAATAACAACTAAACGAGAAGAAGAAGAAGAAGATAAGCAGGCAGCAGAGGAAGGGTGCAATAAAGGACAGGGGATAGAGGGAGAGACATGGGGAAGGGACCTAGGGAAGGGATGGGGAGGGGGAGGAGAAAGAAGAACATTAGGAGGAGAGCGAGGAGGTAGAGGGAACGGAAGAGGTAAAAGAGGAAGAGAAGCAGGAAGAAGAAGAAGAGGAGGAGGGGGAAGAGGGAAGCAATAAAAAACAGAGAGAGAGGAGAAAAGTGGAGCAGGAGGGAGATGAAGAATAGGAACGGAAGGATAAGGAGGTAGAAGTAAATAAGGAAACATAGGAGGAGGAGGAGGAATAGGAGGAGGAGGAGGAGGAAAGCAATAAATGTGGAGGGGAGGGGGAGGAAGGGGGGGGGGGGGTGGGAGGTGCCGACTCATTCGCTCACTTTGATCAGAATGAATTAATAGTTGGTCATTATAGATAAAATAATTATGCATCAGTTAATTAAGCAAATTAATTTTAACTGGCAGGTCTGTATCCACTCACTTGCCCGGCACAGTAAACATCAAAGCCACTCATTAACAAATTAAGGCTTTGGCCGGGTTTTGTGGAGTCATGCGTGTGTGTGTGCCTGCGTGTGTGTTGGTAGGGATGATGTGTGTGCGTGTGCTTATGTAGGTAATGTACGTGTTGTATGTGTGTGTGTGTGTGTGGGGGTAGGGATGATGTGTGTGCGTGTGCTTGTGTAGGTAATGTACGTGTTGTGTGTGTGTGTTTGTGTGTGTGTTTAATGTGTGTGCGAGTCGCTAATGAGAGTGTTTGTTTTAAAGTGTATAATTGATTGAGTTAGTGAATTATGTATCTGTGTGTATATGTACATATAGGTGTGTGTGTGTGTGTGTGTGTGTGTGTGTATGTGAGTGTGTGTATGTATTTGCTGACCATTATTATTATCTTGCATAGAACTGTTGTATTGATTCCTAGTTATCAATTAGTGGCCGGTGTATAATTGTTGTGATGTATTGTATAGTATGGATGCATGGAACCACCTATGTGTAAGAATATGCGTGTATGAATAATAATTGATGTAAATGCACGCTTCTCTCCATACACCAGCTACATTAATTCACTTGCTCTATTGAATGTGTGTGAGTGTGTGTGTGTGTGTGTGTGTGTGTGTGTGTGTGTGTGTGTGTGTGTGTGTGTGTGTGTGTGTGTGTGTGTGTGTGTATTAGTATGACTGATTGTTATTGATACTAACTAATGATCATGCATAATGTATCAAGTATGTATTAGTGTGCAAAAGTCTTATAATTCGTCAGGACGATGATGCATTTCGTCATTATATTTTGGCTATCATTAGGCGATTTTATACATATAGAAAAGGCGCTATGGAGTCGGAAGCTTAATTAGGATAGCTTGTACTCTAGAGGTCTTACCTAATCTGCATAATATCGCCTACCGTGATCTTAAATACCGTAAAACTAAAGTCATGATACTGAAAGAGCTAATTGTGTGTGTATACCAAGTGCGATTGTCCTGTGAAAGTCATATTAAGGGGGGATGGACGTATTTATTTTCTCATTTATGTATCTGTACAGTATTATTTTTATTTCCGCCCTATACCTCCATTAAGCTTAAAATAAACACCCGCCCAAGACCCTCCTTGAAGATAAATTTGTACATTTTTCGATAAAAAAATGTCCAGGCCGGAGGCCGGATCCTTTAATAATACAGGCTCGCTATCGCTCGCCACGAAAAAATCGACACAGAAATGACACGAAGTCTTAATATTGACAATGAAATTGGGCGACAGGTCTTAACATCGCCAAAATAATGGGCGTTCGGCCCATTAGTTTGGCGATGTCTTAAAATATGAAAACTAATGTGCTAAACATGAGGAAGAAGGGGGACCAGAAAAATTACCCATCTCCCCTTAACCGATATGTAATTGAGTGTTGTTACTAATTTGATATTTTAATTATATGCTGGCATCACTCGTATCAATTGTTGTTAATTATACCGCAATAATAATGTGGACAATTACTTTGTATATACTGCATCGGACGTGTGTTAGTATATCTACCAACCAATTGATATGGCCGGCAGGTAATTATAAATGTATTCATAAATGTATATCCAGACAGGGTAGTGATTATTAGTATTTTTTAAACAATATATATTCATGTCATTGTGTAAGGATATAATTATGTACAGTATATATGTGTAACAGGAGCAGCGTATAGTGAATGGTGCCAACTGTACATTACTGCCATACATAAATCAGTGTATTTGTATGTCATTAGATATAGTATGTACAGTATGTATGTATGTATAACTGTATAAGCCCAACCAACATATATATACATAATTAAGCCAACTATTCATTTAAGGGGGGTGACCTGCTTTTTTGCTCTCCTGTTCTCTCTTTCTCTGGCTTGTATCCATTCGGCCCCATTCAGCCTACTGTATTAAGACGTTTATCCCCATCCATGTGTCAATTTTGTACTGGTGAGAGGTAGCGAGCCAGCTTATTTTTTAAATGGTTTTGACAGCAGGCTAAATTTGTACATTTTTCGATAGAAAAATTTCTCCGGCGAAGCCGGATTTCATCATATAATGCTGGTTCGCTATCGCTCGCCAGGAAGAAATAAACACCTATATGGGGTTAAACGTCTTAAAATGGTTGGCTGAAAGGGGCCGAATGGATACAAGCCAGAGAAAGAGATAAAAGGAGATAAATAAAAAAAACAGGTTACCCCCCATAAGTCATGTATAAACCAGTGTAATTAGATGTCATTAAATATATAGTATATATGTATGTATACCTGTATACAAACCAGCTTATAGTGAATGGAGCCAACTATACACTACAACCATGCATATACAAGTGTATTTGGATGTCATTAAATATATTATATACTTATAGCGTATGTATGTATCACTATATAAAAACAACCAGCTTATAGTGAATGGAGCCCGCTATTCATTACAACCATACATAAACCAGTGTAATTGGATGTCATTATAGTATGTATATATGTATAACTGTATATATACCAACCTATATTGAATGGGGCCCGCTATACATTACACGGCATTCAGTTCCCCCCCCCCCCTGAATTGGCTGGGGGCCCGGGATTGTCATATTTACGTCACTGCTCGTCCGACAACAACAAAATCAGCATCATAACATCAGTGTCGGCTCGGTAATTGACAGCGAGGTAATGACTGCTTGTTTGGGGGGCGCTCTGCTTTGCTTTGGGGCTTGTTTGGGGGGTTGTTTAGCGGTTGAATGTAGTGTTTCTTGGTAGGAAATGGGCTGCTTGGAGGTTATCGGGTTGGGTAATTTCCGTGTTATCGTCGTTAATTACGCGGTTGGGTGATTTTAATGTGGTTTGTGATTGTAATATTTTCGTCACTGCCCGTTCTACAACAACAACAACCACAACAACAATAGTAACAAAAACAACAGCATCATAACATCAGTGTCGGCTCGGTAATTGACAGCGAGGTAATGACTGGTTGTTTGAGGTGGGGGCTGTGCTGATTTAGAGCTTGTTTGGAGTTGTTTCGATGTTGATTTTTATTTATATGGAATCTGATGTGGTGCTTGGGGTTTATCTGGTTTACTGTACGGCTGTTTGGGGCCTTGTTTGGAGTGCCTGGGTTAATTGGTGTTGTTTTGGCACTTGATTGGATTATTTTTGGTGTGATTAGCGGCTGTCAATTGATGATTCGTGGTTCATTGGGGTTAGTGTGCAATTGTACAGGGGTTAATATAATTGGTTGAGGGTTTGGGAATTGTTTGTGGGTTAGATTATATTGTTAAACCATTCAGTACCGATGACCTCTTTTTCATTATATTCTGGCAACTATTAGACGATTTGATTCAGTTTAGGAAGGGTGTCTACCAATTAAAAGGCTACAGACTATCTCAATTAATCCTTTTAGCTACTACATACAATATATCCCGCCCAAGCTTCATAACATTTTCTAAATATTGCTGAACCAAAATGTAAAAGACGTCGCCGGTTCAGAAGCGTTCAACCAGAAGATTCAGGTGATATTTATGCGAGATTTGAGATTGTGATATCTACGTCACTGTCCGTCCATCAGCAACAACAACAGCAGCAACAACAACATAATATCAGTTTCGGCTTGGTAATTGACAGCGAGGTAATTACTTTGTATTATATTTCAATTTTATTATTATCATGATGATTATATACTGTATATACTGTATATATATATATAATTTATTTTGTATTTTATATTTTTGACTTTTTATGGGGGGGGGGGGCTGCTTTGATTTTATTCTTTTGGAGTTGTTTGGCAGATCAATTTGATGTTTTTTAATAGGAAAATGGGTTGCTTAGAGGTTTGTCAGGGGGGGGGGGGGATGCTTTGTTTTGATGCTTCTTCGGGGTTGCTTAGGAACTGATTTTGATGTTTAGTGTTATTTGAGGTGCTAAGGGGTATATGTGGGTCACTACGCAAACATTTTGGTCCTTCTTTTGTTGTTTGGGTTGGTTTGTGGTTGTTTGGCAGTTGATTTGAGTGGTTTTGTTGTGATTTGAGGTTTTTAGATTGAGTTGCTGTGTTATATGGGATACTGTACAGTTGTTTTGGCCCTTTTTGGATTTTCTGATTTGATGGGTTGATAAGCAGATGGAATGACTGGTTTTGGTGTGATTTGGGAAGCTCCTCAAATATTTTGGGGTGATATCGGGTACGAAGAAGTTGTTTTGGGGTTACTAAAATATATTTTAGTTGTAATAATCTAATTAATTAATTTAACTCACAACACCAAACACCACCCAATGAAATTAATGAAAGCATGTGCTCCACCCGGGATTCGAACCGGGGTTACCACATATAGATCTTAAGCACTAAAACCATTACACCATCAGACAACCTGGTAATTATGGATATATTTGGTTCTATGTGTTTGAAGGAGACAAAAGGCAAAACCGCCCGCAACTATAGTCTATTCGCTGTAAGTAGGCGATAAATTATGACCTCTAACCTCTGTAACTAAAAAACGACTAGAGTAATCGAGCTAATATTTGTACCATTTAGGAAGAATCAGTCAAGGAATAGATATACAAATTTACAGCCAATTTGCTCTAGCCCGTTTTGAGTTACAGAGGATAGAGGTCATGATTTCTCGCTACTTACAGCGAATAGACTATAGCATTTCCCCCAAAGTTGAAAGAGTAATAAAGAGCCAAATTTGGGGGCTGGTTGTTGTTTACCACTGTGTTTGTTTGGGTTGCTTGGGATTGTTTAGCAGATGATTTGGATGCTTTGTGGTCTTGATAATGAGTTATTGTTTGGGGACTGGTGGCTTTTGTCTCTGTGTTGCTTCGGTTGATTGGTGGTTGTTTAGCTATTGCTTTTGTCTCTGTGTTGCTTCGGTTGATTGGTGGTTGTTTAGCTATTGTTTTTGTCTCTGTGTTGCTTCGGTTGATTGGTGGTTGTTTAGGTATTGCTTTTGTCTCTGTGTTGCTTCGGTTGATTGGTGGTTGTTTAGCTATTGCTTTTATCTCTGTGTTGCTTCGGTTGATTGGGGTTGTTTAGCTATTGATCTGAGTGTTGTTGGTTTTGTTAGGGGGTTAGAAGTAGGTATTTAGGGTAGTAAGGAAATCTGAGCCGCTGTTTATGGGTTGTATAGTGTGTTTGGGTTTACTTGAGTTGCTTTGGTGTTGCTTGCTTGTTTGGCGGCTTGTTGCTTTTGCGTATGTGCTTGTTTGATCATGTTGGATTGCTTTGGTTGAGTATGTTTTTTTAAACATTTCAGTGGATTTAGTGTGATTTGAGACGCACAATGGGTGTTTCGGGGTAATATGATATGGTGAAAAGTTGTTTGGGGGTTGTTAGCTGGTGTTGACAACTGTGTAACACCTTGAGGATTATGACGCATTTTAGTTGTTTATTTTGGTTATCATTAGACGATTTTATGCAGTTTAGGATGGACCAGAGTGGACAGAAGGGTGCTGAGCTGGTATGGTCATGTTGTTGAACGAATGGAAGATGAAAGGCTTACAAAGAGAATACGTGGGTCAGATACAAAGGGAGATAGAGGGGTAGGAAGACCCCCATTGAGATGGAGAGACTGTGTAAGACAAACTTTGGGTGATAGAAGAATGACTATAGATCATGCAAAGGAAGTGGTAATAAACAGGAATGAATGGAGAATGCTGTGTTAGATGAGTGGACACTGGTCATTTGGGAGAAGGGGTCGGGCGCCAGTTGGATTAGATAATAGTCCGTCAGGCACCTGGCCCGAGGAGCTGGTATATATGAAGGGTGCGCTTGGAATTGTGGTGGGCGAGCTTGCAGTTTCGGCTCGCTGCATGTCTGCCTGCTGAGACTGGAACCTCTCCGGGTGGTCGGGGGCCGGGGGGTGCTGGAGGGACCTTGGTGATTGCTGTTCTAACCCCTTAGTATCTCAACATATAGGGTGAAAATCAAATATATGTTTTCCAAAGTTCACCATGCACGTTTCTCAGGGTTGGTTACGTACTTTTGGCGCCATTGACATGTGAATAATGCTCATACACATCCACACAAACACCTCCTCCTCCTATTCATTTCACTACGATATACAAGCACAACACACTTCTTTGAAATACACCAAACACTGTTTTTCTGTCACTCTTTCAACTTTGGGGGAGACATTTGTTACTGGCACCTTTGCCTTTTGTCTCCTTCATACACATAGACAAAAAATGCCCAATTTCAATTCAGTATTTCTACAAATCCAGCGACAAATAAAAGTGTTGTTATCCACAATTTACCTATGATGGCTTGTCCCCTCCAACAACCGCCAAAACAAAACAGTTGATCATTTATGGGCCCATGTAGTTCCAACGCTGTCTGAAGAAACGTTGCCAACATAGCTGTCAACAGCAGTAACAAAGACAATACAAACCATAATAGTATACCTAAAAACAAACAAACAAACAAACATTAAGGTGGATAACAAAAAAATAACATCAATTATTATGTTCCTTCCAACAAGACAATATAGACAACATAGTTATTACATCAGCACTACTAATATCACAAAACCACAAACTAGACTAAGCCTCCACCGTACCAACAGTATGGCTTGATCGCCTCAACAATATGACGACTTGTATATTATAATCTAGCAACCACCAGACGAATTTAAGTATTATAGAACCAATCTCTAGTAAACAAAAGTTTAATTTGATCTCAACTACCCCATTACACTCCAGTTCAGTCATATTGTCTGCGTATAATTATTATATAATGGAGACAGACAATTGAAGGGCGATAGTAGATGGGGAGGTGAGAGGGTCATAAAATTGTAATGAAAATTACTTCCATGAGTAATGTGCCAAAGGAATACCAGGTGCTAATTTGCGACTATATCCGCTTGCAAGATTGTAAAGACATTTTGTGGAATAATTTACTAACAGCAAAAAATGCTTAACACAGTTTCTGACAGGACAGATTCACTTGGAAGCCTACAGTTTAATTGATGGGAAGAGGACGGTATTCAGACAGAGGACAGAGCCATTTGAAAGCGCTTTGTTACACCCCTTCTTCGACTAAGAAATCTGGCAATAGATGAGTAAGTAGATCGATAGGTGTAAAAAGCGCAAGCAAAACAGAAATGAAGGAAATTTAAACATTGGCCAATAAATGGCTTGATATCAAACAAAAAAGATGACCAAAGAAGAAGAAAAAATGCTGCTACTACAACTACTACTACTACTACTACTACTACTAATAATAATAATAATAATAATGATGATAATAATAAACGCTGGCAATTAACCCTACCACCCAAAACAATCCTCCCTCCCACCCATAGCACCAACTAATTCCCCAACAGGCCTACACCTACAAATCACAGCGGCAACAAAACACATTAATATATATACTGTATATAATATATGAGGCAGCAAAAATGCAGCCATTAATCCCAGATGGTACGCCAGATAATAAATATTGAACCTAAGTGCCCTAAAAATGGACATAGATCATGGGTTAATGCGAGGCCGGAGACGGGCTAATGGAGGCCGCATGGGTGTTAATTGGAATGTTAGTGTTATTATAGCTGCCTCCAAACGATTTTATATAACTGTTGGAGGCCGCAGGGGTTTTAATTGGAATGTTGGTGTTATTATATTAGCTACCTTCAAACGATGTTATACGACTGGTGGAGGCTGCAGGGGTGTTAATTGGAATGTTAGTGTTATTATATTAGCTACCTTCAAACGATGTTATACGACTGGTGGAGGCTGCTGGGGTGTTAATTGGAATGTTAGTGTTATTATAGCTACCTCCAAACAATTTTATACAACTGTTGGAGGCCGGGCTAATGGAGGCCGCAGTACTTTAATTGGAATTGTTGTGGTTTTACAGCTACCTCCAGACGATTTTATCCAACTGGTAGTGACCGGGGTAACGGAGGCCGCAGGAGTTTTAATTAATGGAAATTTTGATGTTATTATGGATACCTCCAGACGATATTATGCAACTTATCTCTTAGTATTGTGAAGCTTTTCTATATTATATTCTGGCTGACAATATACGACTTTGCTGGGATTAGGAAAGATCCTAGAGTTCCTTCCTAAGATGGAAACATAGTCTAATCACCTAATACCTCTCGCAGCTTTCAGGTGTCGATTTTTTCCTGGCGAGCGATACCGAGCCTGCAGACAGCCTTAGGCCGGGATTTTTTAAAGCTTGATAGAGGTATATGGAACAAACAAAACAATATATATATATATATATATATATATAAGATAATAATAATAATAATAATAGTACAGATAATAATAATAGTTAAAACCCCCTTGAAGGGTTAATCGAAGTAGTTTATACGCCATTTGATCCCTAAAGGTCTACATAAGCTGAATAAATGGTCTAATTATAGCCAGAATGAAGCAGAAGGCTGTTATCATATACTGAAAGGGTTAACAATAATATATACGAGTTAAATGGTCAATTGTGATAGGTTTTCCTTAACTTAATAATATAATTGAATTAAGTAATAACTAATATCGTTGTATAATTGAAGGCGTTATTTTTGCAATATAGATGATTTGTCCGGAAACGGAAATTAATGTGAGAGAGGCATCGCGGACTTAGCTTAGGTCAACAGAAGCTAGATTACTTTTAATTTGTATTATTAATCAACTCTGCGTAAGCAGAGTTTGGTATCGCCCCCCCGTATAGTGGGTACCACACGAAAAAAATGTCTGTCGTCGTCGTCGTCGTCGTTGTCCGTCTGTCTCGGAACTCCTCCTAGACCGTTGGATGGATTTTCACCAAATTTCACACGAACATTTGTTGCGTGAATGCAAACGTCAGTCAAAAAAGATTTTTTGAATTTATGCAATAGTTATGATTTTAGGTCCAAAATATGGTTTTACCCCCCCCCCCCCCCTTCCTGGACCCCCCACCCCCTCCTCCCAGACCCCCCACCCCCCCAGCAATGATGGCGTTCTTAGTGTGTGAGCCCCGAAGGGGCTCACACACTTAGAATGTATTCGTTCTGGGGGTGAAAACATCTCGCTACGCATTTGCTAGGTTAAGTTAGTTTAGTTGGCATTAGAAATGATGGTAGTAATAGTGGGATTGATGGTGATATTAGTGATGATGGTGATAATAGTAGTGATGATGGTTGTAGTTGTATTGATGATGTTGACAGTAGTGATGATGATGACAGTAGTAGATAATTATGATGGTGACAGTACTAGTAGTAGTGATGATGGTGACAAGTAATGATAGTTGTAGTGATAATAATGACTAGTGATGCTAGAAGTGACGATGGTGTGAGTACTAGTGATGGTGAGTAGTAGTGATGATGGTGAAAGTTTTAGTGATGATGACAATAGTTGTGATGATGAAGATCATAGTAATGATGATGATGGCAGTAGTAGTGATGATGGTGACAGTAGGATACATGATGGTAATACTTGTGACAGTAGTAATGATGATGGTTATAGTAGTAGTGATGATGTTAACAGTAGTAATGATGATTGTAAGATGGTGGTGATGATAGTAGTAATGCTGGTTGATAGTTGTAGTATCAATGCTAGTAGTGATTAAGATGGTTGTGACAATGGTGACAGTAGTAGTGATGATGGTGAGAGTAGTAGTGATGATTGTAATTGTAGTAGTGATGATTGTAATTGTAGTAGTGATGATGATCATAGTAATGGTGATGATGACAGTAGTCGTGATGATTGTGGCGGTTGTAATGATGGTAACCCATCGCAGAGTTGGGTATGCCGTTTTGATTTTGGGCAAAACGGCATGTCTACTTTATATTATTATTATCAACTCTGCGTAAGCAGAGTTTGGTATCGCCCCCCCCCCGTATAGTGGGTACCACACGAAAAAAATGTCTGTCGTCGTCGTCGTCGTCGTCGTCGTCGTTGTTGTCGTCGTCGTCGTCGTCGTCGTCCGTCTGTCTCGGAACTCCTCCTAGACCATTGGACGGATTTTCACCAAATTTCACACAAACATTTGTTGCGTGAATGCAAAAGTCAGTCAAAAAAGATTTTTTGAATTTATGCAATAGTTATGATTTTAGGTCCAAAATATAGTTTTGCCCCCTCCCCCCCACCTCCCGAAGTAATGATGATAGTTGTAGTGATAATAATGACAGTAGATGGTAGTGACGATGGTGTGAGTATTAGTGATGATGGTGAGTAGTAGTGAGGATGGTGAAATTTGTAGTGATGATGACGATAGTTGTGGTGATGAAGTTCATAGTAATGGTGATGATGGCAGTAGTAGTGATGATGGTGACAGTAGAATAAATTATGGTAATATTTGTGACAGTAGTAATGATGATGGTTATAGTAGTGATGATGTTAACAGTAGTAATGATGATTGTAAGATGGTGGTGATGATATTAGTAATGATGGTTGGTAGTTGTAGTATCAATGATGATTGTAGTGATTAAGATGCTAGTGACAATGGACAGTGATGATGGTGAGAGTAGTAGTGATAATTGTAATTGTAGTAGTGATGATGATCATAGTAATGGTGATGATGACAGTACTCGTGATGATTGTGGCAGTTGTAGTGATGATGGCAGTTGTAGTGATTATGTTGATTGTGATTGATGATGGTATTAGTAGTGATGGTAACCCATCGCAGAGTTGGGTATGCCGTTTTGATTTTGGGCAAAACGGCACGTCTACTTTATTATTATTATTATTATTTGTATTATGCCCCAGCACGCTTGCAGAGTTGTAGAGCAGACTGTAATTGTATTCATTAATTCTTATTCAGCATGTCAGCATGACCATGAAATATTTCTATTTGATACTCACTACTTCCAAGATTACCCACTGGCATCGCTCGCAAATGTTGAATATTGCACAGTTGCATGTGTAATTTTTTTTTGTCTCTCTCTAAGTGAGTGAGGGAGACAAAAGGCAGAACTGCCTGTATCGAGTGCCTCCCCCAGAGTCGAAAGAGTGACAGGGCGAAAATCAAGGGGTGTTCGAGCCAAAATGCCTGGACACACAGAGTTTGAAGCAATTTAAGTCATTAGAAGAGGGAAAGAGTGATTCTGGGAGAGAGTTCCAGAGCTCAGCAATTAAATAGAAGAAAGACTGAGAATAACGTTTCACTCTTGGGTTGGATAGTTGCACAGAGTAGGGATGGGATTGTGTTGCAAGACAGGTACTACGTAACCTACGTAGAGGAGGTGGTATACACTGGGAAAGCTCTGAGGAACACTGATTATCAACTCTGCGTAAGCAGAGTTTGGTAGCGCCCCCCCCCCCCCCCCCCGTATAGTGGGTACCACCCGAAAAAATGTCTGTCTGTCGTCTCGTCGTCCGTCTGTCTCCAAACTCCTCTTAGACCGTTGGACGGATTTTCACCAAATTTCACACAAACATTTGTTGGGTGAATGCGAATGTCAATCAAAATAGATTTTTTTAATTTATTCAATAGTTATGATTTTAGGTGCAAAATATGGTTTTACCCCCCCCCCCTGGGGGCCCCCCCTAGAAACCCACCCCACCCGGGGACCCCCCCCCCCCCAGAAATGTAGGCGTTCTGCGTATGTGTGCCCCCTAGGGGCACACACACAGAACGCCTTCGTTCTGGGGGTGAAAACATGTCGCCCCGCATTTGTTAGGTTAAGTTAGTTTAGTTGACATTAGAAGTGATGGTAGTAATAGTGGGGATGATGGTAATTGTAGTGATAATATTGGTGATGATGGTAATTGTAGTGATAATGGTGATAATACTAGTGATGATGGTTGTAGTTGTAGTGATGATGACAGCAGTGGTGATGATGGTAGTGATGATGAAGACATTAGTAGATATGATGGTGACAGTACTATGTAGTAGTGATTATGGTCATAATAGTAGTGATGATGGTGACAAGTAATGATGATAGTTGTAGTGATAATGATGACATTAGTGATGATGGTGAGTAGTAGTGATGATGGTGAAAGTTGTAGTGATGATTACAGTAGTAGTGATGATGAGAGTAGTAGTGATGATGGTAAGAGTAGTAGTGATGACTATAATAGTAGTATTGTTGATGATAGTAATGGTGATAGTGACTAGTAGTGATGATATTGACCCATCGCAGAGTTGGGTATGCCGCTTTGATTTTGGGCAAAACGGCACGTCTACTTTATCAACTATGCATAAGCAGAGTTTGGTAGCGCCCCCCCGTATAGTGGGTACCACCCGAAAAAAATGTCTGTCGTCGTCGTCCGTCTGTCTCCAAACTCCTAGATCGTTGGACAGATTTTCACCAAATTTCACACGAACATAATATGTTGGGTGAATGCGAACGTCAGTCAAAAAATATGTTTTGAATTTGTGCAATAGTTATGATTTTAGGTCCAAAATATGGTTCCCCCCCCACCACCTAGGGGGCGCCCCCAGAACCCCCCCCCCCCCACCCAGGGGGACCCCCCAGAACCCCCCCTCCCCCTGCAATGAAGGCGTTCTGCGTGTGTGTGCCCCATAGGGGCACACACACAGAACGCCTTCGTTCTGGGGGTGAAAACATCTCGCCCCGCATTTGTTAGTGTTGTGCCGGGTACTGATCGTTTAGTTCCCTTGATACAGTCCTTAACCCTTATTTAGCGGCGAGCAACATAAGTCGAGTTAAATAAAGCTGGACTATGTGGCGGCGCTCGACATAACTCGAGTGGCAATTTCAGCACGTAATGTGGCTGAGAGAGAGAGACAAGTGGTGGCAGGAGACTAGCGAGCGTATGACTGCTCCAGACCACCGCGGCGAACCTACTGACACAAATCTCAGCTCCCTCCTCCCTCTCTCACTCGCTACATACTCAATTATGTACCGAAAGTACCGAATTACCTGCTTTTTGCACTCGCGTTGCACGGTTATTGCAAGAAAACTATCCATCATACAAGGTTCGTTATGGTGTCATTCGAAAGCTCTGTTTATGCCCTTTCAGGGATAGGTACTTGTTTTACGTTCTGGGTCTTATTTAGGCATGAAAATGATCACGTAAACAGCCCTATTTTGGCTAAAAACACCCCGCTGTGCGGTACACATAAATAAACCGCATAGGCCGCTCGTAAGGTGTTAAAACAATCCAGTTCTGGTTTGATGGACTTAAATATACTTGACAGGGACGTCCCGAGTAGGTTCTATAAGCAGTAAAAATGGTATTCAAAGGTTCAATATAATACTCAATAACAATACAAGGAAGAACACATATGAATGTTTTATTTAATATACAGAAGCTGGGTGGAGAAGAATGATTATTAAGGCAAATCCCACAATAAGAGTAAATATATATATTGTCCTTATGCCAGACAATGTTATTGATACCAGAAGTACTCAATAGTGAGAATCTAGTATAACATCAAATCATGTGGAAAAACATACATAGAGGCATAATGTACAAGAATCAATTTTAACCTTCAATGCAATAATAAATGAGAGTAGAATATCTTCCGTTTTCAAAGAGACTTCAATGCCCTAGATAATGATCCTAGGGTAATAATGAGAAGAGTTGAGGTAACAAAGATACAGTCACAGGAGGCAAGGTGAGTCACGTGTGGGGCTCAGTTGACCCTTTTAAAACTGACCACGTGAGCTTGCCTTCAGGTCAGGTCACTGGGAAGGTCATCAGGTGAACTGAGATGGTAAATAATACTCTTTCTAGTTAATACAACTATGAACTTAGCTACAGTGCGATGTTACTTTATTTTATATGAGAGGGCTGAGATTATTATTTATAATAAATGAGAAGTATCAAAATCGCTCTCAAGGAAGTTATATCTTATTACGGAATTATATTACTTGAACATATGCTACGAAAACGAACCGAACTTAGGAATTCGTGTCACTATATTTTTCTTAGGTAAAGCAAAGTAATTATGTGAATTTAATAAGAGCAAAAAGGTAGTTTATTTGGTCTGCTAATTGGTATTAATTGGATCAAGATATAATCGTCAATATTCACTATTAAGGTAACACACGAAGATAAGCAAAATACTAACTGAGTTCCAAAAGAATCAGACGTAAATGAACACTATAGTTTTAACTTCAACAAGGGAGAACTGACTAATTAATAGATATCGAGCGGTAGATCGTATTTAGTAATTAAATTGGCGCTAATGACGAAGTTTAGCTCATTGATATTTAACGCAATATCAGATTCGCTTCTGAACAAGTTAACAGGGCGAGGTAAATAAAATGTACAGGCACAATTAGTACATGGGCGTAGGCGACGAAGTCCTACTCATTGATACTTATAACAGGCAGTACCAGGCTCGGGCCTGAACGGGTTAACAGGGCGAGATGAATAAAATACACAGATACAATTAGTGTATGGTGGATGCAAATCATACGAAACACAGAGGAAAGAATTCCTAAACACGGTATTCGAAATATCACAACATCAAGATTTACAAGAACATAAATGCACGTCTATAAGATATATGTCATATGCGATTACTGAAGAGAATTTAGGAATTACACTGAGCACTCGTTGGAAAATTGGGCATAGGTTCTAGGTAAAAAACGATTATATAAATGGATTGATCACGGAATATATTGGGACTTCAACTCACAAATAATAAATCAACATACACGTAGTCAGTAAATCTGCGAGCGTGGAGGGCCTGAATATATGTTAATGACACTGATATGTAACGTAATGCGTAATTTATGAATTAAATAAAGGGTTGAACAAGGGTCAAGAACTGAAGGCAAGATGGACACAGAATAACACAGGTTCAGAAGGATGAAACTTATTACGCAAGCATAGGATCTTGGGCACAGATCGCAAGTAAATCAGGGCACAACACGGTTCACATATTTACATAATCAGTACCTCACAACAATAACCAACAGAGAAAGACACAGAAACACTTAAGTATTTGGGAGGGTAGGGGGACGAGAGTACTGGTCTGGCCGGCGTAGAGGGTAGTAGCCAATCTTACACAGCTGGTTGCCTCCTCGAGCAGGGGTCCTCGATTTAGGCCTGGTTATGTAATTCGAACCGGGGTCCTAGGTCCAGGCCTGCTTACGTAATTCGAGCAGGGGTCCTAGGTCCAGGGCTACGTCCATAGCTTGAGCAGGGGTCCTCGGTTCAGGGCGCCAGGCAACAGACAGGTGGTCCTTCAGCAATCCGGAAGGGGGCCTACGTCCAAGGGGCACTCTCGAGGAGCAGGGGGGCGAAGGGGGGGGGGGGGGGAGGGCACTGTAGCAACACCGTCCCAAAGAGCCGTATCCTGACTGGAGTCCGCCTAGTCGGTAGGTGAGAGTGGTTTTTGCATACTTTCCTGAGGTCCTATTCAAATATTTTCTTACTTCAGGGGTCAATGAACTCGGGGGGGGGGGGGGAAAGGGTGTAGAGGAAAGAGGAAAAATGGTTGTTGTGAGGTACATATACATTCTAGCCAGGGAACTCAGGTATTATCATATGGGCCTGGTTCCAAGGTAATATTATAATACTTTATTGGGCGCCTGGAAGGTCCAGGGCTGCTGTGAAAAATAAAGAACACTTAAAGCTAAAAATGGAGCAACTGCCCTGCAGGTCTTCTAATTATCCTCAGACCTACACATAGGGGACTGTAGTTGTATCTTCGGGGGCCTGGAGAAGCCAGGCGTCATCAGGTCCACTTGTTCCTGAAATATCTGGGGTGCTGGTGAGTAGATTGCATAAGGGAGTGCTCATCATATCCCAAATCTGGCGGAACAATACAGAGAGCGTCACTTCTGGTGGAGACTACATAAAAGGAGGGTTCTAATTGGTGGTCCCAGGGGCGGTTGTGGTTGGCTGAGGATGGTGGCTTGTGACTGGCTGAGAGAGTCCTCCGTTTTCTCAAGTGGCTGTGGGCGTGAAAGAGAACTGTGGAATGGACGGCTGGGCATGGTCAACTCAGGTAGATTCTGGCAGACTCGTAGGGGGGACTCAGGTAAACGTCTTCGTCGTCTGTCCTGGGATTTTGAGGTTGCCTGAGTGGTTATGCTGGCCACTCGGTGTATCGTTGGTGTGGGGCTCGTCATCTCACCACCTTCGTTATGAAAAAAGTCGCGACCTCGCGATCTAATGAGGTAGGTCTTGGATGTTGGTGATGTGGTGAGGGTTGGGGCATAGCCTAGGATGAGGGACCATGATGCAGAGGGGACATCAGTAGGTTGGTTGGGGTCCAGGGTCACCTTGACTTGCCAGTCCTGGGAGGATGCGTGGGCGAGTTGTAGCAGGGTATTTGTAGTGGGGATGGGGACTGGCGTATGGCCTTGTAGTGAGACCACTTTGATGACTTTCATATTGGCCTCTTGGGTTTGTGGAGGAGGGGTTGAGGGTTGTGGTGGTGTGGCTGCAGGAGGACTGGTAGGTGGTCTGGTCTTGGTGGAGGTTGGAGGTGTAGTGGCGGCCTTGTCGTGTGCGTGGTGCTGGTTGGGCCTAGTCGCACTAACTTTGGGGGGCTGGGCTGGTCGGTTGGCTTTCTTGTACGTGGGCTTGAAGGTGGGGGCCCATCGTTGAGGTGGTGTCACACGTCGGCCAGATCTCGTACAAACTGAGGATTTAGAGGGTGTTAGGGTGGGTTGAGGTACACTAGGTTGAGGGGAGGGGGAAGAAGCTGAGCTGTGAGAGAGAGGAGTACGATTTAGTTTGCGAGGGGTCGGTCTGATCAAAGGAGAGGATTGAGGGCTAGTGTTGATGATGAGTGAAGTAGTTTTGAGTTTGGAGGCATAAGTTGGTTTAGTTATGACAGGGGTAAGAGGGGTAGGTAAATTAATCTGAGGATATACTACAGGAGGAGGGGAAGGAGTAGCTTGGAGTTGAGGGATGGGGGGGTTAGGTGTTTTACTAGGGGGGGAAGGAGTAACTTGGGGTTGAGAAGTTGGAGGCAGATTGATAGTGATAGGGGTGGTTGGTTGAGTACCTGGTGATTGAGAGAATGAAGGTAGGGTTATAGAAGGTGAAGGTTCGGCAGTTGATGAGTGGGAAGGTGCAGTGTGAGCAGGGACAGTGGTCTTAGTAGAGAGTATTGGAGGGGCAGAGACAGTACAAAGGAAATCAAGCAACAACAGATCTAGTGACCCTTCTAGGTTGCTTGTCCTCCAAAACACTGAGGATCAAGTGTCCAAACAGTGGGTTAGAGTGGGTAAGGGAACATTGGAAAGGGAATTACTGCCCTGGAACTAATGTCCGTGGCAGGATTAGGAAGTTAGTAGGGGACAGATGGGTTAGTAACTGAGGGGGGGATAAAATAAAGTTATTCATTTACAAACGCAGTCAGTCGCGGGTTTGATGCGAGATATTTGTCTAGGCGGAGTTTAAATGAATCAACGGATATAACGTTTCGGGGAAGCCCATTCCACAAGTTGACAACTCGATTGAAGAAGAAATTCTTAGATTTGTGTGAGTTAAAAGATTTACCAATAATTTTGCAACCGTTTCCCCGCGTGTAATTAGATTGGTCGATAGTGAAGTACTTACTACAGTCCATATTGTCGATGCCTTTGATGATTTTGAACACTTGAATTAAGTCACCTCTTAATCTGCGCTGGGTTAAAGGAAATAGATTTAATTCTCTAAGACGCTCTTCGTATGGTTTGTTCTTTAGGCTAGGTATCATTTTGGTAACTCTACGTTGAACTCGTTCTAGCTTGTTTATATCTTTTTGGTAATAAGGGCACCAGGATTGAACGCAGTATTCCAGAAGAGGGCGGATTAAGGAATTGTAAAGGGTTAGGATAACTTCTTTGGATTTATGCTCAAATGACCTGCCTATAAAGCCAATTATTTTGTTTGCCATCTTAACAACTTCTGAACATTGTTGACTCGGTTTTAGGTTACTCGATATTGTTACTTCCAGATCGGTTTCTCTTTTTACATTCTTAAGCTGAGTGCCATTCATCAAATAGTTTGCTTTCTCATTTAGGTATCCGATATGTAGTACTTTACATTTATCCGCATTGAAACTCATTTGCCAAATTTGGGCCCAACATGACAATTTATCTAGATTGTGTTGCATATCATCAACTTGTTCTTTTGAGAGTACGCTATTTGCAATTTTTGTATCGTCAGCAAATTTTGAGATTGTACAGGTGAGACCCTCATCTATGTCGTTGATGTAAATTAGAAAGATAATTGGACCTAGTACCGATCCCTGGGGTACCCCGCTACTTACATTGGTCCATTTAGATGCCTTACCGTTTATGACTACTCTTTGCTTTCTGTCGCTGAGCCAATTTTCTATCCATTTCAACACACCGTCTTGTATTCCATGCGCTTTTAGTTTTAGCAGTAAACGTTTGTGGGGAACTTTGTCAAAGGCCTTTTGAAAATCAAGGTATATAATATCTACAGCTTTACTCTCATCGTAGAGGTTGAGGATATCGTGGAAGAAGTCTAAGAGGTTTGTTAAACAGGAACGTTTTTTACGAAAGCCGTGTTGAGTATCTTTAAGTATGTTATTTTCCTCTAAGTGATTTACGAGTCTGTCTCGTATGACCGTTTCTAGCATTTTACATACAACTGAGGTTAAGCTAATTGGACGATAGTTACTGGGTAGGGATTTGCTGCCTTTTTTTAATATCGGTGTTACGTTGGCTAGCTTCCACTGATCAGGCATAGTTCCAGACTGCAAGGATTTATTGAATAGTACTGTCAGTGGTTTGGAGAGCTCATCCTTAGCTTCCTTTAGAACTCTAGGCGAGATTGTATCAGGTCCAGGCGTTTTATTTACTTTGAGTTTATCTAAACAATTCAATACTTCTCTCTCTGTAACGGTGATATTGCTTAGAACAGTGCGGGTAAGAACAGGGGGAGCAGGTGTAGGAACTGGCGTATGTTGTAAGGGTATAGTGGTAGGTGGGTTAGGCTTATGTAATTTGTTTAAGTCAGAAGGATGTTTGAGTTGATGAGAGGGAGAGGAAGGAGGAAGCAGCTCAGGAAGGGTGGACTCTGTGGATTCTAAGTTGGGATTAATGTCACTTGGTAACCTGTCATGTTGATCTGGATTAGCGTGCATTACATCATTGTCATTGATCGGTTGAAATCTACGTACATGCCTGTTACGAAACGTGCGAGGTTCCCCAAAATAATTAATAGTAATTTGATAGCAGTTGGGCACAGATAAGATTTCAAAGGGGCCCTTGAATCTAGGTTTCATTTTGGAGGGGGGACTGGCAGGTGTGCAACCATGACGAGGTCGCCAATGTGATGTGGGCTGGCTCTGGGGGTCTCATCAGGTTGAAGGTCTTGGACATATTTGATTTGTCGAAGTCTGTTCTTGAGGTGTAGTAGATTTTGGTCGAAATTAGAGGATGGTTCATACGGTGCAGCCAGATGACGTAATGGGAGGATGAGGGGGGTTACTCCCATCACTCGTTCGTGGGGGGTAATTCCATCTTCTCTTGGGCAGGTGTTGATGCCCCATTGCACAATCCTTACTTGGCTGGACCAGTCTTTGGAGTCCATTTGTTGCAGGCGGGTTCTGATCTGATTGGCAATGGTTCTATGGCTCCTTTCACAGATGGAATTCCCCTGGGGCCAGTAGGGAGAAGAGTGACTGATTTTGAAGCCACACATCAGTGATAGTTGTGACCACACATGACTGGTAAATTCTGGGGCATTGTCGGAGTGAATGGCTTCTGGCAATCCTAAGTAAGGGAACACATGTTGGATTAGTGCTTCTGCCACTGCCAAAGCAGAGTGTTCTTTGGCTGGGCATGCTATGACATACTTGGAGTAGGTGTCAACGAAGGTGATGATATATTTGTGTCCATGGCTGTTCTCGTGGGGTCCCATGACGTCGACTGCAAGGAGTTGCCATGGTTTAGATGCAACTAGTTTACCTGTGGGGCCAGGTGTCCGGGTTCTGTCTTTTCATAGGGCACATGCTCTGCAGGCTTCTCTTATCTTCTTGGCGGTTAGGTAGGGAGATGGTGTTCAGTACACTTGTTGAAAAGTGGCGATGAGGCGTTTTTGAGCTAAATGGATGCCATTATCCATGTGTATTGATTGCATCGTGGGAAATGCGTTTGTGGGGGTGATCACAATTTTTCCTTCTAGGGTGAATAAATTATCCCCACGTCGGGATAGCTGGTTAAACAGTTTTCTAGGGATCCAGTCGGGTTTTTGTTGTCGTTGGTAGTTGCTTAATAATTCTTGTTGGCTTTCTTCTACTTGTCCTAGATGGTGAATGGCGTGGATGGTGTGAGGGGGGGGGTCTTCTTTTTCTGTGGCCTGTTGATGTTGCAGGGGGAGGCGAGAGAGGGCATCCGCATTTGTATGTATTTTCCCTGGTCGATAGACTATATCTATGTCAAACTCTTCCAGGGATTCTCTCCAACGAACAGTTAAGGCGTTCTTGGTGTCTGATTTTCTTAGCCATTGTAATGCATGATGATCTGTTATGACTGTTACTTTTACTCCTGCTAGGTATGCTTTAAAGGGTTGTAAGGCCCAAATTATGACTAAACACTCTCTCTTGGTGGCTGGGTAATTGACTTCCGCAGGGCTTAGGGTACGGCTTGCACAAGCAATGATGTGCTCTTTTCCATCACGGGTTTGGCCTAAAACTGCGCCTATTCCAAACTGGGATACGTCAGTGTAGAGTCGGAAAGGCTGGGTATAGTCAGGGAAGGATACGACCGGGGAGGCAACTAATTTGGCTTTGAGAGTCTGAAAAGCTTGCAGTCTAGCTTCTGTCCATTGAAAAGGTTCTTCTCTCTTGGTGAGGTCGTGTAGAGGTTTAGCAATGGTTGCAAAGTTCTTTACGAATCTTCTATAGTAAGAGGCCAGGCCGAGAAACGCACGTACGCCTTTTACGTTGGTGGTGGTGGTGGGGGGGGGGGGAAATTTTACTTATGGCTTCTAACTTGGCTGGATCTGGAGCAATACCATCTTCTTACACTACGTGACCCAAAAAGTTGACTTGTTTTTGGGCCAGGGTGCATTTGGAGGGTTTAAGTTTGAGGTTGGCCTCTCTAATCCTCTGGAATACTTGTTTGAGGCGTTGGAGGTGTTCTGCCCAGGTAGTGCCGAACACAATGATGTCGTCGAGGTAAGCCAAACATGTTTCCCAGGTTAAACCTTGTAGCACTGACTCCATTAACCTGGAAAAGGTGGCTGGTCCGTTGCAGAGACCAAACGGAAGTACAGTGAACTCATAAAGTCTTCCTTGGCTAGTGGAGAATGCTGTTTTTTGTTGATGTTCGGGTAGGACACGTACTTGCCAATAACCAGCTTGCAGGTCTAGGGTGGTGAACCATTTGGCTCCTAGTAGAAAGTCGAGAGAGTCGTCGATCCGGGGAAGGGGAGTGGCATCTTTAATGGTGACGTCGTTTAGCTGGTGATAGTCGACACAGAATCTGGTGGATCCGTCTTTCTTTCTGATGAGCACCACCGGTGAAGACCAAGGGCTATGGGAGGTTTTAACTATTCCGGTTGCGAGCATATCTTGAACTTGTTTTTCTTCTTTGAGTCCTTGGATGGGTTTTTTCCTCCTGATAAGTTGCTTGATGGGGGGGGGGGGCCCACGGTCTGAATGGGGTGATGTAAGACTTGGGTGTTACCCATATCTCGGTTGGAAGTGGCGAAAATATCTTGAAAGGAAAGAAGGAGGTTTTTGAGGTCTGTCTGCTGGTGGGGGGTTGGAGTAGAGGGTATGTCAGGAAGAGGGTTGGAGGAGGGGGGAGAAGGATCAACAGGTGGGGTTAGTTCTTCGGAGTACATTTCTAAACCTCTGGGTAGCTCTGGATAGGTTGTTCTGATATGTTAGCAATTTTAATGCAATTTATGTGTTGAGGTAGCAAAGTGGGAACGGTTAGGCAGGCCCCATTGAAAGGGCTTCGGAGGTAGGGGGTCAAAAGGGCAGGCCCTTGGAATCTGGACGCCAAAGGGACCCATTGTTCATGATGAGGTGGAATGGATGTTAATTTAGAGATTATGGCAGGGGACAGGATCTGGGTAGGGCAGGAATGAGGTTCAGGATGGGGTGTGGGTTGGGGAGGGTCAGTTAAGCAAGGGTTAGGTGGGGAGGGGCATTTGGGGAATGGGGAGGATTCAGAGTTAGGTAAGGTTGCGATGTGATTGGCTAGGGCTGGAGGGGCAGTGACGTCATAGGTATGGGGGTTGGGAAGGGGTTTAGGTTGTCTGACGTTAGGGGGGGTGGGGTTTGTTGTTGCTTTTTTTTCTTTTCGGACTGATAGTCGTATAATAAAGTCCTGCGCCAACAATCTATGGAGGTGTGAAGGGCTGCTAGTAAATCTAGCCCTAGGTAGCCGTCATATTTGGTTTCACTGGGGCACACTACGAATGAGTGTCGCACCCCTTGATGGGGAAGAGGGGGTTGGACGTGCAACGGATGAGTTTGACCCAGGTTGGGAATAACCTGTTCGTTGGCACTGATTAAGATTATGTGGGAGGCCACAATGCCTCCGAAACTTTGGTTATGTTTCTGGAAAAAGGGAAGGAAAAGACAGGAACGGGAAGCCCCCGTATCAATTAAGAGCCGCACTTTCACCCCATTCAGAGTGAGTTGGTGATACACTGGAAGTCCTCCTTGTGGTGTATTGTCATGAGGGGCGCCCCCGCCATGGTCGCGACGAGTTTTGTGTGGGGGGGGGGGGGAGCTAAAAATCCAAGTTTTCTGCTTGGATCGGCTCCGGCTGATGCTTTGAAATCTCTGGGGCGTCTTCCATGTCTTCTTCTATGCCCGCCATGCTATTTTCTGTGATAGCGGACACTGGTCGTGGCTTGACCCACGGTATTTGGGCCCACCAACTTGGAGCTCTGTTCCTTTTCCTAGTGAGTTCCCCAAAGGACCTCTTTATTGACCAATGTAATCAGGTAGAGTTGCACGGCTTCCAGTCAGCAGGGCGTATCCGTGCCCATTCTTCAATTCTGTCTGAGGGTTTGGGGACTGTGGGGCCTCTGTTAATGAGAGGGCTAGGAGTAGGGTGAGTAGTGACTTTGCTAATCACTGCTGCTATCTTGACTGGGTTGACTTGGTTCTTGCGGGATATGCATTGCCATGATCATCTGAATTGTGAGCAGGGCTGCATCATAGTTAGTAGGGTCTATGATGAAGAAATGTCTGGTCACCGGGTCAGGGAGGATCCTGACTAGGGCTTTGAACACTAGTTTTCTTCTCTGTGCATTTGTTTCTTCATGGAAAGCGTTCATTGCCAGTTGTTGCAGCTTGTCGATGGTCCCATCTACATCGCCAGTATATGTGACTCCATGAAACTTTTTGTCTGCAATCGTCTGACCTAACATGGGGCTAACAGCTGATCTGACATAAACTTCAAATTGGGCCCATGTCAACCCTGGCATATTATCACGCACGTATCCTGATACCTTTGATGCATATTTTCCTAGTTTAAGTACAATGGTGTGTATCTTGGAAGCGTCATCTTCCCTAAACATCATGTCTAGGATAGGTTTGACTATCTCCAGGTAAGTATAGATGTCATGCTCCTCGGTTTTATAGACCGGGATATCGAACCTGGGTGCTGCTGCCATGATGAGAGTAGGATATTGTCAATTGAATACCGAAAAACAAAATTTGAAATTGCTAGAATATCCGTACTGGTACGCCGTATCAAGACACCGCTGGCTACCAGTGTTGTGCCGGGTACTGATCGTTTAGTTCCCTTGATACAGTCCTTAAAACAATCCAGTTCTGGTTTGATAGACTTAAATATACTTGACAAGGACATCCCGAGTAGGTTCTATAAGCAGTAAAAATGGTATTCAAAGGTTCAATATAATACTCAATAACAACACAAGGAAGAACACATATGAATGTTTTATTTAATAAACAGGAAGGTGGGTGGAAAAGAATGATTTTAAGGCAAGTCTCACAATAAGAGTAAATATATATATTGTCCTTATGTCAGAACAATGTTACTGATACCAGAAGAACTCAATAGTGAGAATCTAGTATAACATCAAATCATGTGGAAAAACATACATAGAGGCATAATGTACAAGAATCAATTTTAACTTTCAATGCAATAATAAATGAGAGTAGAATATCTTCCGTTTTCAAAGAGACTTTAATGCCCTAGATAATGATCCTAGGGTAATAATGAGAAGAGTTGAGGTAACAATAATATACAAATATATAACAAATAACAAATATATAATGAGATACAGTCGCAGGAGGCAAGGTGAGTCACGTGTGGGGCTCAGTTGACCCTTTTAAAACTGACCACGTGAGCTTGCCTTCAGGTCAGGTCACTGGGAAGGTCACCAGGTGAACTGAGATGATAAGTAATACTTTTTCTAGTTAATGCAACTATGAACTTAGCTACAGTGCGATGTTACTTTACTTTATAGGAAAGGGCTGAGATTATTATTTATAATAAATGAGAAGTATCAAAATCGCTCTCAAGGAAGTTATATCTTATTACGGAATTATATTACTTGAACATATGCTACGATAACGAACCGAACTTAGGAATACGTGTCACTATATTTTTCTTAGGTAAAGCAGAGTAATAATGTGAATTTAATAAGAGCAAAAAGATAGTTTATTTGGTCTGCTAATTGGTATTAATTGGATCAAGATGTAATCGTCAATATTCACTATTAAGGTAACACACAAAGATAAGCAAAATACTAACTGAGTTCCAAAAGACTCGGACGTAAATGAACACTATAGTTTTAATCTCAACAATGGAGGACTGACTAATTAATAGATATCGAAGGGTAGATCGTATTTAGTAATTAAATTGGCGCTAATGACGAAGTTTAGCTCATTGATATTTAACGCAATATCAGATTCGCTTCTGAACAAGTTAACAGGGCGAGGTAAATAAAATGTACAGGCACAATTAGTACATGGGCGTAGGCGACGAAGTCCTACTTATTGATACTTAAAACAGGCAGTACCAGGCTCGGGCCTGAACGGGTTAACAGGGCAAGATTAATAAAATACACAGATACAATTAGTGTATGGTGGATGCAAATGATACGAAACATAGAGGAAAGAATTCCTAAACACGGTATTCGAAATATCACAACATCAAGATTTACAAGAACATAAAAGCACGTCTATAAGATATATGTCATATGCGATTACTGAATAGAGAATTTAGGAATTACACCGAGCACTCGTTGGAAAATTGGGCATAGGTTCTAGGTAAAAAACGATTATATAAATGGATTGATCAAGGAATGTATTGGGACTTCAATTCACAAATAATAAATCAACATACACGTACTCAGTAAATCTGCGTGCGTGGAGGGCCTGAATATATGTTAATGACACTGATATGTAATGTAATGCGTAATTTATGAATATAAATAAAGGCTTGAACAAGGGTCAAGAACTGAAGGCAAGATGGACACAAAATAACACAGGTTCAGAAGGATGAAACTTATGATGCAAGCATAGGATCTTGGGCACAGATCGCAAGTAAATCAGGGCACAACACGGTTCACATATTTACATAATGAATACCTCACAACAATAACCAACAGAGAAAGACACAGAAACACTTAAGTATTTGGGAGGGTAGGGGGACGAGAGTACTGGTCTGGCCGGCATAGAGGGTAGTAGCCAATCTTACACAGCTGGTTGCCTCCTCGAGCAGGAGTCCTCGATTTAGGCCTGGTTACGTAATTCGAACCGGGGTCCTAGGTCCAGGCCTGCTTACGTAATTCGAGCAGGGGTCCTAGGTCCAGGGCTACGTCCATAACTCGAGCAGGGGTCCTCGGTTCAGGGCGCCAGGCAACAGACAGGTGGTCCTTCAGCAATCCGGAAGGGGGCCAACGTCCAAGGGGCACTCTCGAGGGCCAGGGGGGCGAAGGTGGTGGGGGGGGGGGGCACCGTAGCAACACCGTCCCAAAGAACCGTATCCTGACTGGAGTCCGCCTAGTCGGTAGGTGAGGGTGGTCTTGCATACTTTCCTCAGGTTTTCCTGAGGTCCTATTCAAATATTTTCTTACTTCAGGGGTCAATGAACTCGAGGGGGATAAAAGGGTGTAGAATAAAGAGGAAAAATGGTTGTTGTGAGGTACATATACATTCTAGCCTGGGAACTCGGGTATTATCATATGGGCCTGGTTCCAAGGTAATATTATAATACTTAATGGGGCTGCTGGAAGGGCTGCTGTGAAAAATAAAGAACACTTAAAGCTAAAAATGGAGCAACTGTCCTGCAGGTCTTCTAATTATCCTCAGATCTACACATAGGGGACTGTAGTTGTATCTTCGGGGGCCTGGAGTAGCCAGGCGTCATCAGGTCCACTTGTTCCTGAAATATCTGGGGTGCTGGTGAGTAGATTGCATAAGGGAGTGCTCATCATATCCCAAATCTGGCGGAACAATACAGAGAGCGTCACTTCTGGTGGAGACTACATAAAAGGAGGGTTCTAATTGGTGGTCTCAGGGCGGTTGTGATTGGCTGAGGATGGTGGCTTGTGACTGGCTGAGAGAGTCCTCCGTTTTCTCAGGTGGCTGTGGGCGTGAAAGAGAACTGTGGAATGGACGGCTAGGCATGGTCAACTCAGGTAGATTCTGGCAGACTCGTAGGGGGGACTCGGGTAAACGTCTTCGTCGTCTGTCCTGGGGTTTTGAGGTTGCCTGAGTGGTTATGCTGGCCACTCGGTGTATCGTTGGTGTGGGGCCCGTCATCTCAGTTAGGTTAAGTTAGTTTAGTTGACATTAGAAGTGATGGTAGTAATAGTGGGGATGATGGTAATTGTAGTGATAATGGTGATAATATTGGTGATGATGGTAATTGTAGTGATAATGGTGATAATAGTAGTGATGATGGTTGTAGTTTTAGTGATGATTATGGTAGTGATGATGACAGTAGTAGATATGATGGTGACTACTAGTAGTAGTGATGATGGTCATAATAGTAGTGATGGTGACAACTAATGATGATAGTTGTAGTGATAATGATGACATTAGTGATGATGGTAACAGTAGTAGTGATGATGGTGAGTAGTAGTGATGATGAGAGTAGTAGTGATGATGGTAAGAGTAGTAGTGATGACTATAATAGTAGTATTGTGATAGTAATGGTGATATTGACTAATAGTGATGATGTTGACCCATTGCAGAGTTGGGTATGCCGTTTTGATTTTGGGAAAAACGGCACGTCTACTTTATAGTCGTAGTGATGATGTTAACAGTAGTAATGATAATTGTAAGATGGTGATGATGATAGCAGTAATGATGGTTGATCGCTGTAGTATAAATGATGATAGTGATTAAGATGGTAGTGACAGTAGTAGTGATGATGGTGAGAGTAGTAGTGATCATTGTAATTGTAGTAGTGATGATGATCATAGTAATGGTGATGATGACAGTAGTTGTTATGATTGTGGCAATTGTAGTGATGATGGCAGTAGCAGTGATGATGGTATTAGTAGTGATGATGGTAACCCATCGCAGAGTTGGGTATGCCGTTTTGATTTTGGGCAAAATGGCACGTCTACTTTATGTATTCGTAGATTACGCTATTTCTTAACTTCGTTCGTTACTATGGGGCAATTTTTCCTAACTATATTTCAAGCCGACCTAAAAGTCACATATGGTTTGTCTCTCTGGCCCCTATTACACTCACTCGGATTTCTCATACTTTCTTACTCGTCCACATTATCACACTATCAATTATTTTTCACACGCTTACCACTTGCCCCCATTTTTTATTTCTTTTCGTTTTCACACTATTCTCAATAAGACATAGCCCTCTCCCAGGGCCCCGCTCACTTTGGTTTACCCTGAATGTTCACTTTACTCTCACTCCCTCCCATTTTCTATTATTTCCCATTCTCCCTAATTTTCGCATGCAATCCTATTTGCTATAATTTTCATCCCGACTAAATTTACTATCCATTAATTTTCTGTTTAGTAGTTACTCTCTCCTGAAACTGGATTCTACAAACAACAACTAATATTAGTAAAAACGTGTTCTTGACAAATGAATAAACTGATACCGGAAGTTCTTATGCACTTTATTGTTTTGGTGATTTTAAGACGTTTCACCTCATTAGTTTGGCGATAATATGACTCTTCACTTCATTCAGGTGTCGATTTGTTTTTTGGGGCGAGGGGTAACGAGCCTGTAATTTGAAAGAAAGTGGCCTTCGGCAAGGACATTTTACGATCGAAAACTGGTACACAGCTTGAAGGGGATTTTTTTTTTTTTTTTTTTTTTTTTTTTTTTTTTTTTTTCCCAAGATAGCCTGGGAAGGCATTCTTGTTAGCCTTGTGAACAAATTAAACTACATTGCTCGAAAATGGCAAAAGCAAGCAACATCCTGAATAATAATTAAACAAAATAGTATAATAACCCACAATACATCGGATCAAATAGTGTTAATGGCTAGCTCATTTGTTTTAACTAGACATTCATGGTTGGAAACTGGAGGTACAGGGGAATCAATGCTATTTTCTGTGGGTATTTATATACAGTACATGCAAGGCGTTCTGCATCTACTGCAAAGCAAATTATAGCATATGCTATATCATTAGGACATACATTTTTACCAATAACCTCTATAACTCAATAAATACGTATATATATATATATATATATATATATATATATATATATATATATATATATATATATATATTGTATATAACCAATATAATATAACAAAGAAAAACTAGAACACTCGAGCTAAAATGTCTAGGGAATAGGTGTGCGAAGCTATAACCCATTTGTTCTAGCCCTTTTTGAATTACTGCTGTTATGGGTAAGATTTCTGGCCTAATTATAATATATAGACTATAGTCGCTGATGTTGTTAATGGTTCTTTGGTAGAGCAAATTAAGAAAAACCCTCCGAATTTGTGTACTGAAATTTACTATATCTAACTTAATTTAATCACCTAAAATTTGGTGACAAGGTTTTTAACATGTTAACTCTACAATCCAACTCTCTCTCTCTCTCCCCCCCCCCCTCTCTCTCTCTCTGCTATTCCTTTTCTTCTCCCCTTCCTCCACTCCCCCTTCCCCTCCATTCTCTCCCTCTCCTATCTGATTTTCTCTTCCTTCTTCTTCCCCCTTCCCTTCCCTCTTTACTCCTTCCTCTCGCTTCTCCCCTCCCCCCTCTACCCCTTCCTCATGCTTCTCCTCTCCCCCCCTCCCTCTCCCTCTAGCTACACTAGACAACCTCCACAAACTTCTTCATTACCATCAGAGAGAGAGAGAGAGAGAGAGAGAGAGAGAGGGATTGAAGACATGGAGATTACTAAATAGTTAAGTGGATTGGAAAATTAGGTAGCACGAATATATATATATATATATATATATATATATATATATACAGTATATACTGCGAGAAACTTTATTGCATGCATGCATGAATTATGTAATTGTTGCGATAATATATTTATTGATGTAGAGAGAATTAAAATAGAAACACAATTAGCCTGACTTTTGGAGAGGTGTCAATAATAAACGCAAAAAGAGAAAGAGAGAGAGAGAGAGAGAGGTACCCCAGTTGATGCTAATTTGTTGACGACGATGTGTGTCCAAACGAATGTGTAGGATTAGGGAAGACGATCTAATCCTCTCTCTCTCTCTCTCCCTCCCTCCCATTTTTCCCACCTCCTTCCCCCCCCCCCCCCCTGCTTCCCTCTCACCCCCGCCTCCTGTCAAAAAACACGTATTCAGTTTCCACATATTAATTTTCGAATACGTTGTCACTTAAGTTCTGTGTTCAAACTTTTAGAAGGGAGGGCGGCCGGGAGTGGATCTGCCGCTGTGTTCGGAGGTGGGCTGGCTAGGGCTTGGGCTTGTTAGAGAGAGAGAGAGAGAGAGAGAGAGAGCTCTTTCATATTGCCCTGTTCTATTTACAGTTTGTGGGAAGTAAAACATGTGAGTGAAAATCATATCAAAATAAATCACCTGTAGCAAGTCATCATAATACACTCTCCGTATGTCATCCCTCTTAGTGCCTCTCATCCTTCATATCTCTCTCTCTCCCTTTCTTTTATTTTTTTCCTATATTTTGCTTCCCTTCCTTGCCTTTCATCTCATTTCTCTCTCTCTTCCACCCCCCCCCCTATCTCTCTCTCTCTCTCCTTGTTCATATTCCTCGCGTACCCTGAAGTATTTATTATTTGCATTTGTTTTTATTTTTCTCTCTCCCTCGTCCTCCTACTCCCTTCCTATTTCACTGTTTTATCATTCTTCTCCTCGACTATTTTCAAACTATTCGCTTCCCTTTTCTTCTTATCGGTTTCTGTAATTCATCTTACCTGCTTTTCAAATGTTTTCTCTATTGCTTATGTTGTCTTTTTAAACTTGCTGTTATTTAATAATATCGGTTCTCTATTTAAATGTATATCCTGATCTAATTTTGTATATCGTACCTCATCTCTAATTTTGTTCTCATCTGTTTATATGTCCCCTATTCGTCTCCTCTTATCTATTTTATTCTCTGTTCTCTTCCCTTACCCCAAATTTCACTTTGTTCTCTCTCCTCTCCTCTATTACCTCTATCCCCTCTCCTATCCTATCCCTCTCTCACCTCTTATCTTCTCTCCTTCATCTCCTCTCCTATCCTCATTATCTTCATGTATCTCTTTATCTTTTTTCCCCTCTCTTCTCTCCTCTCCTTTCCTCTCCTCTCCTCTATCTATCTATCTATCTATCTTTATCCTCTGTCTCTTCTCCTCCCTCTCCTCTCCTCTCCTCTCCTCTCCTCTCTCCTCGCCCAATCCCCAAACATCCCCTCTCATCCCAAGCCAGCACCACTTAACTCTCTCACAAAAACGGACAAGATCTTAAAAGCCTAATGCACAGACCCATTTATATGTGACCCGCCGGCTGATAGAATCTGCAAATGCTGTACAATGTTTTGGAGGGCCTTAATGGACTTCCAAACTACATTAAGTTTTTAAACACTCGGGGAGGCTGTTTCGGCACAGAGTTAAGTCCGGCCATTGAGACGCACGGTAATGGAGGACCAAAGAGGCGCGCTTTTAGTGAAGTTCGGCCCTTTTTTTCCGACTTTTTTTTGTATCATATATATACTAAAGGGGGAGGAGGAGGAGGTGGAGGAGAGGCGGTGAGGGCAGCAAGGACGATATCGCAGTTAGACAGACAGTTTAGTTTTAAGATTAATGAGTGGGTATTGGGGGCTGGGGAGAAACTGGGTTGGGTTTAGAGTTGGGGAAAGAAATGTGCTATAATCTTTTCAATTTTTGTCTTGGATATTTGCTCATTAATGTGTTGATATTATTAGGTTTGTTGTTCATTGGATGAATTATTATAGATGAATTTATTTATGTATTTGTTATTGCCTTGTCTTTATATCTTTACTTATTAATGTGTTAATTATATAAGGTATGTTTTGTATTTGATGCGTATTTATATATATATTTTTGTTTTGCTCTACGTCCTTTGATTTACTTAATATTGTGTATAGTATGCAAGGTTTATTATTAATTGGATGTGTGTTTATTCTTTCGCTATGTTTTGGTGTGTGCTTGAGTCCATATTATATTTTAAGCTCCTTGGTGTTTAGTTTAAATGTCTGTGTAGCCGTGGATTTGCCAGGGTAATTTTGTTTGTAAACACGTGTCCATATACCCTAATGCTTCCCATCTCCTCCCCTCCCCCCCGTCTCTCTCTCTCTCGCTCTCGCTCTCTCTCTGTTTTTCCTTTTGCAAAGTAAGTGTGGTGCGTAATAAGTAATGTATATATTAATCAAAATCAATATACGTTTTCCCTTTACCACACACCAACTCACACACATACATGCATACACACACACACACACACACGCGCACACACACACGCGTGCGCGCACACATATACACACACAAACACTCTCTCTCTTTCTCAGCTACTCCTCCGCCCCCCTCCCTCTCCCTGCATTAGTGAGAGAGAGAGAGTGAGTGAGTGAGTAGGGCGGGGGGATTTGATATTGAATTGATATATTTATTATGTACCATAGTCACCTTGCAAAGGCACATAAAGGACCAAAGACTCAATAAGAGAGAGAGAGAGAGAGAGAGAGAGAGAGAGAGAGAGAGAGAGAGAGTACAAAGGAGTACAAAGAAAATCAAGCAACAACAGGTCTAGTGACCCTTCTAGGCTGCTTGTCCTCCAAAACACTGAAGATCAAGTGTCCAAACAGTGGTTTAGAGTGGGTAAGGGAACATTGGAAAGAGAGAGAGAGAGAGAGAGAGAGAGAGAGAGAGAGAGAGAGAGAGAGAGAGGTGCCTTCAGACCAGGACAGCCAATCTTACGAGCTAACAAATTAAACTAATGCCCCTTTCTTATAATGCCAGCGCGGGCCATTGAGAGATTGGGATCAGGGCCGCGATTGAGATCAGCCAATTTTAAGCAGTTAATTGAGAAGGGTGAAGGGGAGAAGAGAGAGAGAAAGAGAGCCGGTGAGCGAGTCTGTTTCTTGCACCCTAGTTCTAATAATTCGTACGGTCATTATACTCGATTTTTGTTTTATACCTGGTAGAACATTCAAGTCATTAGCAGCTGATTTTTTTTTTGTATTATTATATATATATTTTTTAATATATACAGTATATATATTTAATGTACCCTACAGTTATGCACATGCACGTTTATACATTCCTGGTTTATGTAGGAAGGGCTGGTCCTGACCTTAGCCGTTTCTGTCTGCCTCTTTTTCTGTACTACTTTTCCTACTTCTGGGGCGGGGGCTAGGAATCCTCCTCCCCTTGTACAATTCACCTACTAGATGAGACAGAGAAAGGGACGAGGGACGCGAAAGTGGTCCCGGACCCTAAGAATTGGAAGTTTATATGTTGTTTCTGTTCTCGAGTCGGTCACCCCCAGCTATGGGGTATGTGCCTGAGTATATACATACATATACATGTAGGGGAAGAAAATAGCATGATTGAACAAGAAGTATATAATACACAGTAGTTAATTCGTATAGTCTGCTTTTATAGCGAATGGTTGTGTAGCGAATTATGCTTGTAAGTCAATCACACTTATTTTACTGCCATACATACAATAATGGAGTATATACAAATTCATGTAGCCAACTGTACATGCAACTCTCGTGTCTCTGTATCAATGTAATGCCAATTTATCATAATTAAAAACACATTTGGTTACTAAATATCCGTCATAGTTGAGTAATCAAAATGGAAACCAATTTTATCGCCAGTCCCCCCCCCCCAAAAAAAAAAGAAAAGAAAAGAAAAAAGGTCTTAGCCATTATCTGACGGGCTTCAGCTTCAGGAAGACTTTGACTTCATTATGACTCTATAAGTTCATGGAAGGTCTATGTTTAAATATGGTAGTGTAAAGTCATTTGTGTTACTGTGCGCCATCTGTAGGAAGTTACGGTGGTGACGAACAGTCAATTAGTGATAATTATTTTGTTTGTTGACCTCCAGACTTAGTTGCCCAAAAGGTATTTAATCCTATGTCTGGACAATTGAAATACAGACAACGAAAGAGATACGATGGGTGACGCATAACGGAGAGAACATTGTGAGAACTTAATATAAAACGTGCATGCGTTAACCCTTTCGGTATTTGAAGACACATACGTTTATTATATTCTGCTTATTATTAGACAATTTGTTAAGTTTATGAAGAATCTGTCGGAGTCAAAAGTTTAAATCAGATACATATTACCACTTTCATTGGTAGAGATCCTGCCTAAGCTGTACAAAATCGTCTAGCAAGAAAATATGATAAAGATGTGCCGTGTTATTGAAAAGGTTAAGCATTTCAATGACATTATGTTTAATTATTATTGAGGGGTTTGATTGCTTTTGCCATTTTATAGCAATGCATGTTTAGTTTGCCCCTAACCTAAGATAACGCGTCCCCAGACCCCTTCGAGCTAAATGTGTACATATCCCGGTAGAAAATGTTTATCCTAAATTGCAGGAACCGGCCTTCGGCCGAGACAATTTTCTACCGAAATGTTTTACAAATTTGTCTCGAAGGTGGGTCTAAGGGGTATTTCTTAAGCTTGATGGAGGTCTAACGAGGAAACTAAAAACAAATATAGAGACCAAAAAGGTAACCCATCCCCCCTTAAAATCTCCCAACTAATGGAGTGACACATGGAGGATCCCCAAAAGGACCCCCCTCGCTCCAGCTAGGCTTAAGCCACAGAAGGTAATATTAGGGATTGTAGCACTGTATTTTTTCCGTGCATATATTTGAGAGGAAGAGTTGGGAAGTTGGGTTAACTTTGGCGCCCACCATCAACATGATACAAGTTCCCTGCATTTGAATAGCTTGGGCAGAAATTTGTTGTGACTGATTCACTATTTAAATAATAAGTCTGGCTGTCTGCCGGTCTCTTTTGTTGTGCGCTCTAAGGGTTCCCAGGAAGGATCCCCCTTCAAGATAAATGTATACATTTTTCGGTAGATAAATGTCCCGGCCGAAGACTGATTTCTCTTAAATACAGGCTTGCTATCGCTCGCCAGGAAAAATCAACACCTAAATGGCACGAAAGGACTTGATATTGACAAAGAAATGGGGCAAAAAATCTTAAAATCGCCAAACGAATGGACCGTATGTCTTAAAATCTGAAAACTAATGGGGCTAAACATGAGGGAGAAGGGGAGCCAGAAAAAAAAACAATCATACGCCCCTTAAGGAGCCTAGGGAAGGGGGCCTGTTTGGTATGAGGGTAACTTGACTTGGGAAGTAACATAGGCAGGGTTCCGACGGTTTCCGAGGCCTAGCAGGTCTGTCAGGCATTGCCCAGAGAGTAACTGCTGGTTATTTTTTGAGACTTTTAAGTGCATATGCTGAATATATAGAGTTTAGGTTAGCGGACAAGGCTAGTAAAGGACTAAATTTCCTCAGGGAGCGACCATGTCGTGTTCCATTGGCTTTCGAAGACTAGCAGGGGTGCCGGGCTTTTTATGTGCAGACGCCAAGGAGTTTAGAACTGGGACTCACCTGGTATTGGGGAAACTCGACCTGTTGAGCAACATAAGGTTCTATGTGAGTGAGGGAGACAAAAGGCAGAACTGCCTGTGGCGAATGCCTCCTCCAGAGTTGGAAGAGTGACGGTCAAAATCAAGGGACGTCGAGCCAACATTCCTGGACACACGGAGTGTAAAGCAATTTAAGTCATAGAAAGAGGGAAAGACTGATTCTGGGAGAGAGTTCCAGAGCTCAGCTGTTGAATATAAGAAAGACTGATAATAACGTTTCGCTCTTGGGTTGGAGAGTTGTACAGAGTAGGGGTGGGATTGTGTTCCAAGACGGGTGCTACGTGCTCTACGAAGAGAGCACTAATAAACAACAAAAGTTGACCAACACCAGTATGACTTGAAATAATATGGGCTATATTGCCCACTAGTATCCACATTGGTGTTGCTTTATAATAAAGGCTACCAATGTTGTAAAAACATAATGTGTTATAATTGTTTGTCACTTGGTTTTTGTTTAGGTGCAAGTCAATTTAGATATATATGTAACCTCTTTTACGGAGTTATTTATTGCAAAACTAATTTCAAACTATGTCAACGTTAACAAACTATTTGCATACCAATTAATTTGTGTCATAATTTTGAGATTACCGCTTACGTATGGTGTATTCATTCTCGAATTTACAGGCAACCACTCCCACTGTTCTGCAAGGCTTGTGCACCCTTGTCATATGATTGGCTGTTGGCCTGAGTTATGTCTGGTTATATGAAATATTTTCTTTATATATATATATATATATATATATATTTGTTTTTACAATGTGCAATAACACGCAATTATATCAATTAGAAGTTGACAAAGAATGATATTGGAAATCGAAACTCTGAACGCATGACACATTTAAAACTATATTGATCAAGATTATCACAAATTGAACAAGAAAAGGATGAACATAATATCAATAACTTCCATCACTTGGTCACGGGCTTGGCTATAGCGTCCTAGCCAATCACGAACTTTGATTACATATGTATGGCTATCAAATCCCAGTTAGTTTTGATTAGATGTATTAGGTGTCATGTATAAAGACATTATATAGTTACAGTATATATCATTATTTGACGGGATTCGAGTAAAGACAATTATTTTAATGTACTAGATTTCATGATTAACAGATATGTACTTTGACAGGAGAGATTATTTAAAAGTATTTGATTATAGAGAGTTTGATGTACTAGATTTTATAGTTTGCAAACATATATTTTTGGCTAAAAAATATTTAAATAAAATGATTTGAGTGTTATTAATTAAATTCAGTGCAAATATGTGACATATACTGTTTTCTTTCCAATACTGAATTAAACCTTATAAAACAATATAAAACAATATAACTTTCTATATCTCTTCCCACCTGGCTAGCCCTGTCCAGAGTGAGGATTGGCATCCTCTACCCAACCTTAGCCGTTTTTGTCTGTCTATTTTACTGTACCGGTCTACTTTTCATATTTTATGGGCGGGAGGCTAGGAATCCTCCCTCCCCCCCCCCCCCCCCCACCCCCCTTGTAAAATTCACCTGCTAGACGAGACAACGAAAGGAGTGAGGGAACGCGAAAGTTGTCCCGGACCCTAGGAATTTTAACTCTAATGTTTTTCTGTTCGGGCTCTGTCTCGAGTTGGCCACCCCCAGCTATGGGGTATGTGCCTGATTAAATAAATACATCTACCGCTTTGCTGTTTGGGCCATGACTTCTTATAATCAAGGAGTTAAAACATCTCTCCAGGAACCTGTCCAGTGCAATATTCTTGTTTAAATATAATTTCAACAAACATTAATTATTTTTCTCTCGTAACGGTACTTACAAATTATATCTTCTGAATATATATTAGTCTATGATAACAAATTCGCTAGATTTGGTCAAGCTAGATTGGGGTTTATCTAATTTGGGTGTGATAGGTTGTGATGCGTTATTTGTTTTTTTAGGATAAGAAATGTTAGGATGTGTTAGATTAGACTAGTTATGGCTTAGATACGACCTGCTAGGTTAGGTATGTTAGAAAAATGCAAGATAAATCGACCGAATACAATGTCGGCCGATTGGAACATTTGGTCTCAAGGAAAACGTAACGTAATGTAACCTAACCTTACATTAGTTTATCTGATATAGCCGACCCATTCTACTAGCTTACCTGTAAAGTCCGACGTCTCCTCAAGGCCGAGTTCTCTTCAAGGTGGCCGAGTTCACCTGATACCAGTATGAATAGGTTTGGAATGTTTTCGAAATCACCGTGAGCGAAACAATTTGTCGGGTGAAAGCCTTTTAAGGGGGGATGGTTCACTTTTTGGTTGATTTTTAAATTTATTGATATATTTTTTAGTTTCCTTCCTAGACCTCCATTAAACTTAAAAATACATCCATTAAATCCTCCTTCTAGATTCTTTTGTACATTTTTTGGTAGAAAAATGTCCCGGCCGAAAGCCGGTTCTTCCAATATTATAGGGTCACTATCGTTCGCCAGGAAAAAAATCGACACATAAATGACACAAAAAGTCTTAATATTAACAATGAAATGGGACGGAACGTCTTAAAATCGACAAACTAATGGAGCAACCATCTTAAAATCTGAAAACTAATGGGCTAAACATGAGGGAGAAGGGGATCTAGAAAAACGACCCAGATCTCCCCATAAACCGGATTATATGTGGCGAGGAAAACAAACCCTGCCGTATTAAGCCGCACATAATACGCTGTCTAAAACCCTCCGAATTATGTAATATTATAAACTTTTGGGAACCAGAGAAAAGGCTCGAGTCTTCCGTGTCTTAATTTCTTACCACCAGCTGTAAAAAACCCTGAATGTTATATGAGGAAGAGCTAAATTATTCATCGCGAAAAAATGGCACCACCCTATGCTTAACACAAAAAAAGGTTCTTCTCACCTTTCCGGCGGAGGGAAAATGAAGCCGTTTTTTTTTTCGTGTTCAATGTTTTTTATTAACTAGATTATAACGCAGGTCGGTATTACTTGGGAGACTGTAATTGTGGGTATTGTGGGGAGGTAGTGTGGGGGATTTACGGAAAGCGGGAGACGCGGGAGTGCTGGGTTACTGTGGGTGATCAAATGATAGGAGAATTGTTAACGTGGAGAGATTTGGGTGTGGGGAGTTACTGTGCGTGATGTGGAGAAATTTAGAAATGTGGGGAGGTGTTGATGTGAGTACTTGATGTGGGTAAAATATGAAATGTGAGGAGGTGTAGATGTGGGGAGATCTGGTGGCGAATTTAGGAGAATATGGTATAATATAGTGAAGTCTGAGTGTGGGAGTATCTATGGGTAATGTGGGAGAATATTATCGTGGGGTGTTGTGGGTGTGGGGAGTTGCTGTGGGGGGTGGTGGTAGAAAATCGGTAATGTGAAAAGGTGTGAGTTTGGGGGGTTGCTGCGAGTGGGAGAATTGTTTAAGGGGGTAGCACTCGCTCTTTCTGGACCCCTTTCTCCCTCAAGTTTAGCATATTAGTTTTTAGGTTTTAAGACGTTCGTTCCGTTAGTTTGGCGATTTTGAGATCTTTTGCCTCATTTTTTTGTCAATATTAAGACCTTTCGTGCCCTTTAGGTGTCTTTTTTTTTTCCTGGCGAGCGGGAGCGAGCCTCTAATTTTAGAAGGAACTGGCCTTTGGCCGGGACATTTTTCTACCGAAAAATGTACAAATTTATCTTGAAAGGGGGTCTAGGGGGTATTTTTCTAAGCTTGATGGAGGTCTAGCAAGGAAATAAAAAAATATATGTATAAATACTGTATATATTAGACCAAAAACTAAGCAGTACCCCGTTAAGTGGAGAGATGTAAGTGAGGAGTTAATTGTGAGTGATATGGATAATGGGGGAGTTGTGGGTGGGATAGGTAGGAGGGTGAGTGAAGTGAGTAAGTGGAGTGAAGTGAGGAGGAAGAGTGGAGTAAGGAGGGTGAGTAAGGTGAGTGAAGTGAGGAGGAAGAGTGGGGCGAGGAGAGTTAATGGAGTAAGTAAGGTGAGTGAAGTGAGGAGGAAGAGTGGAGCGAGGAGAGAGAGTGGGGTGAAGAGGGTGGGTGGAATGAGGAGGAAGAGTGGTGCGAGTAAGGTGAGTGAAGTGAGGAAGAGTGGAATTAGGAGGGTGGGTGGGGTGAGTACAGTGAGTAAAGTGAGGAGGAAGAGTGGAATAAGGAGGGTGAGTAAGGTGAGTGAAGTGAGGAGGAAGAGTGGAGCGAGGAGAGAGAGTGGAGTGAAGAGGGTGAGTGAAGTGAGGAAGAAGAGTGGAATAATTGCTCAATAGGTGGCGTTCTGAGAGTGAGGGTCTGAGCCTGAGGAGTGAGACTGTGAAGCGCAGGGGCGAAGCAGCTTCAGAGATGGAGTTGGGTTCGAGCCGAGAGTAGGTACTTCGCATGTCTCACTCCCTAGACTGGAACAAGACATCACGGGCCTCACCGTGTTCAGCGGTAGAGTGTAAAGGCTATCAGCCTATGCCCGAGAGGGAGTAGTTGGAATATAGAAAAAAAAAAAAAAATGGGGTAAGTAAGGTGAGTGAAGTGAGGAGGAAGAGTGGAGAGAGAGTGGAGTGAAGAGGGTGAGTGAAGTGAGGAGGAAGAGTGGAATAAGGAGGGTAGGTGGGGTGAGTAAGGTGAGTGAAGTGAGGAGGAAGAGTGGAGCGAGGAGAGAGAGTGGAGTGAAGAGGGTGAGTGAAGTGAGGAGGAAGAGTGGAATAAGGAGGGTAGGTGGGGTGAGTAAGGTGAGTGAAGTGAGGAGGAAGAGTGGAGCGAGGAGAGAGAGAGTGGGATGAAGAGGGTGGGTGGAATGAGGAGGAAGAGTGGGGCGAAGAGAGAGAGTGGAGTGAGGAGGAAGAGTGGGTTGAGGTGGGTGAGTGGGGTGAGTAAGATAAGTGGAGTGAGGAGGAAGACTGGAGCGAGGAGAGTTAGTGGAGGGAGGAGGGTGAGTGGGGCGAGGAGAATGAGTGGAGGAAGGAGGGTGGGTGGAATTATTAAGATGAGTGTAGTGAGGAGAAAGAGTGGGGTGAGGAGAGTGAGTGTAGTGAGGAGAAAGAGTGGGGCGAGGAGTGTGAGTGGAGTGAGGGGGAAGAGTGGAGCGAGGAGAGTGAGGGTGAGTGAAGTAATAGGGGCGAGTGGCGTAAGGTGGATGAGGGGAATGGATAGGGACAGTGGAGTAAATAGGGTGAATGTTATGAGGAGGGTGAATTGAGTGAGTGGATTGAGTAGTGAGTAGGGTGAATGAAGTGAGTAGGCGAAACGTGATACTAATCTAGGTTTGTGATTGATAGAAAGTATGTTGAATTTGATGTTGTGTTTATCAATGCACTACAACCGTATATTAGCTGGAAATTCTGCTAAATATCAATGTCTATCGCTCCAACTTCCTTATAGCTAGCCTGGTTGATAATAATGATAGTACGGATACATATTTATATTTGTTTCGTATGTGTTGGTGTTAATTTAGTATATGGTATGTGTATGTTTGTAAGTCATTAACAAATTGAAGGAAACATTATATACAATATAACTGTGTACAATATTTATTTTCAATATTATAACGGTACGAGAGAGAGAGAGAGAGAGAGAGAGAGAGAGAGAGAGAGAGAGAGAGAGAGAGAGAGAGAGAGAGAGAGAGCGTAGTGTTAAGAATGTTTGTATACTATATTATAAATGTTTTGACAAAGTTAATACTGGTGGCGGTGAATGAAAGAAACAGTTGTGAAAGAAGTAGTAGAGTCCAAACATTAATTTAAAAGCAATATCGCCAGTGTTAAGGTGTCAAGGGTAGTAATGGACTTGTAATGGTGATATCAAAGTCAAAGGAGTGGCAGGGTAGTGGTGTCATTTAGGGTTGTCAGCCGTCGTAAGCAAAGTGGTGTCAGAGCTATGGTGACATTATATGAGTGTCCGTCAGTGGTGTCAATCGTTGTTGTCAGTCGTCTTAAGCAAAGTGGTGTCAGAGCAATGGTGACATATGTGTCAGTCAGTGGTGTCAGAATGGTGGTGTCAATCGTTGTTGTCAGCCGTCGTAAGGCAAAGTGGTGTCAGAGCAATGGAGACGTTATATGAGTGTCAGTCGGTGGTGTTGTCGGAATGGTGGTGTCAATCGTTGTTGTCAGTCGGTCTTAAGGGGAGATGGTCCGTTTTTATGGCCCCCCTTCTCCCCCATGCTTAGCCTCATTAGTTTTTAGATTTTAAGACGTTTGGCCCATTAGTTTAGCGGTTTTTAGACCTTTCGCCCTTTTCTGTGTCAGTATTAAGACTTTTCGTGTCATTTAGGTGTCGAGTTTTTCCTGGCGAGCGATAGCGAGCCTGTAATTTTGGAGGAATCATCCTTCGGGCGGGAAATTATTCTACCGAAAAATGTACAAATGTATCTTGAAGGGGGGTCCTGGGTTTTTTATTTTAAGTTTGATGGAGGTCTAGGGAGAAAACAAAAAAATATTACATAAATAAAAAAATCGACCAAAAAATGAACCATCCCTCCTTAAGAGAAGTGCCGTCAGTGTATTGGTGTCAACGTACTGGTGTTAGTGCTGTCAGTGTGTTGGTGTCAGAGTACTGGTGGTAGTGTTGTCAGTGTGTTGGTGTCAGAGTACTGGTATTAGTGTTGTCAGTGTGTTGGTGTCAGAGTACTGGTATTAGTCGGTGCTGTCAGGAACCGTAAATAACTGTTGTCAGAGTAGTGATGTCATATTAGTGGTGTCAGTCATTGATATCAATAGTGGCGTCAGAACAGTGGTGTCAAATGATAGGTGCAAGGGTGGTGTCACACGAGCGTATTTTTCTGGCAATTTTCGATGAGCAAGTTTTTCTCATACTATTTTTGAGGATCTTTCGCATTGGAATCGGAAACTAGATCGAAGATAGATTATGTTAGGTAGTTTATTTCTTACGGAACATATATTTTGAAGCTGCCAGACAACAATTGCCCATAAATATTGACGGAAAAATTGCTCCTATGATACCGCCTTTAGTGTAGTGGTTTAGAAATCGCAGAAGTAGTTATGTCAGAGCAGAGTGTCATGTGTCAATCAGTTCTGGCCGCATTCACAAGAGTAGTGATGTGGTGTCAGAGCTGTAAGGTTGGATCAGTGGTGTCATTACAGTAGTGTCAGAGCAGTGGTGTCGGAACAGTAACGTTTTATCAGTGATGTCAGAGCAGTGGTGTCGGAACAGTAACGTTATATAGTGTAGGTGCAGTGGTGCCAGAACAGTGTCAAGAGCAGTGACGTCATAGCGGTGATGTAAGAACAGTGGGTGTTATTAGTAGTGGTGTCAGTCGGCGGAGTCAAAAGAGTCACCAGAACTATGACGTGGGGACCTTGGTGTTGGAGTAGAGGTGTCATAGGAGTGATATTAGCAGTGGTGTCAGAAAAGTGGCTAGAGCAGTGACGTAGGGGCCGTGGTGTTAGGGTAGTGGTGTAAGTGCATTGGTGTCAGGTGTTGGTGTCAGTCGGTGGTGTCAGAACTGTGGCCAAAGGAATGATAAGGGCGCTGTGGTGTCAGAACAGTGATATAAGTATAGGGGTGTCAAATGGTGGTGTCAGAAGTGTGGCCAGAGCAGTGACGTGGGTGCCGTGGTGCCAGAGTAGTGGTGTCAGAAATGGGGCCAGAGCAGTGACGTGGGTGCCTCGGTGTCAGAGTAGTGGTGTAAGTATTATGGTGTTAGGTGGTGGTGTTAGAAGTATGGCCAGAGCTGTGACGTGGGTGCTGCGGTGTCTTGAGTAGTGGTGTCAGAAGTGTGGCCAGAGCAGTGACGTGGGTACCATGGTGTCAGAGTAGTGGTGTCAGGTGGTGGTGTCAGAAGTGTGGCCAGAGCAGTGATGTTGCTGCCGTGGTGTCAGAGTAGTGGCATAAGTATAGCGGTGTCAGGTAGTGGTGTCAGAAGTGTGGCCAGAGCAGTGAAGTGGGTGCCGTGGTGTCAAAGTATTGGTGTAAGTATAGTGGTGTCAGGTGGTGGTGTCACGAGTGTGGCCAGAGCAGTGACGTGGGTGCCGTGGTGTCAAAGTAGTGGTGTAAGTATAGTGGTGTCAGAAGTGTGGCCAGAGCAACGACGTGGGTGCCGTGGTGTCAGAGTAGTTGTGTCAGGTGGTGGTGTCAGAAGTGTGGCCAGAGTAGTGACGCGGCGGCCTCGGTGTCAGAGTAGTGGTGTAAGTGCTTTAACTGAGAAGAGGGGGAGAAGTTCGTTCTTATAACCTGTCAAGTATGATGGATGCCGTCCAAGGTGGGGGGAGGGGAGGGGAGGGTGGGGTAGGGTGTTATTGGAGGGAAAAGGGTTGTAGGAGCAATGGCAGGGTGTGTGTGGAATAGGAGTGGAAAGGAGAGTATGTGGGAGTAATGAACATAATATGTGGAATAGGAGTGGAAAGGTGGAGAAGTGGGATGACAAGTAGGTGTTTATGTGTACAAAAAGGTGTGGAATAGGAGTGGAAAGGTGGAGAATAGGGATGGAAAGTAATGGCAAGTGTAATGGAAGACTTGTGTGGAGTGGAAAAGAGGAACATTGAGATAGAAAGGAAGTCGGTATTAGAGGGAAAATAGTTGTAGGAGGAAAGAAAGGATTGTGGAATGAGAGAGGGAGGAGGGTGACATTGGAGAGAAAAAGGTTGTAGGAGCAATGGCAGGGTGTGTGGAATAGGAATGAAAAGGTGGAAGGAGGGGGTGAGGGTTTATTAGAGTTAGATAGGTTGTAGGAGTTATCAAATATGAGTGGGAAAAGGTACGGTACTAGGGAAACAGTGTGTTATTAAATGGCAAATGTATGTAGGAGCAATGGGAAGGATGTGAAATAGGAGGGGAAAAGTGGAGAATTAGGAAGGGAAGAGGATGTTTTTGGAGGGAGGAATTAGATAGAGTAATGGCAGGAATTGTGGAATAAAAGTTAATAGATGGAGAGTTGATAGTTAATATTGTTATAGGAGTAACGGCAGGGGATGTGTGGGATAAACGTAAAAAGGTGGAGAAATTGGAAGGAAAGGCGTTGTAGAAGCAATACCATGAAGTGAAGAATAGAAGCGGAGAGGTGGAGAATCGGGAGGGAAGGGTGAGGTGAGTCTTAATTTTAGGGAGTGATAGCCATTGAAAAGAAAAAAGTTGTGAGGAATTGAAATGATTGGTAGTAGAGATGTGTAAGAGAAAGTGTAATAATGGAAATATAGGCATTATGGGATTACAAGGGGATATGGAAGAGAAGAGTCATGATGAGACATTGAAAGGATAATGATGGGAGAGGGGGGATTGTATTTATGAATATTATGAATGAAAACTAGAGCCGGTAGATGTATGATATTGATGGTATGAATGAATGAAAGAGGGGAAGTGGTATTACAAGGATGGATATTAAGAATGAAGTAGGGCGGGGAGGTAGACGAGGAGAGATGCGTATTAAGAAAAGAGAGGGATGGGGAGAGAAGAGGAAAACACATGTAAAAATGAGAATGTTCTTTTTCTTATAGAAAAGTAGTTGTATAATATATAGAGGCACGAGGTTGACATGAAATGGAAGTAGATTTGACAAAAATATGTTTTAGAAACTTAAAAGAATGAGTAAATAATATTGATTAAGAAAAGAATAATAAAAACAAAACTCCTTTATCCTACGACTTTAAACTTTTTCAAGCTCCATGTGTCCAGACAATTTGACTCCAACGTACTGTGCCTTGAAATTGGCTCTCTATTACTCTTTCAATTTGAATGGGCACTGGCTACAGACAGCTTTGCTTTTTGTCTTCTTACAAAAAACAAAAAAAGGAACTTGATGATTAACAATAGAGAGTTCATTTGGGAATGAGTATTGGGTGAGATAAAAGTGAATATTGATAATAAATGAGATAATCGGATATAATACTAAAACAACAAATACTACTAGTGTAAGGAATCGATAAACAGTTGAAAATTAGATACTGGAAAGCATATAGTAAAATAAGAAATGAAGGGTGAAAGAGGAATAGGAAGATAGGATGAGAAAAAGACATGACTGAGCGAGAAAGAAATGGGTAAATGATAGCATAAGAGTAGAAACGCTCCGGATAAAGTGAGACTGAGAAAACGACCTGATATAACGAGGAAAGAAAATGAGCGAATATAATACATGCATACATTTCTTTTATAAAGGTACCGTAGATATTTAACTCTTTATTATTATTATTAAGTAACTTCGAGCCATTTAAATTATCATCGCATTATAGTTTCCAAAGCAAGAGTATAGCTCCAAAGGTAAGCAGGCAAATCATACATGTCAACAGAGAATTGATTTAATATCCATAAATTATAATTAGTATATGCAGAATAATCATAGTTTTCATTATTATTAGCAATATTATTTTTAGGCCTTTTTATAAGTGGCGTTTTCCCCCCTTCGAGGATTCCATTAGCGCTGGGAACATTTAAGGGGGCCCACCTCGCTTTTGTTCTCTTTCTCTCCCTCTCTCTTTGGCTTGTATCCATTTGGCCTCATTCAGCCTACTGTTTTAAGACGTTTACCCCCATCCAGGTGTCAATCATTTCCTGGCGAGCGGTAGTGAGCCAGCATATATATATTTTTGTTTTGACAGCAAGCTAAATTTGTAAATTTTTCGATAGAAAAATGTCTCCGGGGAAGCCGGATTTTTCCATACAATGCTGGCTCGCTATCGCTCGCCAGGAAGAAATCGACACCTGGATGGGGTTCGAATCCCATTATGTCAATGGGAAGATATTATTGGGATGGAATTTGTGCTGTACCTAGTATCAGTGCATTACCACAGCACACCGAAATGCCAAAAAAATACCCTCATTGTTCCCTGATTAAATACCATTGTATGAATATTCCCATATTAAAAAATATGCTACAGGGGGGCAATGCCTAGTGAGTTAATTGCTCAATAGGTGGCGTTCTGAGAGTGAGGGTCCGAGCCTGGGGTATGAGACTGTGAAGCACAGAGGCGGAGCAGCTTCAGAGATGGAGTTGCTTCGAGCCGTGAAGCTTCCCATGTCTCACTCCCTAGACTGGAGCAAGACCTCACGGGCCTCTCCGTGTTCAGCGGTAGAGTGTAAAGGCTATCAGCCTATGCCCGAGAGGGAGTAGTTGGAATATAGAAAAAAAAACACGTCTTAAAACAGTTGGCTGAATGAGGCCGAATGGATTCAATCCAGAGAAAAGGAGAGAAAGAGAATACAAGCAGGTGACCCCCTTTAACACTATATTATTACCCCAGATGAGATGTAACAATGGACCAATAACTCCTTGTTCCTGTTTACTGCTGGTGACCACAGACAAAGGACAAAGGGTGTGAATGGACTGCCCAAATGTGTCTACTTCCCCTGGATTTGAACCCGAGTTCTCTTGGTTGTGAGCCAAGCACGTCATAGATTCATCTGTAGGATAAAGTGAAAGGAGAAAGGGGAGGTGAACATGTTAAAAAAAAGGGACCTAGAATGACAGAAGTATTTTAAGAACTGATAAACGTAGAGGAGAAAGAGGGAACCAGATAAAGTGAATTGAGAAATGGGTCAGACAGGTAAAGTGAACAGTGAAAAATACCAGAGAGAATGATGAGAGATAATAGGTCGATTGTAAAACAAGGCTATAAGTAGGTATGGACCGTCACCTGACGCTGTGATAGGAGATTATAACCAGATCAAAGGAGACAGGAAAATATAATGAGGGAAAGAGGGATGGGAATATGGGAGGGGGGGGGGGTGGGTGATTGCAGCGAGGAGAAAGAGAGAAGAGTGGCTGTATTCATTAGGAGGCTACGTGAGGAGAGTATAATTAACCTGATAGAAAGAGAACAGAATAGGACTGGATAAATAAATATAATAAAACAAACTATAAAGTTGTGAAATGAGTAAAGAAGAGGGTAGGCGAGAGGAGGGGAGTTTACGACGAAGAGAGTTACAGTGGGTGGCTGTATTAATAATGTGGTAATGAGAGGAGAGAAGTATGCACCTGACAGCATGATGAAAAATAAGGATTGGTTCAAATTATGCAGAAGGTGGAAAGTTGTAGAATGAAAAATAAAAGGGTATTAATAAGAGGGAGGGGAGAGGGGGGGGGAAGTACTGCAACGATGAGAAAGAGAGGAGGGGTGCCTGTATTGATTATGGGGTTATGATAATAGGCATGGAGTTAGGGAAATGGTTTAGTCAGGGGGGGGGGGGGGGGGTTGAAGGGGTGGTGGTGGTGATGGTGTTTTAATGGAAAGAGAGAGAAGGGGAAGGCAAGTCAATTAATGCAGGAGATGGGTGTAGGGAGCTATAGGATTGAAACAAACCAAAGGACTAACTGATGCTCTATTAGAAATATATATATATATATACCGTTTATATAAATATATATACTGTATATATATATATACAGTACATACGTGCGTGAGTGCGTGCGCGTTCAAGGTTTGAGAGAGAGAGAGAGAGATAGATTATATAAATAAGATGGTATAATGCGTCTATAAAATTAGAATTTAAATGGGATTTAAGGAGATGACGGAAGAGGGCGGATAAAAGAGATAAGGCAGATACATAATGAAGTAGGAATAATAGGAGAGTGGAGAATATATATTATAATAATTATATGGATAACAAATGGTAAGAAATACAATAGAGTGAGTGCGATTAATACATTTTCTAAGTGGTTATTGTACTATTGTGTTAATGGGTGTAAAATATAGTGATTATAGATAATAGAAGTGAAATGTATACATGTATAAAAAATACATGGACAACAATTAAGAACATAAATTGTGTGGCGTTCTACCAGTAACGTTTATATCGTTTATAAAGTTTTAAACGAAAACAACTATTTGGTAAATACCTCATAAAAGAACGGTATGTGTTACCACCTATAAATAGAGAAGTCTAACTATTAATTCTAAGACAAAACAAAAAATAGATACCTCCTTTAAGTGCAATATGTGCTAGAAGTTAGGAATGATATAATAATGGATTATAAGAGAAGTAGTTGAGGAATTAAGAGTAAGAAAGAGTTAGAAATGTGAGGATTAAGTCAATAAACAGAGGGTTGCCTTTCACTATGGTGTCTTCTTTTTATTCTTAATGCAACATTATTTAAGTGGAGAGGGTGGTCGTATTATATTTTCTATTTCGATTATTTTTATATTATTATATAATTATATTTTCATATTTTTTCGTGAAACCTCTATCAAGCTTTACAAAAAAAAAAAAAAAAAAAAACCCACCCTGAGATAAATGTGTATAATTTTCGGTAGAAAAATATACCTGCCGTAAGCTGGTTCCAACTAGATTACAGGCTTGTTATCGTTCGCCAGGATAAAATCTACACCTAAATGACACTAAAGGTCTAAATATTGACAAAGAAATAGGGCGAAAAGTTCTTAAAATCGCCAAGCGATGGAGCGAACGTCTTAAAATCTTAGATCATTGTTCAGACTTCTGCTGATATTTTCTATTTTGCACAAAATCGTACAATGGTAACTAGAAAGAACCCACGGCGTATTCTATATTAATTTTATGTGGCTACCATTAGACGATTGTATGAAGTTAAGGAAAGATCTGTGTGAGTCAAAGGGTTAATTGAAATACTTAGTACCCCTTTGATACATAAGAGGGTCTTCCAAACCTGATTAAAATCGTCTAACGTTATCGAAAAGTGAAACAAATCGTCATATTGAACTGAAGGCTTTAAATTATAATGACGCCATGGTAGTGAAGAGATTGAAAGTGGTGGAGGTGGCAGAAGTATTGGGAGGAGGATGTATAAATTATAACTCCTTGATAGTAAGAGCTTCAATAGAGATGTGAAGAATGTTTACATAAGAGGAGTCTGTGTCAGGGAAGGAATATGAAATGAGGCATTGTGTCATCATGAGAGACTTGACTTGACTTCATAACCTTTGTTTGACGCTCCTACAGAGTGGAATCGCGAATGCAATACGTATTGAGAGAGAGAGAGAGAGAGAGAGAGAGAGAGAGAGAGAGAGAGAGAGAGAGCGCGCAATAAGTAGTCAGAGTATGTATATTGCGTATGGCTAATGTTAAATAAAGTATTGGATGTCTATTAAATTAGTTAAGGTATAATGACATTGTTTTATGGTAAGCATGGTTCTTGGGTAACTTGATAATTGGGAAAAGCTAGGAGTAATGGTGTGTTAGTAGTAGTAAGTATATATAGGACTGAGAGTGTTTTATATAGTGCCATTATAGCTAGAAGTAATGGTGTGTTAGTAGTAGTAAGTATATATAGGACTGAGAGTGTTTTATATAGTGCCATTAGAGCTAGAAGTAATGGTGTGTTAGTAGTAGTAAGTATATATAGGACTGAGAGTGTTTTATATAGTGCCATTAGAGCTAGAAGTAATGGTGTGTTAGTAGTAGTAAGTATATATAGGACTGAAAGTGTTTTATATAGTGCCATTATAGCTAGAAGTAATGGTGTGTTAGTAGTAGTAAGTATATATAGGACTGAGAGTGTTTTATATAGTGCCATTATAGCTAGAAGTAATGGTGTGTTAGTAGTAGTAAGTATATATAGGACTGAGAGTGTTTTATATAGTGCCATTAGAGCTAGAAGTAATGGTGTGTTAGTAGTAGTAAGTATATATAGGACTGAGAGTGTTTTATATAGTGCCATTATAGCTATAATAGAAGTAATGTTGTGTTAGTAATAGTAAGTATATAGAACTGAGCGCGTGTTTTATATAGTGCGTCATTAGAGGTAGAAGTAATGTTGTGTTAGTTGTTGTCATAGGGAAGGCCGTGAGCACGTCTCCACTGCAGTAATAACAGTAGTAAGAGAAGTACGGTCAAACAGTCGTGTGGCACCAGCTGGACCGGTGTCAACAACAGTTACCGCGGCACCTTGGGAGTAACGGGGGATCCTAGAGGCTCTTTTAACGGCGTGTTTATTTATCTTTTAGTCATATTTTTAGTTTCCTCCCTAGATCTCCATCAAGCTTAAAAACGCCCCCAGGACCTGCCATCAAGATAAATTTGTACATGTTCGATAGAAAATGTGTTTTACCATATTACTGGCTCGCTATCACTCGCCATGAAAAAACTGGCACTAAAGTTGTACGAAAGGTCTTAATATTGATAAAGAAATGGGGCGAAAGGTCTTAAAATCGCCAAACTAATGAGGCAAACGCCTTAAAATCTCAAAATGGTAATGGTAACAAGAATAAGACTGAATTTATGTAATTGTGCTGAAAGGATTAATGCACTCTTGATGTCCGTTTGAAGTAACTTGCGTTAGGTTACATTCTTCACATGAATAGTGATTGAATACACAGAGATAAAATATTCGTTATTATATATTAACCTTCTTTTTGATCCCGTGAAGCACTTTTCATTATATTGTTGCTGTTATGGGACGATTATACTAAACTTTGGAAAGTCCTCAAGGAATTGAAGGGGTAATATATCCCAGTTAACCTTCCAACTTACATAATTCCTCTCTAAGTGAATAAAATCTACTAACCTTAAGAATGTAAGGAAGGAACGTATCACTGTACTGAAAGGGTTGAGTACTTTGATGATTTATGTGGTGCCAAGGTACATTTTATTCAGCTTTATTAACACTGATTATTATAAAGAGTCTGGCAGCACTAACATTTGAATGTAAAGGACATGAATTACGCATATAGTGGGATGGTTGTTGAAGCAATAGGAATGAGACCGTGGTCAATACAAAAAATTCACTGAAAGGGGAATGAGCGTATTTATTTGCTTATGTATTTATCTTTTCATTATATTGTTTTAAGTTGCCTGCCTAGACCTCCATCAAGCTTTAAAAAAACACCCCCAAGACACCCCTTCAAGATAAATTTGTAAATTTGTCAAAAGAAAAATTTCCCGGCCAAAGGCCGGTTCCTCCTAAAATTGCAGGCTCGCTGTCGCTCGCCAAGATTTTTTTTTTTTACACCTAAATGGCACGAAAGGTTTTAAAATTGACAACGAAATGGGGCGAAAGGTGTTAAAATCGCCAAACTAATGGACGGAACGTCTTATAATCTCTAAACTATTGGGGCTAAACATTAGGGAGAAGGGGGTCCAGAAAAACGGGCTGCCTCCCCTTAATTAGCCGGTATCACACGAGAGCTTTTATAGTCAACATTCGATCATCAACATTTTTCTGGCAACATTTCTGGAATATTTTACACCGCTATCGGAAACTAGACCAATGATAGATAATTATAGGTGACAGAAATACTATAAATGTTGCCCTCATAAGCTGTCAGACCAGTGTTGAGGGAAAAAGCGCTCGTGTGATACCGGCTTAAGGATACTAGACATTAGATTGGATTGTTTTTCATCAACCCATAGCCACTTTTGTTTTGTATATATTTATAAATTGTTGCATTGTCCATCTTTCAGTAACGATATTTTGGCTATACTTATTTTACAGTAGTTTACCAGTGTTCCGAGTCAAGCAATTAAGGGGAGATTTGTATTTATTTGTTTATTCAGTCATAATGTTCAACCCCTTCATTACGAGGACGCTTACATTATATATATTCTGGCTATTAGTAGACGATTTTATTTGGCTTATTATGACCCTGTGGGAATCAAGAGTTAACTGCAATAGATTTTACCATGTTGTTGTATAGAGGCTCTTCCTAAGCACAATAAAGCTGCCTATAGTCTATTTTTTTTCCAGCTGATGATAAATTTAATCATTTAACATCTGATTTATTGATTCTTACTGGAAAAATGTGGTACTGCTATTTCAGGGCATCATAATATTGCCAAGTTTTCATAATTAGCAACATATTTCGCTACAAAATCATGGTAATAGCCAAGTAATCAAGATGGAGAGATAGCAATTTACAATCAGCTGGAAACAAACAGAGTATAGTGTTTGTATAAATAGGTTTTTTATGTGTAATAGTTTTGTTTTCTACACCATTCTGTTTCTTCGGCAGAGTCATGTTATTTTGTCATTTATTCATTTGTTTTATCCCTTCTGCGGTCTTTAGTTATTGATTTCCTTGTTATTTTTTTTATCTTTAATCGTTTCTTCCCTATATATTTATTAGTATTTATATATTTATCTTTATTTTACCATTCATTATATATTAACTGCAATAGAATTACGCATTATATATATATATATATATATATATATATATATATATATATTAAATCATGGCCTATCATCCTGATTGTCCGTGGATTGATCCAAGTGTATTTCTGAGATATACTACTGTACATAATAATATTGATTTTGTAATGTACTTAATTATTCTATTTATATATTGTCATTATTTTATCTCCTTTCTATCGGCTAATGTTGTGTTGTATTTTGCAGGTGTGTTAGCTGTGTTCCCAATACACTGTAGGATTGGGGGAGCGTGAAGTGAGTGTTTACTTTTATTGTACTATATAGTGTGACGCAATAGATAGCTAAGGGCCATGGGTAAAGCTTCATTGTCATATTAAACATAGATTAATAGATAAATATATGGACCAAAACAACAAGCACTACCCCCTTAATGTACGGCAGCGCTAATAAGTCATGTCGCATCTGTCATTACTTTTGGCTCGCTCTGTACTGTATTAATGTCTGTCAGATGCTGAATAGGGTAGGTAAGTGTATGAACATGTTTGTATATGTAACTCGAAATTAATAAATCAAATTTCAGATATTGCTGAGACCAATTACTGATCAAAATATACTTAGTACCGCTGCATCACTTATTTGGCCGCCTGTGTAACCTCCAGCCAGTGTTTCCGGAAGGCGGGATTATTACGATAATTTGAAATTATTATTATTCTTTGAGCAATGGATGTTTAGTTTGCATCCTAAACTAAAGAGAGACATATCCCTGGACCCCTTTCAAGCTTGAACAAAAAAAGTCCCCTAGAACCACCTCAAGCTAAATTTGTACATTTGTTTGTAGAAAACAAAAATCACGCCGTAGGCCGTTTTTTCTCAAATTGCAAGCTCGCTTTCGCTCGCCCACAAAGAACTCGACATCCCCATTCAGAGTCTTATAATTGCTAAACTAATGTGGTAAAGCGTTTTAAAATCTCCAAACTAATTGAGCAAAACAAGGATGACCCCCCCCCCCACACACACACACAGACCTAGCCTAGCCTAAGATAGGGGTTGTGTATCTCCAGCCACTGCATCCGGACAATAATACTTAGTGGTCCGGGACAGAGGTGGGCAGAACTGGAGGCTCACTTTATATATGGGAAGGGTGTTAATACATTTCGCTTGAAGAAATCGGTGGGGGATTTCAAATTATGGTTCTAATGTCTGGATCTCTTATTCTGGATATTAAATCTGGATCTATTATTATGGATCTCTATTCTGGATCTCTTATTCTGGATCTAAATTCTGGATTTCTTATTCTGGATGTAAATTATGGATCTCTTATTCTGGCTCTAAATTTTGGATCTCTTATTCTGGCTCTAAATTCTAGGATCTAAATTCTGGATCTCTTATTCTTGCTAAACATTCTGGATCTCTTAATCTGGGTCTCTTATTCGGGATCTAAATACTAAATCTCTTATTCTGGATATCTATTTTTGGCTCTAAATTTTGGATCTCATATTCATGCTCAAAATTCTGGGTCTAAGTTTGGATCTCTTATTCTGGATCTAATTTCTGGATCTCTTATTCTGGCTCTAAATTCTGGATCTCTTATTCTGGCTCTAAATTCTGAATATATTTTTTCTGGATCTAAATTCTGGCTCTCTTATTCAGGATCTAAATGAACTCCGGAAATACCTAATTTTACGTTATAATATCTTTAAGTGGTCCTGCCAGCCTACCAGTGCACTTAATGTACCTCCAGCCAATGTTTCCGGAAGGCGGGGTTATCATGAAAGGGTTTGTTTAATTATTACGGAGGGTATAGAGTTATGTAATGATTTTCGAGCAATGCAAATTTAGTTTGCCCCCTAACCCGAAAGAAACGCTCTCCCATACCCCCTACAAACTAAAAATCGCCTCCCCAAACTCCTTTCAAGATAAACAAAATATTTAAAAAATATAATAAATTAATATATATACAGTATACAGTATATATATATATATATATATATATATATATATATATATATATATATATATATATATATATATATATATATATATATACATACATACATACATACATACATACATACATATGTATATATAATAATTCACCGTGGCTAAAATATATACATTATTTCTTCGTCAGCAGTACAAATTTAGAGAATGCTTACTCCTACTTGCGGCTGATTACACTTTAATATTCACGTGTTCATTTGTAATAATATTGGCATACATTACTGTAATTCGTTACATATTCATAAATAATATAATAGTACGCATATATTTATTATAATATAATTTATATCGCATTTGTTACACTTGTAAGCTTAGAGTGTTGTTATGTAGGCTAAGCCTAAGTCAGAAAATGTATATATATAACTAAAAGTTTCATGTTGGCAGATAATACGTGGATTAGGTACAGTAGATCTCTAATATTTACTGTAACGCAGGACAAAATCGGTTAAGTTTTGTTTTTTCTGGACCCCCCTTCTCCCTCATGTTTAGCCCCATTATTCTTAGTGTTAAACCGTTCGCCACATTAGCTTGGCGATTTTAAGACCTTTCGCTCCATTCCGTTGTCAATATTTACTTGTGCCAGTAAGGAGTCGATTTTTTTCCTGGCGAGCGATAGTGAGCCTGCAACATAGTAGGAACCGGACTTCAGCTGGGAACATTTTCTACTGAAAAATGTACAAATTTATCCGAAAGGGGGTCTTGGGATTACTTTTTAAGCGTGATGGAAGTCTAGAGAGCAACCAAAAAACCTTCCTTAATTCATCACCATCATTATTTATCCCTAGGAGTCCTTTCACTTTAGGCAGCATATTTTTGTGAATTTTTTCAATAAACTGATTATATGGGTGTATGTTCATATCCATCTTGGATTCTCGAACTGCCTAAGAGTGAGAGCCCTATACACCTCTATTGTACAGTATATCTCACAACATACTCCTCAACGATGAATAATTAGCTAGCAAATAAATATATAAATAAATAAATATATGAATACATAAATTAATATACAGTATACTACAACTACTACTACTACTAATAATAATAATAATAATAATAATAATAATAATAATAATAATAATGAAGATACTGTTAATGACGATAATAATAACAATACAAATTATAATCCTCCTTAAATTGTGTTAAATGATCCTGGACTACCAGACATAGCATCACATAACTCATCTTCTCCCAATCTCTCTGCAGCCATCTTCCCTTAACGTTATCTCAGCTGACGTTTTGTGGATTATTAAGATGCTTTCTTAATTATTATTGAAGTGTTATTTTTAGTTTGCCATTGTCTGTGTTTTTAGATTGTCCCCAAAGATTAAGAAAAACTAAACAAAACGCCTCGATTCACTTCAAGCTTAAACACACACACACACACACACACACACACACACACACACACACACACACACACACACACACACACACACACACACACACACACACACACACACACACACACACCCACCCACCCATACACACTCTGGTGATCCTGGTGATGAGTTGAGGACATCTGGTCGTCTCTCGGTCATGCGGATGCACCACCAGTAGTAGTCGTCCACTGCTCGTACCCGTCCCCAGTGGAAGACACGGGGGCAAGGGGACCAGTAGATGGACTGTCCGTGGTAGACAGATTGGTAATATAATTACCGTCTGCCCTCATCAGGAGTGCTGTTACTCAGTGCCCTGATGTTGTAGTGGGACATTTTTGGCTGGTCAGGGACACTCTTGAGGAACCTGTCCAGCACCCTCTTGATCTAGTCAGCCAAGGAGCACTCTTCATCACGCATATACCTTGGCAATGAGTTAAAGAGTGTTGGGCCCCGGTACGATATTGAAGTCATTCTCTGAGTCACCACTCTGGCCAATGCTCTATTATAGAAGTTTCCCAATTCACAGAGCCTGCCTCGCCTCTTGCTGATTTTCTCACTTATTGTCGACTCATTATTTAAGTTTGGGACATGGCCATTCAGCATTTTCCATACATAGATTATGATGTACCGTTTGCGCCGTCGCTCTAACGAGTACAATTCAAGTGCTTTAAGTCTTCCCCAGTAGTAGAAATGTTGCACGGAGGAGATCTTGTTTGTAAACGTACGTTGGATGCCTTTGAGTGCGTGTCGTTCTCCAACCCTCCATGGGCCCCAGAGTTGGCAGCAGTACTCTGGGATTGGCATTATTAGAGATTTGTATAAGATTATCATTGATTTTTCTTCATTTGTGGCAAACGTCCGTAGAATCCAACCCATTTGATTGCGAGCAGAACGGACTATGTCTTAGATGTGTTTGGTAAATGTTGCGTCGCTGCTTATTGTTACCCCTAGATCTTTAATATTGGCCACTGCATTGATACTGTTTCCAATATAGGATGAGTACACAATATTTTCCTTTAGTTTGATATCAGGTCCATATCTAATAAGGTCAAATTTGCAGCTATTAAAATTAAATGGTCTTAAAATCGACAACTACTGTGGCAAATGTCTTATAATCTCGAAAGTAAAGGATCTAAACATGAGGGAGAAGGGGATCGAGAAAAAAATCACTCACTTGAACACTTGGTACCCATTAGTTTTTTTTTTTTACAGAGCTCTATATCTGATTTATCTCCCCCCCCCCCCCCCCTCCACCCTCATATCTATACCCCACCCTCAGCCAATCCCCTTCAATTCCCCCCACCCCCACCCACCCTCATATGTTTATCCCCGCCCTCACCCCAATCCCCTTCAATTTCCCCCACCCACATAGTTTTACCCACACCCCCACCCACCCTCATATCAATACCCCCACCCTCACCCCAATCCCCTTCAATTCCCCCCACCCCCACCCAATCTCCTTCAATTTCCCCCACCCCCACCCTCACCCCAATCCCCTTCAATTCCCCCAACCCCCACCACCCTCATATTTTTACCCCCACCCACACCCCACCCCCTTCAATTTCCCCCACCCCCACCCTCACCCAATCTTCTTCAATTCCCCTCACCCCTACCCACCCTCATATTTTTTACCCCCACCCAACCCCATTCCCTTTCAGTTCTCTCCACCCCCACCACCCTCATATTTCTACCCTCACCCACACCCAATCCCCTTCAATTCTCCCCTCCCCCACCTCTATTCAATCCCCTTCAGTCTACCCCCCACCCCCCTAAAAGCACTCTGGTTCAGAAGCTACTTAAGGGGAGATGGGCGTATTTATTGGCTTAATGTATAGCCTATTTATCTTTTTATAATTGTTTAGTTTCCTCCCTAGACCTCCACCAAGCTGTAGTAAACACCCCCTAGACCCCCTTCAAGATAAATTTGTATATTTTTCGGTAGAAAAATGTCCCGGCCGAGGGCCGTTTACTCTTAAAATTTTAGGTTCGCTATCGCTTGCCTGGAAAAAATCGATACCTAAATGGCACGACAAGTCTTATTCTTGACAAAGAACTGGGGCGTAAAGTCTTAAATTCGCCAAACTAATGGGCCGAACGTCTTAAAACCTAAAAACCCAAGGGGCTAAACACGAAGAAAAAGGGGGTCCAGAAAAACCGGTTCATATCCCCCCTTAATGGAATCTTTTAGAATGCACGGACCGGACAACTTTTGACTGTGAAGCCATTGTGGTGACTCCGATACAAAGATTGAGATAATGGCCTTGTTAGCGTGATATCAACCTAGCTATTTCTTATTAACCCCTTCTGTCCCGCGACGTCTTTTTAATTATATTTTAGCTATATTTATACGATTTTGTGAGTTTAAGAAAGATCTGTGGTCGTAAAGAGGGCTAAGTGAGATAGTTCGAAGCCTGTTAATTATTGGAGGTCCTTTTTAAACTGAATAAAATAATCTAATAGTAAACAAGACAAAGTTAAAAGGACGGTGCCGGGTACGGGAGTTAGCGGTACGGGCTACCATAATTGGGGAATGAGAATATATTGTCATGCAAGTAATCATAGTTCATTGCAGCCTTGAGGATCTAACACTAACACCCGTATTTTTAGACGTGTGGAGTGGGTGTTATCCAGCCCATAATGAACGAAGATATTGGAACTGAGGGCTAGTTAATGAAAGATAACTCGAAATATCCCGTGTTTTTTAAGCTAACAATTGCTCTCGTCTTATTTCGTCCATTAAGGAGTAGGGGTTCACGGTGGGAAGGTTTAAGAATACGGCTGCCAATTTCACATTCTATTTTTGTTTAACATTAGGCGATGTTATGGATCATTATGAATCAAAGGGGTTAACACGATCTCGGTTAACGCTCTAAAGGTGGTGTAACACAAACTCATTTTCCGGCAATTTTCTATGAGCAAGTTATATATTTTAAGACTCTTCCGCATTGGAATCGGAAAGTAGTTTTATATTTTAAGACTCTTCCGCATTGGAATCGGAAAGTAGTTTTATATTTTAAGACTCTTCCGCATTGGAATCGGAAAGTAGTTTAATTCTTATGAAACGTACATTTTGAAGCTGTTAGACTACAATTCGCCTTAAATATTGACGGACAAATAGTTCGTGTGACACCGCCTTAAGGGAAGACTGGCCATTTGTTTGGTCTATTAATTAATTTATTCATATATTTTTGTAGTTTCCTCCCTAGACCTCCATCAAGCTTAGAAAAACATAGCGGTAGAAAAATGTCCCGGCTGAAGGCCGGTTCCTCTTAAAATAGCAGGCTCACTATCGCTCGCCAGGAAATAATCGACACCTAAATGGCATGAAAGGTCTTAAATTTGACAACGAAATGGGGCGAAAGGTGTTAAAATCGCCAAACTAATGGGTCGAACGTCTTATAATCTCAAAACTAGTGGGACTCAACATTAGGGAGAAGGGGGTCCAGAAAAACGGTCTGCCTCCCCTTAACTCCCCAACATTATTCCTAGACTGAATACAATAGTATACTAATAGCCAGAATAACATGAAGGAATGCGGCCTGGTGTACTGGATGAGTTTAAGGGAGCCCACCTCGCTTTTCACTCCCTCTCTCTCTGGGTTGTATTCATTCGGCCCCATTCAGCCTACTGTTTTACGACGTTTACCTCCATCCAGGTGTCAATATATTCCTGGCGAGCGGTAGCAAGTCAGCATATATATATTTTTGTTTTTACAGCAAGCTAAATTTGTAAATTTCTTGATAGAAAAATGTCTCGGGCGAAGCCGGATTTCTCCATACAATGCTGGCTCGCTATCGCTCGCCAGGAAGAAATGACACCTGGATGAGGATGAACATCTTAAAACAGTTGGCTGAATGGGGCCGAATGGATATAAGCCAGGGAAAGAGAGAAAAGGAGAGAAAGATAAACAAAAACCGGTGACCCCCCTTAATAAAGAGCCATAATCTTAAACCTTGGGAAGGAGGCTCACTTTCAATTTTATTGCTATATTTACAATTGCCTCGGAAAGGAGAGACTTCCCCTATTGGGAGAGGGGTATCCTGACCAGGATTCAAACCCACTCACTCCAGGTATATTTGGAAGAGTTGGGCACCGTAACCATTCGGCGATGAGTGGATATAAGGGGAGCAACCTTAGGCCTTATTTGAAGAACCAGGTTATAGTCTCATGGAGGACTATGCCTTCGAATACGTGGCGAGTTTTTTTATATTTTAACTAGGACTATCTTACACCCCCCCCCCTCACCTCCCGCCAACTCGGCTAAGTGTGAACATGTTTTAATAGTCTTAAGCGGGCATCACACTGGGCCAAATTCTCGTCATTCTCCAATCTCCAGTCTCCGTTTCCAGTCAGTAGCGCCGGCAAATTCTATCACACACGCCAAGCGTCCTGGCTGCGGGAGTCTCTGACACAACAATAACAACGTCCGACCTTAGCCTATATTGGTCCGTATCACCTATACTGTAATGTATAGTAATATGAATTTGCATCTACAATTATAATGCAATATGACTCAATCTACATGTTAGTGTAATTTTTTTTAAATTTGAAGCTTATATGAGGAAATTTATATTTTGAACTTTCTCGATTCATACCAATCGCCGTGGCGTAGGCTATATAACAGTGGTTTCACTTAAACTGTAGAATAATATGGATTGATATTGACAAACTTTGTGTAATAGGACCCAATCTATACGTTAATGTTGCTATGTTTTGCGCGTGAAGCTTATATAAGTAGCTATGAGGAAGTTTTTCGCAAAATATAGGCTATAGCCTGACGGAGCCCCTGTCGTTACCTCGGCACCAAACGATCGTTTATATTGTGCTGTTTCACCAATAATTTAGAGTAATATGGATTTATATCGACACTTATATTTCAATATGACTCAATCTACAAGTTTGCGTGATTATGTTTTATATTTGGAGCATATATGAGGAAATATTTTGAACTTTTCGGAGGTTGTAGGCATAATCCTGTGTATGCGGGTAGACATGTATTTATCTCAATAATTTGGTAATGTTACAATATATTTTTACATTTTACATTCATAAATAGTCCACTAATATACTAGGTTAGGTTAGGCTAGGTTAAATATATTGTTCAATGATTCTTAGTAAATAGGCATCTGCAAAACAGTTCCTCCTGCTACACAACCGAATGTTTTCGTTTCATACCAATCGCCGTGGCGTAGGTATAGGAAGTGGTTATTTAGCTGCAAGTGGTGTAGCTATTTTAGCATTAATTCACTTAGTTTATGTCTATCCGCAGCCCTTCTCACAATCAAAACACACAATTATGTAGCAAAATATATATTTCGACGTCATATACTTGAGATATCAAGGAGATTAAATGCGAGCTGTAAAGAGGTTGACAATCTACCTCCATCAAAAAATGGAGCTTCCCACCCAGTGCGGGAAGCATCCTAGCTCCATCAAATGATGAGATTTGTGCTGGAGACTGGCGGTAGCTCCATTTTTTGCTGATGAATGACGAGAATTGGCCCAGTGTGATACCCCCTTTAGTATGGTGCCCAACTCTCCCAATTATACCTGGAGTGAGTGGGTTCGAATCCTGGTCAGGATACCTCTCTCTCCCACCCTGTCCGACATTATCATTAGATCATTCCCCTATTTTTATTTTTACATGCGTCACCCGATCCCATTTTTCGGCAATATTCAATTTACAAATATATTTTCTGTCACTATTTCGAGGCTGGTTTTCATTAATATATACTAATAAAGTGAATTTACATTATGTCAAGTGCCTGATTACTTAAAATGTATTAATTCCAAAGCAATCAGATCGGAATTAATGAAAACAAAAACAAAAAAGTAATACCGGTAATAATAATAATAAAACAAAAAAATCGTTTGTGTAACTCTGTCATATGGGTTTGGATTGTTTGTTTTGCAAGTTTAACATTATAATAGCACCAAGATGTGACAAACTATCTAGACCCAGCGTTACTACATGCTACAGGGCACCTACTGTACTCCCCCGCCGAGAGAGAGAGAGAGAGAGAGAGAGAGAGAGAGAGAGAGAGAGAGAGAGAGAGAGAGAGAGAGAGAGAGAGAGAGAGAGAGAAGAGAGAGAAGAGAGAGAGAAGAGAGAGAGAGAGAGAGAGAGAGAGAGAGAGAGAGAGAGAGAGAGAGAGAGAGAGAGAGAGAGAGAGAGAGAGAGAGAGAGTAATAGTAATGAAAAGGCTAGGATGACAAGACAATAATAAAGATGATTAAAGAATGCTGTGAGTTTGTGTGTCTTTTTGCCTCAGATTGAAAACAAAAAACTATTAATGAGAGAGAGCGAGAGAGAGATGCAAAAGAGATAGAGAGAGAGAGATTATATATGTATATATACTGTATATATATATATATATATATATATATATATATACCGTATATATATATATATATATATATATATATATATATATATATATATATATATATATATATTTATATACAGAGAGAGAGAGAGAGAGAGAGAGAGAGAGAGAGAGACGCCTCCCGACACAAAGTATAATAATGCATGCGAGGAGGCCCATTGTGGAGATTAGTAATTTGAATATCTAAGATTTCCCCGGAGAAACCACGGTCTTCATTAGGAAAATAAATCCAGAGTGTGGGGGGAGGAGGGAGGGAGGGAGTGAGTGGGGGGAGGTAGTGTGGGGTGGGCGGAGGGAGTGGGGGGAGGGAGTGCGGGGTGGGTGGGAGGAAGAAAGACGGGGAGAGGGGTAGGGGGTTTGGGGAAGAGAGAGGGGGGGAGGGGTTGTTGTTGTTGTTGTTGTTGTTGTTCGTTAGGAATAGATGGCTTGAGGAGGAGGGAGGGGCGAAAGGAAATGGGGTGGGGGAGAAAGGAGAGATACAGTGAGAGAAGGGTGTTTAAAATGACAATGATATTAATTAGTATGATGAAGACAAATTTTAATAGGAAAACATAATAATGATTTGTATTTGTGCCTTACCTCAGATTGAAAAGAAAAAGAAACTGATTATGAGAGAGAGAGAGAGATTGTTTGTCACTCTTCTGTTGTACTCCCCGTTGGAAGCTTTTATTGTCATCAGATATGTTTCCCATTATACTGAGACTAATTCTGACAACCCAGAGCGAGAGAGAGAGAGAGAGAGAGAGAGAGAGAGAGAGAGAGAGAGAGAGAGAGAGAAGGGGAGGGGGGAGAGTGTGTGTGTGTGTGTGTGTGCGTGTGTGTGTGTGTGAGGGAGAGAGTGAACCAGTGAAAAGTAACTATATTTCTAATTGTGGTTTTTACATACATCATATTTTTGTTTTAATGTTTACATGATATTTCTCACATAATTTGACTTTTAAATATCTATGACCTGAAAGAATTGATCCCACAGCTACAACCCAAATCCCATATACTTCTTCCAAGCTATAAATCCTACCGTCCCTCACACCCCTCATCTCCCAAATAATATACAATCATACCCTACTCCCCCTCATCTCGCAAGTCATACACAATTAGACCCATCATAAACCGTACTTCACATACCCTCACCATCACAAACTAATAGACGCCTTCATAGATACGGACACTGCTTTCCAGTCATGTGATTGATTGCGCCAACCTTTAGTTGTCACGAAGGAGCAGGTGGTTGCCGCAGTGACTTCATTCCCAGCAGGCTCAGCCGCGGGCCCAGATGGTAGCCGACCCGCCCACCTCAAAGGCCTCTTGGGTCAGGGATCAGGAGCTGCTGGGGAGGCACTCTTGGAAACCCTCACCAAATTCATCAACATGGTTTTAAGAGGGGAAGTACCCGACTGTGCCACACCCCTATTTTTTGGGGCATCACTCTGTGCACTTGCAAAAAAAGATGGCGGTGTGCGCCCAATAGCAGTAGGGAACACCTTCCGCCGCCTTGTCACAAAGGTGGGTTTGGAACCACTCTCGAATGGCCTAGGTCAACACTTAAGACCAGTTCAACTAGGTTTCGGAACTCCAGGGGGGTGTGAAGCTGCTGTACACGCAACCCGCACCTACCTCAGCCAAGCCCAAGAAAAACGAGTGCTTCTAAAGATTGACATGCGGAACGCATTCAACAGCATTCGCAGGGATGTCTTCCTCCGTGCAGCTCAAGAACACATCCCCACTCTGTACCCCCTACTTTGGCAGGCTTATTCCAAACCTTCAATCCTGATTTTTGGCGAGACGGTAATCCCATCAGCGACCGGGTTACAGCAGGGAGATCCAGGTGGTCCTTCTCTTTTCTCAATAGGAGTGGATGCAGCAGCTAACAAAGTAAGGTCAGAACTGAATGTATGGTACCTGGACGATGCAACCTTGGGTGGGTCAGTAGAGAACGTTCTAACCGACCTAAATAACATCGTAACTGACCTCGGCCAGGCTGGGCTAGTGATAAATGACACCAAATGTGAACTTGTCCTCCTCAACCACACACGTGAACAAGGAGAAGAGACTCAGGGCCTGTTTCGAGGCATATTGCCAGATGTAAAGATCCTTCAGGAGCACCAGCAAACCCTATTAGGTTCCCGACTAACTCTGGCAGCAATCCCACCAGCACTTCAAGTTAAAAAGGAGGAGCTTCAACGTCTCGTGAGTCGCCTGATACACATCGATGCCCACTCAGCTCTGGCCCTTCTCAAGAACTGTTTCTCCATCCCAAAACTCCAATACCTCCTGCGCACATCGATGACTTACACGAACAATGGTGGCCTCCAAGAATTAGACAGCATAATCCGAGAAGCAGTGACCAGCATCACCAACGTGGAATTTAAAGAACGGACCTGGACACAAGCCACCCTTCCTGTCCGCCTCGGGGGCTTGGGCATACGGAGAGCCTCGGATATTGCCTCCCCAGCCTTTATCTCTTCCCTCATCGCGACCAACGACCTTGTAGTGTCCATCCTTTCTTCTCAACCCGGAATGACACTTAATTGGGACGTAACATTAGCGATTAACACCTGGAAGGAAAGTACAGGAGTAGTGGAGGAGCCTCAGGGTACCTCCAGGAGCAAGCAGAAAGCGTGCGATACTATCTCGGCGAAGAAAACTCAAGAAAATCTAACCAATGCAGACCAGGTTGCAAAAGCACGCTTCCAGGCAGCCGCCCGTTCGGAGAGTGGCTTGTGGTTACACGCCATCCCCATCCCACCTCTTGGAACTCACTTGGATGCTGAAGCGCTCCGGGTTGCCATCGCGCTCAGAGTGGGTGCGGCAGTTTGTCACCCACACACTTGCAAGTGTGGTGGGGGGATGGATGCTCAAGGTCACCATGCCTTGTCATGTAATTACAACGCAAGCCGCCTGCCAAGACACTCTGCACTAAATGATGTCATAAAACGGGCCCTGCAGAGTGCTAACCGTGCCTCAATCCTCGAACCACATGGACTTCACAGAGAAGACGGCAAGCGGCCAGATGGGATGACCACTTTCCCTTACAAGAATGGCCGGTGCCTTGTGTGGGATGCCACATGTGTTGACACTTTCTCCACAACCAACATCGCCAGAAACGCCGACGAAGCAGGTGAAGCCGCCCTGATAGCAGAAAATAAAAAGCGAGAAAAATATCAAGCCATCGCCAGAAATCATCAGTTCGAGCCCCTGGCATTCGAAACTTCAGGAGTCTTCGGCCCTACCACCCTTAAGATGGTGAATGAAATAGGCCGTAAAATTAGAGAAGTTTCAGGAGAACCCCGGGAAACCCTCTGGCTCAAGCAAAGACTAGGGATGGCTATCCTCCGGGGCAATGCCACCAGCGTCATGAGCTCAGTTCGACAGGACTGGATCATGCCACTGTGTGAGACCCGGGCAGGAGTGGTGTATCCGTAGTCTTTCCACAGTAGGGTAAAACAAAACATAAACTTTATTTGTATGTAACATGTGTGATGCACATAAATAAAAGGGGGATGTGTCGGATGGTTGAAAGCCACAGTTGCTCGCGCGTTTGGGGCTAGCAACACGTATTATGAAAAACATATATCCTCCTTCATTCACTGTCCCCCCCTTCACTCACTCAACCCCACAATTTGCCGGAGGATAACAGGTTTTTCACAATACGTAGACGGAGGTCTTTTAAAAAAAAAAAAAAAAAATTTGATTAACCCTCTTAGTGGCGGGTGCCCAACCCCGAAAGGTGTTGAAATAGGGGAGCTATCCCCCCGCCAAAGGCAGCTTTCTAGGGCCTTTCCTGGCTGATGCTGAGAGGATTGGGTTCTAGTCATGTGGTGATTGGCTGGTCTATCAGAGCGAGAGCTGAGCGATCTCTGCCATACCCATTGCTTACTCTGACTGTTCCTTTTACTTATTTGTTTTCTAGATCTCAAGTGACGGCGTCTCTTCCGTGGATTGACCTCCCTACTGCCAACCTAGAGGTTGGCAGATTGGGAACCAAAGCGTCACATTTTTCCTTTGCCCCTCAACTTTCCCTTCATAATTGCTGAGGGGCACACGGCCTTGGGTGGTGCTTTGGTTTTCCGGGCGTTTCCGCACCCTCCTCAGCTCCTCGCCTTGGAGTGGCTTCGGTCACCTGGGCTTCATTAGTGGTAAGCAGGGAAGGTTTTGTGGGGGCGCTCGTGTTACGAACTGGCACTCGGGTACACAAGGGCTCTCAATCAGGACTCGAATACGGCTCGCTGCCACAACGGAAACACACGATCCCAACCCCTGAGTACTGCCAGCCGAACAAAAAACACCAATACCCTCCAGAGTTCAATCTGCTATAACGGGGTATACAAGAACTCGGTACTAGTGTTCAACAACAGACTAATAAAGAGACAGGAATTATCTAGTCTGGTCAACAATCAAACAAAGAAGTAAGAAACAACAACACCAAAGAATAGTGTTGGCCGAAGCCGAAGTAATCCACCCTTGACTAAGAACTTAAGAAGTCCTCCACCCTCTACTTCGGATCGGCACTATTACGTTACGTTAATTAATAGTCCTTAAGCATCGAGCAAGGAATCTTCTGAAAAAAGTTAGATGCTTCTCGGATGCTCGTAAGAAGTACGTATCGGATTTTGAACAGTAATTCAATAAGCAAAACACTGGCAATTAAATACTATTAAAGGTTTAATTGGCATAAGAATAATTAAAAGAATATGCAATAGTAAATGGCAAACATTAAAAAGAAGTACTCCGCAAATGCAACGGCAATAGCCTACTCGGATTGTGCTCGTGGGCCACTAATCACTAAAGTAGCCAAGCTTGCAACACATGAAATCAATAGTGCATAAACAATATCATACATAAGGAAAGCTTCAATACTATTCTGTATCTACTAATCGAGTAAAGTCTAGCTGGGGTACTGTGGGCAAAAGGTAGCAGTGACTGAGCAAAAACGGCTCGTAGCCTAGCGAAGTCCTCACAACTGTTTAAAGTATTACGTTTAAACTAACAAGTGCACTTTGAGAAATCCAGATCCCTTGTATCTGGTTTTCTCCCGGCTCCTTGACAAAGTAAAAACAAACTGTTAATAAAATACAGGGTGGTTAGGCTCTTGCCCTCACGCACTGTAAATTATTAACTCAACACAGTCAGCCGCGAAGACAACCTAGGCTTCACTGAACCGAAACGAGTATGCAGGTTTATCGCTTAACCACTGCATCAAACAACAACTCGTAACACAGAAAAGCCTTACCCCAATCTAGCATTACCTAGACCAGCAGAAAACAGGAATAATAATAATAACACACAGGGAAATGCATATACAAGTGCAACAAACATAAATCAATCCTATTCTAAGTCAACCCTTCCAAAATAGGCTATCTAATAGGCAAGTATCTCGTGAGAACTCAAGCGATAATACGTTGGCTGACTAGCTCTGCACCAACGGGACCATGGAAGTTAAACAGGCAGGGAAAAGAGGAGATAAGAATGTAAGGTAGTAGAGAAAGTTCACATCAGTCAGAAGAATATATATAGTTAGCAAGGGAAATGAGAAGTCGCTCTGCCTAATGAGTTCTGATGAAAAAATGGCTAGACTTCCCTTTTTATACCCGGCCCTCTAGTGAGCCCAACGTGAACTACTAAGGACCGCCCACTGACAACCATTACGTAATTTCTCTCTCTCCTCTGGGATAGACAAAGGCTCCCCTAGCACTGAGGGGAGGGGGGGGGGGGAGTGCTAGTGAGTTAGGCCCACCTCCCGCCTGGCGCACCCACTGACCCCCAACTGTGGCTGTTTCTCCTCCCATCATTACAAATAAGTTTTACACACAATACTTATAACTAATGATATAAAATAGAACTCGTTGACTCAGATGAAAACAAAATACATATTCATAATACTTATAGTACATGTGAGCCGTTCACATGAACTAAGTTAGGAAACTCTACATAGACTACAGCCAAAGTTCCTGCCCTGACGATCCTAGCGAGAGTGGGGCATGACTAGGCGTTCTGTACAGCATGCTCACACGTGGACATGCGTCACACTCGTTTATGGCCTTGGCCTTTCTCGGGACCTTGGAGCTGCTCGGCCAGACAGCCTGAGGAACAGCAACAACAACAACCCTCTCAGTATCATATGACACACTAATTTTCTTATTTCTGGCTATTATAAGACGATTTTATTCAGATTAGGAAGGGTATATGTCAGGCAGAGGGTTGATTGAGTCTTATCTGTAGTTAACCATTTAGCTCCTACAGATCCTTCCTAAGCTGTATAAAATCGTCTAATGATAACCAGAATAAACTTTTAAAACGCATCATAATCCTTAAGGGGTTAATGGCTTGAAATGAGACAGTGGCTTTATCAAAATTATTTAAAAGTTTACAATGACTAAACAAGGCCATCCACGATTATCAGATAGACACAGTAAGGATTATATATGACATTGATGGGCCCCCACAAAATGTTTAGGATGGTCGCTGTCGCCCATCTCGAGCCAAAAATGTCAGAACAGTGGCTAATGTGGGCGTACTTATGTCTTCTATTGTCCCCATCTCTAATTATGTAGTATGCACAACTACTGACAAATGTTTGTGAACCCTTGCGATTTTCTATATGCAAATACATCCATTTTGGTTTATGTTCAGATCATATCAGCTATTTATCAATAAATACATAGTACCGTATATATTTATTGATATATAACTGATTTGATCGGAACATCAATCGAAATGAATATATTAACATGAAGAAAATCGCAAGAGCTCACGAATATTTTGACTATTTCTCAAAAAAAAAAAAAAAAAAAAAATATATATATACAACTGTCTCTATCTCAACTATAAATTAATCCCCTACCCTGTTGCTCAATTTCCCAATCAATATAATAATGTCTCCCTCACACCCAAAAACCAATCCCCTACTTTTATTACCCTATTTCCCAATCAATATACACATGTCTCCGTTACACCCACAAACCAATCCCCTACTTTTATTACCCTATTTCCCAATCAATATACACATGTCTCCGTTACACCCACAAACCAATCCCCTACTTGTATTGTCCTATTTCCCAATCAATATACAAATGTCTCCCTCACACCCACAAACCAATCCCCTACTTGTATTGCCCTATTTCCCAATCAATATACATATGTCTCCCTCACAACCACAAACCAATCCCCTACAGTTTTGCCCTATTTATCAACCAATACACAAATGTCTTCCACGCAACCTCACACAACCCCCAGCCAAGTTCCCCCATCTCGTAGATTATGACGAACAACAACATAAATAATTTGTTTACCATATAATTATACACTGTCAAAGTGAACGTTTAATTGTAACACAAAATATGCTCATATATGTGTTCCAATCGTGTATGTCTGGTCATTTCAACACGTACACATTTGATATGCTAATAATGTGTATAATTTATGTTACTTTTGAACTTACGTTTTCTTACAAAATAAACTCATAACCACGCGACCCTTTCCCATATATCTCAACATTTCTCGAACATTAGACAATCAACCTTTCTCTCTTACTTAACCTATCCTAACCTAAAATACCTAATGTGTGTATACCTAAACTGTCGGTTCAATCGACTTTTACACGTACTCCTACGAGTATTATGAAAGCTCTACCTATAAACTCACCAAAGCTTACACACACACACACACACAGACACACACACACATACACACACACACACACTATCAACCTCTCTTTCTCTCTCTTATGATACCACCAATTATCTCTCTCCCCCACCCCCTACACCCCCAACACTATCTCATTCCTTATTTATAGACAAAACATAACCCATCATCCTACCACTCGAAACCGAAATTACCTCCATGCATTTTATAGGCTATTTTCGTGAGGGGAGGGTAATTACAAATTAAATTAAAAAGGCAATTAAAGGGCCCGCCGCTAGACAGGCATCTGGCGGTGTGTGTCACAAAGATGTTACGGAGGAACGGGTGACTTAGTGCATTAGTGAGCAGCCAATTTATATGAATCACGAAGAGTAGAGTGCCTGTAGTACGAGAGAGGGCCCGTCGTTTTCCTTTAAGGGGGCCCACTTCGCTTTTTTTCTCTTTCTCTCCCTCTCTCTTTGGGTTGTATCCATTCGGCCCCATTCAGCCTATTATTTTAAGACGTTTACCCCCATCCAGGTGTCAATATTTTCCTGGCGAGCGGTAGTGAGCCAGCATATACAGGTATATATATTTTTGTTTTGACAGCAAGCTAAATTTTTAAATTTTTCGATAGAAAAATGTCTCCGCCGGATTTCTCCATACAATGCTGGCTCGCTTTCGCTCGCCAGGAAGAAATCGACACCTGGATGAGGATAAACGTCTTAAAACAGTTGACTGAATGGGGCCGAATGGATACAAGCCAGAGAAAGAGAGAAAAGGAGAGAAAGATAAAAAAAAAAAAAAGCCGGCGACTCCCCTGGATAATTAGTAATTGGTGCCTCAATTACCAAACAAGGAGAGGATATTTGTTTTCATTTTTGATCATGTATAATGTAAACCCATGGACCAAACTATATACTGTATCGTGTAACAGTATTACCGAATGTTGATTGTGGTATATTGACCACCCCATGGGGATTAGATCGTCTGTCAATAGATAGATATATATAATGTTTGGTTTAAAGAGAGAAAAATATTACCAGTGGCACTATAATGGCGAAGGTTGGCCGATCTCTGTAACTATAGGGTCTCTCACGAAGAGGAACCCGCCGCTGGTATAATCAACATCAACACGAGTGATTTATATGAAAATTCAAGACTAAGCGACACACACACGATATCGGCGGTCTATATTAAAATTGCTATTTATATGAAAATAACACTTGAGCATACCAGAGCAGGAAATGGGGTTCACACGAGCACTTCCCCCGTCACTCCTGTTTTCGGCAATTCTGGATTGAGAGGTGTTGCATGCAGGTTTTAGGAATTCCGTTACACCTTATTATATTCCGGGTAGATGGGACTCGTCAGCTTTGGTCAGCAACCCATCTAGGGGAGTATACCTTGTACAAATCCTTACTGTTCACTTAAGGGGAGACTGACCGTTTGTTTGGTCATTCTTTCCTTTATTTCTTAGTTTCCTCACTAAACCTCCATCAAGCTTAAAACAAAAAACCCTAGACCCCCCTTCAAGATAAATTTGTACATTTTTCGATAGAAAAATGTACCGGCCGTAGGTCGGTTTCTCTTAAAATTTCAGGCTCGCTATCGCTCGCCAGGAAAAAATCGATAACTAAATGGCACGAAAGGTCATAAATTGACAAAGAAATGGGGCGAAAGGTCTTAAAATAGCCAAACTAATGGGCCGAACGTCTTATCATCTCAAAACTAATGGGGCTAAACATGAGGGAGAAAGTGGTCCAGAAAACCGGCCCAAGTGTGAAGCAGGTAGGTGGTGTGGATGGACTAGCCACCCACCACTGTTGAACAAATAGTGGCCAAAAGACACATGGAGGGCCTTGGAATTGAACGGTCCTTACTTTGAGTGGTCAATCTTTTAAGGGGAGACTGACCGTTTGGTTGGTCTATTAATTAATTTATTCCCATATTTTTTTAGTTTCCTCGCTAGACCTCCATCAAGCTTAGAAAAACACCCCCTAGACCCCTCTTCAAGATAAATTTGTACATTTTTCGGTAGAAAAATTTCCCGGCCGAAGGCCGGTTCCTGTTAAAATTGCAGACTCGCTATCGCTCGCCATGAAATAATCGACACCTGAATGGCACGAAAGGTCTTAAATTTGACAACGAAATTGGGCGAAAGGTGTTAAAATCGCCAAACTAATGGGCGATAATCTCAAAACTAGTGGGGCTAATCATGAGGGAGAAGGAGGTCCTTGAATAGACTGACACGGGTTGTCCTTCTCACAGGGGACACAGACAGACAAACAGGTGAAGCAGTAGGGAGCTCGTAATCCACCACTTGCGAGTTTCGGGCTATAAGGAAGTTGAAGCTGTGGACAACAATATTTAGCAGAATTACCAGTTAATATCCGGACGTGCATATATAAATGATTATGTTTTTTTTAACACCAACCAATTCCACATCTAAATTCAATTAATGAAATCAACAAATACATGTGGCACTCCGAGGACCCGAACCCAGGACACTCACATCGAAATTCAGCGCACTATGCATTGCGCTATCAAGACAGTTAAAGAAATATGGACAAGCCTACGATTTATTATGCAGTTTCGAATAAATATATATAACCAAATTCAATCAATTCGTTATAAACTCATACCGGTATTATTGTTGTATTTATGCTTAGTTTGATGTTTACGGCTCCAACTACCTTGAATCCTGAAACTCGCAAGTGGTCAATTCTGAGTATACAAAAGCAACAAGTAAAAGTAGCAACACATCACTCATAATTAACTGATGACAACACGAACACAAATTCACTGGTCTATCTATCTATATGCTCAGGCCCAATCCCCATTTTTTTAAATTTTTATTTTTATTTTCCATTTTTTTTTTATAATTTTTTCTTTTCTTGGGGGTGGCCGACTCAAGACAGAGTAAGCACAGGGAAAACACAAAACAACATAAAACAACGGACAAACACAGATAAAACACAAATTCACACACATCTAGGTCACTTGGTCACACAATCCACTGGTAATCCTATACAACGTTTCACTCACATAGAGACGATTTTTTCCTTTATTTTAACTTATTACAGACGATTTTACTCATCTAAGAAGGGACCTTTAAGAATAAACAGCTTGAATAATATCTTAGTTAACACTCAAAGACCCGATATAAACCTCCTAAATTGTATAAAATCATCTCGAGATAGCTAAAGTCAAGAGAGAGTTGCCGAAAATTACTTACCTACTTATCTTTATAAGGCAAATATCGTAAATCACCCCTTTCTACACATTTACCCCTCTCTCTCTCTCTTGATATCTACCCTTTTCTTAGTTTATTTGTGTATGTCTTTTATTCTCATACGCCATCTCTCCCTATAATTATTCTTTCTTTTTCGTTTTCATAATATTTTTCACACCAATATTGACTTTGCTAAAATTATAGTGGATTAATATGTTTTAACTCGTCATATTTATAGTACAGCATTCCGTTTTCTGTTTGAGACATTCACTCATTAATTTCCTAACTACTTTAACCCCTTCAGTACTGGTGAAGTCTTATTAAGTGGACATGAGCCGGTTTTCTGGACCACTTTCTCCCTCATGTTTAGCCCCATTAGTTTTCAGATGTTATAAGATGTTTGCCCCATTAGTTAGTCGATTTTAAGACCTTTCGCCCCATTTCTTCGTCAATATTTAGACCTTTCGTGCTATTTAGGTGTCGAGTTTTTTCCTGGCGAACGATAGTGAGCCTGTAATGTTTGAAGAACCGGCCTTCGGCCGGGAAATTTTTCTACCGAAAAATGTACAAATTAATCTAGAAGGGGGATCTAATGGATGTTTTTTTTTTTTAATTTGATGGAGGTCTAGGGAGGAAACTAGAAAAATAATGAATACATGCAAAAATCGCCCAAAAAGTTAACCATCTCCCCTTAACCCCTTCTGTACCGGTGAAGTCTTTTTAACTTTATTCTGGCTTCTATTGGACGAATATATTCAGTTTTAATACGTTCTCCAGCAAATTAACAGGCTTCGAACTATCTCATTTAACTCTTTTTACTACCCCAGATCCTTCTTAAACTACACAAAATCGTCTAAATATAGCTAGAATACAATTGAAAAGACCTCGCCGGTACAGAGGGGTTCATGCGTTTCTCTATATTGTTTCCTTAGTTTACATATGTTTGGTTTCTAAATATATCTGTGTACTTTTCATTTTTAGCATGCTTTATCAACCCATTTTCTGTTCTGCGTTTTCTGTACTGCAAAAGAATCTCACTTTCCCTCTTTAAGGGGGTAGTGCTTGGTTTTTGGTCTATATATATATTTATTTATTTATTTTTGAGTTTCCTCGCTAGACCTCCATCAAGCTTAGAAAAACACCCCTAGACCCCCTTTCAAGATAAATTTGTACATTTTTTGGTAGAAAAGTGTCCCGGGCTTACTATCGCTCGCCAGGCAAAAAAGACACCTAAAGGGCACGAAAGGTCTTAATATTGACAAAAAAATGAGGCGAAAGGTCTCAAAATCACCAAACTAACGAAACGAACGTCTTAAAACCTCAAAACTAATATGCTAAACATGAGGGAGAAGGGGGTCCATAAAAAGCGAGTACCACCCCCTTAACCCATACTCTACCGTAGGATACAGTAATACAAGTGCCCTGCAGTCCCAAGCACTGTGGCCAAAATGGCAAGAGAGACAACTTTCCACTTAAGAAATGAAACAAGACTGGCTCTCCCACCCTTCAGTGGGTCTTATATAAGCTGAGAAGTGTTGCCATATCGAGAGCAGTGCTCAAACGGTCGTAGTACCAGGTACAGGCTTGTAGAGGCAGTTACAAGAAACATTAATTACTGAAGGCGATTCGCCGTTGCTGGGACTGGGGAGTGATTTATCTACTGACGGGGATTCGCCGTCGCTGGTATTGGAGGGGTTAAGCCTGGAGTCACGCGATCACTTTACTGACAATTTTTCGGGCAATTGTAGTCTAGTATATTCTTAAGTAAAGTTATATATTATTCCAGTCTCTTAAAATCATATGCATTCATGTTAGTTGTCAATTCCAATGCGGAAATACAAAAACACGAATTTGAGAAAAAAACTTGCTCATTGACAATTGACGTAAAATCGCTCGTGTGTCACCGTTTTTATCCATATCTGTTCAGCTAATTTCCCATATTGCTCTCAATTTAAACCTATTACTACACTTTTATCCAATCTCCGAAACACTCTCTCTCACTCTCTCTCTTCCCCAAATATTACTCTCCTTAATAAACTTCCTCTTCCTCCTCCCTCCAAAAGTCATCGTACTCTCTCTCTCTCTCCCAAAATATTACTCTCCTTAATAAACTTTCTCATCCTCTTGCCTCCAAAAGTCATCGTTCTCTCTCTCTCTCTCTGTCTCTCTCTCTCTGTCTGTCTCTCTCTCTGCCTCTCTCGTTCTCTCTCTCTCTCTCTCTCTCTCTCTCTCTGTCTGTCTCTCTCTCTCTGTCTCTCTCTCTGTCTCTGTCTCTCTCTCTCTCTCTCTCTCTCTCTGTCTCTGTCTCTGTCTCTCTCTCTCTCTCTCTCTCTCTCTCTCTCTCTCTCTCTCTCTCTCTCTCTCTCTCTCTCTCTCTCTCTCTCTCTCTCTCTCTCTCTCTCTCTCTCTCTCTCTCTCTCTCTCTCTCTCTCAAAAACAGCAGCTCGGGTATAACGCATTAGCTAAATTGTCGGCCACGCTTGTTTCCTTCTCCGCGTACAACAATTACTTCAAACAAAAACAGGACGCTTTCATAAGGGGAGCGGAAATTACTCGTCGGGATAGTAGTAGTGGGTGTGTTTGTTTGTGTCTGTGTGTG
>CM064480.1:55641949-55795735 GCA_032716605.1 Paralithodes platypus | reverse complement strand
TTGTAAATGCTGGTAGAGAGAGGGTTAGAGAGAGTGTGTGTGTGAGTGAGTTTGTGTGTGTGTGTGTGTGTGTGTGTGTTTGTAAGATGTGGCGAGAGAGGGTAGAGAAGACGTGTGGAGAGTAGTGTGTGTGTGTTTGTAAGATGTTGGTAAAGAGGGTTAGAGAGTGAGCTTGTGTGTGTGTGTGTGTGTGAGAGAGAAAAAAAAAGAGAGAGAGAGAGAGAGAGTTATGGCTAATAGGAAATTACTTAACAAGATACTGGCAGTGTGTGTGTTTGTAAAAGATCGTCCTAACACTATCTGGTCCGACGGCTTTTGGGTTATAATCAGAGTTGGGTTCATAAATATTAACTTAGCGTTTTGCCCATTAACCCCTTCTGTGCCGGCGACGTCTTTTTAATTATATTTTAGCTCTATTTAGACTACTTTATTCAGTTTAAAATGGGCCTCAGGCAAGTATCAGGCTTTCGATACTAGCTCCTTACCTCTCTCTCTCTCTCGATCCTCTCTCTCTCTCTCATCTCTTGTGGTGTGTTGCGTATATATATATATGATTCATATATATATATAATTATAAATATAAAATATATATATATATATATATATATATATATATATATATATCATCCCTTTTGCTGTTATGTTCAGTCAATTTCAATTCAATAAGTCAAATAAGTTTAAAGTACATGTGTTTTTAGTTAGATGCACTGTATTATAATTTCCATATTCAAGGAAGATTGAAGTTGTAAGGGAAAAAGACAATCTAGTAAATATCTGTGATTGTCAACTGGATCTTCAGTATTTTTTTGTATTGTACCGCGGTATAAGGTATCAGATTTTCGAAAGAGGCTTTTCCAAGGAGAGGATGCATTACTTAAATTATCAGTTAATTATGCTTTTGACAGCAAATACTGCATTACCAACGCTGAGAAACCCATGCCAACGCAGGTATAGTGCGCATTGGTTGTCGCTCTTAGTCCTACAAACCCTTCCCCCCTGAGTGAGTGAGAGCACAGTGAGAGCACATGGGTCGGTTGAGCTCCTCAAAAGAGGGGATTTTCGGAGGGGTATCGTGGGACTGAGTGACCCATATACGTATCAGAAGATCGGCGATGATACGGTGTTGCGGCACATAATGAACAGAACTGGTGCTTTTAAACATCGCCCACAAAGCATATTTAGTTTACTCTTTGAGAGTGTTATTACCAGTATCAGTGAGGGACAAGACCTTCAGCACTAGCCCATCCCTGCCCCGGCACCATAAACCTCCAGCAGTGACCACAAGGTGATGAGGTGACCGTTTATGGGCTTTCAGTTCATTCCAACACCCTTTGGTTTCCCCCACTCATTAGGCCCTCATCTTCCATCTACCCCAATGGACCTGACCTCGGTCCCTTCAACTTCTCAACAATTCTAAACTTTATGAACGTATTTGCTATAGAGTCCATTTTTTCATTTCCACTCTCTCTAACCATCTGTTAGGAAATACTTGCTACAAGGTCCATTTTTCATCTCCTCTCTCCTCTCTCGTCTCTCCAAGTCTCGTCTCTCTCTCTCTCTCTCGACGTCTCTCTCTCTCTCCTCTCTTTAAGATCTCTCTCCTCTCCTCTTCTCTCGTCCCCTCGGCTTATACTCTTCTACCTCTCTCTGCCCAATATCAAGTTATCCTCTCGTCTCTCTCTCTCTCTCTCCTCCTTTACCTTTATCCTTACACTTCCATCCCCACTTTCAAACCCATCACCGCAACTTAACCGCCTCATTGCTATTATTGTTTTGGTTATATCTATAACTTCAGATCGCTTTTTATCATTTTAGTAATCATTTTTAGTTATTTGTTTTCGCCTCTACATCGTTCCACAACCCACCAGGCCAAGCTCCCTCTCCACTCTCTGCTTCTCTTTCCTTTTCTCATTTCTTTCCTCCCTCGCCCCCACCCCTGCTCCGCTCTCTCTCTCTCTTGCTTCTCTCTCAACACTGCCGTCTCTCTTTTCTTCCTTTCTCCCTCTCTTAACATTTGGTACAAAGAGTTTAAGTATTGTTCCATAACTGCTGCCCTAGATCCGTTACCCACTCAGATCCTGGCTCTCGCCATAACTCTCTGCTGGCTCTCTCCCTATCTATGTTGACAGCATTCTTATATCCTAACTAGCATTCATTAATACTCAACATCAGGGTGGAGTCGCCGTGTAGTATCATATGATATAATTGGCGTGCTTCCCTTTCAATCATTTAGATCGTTTTAGGTTTTACGTGCCCAATGCCGAGATTTAATTTATATACTTTAACCACGTTAGCTTTAGGAGAAGCAGGCCAATTGCCCATCAGAAAGGTTTACTATGATATGGTATGTTTTTTGTTTTTGTTTTTGTTTTTTACAATCCCACAGAAAGGTCGACTATGGATAAGTGAATTGATATGCATCCAGCCTAATTAATACATTAATAACAACCCCAGACCACAATAATCTAGATATGCTGCCAGGAGAGATTTCCCGGGTTTCTGAACAAGGGAGACATGGTAGAGATGGAAGCACCACGGGAAGATCAGGAGGACGCTTGGTAGAGGCAGAGGAACGGATAATCTTGGAAGACTATGGCCTAGCAGATACTAAGTGTCTTAAGTGCGGAACAACCAATGCAAGAAAGAATTCGCGAAAATGTTCCGGCTGTCTTAGATCTATACATTTATCTTGTGCTAAGCTGACAAAGAAAACATCAGGAGAACAACCAAACTGGAAATGTCTCGCATGCCCAGGGCCCACTGCAGAGCCAACCCGGGGCGGCAACACCGGCAACACCGGTCGCCGACTTGACCCAACTGGTGACCAAATGGAAAGCGCGGATCCAGGTCCTTGCCCGGGTTCCTAAAGGAGCCAGAATCCAAGTGGCGGAGGCCCTTACAACCATCATAAAGCAGGCCCTACAGCTCAAGACACCCCTCGCATGGGCACGGCTCCTGGGTTTCTCCTATGGGGCCCTCCGAAAACCACCCAGAAACAACATACAAGACCATCTTCAGGTTTCACTAGCCACCAGAGTGAAACGTCAAGTAGCACAGTATATGGATGGAAACAAACTGGTGGAACCCCCCGAACAGCAACCAAACAGGGGCCCAGAAGCACCAGGAGAAGGAAGAGGAAGAGGCTGAACAGCTACGTAAGAGGGTCGCTGCGAAGCTGGCGGATAGTGACATCAAAGGGGCCGTCAGGCTGTTGTCCTCTTCAGAAGGTTTTGCTGGTCAAGGCACCGAAGTTGTTGAAGCCCTACAAGAAAAGCACCCACCTACACCTAGGGACCTAAACCTCCCCCCTGCCCCAAATGACCAGATGCGCCAACCTTTAGTTGTCACGAAGGAGCAGGTGGTCGCCGCAGTGACTTCATTCCCAGCAGGCTCAGCCGCGGGCCCAGATGGTATCCGAACCGCCCACCTCAAAGGCCTCTTGGGTCAGGGATCAGGAGCTGCTGGGGAGGCACTCTTGGAAACCCTCACCAAATTCATCAACATGGTTTTAAGAGGGGAAGTACCCGACTGTGCCACACCCCTATTTTTTGGGGCATCACTCTGTGCACTGGCAAAAAAAGATGGCGGCGTGCGCCCAATAGCAGTAGGGAACACCTTCCGCCGCCTTGCCACAAGGTGGGTTTGAAACCACTCTCGAATGGCCTAGGTCAACACTTAAGACCAGTTCAACTAGGTTTCGGAACTCCAGGGGGGTGTGAAGCTGCTGTACACGCAACCCGCACCTACCTCAGCCAAGCCCAAGAAAAACGAGTGCTTCTAAAGATTGACATGCGGAACGCATTCAACAGCATTCGCAGGGATGTCTTCCTCCGTGCAGTTCAAGAACACATCCCCACTCTGTACCCCCTACTTTGGCAGGCTTATTCCAAACCTTCAATCCTGATTTTTGGCGAGACGGTAATCCCATCAGAGACCGGGTTACAGCAGGGAGATCCAGGTGGTCCTGCTCTTTTCTCAATAGGGGTGGATGCAGCAGCTAACAAAGTAAGGTCAGAGCTGAATGTATGGTACCTGGACGATGCAACCTTGGGTGGGTCAGTAGAGAACGTTCTAACCGACCTAAATAACATCATAACTGACCTCGGCCTGGCCGGGCTAGTGATAAATGACACCAAATGTGAACTTGTTCTCCTCAACCACACACGTGAACAAGGAGAAGAGACTCAGGCCCTGTTCCGAAACATATTGCCAGATGTAAAGATCCTTCAGGAGCACCAGCAAACCCTATTAGGTTCCCCACTAACTCTGGCAGCAATCCCACCAGCACTTCAAGTTAAAAAGGAGGAGCTTCAACGTCTCGTGAGTCGCCTGATACACATCGATGCCCACTCAGCTCTGGCCCTGCTCAAGAACTGTTTCTCCATCCCAAAACTCCAATACCTCCTGCGCACATCGATGACTTACACGAACAATGGCGGCCTCCAAGAATTAGACAGCATAATCCGAGAAGCAGTGACCAGCATCACCAACGTGGAATTTAAAGAACGGGCCTGGACACAAGCCACCCTTCCTGTCCGCCTCGGGGGCTTGGGCATACGGAGAGCCTCGGATATTGCCTGCCCAGCCTTTATCTCTTCCCTCATCGCGACCAACGACCTCGTATTGTCCATCCTTTATTCTAAACCCGGAATGACACTTAATGGGGACGTAACACCAGCGATTAACACCTGGAAGGGAAGTACAGGAGTAGAGGAGGAGCCTCAGGGTGCCTCCAGGAGCAAGCAGAAAGCGTGGGATACCATCTCGGCGAAGAAAACTCAAGAAAATCTCCTAACCAATGCAGACCAGGTTGCAAAAGCACGCCTCCAGGCAGCCGCCCGTTCGGAGAGTGGCTTGTGGTTACACGCCATCCCCATCCCACCTCTTGGAACTCACTTGGATGCTGAAGCGCTCCGGGTCGCCATCGCGCTCAGAGTGGGTGCGGCAGTTTGTCACCCACACACTTGCAAGTGTGATGGGAGGATGGATGCTCAAGGTCACCATGCCTTGTCATGTAATTACCACGCAGGCCGCCTGCCAAGACACTCTGCACTAAATGATGTCATAAAACGGGCCCTGCAGAGTGCTAACTGTGCATCAATCCTCGAACCACATGGACTTCACAGAGAAGACGGCAAACGGCCAGATGGGATGACCACTTTCTCTTACAAGAATGGCCGGTGCCTCGTGTGGGATGCCACATGTGTTGACACTTTCTCCACAACCAACGCCGCCAGAAACGCCGACGAAGCAGGTGAAGCCGCCCGGATAGCAGAAAATAAAAAGCGAGAAAAATATCAAGCCATCGCCAGAATTCATCAGTTCGAGCCCCTGGCATTCGAAACTTCAGGAGTCTTCGGCCCCACCACCCTTAAGATGGTGAATGAAATAGGCCGTAAAATCAGAGAAGTTTCAGGAGAACCCCGGGAAACCCTCTGGCTCAAGCAAAGACTAGGGATGGCTATCCTCCGGGGCAATGCCACCAGCGTCATGAGCTCAGTTCGACAGGACTGAGTCATGCCACTGCGTGAGGCCCCGGCAGGAGTGGTGTATCCGTAGTCTTTCCACAGTAGGGTAAAACAAAACATAAACCTTATTTGTATGTAACATGTGTGATGCACATTAACCCTTAATTAGCGGCGAGCAACATAAGTCGAGTTAAATAAAGCTGGACTATGTGGCGGCGCTCGACATAACTCGAGTGGCAATTTCAGCACGTAATGTGGCTGAGAGAGAGAGACAAGTGGTGGCAGGAGACTAGCGAGCGTATGACTGCTCCAGACCACCGCGGCGAACCTACTGACACAAATCTCAGCTCCCTCCTCCCTCTCTCACTCGCTACATACTCAATTAGTACCGAAAAGTACCGAATTACCTGCTTTTTGCACTCGCGTTGCACGGTTATTGCAAGAAAACTATCCATCATACAAGGATCGTTATGGTGTCATTCGAAAGCTCTGTTTATGCCCTTTCAGGGATAGGTACTTGTTTTACGTTCTGGGTCTTATTTAGGCATGAAAATGATCACGTAAACAGCCCTATTTTGGCTAAAAACACCCCGCTGGGCGGTACACATAAATAAACCGCATAGGCCGCTCGTAAGGTGTTAATAAAAGGGGATGTGTCGGATGGTTGAAAGCCACAGTTGCTCGCGCGTTTGGGGCTAGCAACACGTATTATGAAAAACATGCATCCTCCTTCATTCACTGTCCCCCCCCCCCCTTCACTCACTTAACCCCACAATTTGCCGGAGGATAACAGGTTTTTCACAATACGTAGACGGAGGTCTTTAAAAAAAAAAAAAACCCTTCCTAACCTGAATCAAATCACTCAATAATAGCCAGATTATAGATATAGTCGTCACCGAGTTTGTTAATTGAATTACTTTACTTTCAATAGTCTCTTACCTTTATTACCAGGCAAAAGGGGAAAATAATTTGTTTTGTTTTCATTATTATTATTCGTGTTTCCTCCCAAGACCTCCATCAAGCTTAAAAGATACCCCCAATTATATCCATCTTCGAGATAAATTTGTGCCTTTTTTCGGTAGAAAAGTGCACCGGCCGGTTCCTCCTAAATTAGTCTCACTATTGGTCGCCAGGAAAAACAATCACATGTAAATGGCACGAAAGGTCTTAAAATTTACAAATAAATGAGGCTAATGGTCTTAAAATGGCCAGACTAATGGGGCAAACTTCTTAAAATCTCGACATTAAACATAAGGGAGAAGGGGGTCCAGAGAAAACACCCCCTTAATAATGAAGCTGGGACATAATAGTTTCACGTATTGCCTTTATTACATATCAAGCAATCAGTTACTAAGGGATTCAAATTTACCGGCAGCTAACAAAAAACAACAACAAACAGACTTTAGCTTATATGAAGTAAGTTCTTTTGCAGGAAATAGAACTTTGATATTACACGCTCTCTTTCTTTTCCTCTCCGGCTTTCTTTTCTTTTTTTAATTCGACTTTTCCATCTCGCAGTCTCAGGCCAGAATATTGCAAAACTTTCCTTTGTATTGCACTGATGTATTACTTGCAAGACGAGGGGGGGGGAGGGTGCATTGGTGTTGTGGATGGGGGAGGTGGGATATTGGTGTTGTGGGTGGGGGGTGGGGGGATATTGGTATTGTGGAGGTGCACTGGTGGTGTGGGAGGGGGAAGGAAAGGTTATTGGTGTGGGGAGGGAAGGGTGGGTGCATTGGTGTTGTGGGGGGAAGGGAAGGTGGTGGGTGCTTTGGTGTTGTGTGGGGAAGGGGGTGGGTGCTTTGGTGTTGTGTGGGGAAGGGGGTGGGTGCTTTGGTGTTGTGGGTGGGGGGTGTGGGGATATTGGTATTGTGGAGGTGCATTGGTGGTGTGGGAGGGGGAAGGAAAGCTTATTGGTGTGGGGAGGAAGGGTGGGTGCATTGGTGTTGTGTACAAAGGAGTACAAAGGAAATCAAGCAACAACAGGTCTAGTGACCCTTCTAGGCTGCTTGTCCTCCAAAACACTGAGGATCAAGTGTCCAAACAGTGGTTTAGAGTGGGTAAGGGAACATTGGAAAGGGAACTACTGCCCTGGAACTAATGTCCGTGGCAGTACTAGGAAGTTAGTAGGGGACATATGGGTTAGTAACTGAGGGGAGGATAAAATAAAGTTATTCATTTACAAACGCAGTCAGTCGCGGGTTTGATGCGAGATATTTGTCTAGGCGGAGTTTAAATGAATCAACAGTGCTGCAGTCTATAACGTCTCGGGGAAGCCCATTCCACAAGTTGACAACTCGATTGAAGAAGAAATTCTTAGATTCGTGTGAGTTAAAAGATTTACCAATAATTTGCAACCGTTTCCCCGCGTGTAATTAGATTGGTCGATAGTGAAGTACTTACTACAGTTCATATTGTCGATGCCTTTGATGATTTTGAACACTTGAATTAAGTCACCTCTTAATCTGCGCTGGGTTAAAGGAAATATATTTAATTCTCTAAGACGCTCGCTCTTCGTATGGTTTGTTCTTTAGGCTAGGTATCATTTTGGTAACTCTACGTTGAACTCGTTCTAGCTTGTTTATGTCTTTTTGGTAATAAGGGCACCAGCATTGAACGCAGTATTCCAGAAGAGGGCGGACTAAGGAATTGTAAAGGGTTAGGATAACGTCTTTGGATTTATGCTCAAATGACCTGCCTATAAAGCCAATTATTTTGTTTGCCTTCTTAACAACTTCTGAACATTGTTGACTCGGTTTTAGGTTACTCGATATTGTTACTCCCAGATCGGTTTCTCTGTTTACATTCTTAAGCTGAGTGCCATTCATCGAATAGTTTGCTTTCTCATTTAGGTATCCGATATGTAGTACTTTACATTTATCCGCATTGAAACTCATTTGCCAAATTTGAGCCCAATGTGACAATTTATCTAGATTGTGTTGCATATCGTCAACTTGATCTTTTGAGAGTACGCTATTTGCAATTTTTGTATCGTCAGCAAATTTTGAGATTGTACAGGTGAGACCCTCATCTATGTCGTTGATGTAAATTAGAAAGAGAATTGGTCCTAGTACCGATCCCTGGGGTACCCCGCTACTTACATTGGTCCATTTAGATGCCTTACCGTTTATGACTACTCTTTGCTTTCTGTCGCTGAGCCAATTTTCTATCCATTTCAACACACCGTCTTGTATTCCATGCGCTTTTAGTTTTAGCAGTAAACGTTTGTGGGGAACTATGTCAAAGGCCTTTTGAAAATCAAGGTATATAATATCTACAGCTTTACTCTCATGGGGGGTAGGGAAGGTGGTGGGTGCTTTGGTGTTGTGTGGGCAAGGGGGTGGGTGCTTTGGTGTTGTGTGGGGAGGGAAGGGGGTGGGTGCATTGGTGTTGTGGGGGGAAGGGAGTGGGTGTATTGGTGTTTGTGGGGGAAGGGAAGAGGGTGGGTGCTTTGGTGTTGGGGGGGGAAGGGGGGGGTGCTTTGGGTGTTGTGTGGGGAGGGAAGGGGGTGGGTGCATTGGTGTTGTGGGGGGAAGGGAGTGGGTGTATTGGTGTTGTGGGGGGAAGGGAAGAGGGTGCGTGCTTTGGTGTTGGCGGGGGAAGGGGGGGGGGTGCTTTGGTGTTGTGTGGGGAGGGAAGAGGGTGGGTGCATTGGTGTTGTGGGGGGAAGGGAGTGGGTCTATTGGTGTTGTGGGGAGAAGGAAGGGAAGGGGGTGGGTGCATTGGTGTTGTGGGGGGAAGGGAAGGGGTGGGTGTTTGGTGTTTGTGGGGAGAAGGGAAGGGGGGGGTGCATTGGTGTTGTGGGGGGAAGGGAAGGGGTGGGTGTTATTGGTGTTGTGGGAAGAAGGGAAGGGGTGGGTGTATTGGTGTTGTGGGGGGAAGGGAAGGGGGTGGGTGTGTATTGGTGTTGTGGGGAGAAGGGAAGGGGGTGGGTTGTAGTGGGGAGAAGGGAAGGGGGTGGGTGTATTGGTGTTGTGGGGGGAAGTAAGGGGGTGGATGTATTGGTGTTGTGGGGGGAAGGCAAGGGGGCGGGTGTATTGGTGTTGTGGGGGAAGGGAAGGGGTGGGTGTATTGGTGTTGTGGGGGAAGGGAGGGGGGTTGGTGTATTGGTGTTGTGGGGAGAAGGGAAGGGGTTGGGTGTATTGGTGTTGTGGGGGGAAGGGAAGGGGGTGGGTGTATTGGTGTTGTGGGGGGAAGGGAAGGGGGTGGGTGTATTGATGTTGTGGGGGAAGGGAAGGGTGTGGGTGTATTGGTGTTGTGGGGGGAAGGGAAGGGGGTGGGTGTACTTGGTGTTGTGGGGGAAGGGAAGGGGGTGGGTGTATTGGTGTTGTGGGAGGGAAGGGTAGGGGGTGGGTGTATTGGTGTTGTGGGGGGGGAGGGAAGGAGGGGGGTGTATTGGTGTTGTGGGAGGGAAGGGTAGGGGGTGGGTGTATTGGTGTTGTGGGGGGGGGGGGGAGGGAAGGGGGGGTGCATTCACGGTATAGTAACATATGTTACTATACTGTGGGTGCATTGGTGTTGTGGGGGAAGGGAAGGGGGTGGGTGTATTGGTGTTGTGGGGGAAGGGGGTGGGTGTATTGGTGTTGTGGGGGAAAGGGTAGGGGGTGGGTGTATTGGTGTTGTGGGGGAAGGGTAGGGGGTGGGTTTATTGGCATTGTGGGGGAAGGGAAGTGGGTGGGTATATTGGTGTTGTGGGGGGAGGGAAGGGGGTGGGTGCATTGGTGTTGTGGGGAAGGGTAGGGTGTTGTAGATGGTAGTGTATTGGTGTTGTAAGGGAAGGGGTGGGTGTTGTGGTTGTATTGGTGTTGGTGTTGTGAGGGAAGGGGGTGGGTGCATTGGTGTTGTGGGAGGGAAGGGTAGGGGGTGGGTGTATTGGTGTTGTGGGGGGAAGGGAAGGGAAGGGGTAGGTATATTGGTGTTGTGGGAGGGAAGGGTAGGGGGTGGATGCATTGGTGTTGTGGGGGAAGGGAAGGGGGTGTGATATTTCCAGATTCGCTATCGCTTGCTCAGAAATAAAATTGGACACGTGATTGGGGTGAAATATCTTACAATCATCAAATTAATCTGGCGAAACTACTTATAATCCCCCCCCCCCCCCTCTCTCTCTCTCTCTCTCTCTCTCTCTCTCTCTCTCTCTCTCTCCTCTCCTCTCTCTCTCTCTCTCTCTCTCTCTCTTCTCTCTTCTCTCTCTCTCTCCCTCACTCTCTCTCTCTCTCTCTCTCTCTCTCTCTCTCTCTCTCTCTCAAAAACACAGACACGCACGTACGTGTGTGTGCCAACGCATTCTGGCATTGTGACGTACATAATATCAGTTATTCCACACATTAGGCTATGTCCTTTGTAAGTCACTACATTTATTTCAATTGATTTAACTAGCATTGCCAGTAAAAAGATTCAAGTGTTATAATAACAATTTTAGTCAGATATAAGGTGCATTATTAGTATTATTTTTATTAATATTATTTATAATGTATTAATATTATTATTATTATTATTATTATTATTATTATTATTATTAATAATAATACTATTTGCATTATTATTTGTATATAGGCCCTTTTTATGTAAATGTAGATATCTCTAGATAATTTTATTCAATTTAGGTGGGATTTGTCAGAGTGAGAGTGAGAGGGTTAGTTGAGATATTTGTTAAGGACTTATTTTTTCTGTATTCCCTTCTCCCTCATGTTTAGCGTCATTAGTTTTGAGATGTTAAGACTTTCGCCCCATTAGCTTGGCGATTGTATGACTGTTCGCCCCATTTCTTTGTCAATCTTAAGCTCTTTCGTGCCATTTAGGTGCCGATTATTTCCTGGTGAGCGATAGCGGGCCTGTAATTCTTGAACCGTCGATTTTTTGTGCCAACAAATTTCCAGATTTATCTCGAAGGGGGGGGGGGGGGGTCTTGGGGGTGTATCTTATAAGCTTGATGGAGAGCCAAGGAGCAAATTTGTTATCAATAAAAATAATGATAAATTAAATATATATAAATAAATAAATAAATTGATACATAAAATATTCAATAAAAACTCATACCTTTGAGGTTTAGGGTATTACGTAAACTAAGTAAAATCTTATAGCAACAACATTAATGAAGTACAAAAATCGTGGTCTGATTGAAAGATTTTAGCAATACACCAAATCCTGCAGAAACCAAAATAATAAGTTGTTGAGTAATTCATGTAAGCGTTCAGTAAAGCCGGTATCACACGAACGCCTTTTCCCTAAACATTTATCCTCAACACTGGTCTGGCAGCTTATGAGGTCAACATTTCAAATATTTCGGTTGCCTAAATTCATCTATCATCAGTCTAGTTACCGACACCAGTGCAAAAGTTTCCAGAAATGATGCCAGAAAATTGTTAATCGTCGAATGTTGACTATAAAAGCTCTCGTGTGATACTAGCTTTAATTCGTAATGTAAGTGTAGACAAGAGAAGATAATAGAAAGGTTATAATTATATATTAAGCAGTGTTGTGAATGATGAGAGTAATGTTAAGGCCGGTTTTCTGGACCACTTTCTCCCTCATGTTTATCCCCTTTAGTTTTCAGATGTTAAGATGTTTGCCCCATTAGTTAGTCAATTTTAAGACCTTTCGCCTCATTTCGTCGTCAATATTTAGACCTTTCGTGCTATTTAGGTGTCGATTTTTTCTCTGGCGAACGATAGTGAGCCTGTAATGTTGGAAGAACCGGCCTTCGGCCGGGAAAATTTTCTACCGAAAAATGTACAAATTAATCTAGAATGGATGTTTTTTTTTTAATTTGATGGAGGTCTAGGGAGGAAACTAGAAAAATAATGAATACATGAAAAAATCGCCCAAAAAGTGAACCATCTCCCCTTAAGAGAATGGGTAAGGAATGATCACTATGAGAGAGAGAGAGAGAGAGAGAGAGAGAGAGAGAGAGAGAGAGAGAGAGAGAGAGAGAGAGAGAGAGAGAGAGAGAGCTCTGTATGTGAGTTCAGTGAGGTGGCAAAAACGAGTGGCACCGATGAATGGGGTGAGAGAGGTGATACTCTCTCAAAGACCTTGCGGTAATTAAATGGGATGTATTATAATTAATATAATGGTGATTGTATATAGTGAAGTACAATTATTGAAAGGTGTGAAAAATGCAACAGTATTAAATTTATATTGTAATTGAATATATAATTATCACTTTCGAGTAAAGTTTGTTATAGTGAGTGCCGTTGTATGTGAAAATGTATCCTCGTATACTAATGTAAATAATGTTGAGAGAGAGAGAGAGAGAGAGAGAGAGAGAGAGAGAGAGAGAGAGAGAGAGAGAGAGAGAGAGAGAACAGTCATGAACATATATAACGTTACACTAATTTGAGTATTTGAAGCTTTTAAGTCAAATTAGTGAGTCGTTGTTTCTGCTCAAGACTGTACCTCCTTATAAAGTTGGCACGCTCAGACAATAGACTCATTGAGAAAGTTGTTCTTGTACAGTCACTTATAAAATTCATGGAACCCCATATTTTTTCGTAATGCAATTATAATCATCTGGATTGATATTGTGTGGAATTTGCTTTTCCATAAGTAGTATGGTATTTTAGTTTGTTCCTTAGGCAAAAGAAGAACAAATATAAAGCTTATGTGATGTGTAGAAAAGAATATGCATACATTAGTTTCCTGAGATATACTTACATAATTAGCAAAAGGCGAGGTCCCATGTATATGAGAGTAGTGGTAAAACAAGAGAACGGGGGAAGGTGTTAGTGGTGTGTGTGTGTGGTGTATATGAGAGTAGTGGTAAAACAAGAGAACGGGGGAAGGTGTTAGTGGTGTGTGTGTGTGGTGTATATGAGAGTAGTGGTAAAACAAGAGAACGGGGGAAGGTGTTAGTGGTGTGTGTGTGTGTGTGTGTGTGTGTGTGTGTGTGTGTGTGTGTGTGTGTGTGTGGTGTATATGAGAGTAGTGGTAAAACAAGAGAACGGGGGAAGGTGGTAGTGGTGTGTGTGTGTGTGTGTGTGTGTGTGTGTGTGTGTGTGTGTGTGTGTGTGTGTGTGGTGTATGAGAGTAGTGGTAAAACAAGAGAACGGGGGAAGGTGGTAGTGGTGTGTGTGTGTGTGTGTGTGTGTGTGTGTGTGTGTGTGTGTGTATGAGAGTAGTGGTAAAACAAGAGAAGGGGGGATGGTGGTAGTGGTGTGTGTGTGTGATGTGTGTGATGTGTATGAGTGTAGTGGTAAAAAACAAGAGAGGTGGTGGTGTTTGTGTGTGTATGTGGGTGTGTGTTTTAGATGTACTGTATATGAGTGTAGTGGATAAAACAAGAGAGGTGGTGGTGGTGGTGCGTGCGTGTGTGTTAGCTGTATATGATTGTAGTGGTAAAAGCAAGAGAGTTGGAGGTGGTGTGTGTGTGTGGTGATGCGGGTGAGTGTGTGTGTGTGTGTGTGTGTGTGTGTGTGTGTGTGTGTGTGTGTGTGTGTGTGTGATATATATGAGTGTAATGGACAAAACAAGAGAGGTGGTGGTGTGTGTGTGCGTGTGTGTGAGTGAGTGAATGTGTGTGTGTGTGTGTGTAATGCATATGAGTGTAGTGGTAAACATAAGAGAGGTGGTGGTGGTGATGTGTGGTGAGTCATTTCCTCCCGCCTAATGACCAAGGCAGCAAAAATGAGACTCCGATCCCTGGGTGTAATGTTGCGAGAGAGAGAGAGAGAGAGAGAGTGAGTGCGAATGCGCGAATGCTTGAGTGTGTGTTTGAGACAGAGAGTGCGTGGATGTGCGAATGTTTGAGAGTGTGTGAAAGAATGTTGAGTGCATGTGTGTGTGTGTGTGTGTGTGTGTGTGAGAGAGAGAGAGAGTGCGTGGATGTGCGAATGTTAAGAGTGTGTGGAAGAGTGTTGAATGCATGATACTGAGAGAGTGGGTGAATAAGAGTGAAAAAGTTGACTGTGTGCTAAGGATAGGAAAATTGGAGTGCGTGTGATAGAAAGAGGGTGTAAGTGAAGTAAGTGTGTGTTTTGAGTGCGTGTGTGTGTTGAGTCCGTGTGTGTGTTGAGTGCATGTGTGTGTTGAGCGTGTGTTTTGAGTGCGTGTGTGTGTTGAGTGCGTGTGTGTGTTGAGTCCGTGTGTGTGTTGAGTCCGTGTGTGTGTTGAGTGCGTGTGTGTGTTGAGTGTGTGTGTGTGTTGAGTGCATGTGTGTTGAGTGCATGTGTGTGTTGAGTGCGTGTGTGTGTTGAGTGTTACGACCGGCACTACGAAATAAACAAGGGCACTTAATATTGGACTAGAAGATAGGCTATATCTGCAACAACGGTACGCTAATTCCAAACCCTCGAACTATTAAGCCGGTGAACAAAACACTTAAACCCTCCAGAGTTAATCTACTGGATAACGGGGTATCAATTAACTGGGTTTAGTGCACTTCTACAAAGGCTTTCCGGTGACGGCAAAGCCTACTCACAACAGGAGTACTTACGTTAATAACATGCTCTCAAGTAATAACAATGCTTAAATAAACTATAACAAGATTTAATAAAGGAGTATATGCTTACGTTAACTTTAGTGTGAGTCTGAACTCAACACTAAACTCTTCAATGCTCTATGAAAACACTGGAAGTCTAGTCCTGCAGCAAACAGATATGGAATCTTCTGAAAACGTCTGATGCTCTAAGATGCTCGTCGAATATAGAACAGAAATAATGCAGGGGCAGGACACCAAAGCGTGTATCTTAAATACACCAACAAGTAGGATACATATATATAAAACAAGGGAGTGCAACAACTCGGTGACAGCACTAATAATAGCCACTCAAAAACAGTACTTCCTTAGCCAAAGTAACAGCCAAACTGGGTTGTGCACTATGCATCAACCTAGGCTAAAATAATACGTGAATAATTCCTAAAGCATACGCAGTTAAAGTTAATAAACACAATGCTGTCTTTCTTACTAATAAAGTCTAGCAGCGGCATAAAAGTTACAAGGAGCCTAGGCAGAGCGCAAGCATGCTCGTAGCCTACTGTCTCCCCTGAACAGATTTCCCTTATGTTACATTAAGTGACTAGGAGGCTCTCTTGGTAAGTCCAGATCTCAAGTATCTGGTCTTACCCTGGCACTCCACAAAGGTCAACAAAATGAGGTAGCAAGCATACAAGCAAGAGTAGGCAAAAGCCCTTCACTTGTATACTGCTACGCTCGCAAAGGAAAAATATGCACAAGGGTTACAGGCTACCTAGCTCTGTCGAAGTCGTACAGGCTCTGACTTGCCATATACATAACTCAGACAACGACCAAAGATACCCTCCACTGTCTAGCATTAAATAGTAACAAAGAACAACCCAATAATTAGAAGCACCCAATAATATGACTCCATGTGACTATGACTCTAATAATCCCTAAAGCTAGTGCAAAACATATATGTGAGAACTGGTGCTGGTAATACGACTGGCCGACTATGGAAGTCGTATGCAGAACCAGAAGGGATGAGTAATTGAATAAAGATAAGAAGTATTGGAAGGAAGGAGTTCAGAGAGAGAAGCAGCAGTAAAGAGGGTTAGATTGGGGACAGAATGCAAGGGACGTCTAGGACCAAGCACAACATACCAAGCTCTAAGGATACATGCGGGAAGGATCCCCCACCCACCGAGCTAAGACAGCGGCCCCCAATCACAGACCACTACGTCATGAAGAGCAGGCGGCGTCATATGACACGCCAGGCCCGCCGGCCAATCACGAGCGGGTGGCCCTGCCCAAGCGAGGAATGCACACGTACATACACACGCACATACTACCACCTCGCTTCTTCCCTTATCTCTCTCTCTCCTTGCAACTATCACACTACATATCTTATAACTCTATCAATGATATAAAATACTTCCAAGTGTCACAGACAAGAATAAAGACAACCACTGATCTGTCTGTGACAACACGAACACTAAGAAAGAAAGAACATCGTTCTACGATTATTATAGCCCATTTCACTGCCCTGGCGAGCGCTAGCGAGTACGAGTACATTCTGGCAAGCTGGCCAGCGTAACATGAGTGCGTGTGTGTGTTGAGTGCGTTTGTGTGTTGAGTGCGTGTGTGGAGTGCGTGTGTGTTGAGTGCGTGTGTGTTGAGTGTGTGTGTGTGTGTTGAGTGCGTGTGTGTGTTGAGTGCGTGTGTGTGTTGATTGCGTGTGTGTTGAGTGCGTGTGTGGTTTGAGTGGGTGTGTGTGTTGAATGCGTGTGTGTTGAGTGCGTGTGTGTGTTGAGTGTGTGCAATTGATGGATATAGTGATTGGAATGTAGGCAATTGTCGTTCATGCAAGTGCTGTACCTATGAGATAAAGTGCGTAAAGTGCGTATAAATATAGTGCTTGAGTGTTAAGTGCGTGTGAGTTAAGTTTGAGTGAAATGCTTGCAACTGGAGTGTGTGTGATTGGAGTGCGTTTGAGTGAATTGTGATTTATCAGAGTGTGTTAGAGTGGAGTGCGTGTGAGTTGAGTTTGAGTGAAATGCTTGCAATTGGAGTGTGTGTGTGATTGGAGTGCGTTTGAGTGAATTGTGTTTTACCGGAGTGTGTTAGAGTGAATTGTGTTTTAGCTGAGTGTGTTTGAGTAGAGTGTGTTAGAGTGAATTGTGTTTGAGTAGAGTGTGTTTGAGTGAGTGTGTTTGAGTGAGTGTGTTTTAGAGGAGTGTGTTTGAATGGAGTGGGTGCGAATGAAGTGGAGTGTCTGAATTACGTACAAGGGCAATACAAATGAGTTGAGTGTGTTATTGTGATGAGTGCGTGTATATGCTGTATGTAGGGATGTGTGTCTCAATGCCTTGCCTTTACTACATATTACTACCATTGTCACTGTGTGTGTGTGTATGTGTGTGTGTGTGTGTGTGTATATGTGTGTGTGTGTGTGTGTAAATATTAATTAATAAGAGAGAGAGAGAGAGAGTGAGTTGTAGTTTTTCCGTGAGGCCCCAGTAAACATGATATATACTTCCTACAACTTTTATTTACACTCTCAATAACAGAATGTATTTAAGGGGAGGTTTTAGTTTGTTCCTTAGACCTCCATCAAGCTTAAAATTTCACCCTCAAGATAAATTTGTAAATTTTTCGGTAGAACAATATTTCGGCCGAAGGCCGGTTCCTCTTATATTACAGGCTTGCTATCGCTCGCCAGGAAAAAATCCACACCTAAATGGTAGGAAAATTCTTAACATTGACAAAAATGGGGCTAATGTTCTAAAATCGCCAAACTAATGGGGCGAACGTTTTAAATAAAAAAAAACAATGGGACTAAACATGAGGGAGAAAGGGGTCCAGAAAAAAATCCTTCAAGTGGAAATCTCCCCTTAACGGTGTTCACAAGGTATATTAAACACTCGAGTACTGTAGTGAGTATTGATAGTGATTTACCTGTCTAACCTTATAGTGGATGGATTTATTTCTGCCAATATACTGTACCAATATTAGGGTATGTTATTATGGGCATTGTAGTTACTCTGTTCATACTTGTCTTATATTTAGAGGTCAGACACTATTCTAACCTATACTAAAAAATAAAAACACTGTTCATACTTGTCTTATATTTTGAGGTCAGACACTATTCTAACCTATACTAAAAAATAAAATAAAAATTATACTGCTGATACACTTACAATTCTCCCTACCAATAAATGCCTACATTGGCCGATAGAGGCGCTGAACGCAAGGTTTACCGTGGTGCATTGTGGGAAATGGGCGACATCGCGGAGCTATCCACCCTCCCTCACCTTCAACAATTCTATAATATATGCACTTAGTCGAAATTTCTGTAGCCGACACATACTTTGGTCTATGCATACTTTTGTTTTATATATTTTAAAATCACCCATTTGCATAAATATTTGTTATTTACATTACAAAGTCAGCAGGTATTTTCCCGCCAATGTTGTTATGATAATTAATCAGCTTATAATTATGTTTGTAGTCATTATCAGCTGCATATGGACTTTCCCTTTATTACTATACTATATAAGCACTTAGTGTAGTCGTATACTGTATAATAAAAACGTGTAGAATCACACAAAAATTGAGATAAACTGTGCATATCCTAGGTGTTGGGTATAGTGATGTCTACGGTCGTAGCTCTGGCGCTAGTTCAGAAGCGTCCACCAGAGGTCTCAAAGGAATTGTTGGTAGGGAGAATTAAGGGGGATGGCGTATTTATTAGTTCATTTATTTATCGTTTTATTATTATGTTTCTGTGTCCTCCCTAGAACCTTGATTTTTATCTTGAAGGGGGGGGGGGGCCCCCCCTTCAAGATAAATTTGTACATTTGTCGATGGAAAATGTCCTGGCAGAATTTCTTAAAATCTAAAAAACCAATGGGGCTAAACATGAGGAAGAAAGGGGGCCAAAAATACCAACAATCCTCCCGTAATGTATGAACACTATCTGGTCCGACCTCTTTTGGGTTATTATATAGTGGTTAGCACGTTTGGCTGTTGATCAAAGCGTCCAGGGATCGAATCCCGGTGAGTTGTGTGAAATGTTTTCTCAAGCGGCATTGCTTGATTTAAGGATTATTATGATGTGGTTTAATTATTATTGAGGATTTTGCTTGCGTATGCAATTTTCGACCAATGTATTTTAGTTTGTCCCCTAGGCTTAAAAAAGAAAGAATATATATACTGTATATACACAGTATAGAGAGAGAGAGAGAGTATATATATATATATATATAATATAATATAATATAATATAATATAATATAAATGCCCACCCAGACTACCGTCAAGCTAAATTGATACATTTTGCAATAGTAAAAATGGGCCGGACGAAGGCCCATCATTTACATCTAAAATCCTTAGTGTTTCTGCCTGTTGATATTGGATGACGTCATCAACTAAATATAACCTTTTGAATTATGTTAACAAGTATCTGTGCAACATTATAAGCCACTTAGTACATGACTCGAACATAGATCCGCTTGTGTGAGCTTGCCCATTGGAAAATTATGACAAAATACATATAATAACTCAAGATTGCTGAAACACATTAGTTATATTTACATGCTGATAATTGCAATATATAAATGAAGAAAACAAATACTGCAAATGTTAAGCTTATAAAAAAGTAAAGCCACGTTAGTCCTTATCCGGTTGACTAATTTTGCTCAAGGGAAGATGGGCCAATATTTTTTTTACCGCCTTCTCCCTCACGTTTAGCCTCATTAGTTTTCATAATTATTTTATGACGTTCGGCATATTAGTTTGGCAATTTTAAGACTTTTCGCCCCAATTCTTTGTCAATATTAAGATTTTTCGTGTCATTTAGGTGTCGATTATTTGCTGGCGACCGATAACGAGCCTATAATTTAAGAGGAAACCGGTCTTCGGGCTGGACATTTTTCTATCGAAAAATTTACAAATTTATCTTGAAGGAGGGTCTTGGGGTGTTTTTTTTAAAGCTTGATGGAGGTTTAGGGAGGAAACTAATAGCATTATAAAAAGATACATAAGTGAGCAAATAAATACGGCCATCCCCCCTTAATAACCAGGTGCAAACTATTTACTAACAAACTTATCACTGGAGTTGGGAGTAGTTGGCGGAGGGCTCTGCAACGGTGAATGTAGATTATTTGTTCTCGGTTGGTTGCTAGGGAATTATAGTGTGTTTTCTATAACTAGGCTAGAAATCTTAACCTTGCCGCATTCCTTCAGTATACCTTGCCGCATTATTTCAATATATTCTTGCTATCATTGGACGATTGTATTAAGCTCAGGAAGGATCTGTGGTAGTCAAGGTGGTATCGAGTTTGCCCCTTGTATTGCTAGAGCCCCTTCCTAAGCTATTTAAGCCCTTCAGCACGATGACGTAATTGCCATTATGTTCTTGTTACCTATAGACGACATTATTTTAGTTATAATGTACCCCTAGGACTCAAAGGGGTAAATAAGATCTCAATATATCTGCAATATATTGTAAAACTTGCAACATAACATAGGTTCTTCTTAAGCTGCATGAAATAGTCTAATATTAGCCAGAATATACGGTAACAAGGCGTCATCGTGCTGAAGGGGTTAAAATCGTCAATGTTTAGCAAGGATTATATTGAGAAAGGCTCATAATACTAAACAGGTTACATTCTGCTGGTGGTAGCTGCGAGACCATAATATTGTAGTATCGGTTTGACAGGTCGAATTGGAATATTCTGATTAACTCCTTGGGTAGGCCTATAGATAGATTCATGCACAAGGTAAGTAAAATCGTCTATTGCTATATATAATTAAATTAATAGGACACCGTTGTATTGAAAAGTTTAAGGGGGCAGTGGCCGGTTTTTTGGGCTATTAAATCATTTATTAATTTATATTTTAGTTTCCTCGCTAGACGTCCATCAAGCTTAGAAATGCACCCCCTAGACCCTCCTTCAAGATAAATTTGTAAATTTTTTGGTAGAAAACTTTCTCGGCCGAAGGCCGTTTCCTCTAAAATAACAGGCTCGCTATCGCTCGCCAGGAAAAAATCGACACCTAAATGACACGAAAGGTCTTAATATTGACAAAGAAATGGAGCGAAAGGTCTTACACTCGACAAACTAATGGAATGAACGTCTACACATTTCAAAACTAATATGCTAAACACGAGGGAGAAGGAGGTCCAGAACAAGCGAGTAGTACGCCCTTAACATTTGTCATAGGCGAAATGTAGCTACCTTGTTCTGGGTCTGGGTCACAGGCTTTTATTGTCTTTCTCTCCTTTTCTCTCTTTCTCTGGCTTGTATCCATTCGGCCCCATTCAGCGATATCTTCCTGGCGAGCGATAGTGAGCCAGCATTGTATGGAGAAATCCGGCTACGCCGGAGAAATTTTTCTATCGAAAAATGTACAAATTTAGCTTGCTTTTAAAACAAAAATATACATATGCTGGCTCGCTACCGCTCACCAGGAAAATATTGACACCTGGATGAGGGTAAATGTCTTAAAACAGTAGGCTGAATGGGGCCGAATGGATACAAGCCAAAGAGAGACGGAGAGAAAGAGAAAACTATCTAGGTGGGCTCCCTTAACCATCTCGGTATACGATGACGTTTTCTATATCCTATTTTTCTGGATATTATTAAGCGATGTTACTGAGTTTTAGAAGACCCTCTTGCAATCAAAGGGGTCAATTCTATCTTTATATATCCTAACTTCAACAATTAAATGTCTAATCTTAATAAAATTGTCTCCTCATGGCCAGAATGGAGGAAGGGAAAGCGTCATATACGGTACTGAAAATGTTGAGCAAAAATGAGTGGTGTGAAATCTACGGTAACTAACTCTACCCTTTCATTACGCTGACTTCACTTAAAAGTACAAGTCAAATGAACGTTTTTGATGGCGGTTTTGAATTATCAACTTTATTCTGACCACAATTTAGATCTATTTTCCGTTCGCATCGGCAACTAAATTGGTTGTAAAGGATTAAAGGAGGTTAAAATGTGAAATCAAAGGTTACCAATTAGGATTCCCCCCTAAAAGAATGTATTTCAAATGCAAAATACGTAATTATCTAATAATAAAAATAATAAAAATACAATGTATACTATATGAGGAAGGCGATAGCACAGTGGATAACGTCGTGGACTGCACACCAAACGGACCTCAGACGAGTCCATGACAAACATCAGAGTTTTTTTCCTAGGTGATCTAATCGTTCATGCTGTTCTACAGTTATCCTGGCTACACCGACACGTCAATAAAACACCCTCTATATCGTCCCCAATTCGTAGCATAGAAGATGCCCGACCATATTCGAAGATGCTGTGAACGACCGTATAGCTGCTCTCTCCAAATCAAGTGACGCGTATAAATAAGGTGTCGTCATCTAGTGTGGCAGAAAGGAAGCGACCAACACCTTGAAGTTCCACTGTGACCATCTAGTGCGATACAAATGAAGCACCCAACATCTCGAAGCTTCAATCGATAATCTCGTGGCCTCGTAATAGTTACAGGCTACTGAACATCCTACAGTCCGGATTTTGAGACAGAAACAAAAATAACTCTCTCTCTCTCTGTATATATATATATATACCTGTATATACAGTATATATAATCTTGACAATAATAATAATAATGGTAAAATAACATGTGGATATTTTATCAATGATGGTGCGAGGCTACATAAATACTCTTTTGGATAACATTTGGAGTTCATTCCGTGTTGAAGAAATCATTACTAACAACTATATATTTGTGTTTTGCAGGTACGTGGGGCAGCTCGTTCATCGGCGTCAGTAACAGACCAGGAGTATAGTAAGTACCCACCAAGCAATGTTATTTATCTTGTTCCTTTCAAGATACGAGGACTCGTTTCTTCCTTTTATTCTGGATATTAGTAGATTTTTGTTTTGTTTGAGGAATTCAAAGGGTTAATTGAGATCAATTTTACCCATTTGGCTACTAGAGGGCCTTCTAAACCTGAGTAAATGATCTCCTGTTAGCCACAGTCAAGTGAAAAAACTTCTTCAAAGACTGAGAGGGTTAAGGCCTACTTATTATCCCATTCCTTCTTTTATAAATCGATAACGGGATAAGTAACTACATATATTGTACATACATATTTTGTTATAGTTACGTTTAGAAAATTGAATGTTCAATTCTTCATCGGCAGTTCGAAGGCAACAGTCTACTAAACACGTCAAAATTCAGGATTAAATGGATGCCTTAACAGGGACCGTACTATGTCATCAATATTTTGTCTGGTTAGTTTGATTGATGGCTAGATTTGTTCTATTGCGGTTTATTAAAGATCTCTTGTGGTCCAATTAATTACCTGTTAGTTTTGGATGGCGCTATTAAGGGAATACAATCGTTTGAATCTGCTTAACAAGCATCTGTGCCTCATTGCAAGCCACTTATCACACGACTCGAATACACAATCCGCAGCTGTGTAGACGCTTATTGAGAAAGTTCATAGTTATCGATGGAAAGTCACGGTATAACGTTTTTGTTTATTGATTGTAAGATCTTAAAATTCAGATTACTCCTGTGTTATATTGCTGAAAATAATAATAAGATCGTATCTTTATGTTGCTTCTTTGGTTTTATTCAAGAATTCCATTGATGGTTTCATGTTGGGTTTACCAGATCAAATAGCCATAGATATATACATTATTTTCGTGTTACTATATAATATAATATATGGTCATCTGCACAACTATATATCCTAAATGTATAATATTTAAATAATTAAAATGTGTAATCACATATTCGGTGCCAGAGGTTCTTTAGAAAACTCAAGAGCTAAAGTTAATTAGCTAGAAATTGTATATGCTGTGTATTTTCAGCCTTTAAGCTGCATACATTCAACTTTTTATATTTAAATTATCAACTTTATTAAGATCAGTTTTGTTAACCTCGTTTTTTTACCAAGCACTGAAGGTGTAATACATAGTTATGAAACTGTATATAATAGTATGGCCTGTTTTTACTAAGAATTATTAGTTAAACGGATGTTTTTTCATTAATAGTTATTGCTTAAAATGGTTTGCACTATTATTCATTGTATGCTGATCAATAACCCATTTAATCCTCGACGACTCATTTCATTTATTTCCCATCATTTATTGAACTGCTTTTGAAGTTATTTTATACAATTGACCGTGACAACAAGAGGATATTCCAAAACTTAACATTATCTAACATTATAGTTATTGAAAAGTAGTTTTTATATTATTATTTCCGATATGATGATGATGATGACGATGATTATTATTATTATTATTATTATTATTATTATTATTATTATTTTATATATTCAATTTTATTTATGCGTATGTTTATATAACTAGTTAATCATTTAGTTAATATTTATTTGATTGATAGGTTTTGTATCTGATAATCGCCCACCTGGATGATATCTTGATGGATATCAATTCATATAGCATTTTACCAGCTACCTGTAGACAATATTATTCAAATATAGAAGGACCTTCAAAATGAAAGGATTGGATAAGTATTTCAATTAACCCTTGTAATTTATTGACTATTTTTGTCCTTATTTGAAGTTCCCCCAAAGCGATGTAATCATAACTTGTTAAAGCCTCTCTGGTTCTCACTAACGAGTAATTTTCCTCGACTACGATTATCACCATAACAAAGTAATGTGTATATTACAGTCATTGAATGATACGCGCAGAAAGTAATTAATTCTCCACTTTCGGACACCACTACCAACCACCTTCTTTGACGCCCAATATTAAGCGCTTGTAAACAATGATGTAATTTTGGTTGTACAGAGGATATTATTAGAGGAAATTATTGTTCTGAAGAAGGACCTCTAGGAATTAGGGAATACAATTATTGTTTTCAAATATACTTCAGACCCCCACAGGTAATTTATAAAACAAACACAAAATAACATACCGGTACTATATATAATATTTAAGAAAGCTGTTATCGTATTGAAGGGGTTAATGCCTTACGATTGACGTAGTAACTCTCAGGATGATGACTCGTTTTGATAGTTTATTCTGGGTACCATTAGACGCATCTATTCAGCTTAGGAAGAACTTGCAGGAGCTAACGAGTTAATTGAGATAGTATTTACCCCTTTGATTCCTACATATCCTTCCTAAATTGCATAAAATCCTCTAACGACAGCAAAAGGTTAAATGGATGTTATTATATTCTGTGTAGCTCTATGTGTAATGGTATTGTGTCGGTCGTTGTAAGAAGAGATCAACCCCGGAAATGTTAGCGAATTATCAACTAGTATACCCTGACACCTGTTTGATATAGAGTCCTAATTTTGTCAAGGTAAATAGGTACGAAATCTTCAAGCCTTCTCCCTTAAAAGCTCTCTTAATTTGTCAGGTCTCTCCCTTCATACATTCCCTTGACACGCCTTGACACACACACAACCACTTTATCATATTATTTTCTTCTTGGCCTTTCATGCCTTCTCCTACCGTCAAAATACTTGTATGCACATTTTTTGTTACCACAGCTATTGCTTTAGTCAATTTACTCAAGTGATTATTCCATTTCACAACCACATGATTAAGGGGAGAGTGGTTATTTTTAGGGGGTCTTTTTTTTTTATTTTTATTTTTTTTTTTCCCCAAGTTTCCTCGCTAGACCTCTATCAAGCTTAAAGAAACACCCTCTAGACCACCTTCAAGATAAATTTATACATTTTTCGATAGAAAAATTTACCGGCCGAAGGCCAGTTTCTCTAAAGAGTACAGGCTTGCTACGGCTCGCCAGGAAAAAATCGACACCTAAATCGCACGAAAGGTCTTGATATTGATATATAAGTGGGACGAAAGGTCTTAAAATCGCCAAACAAATTAATCGAACGTCATAAAATCTGAAAACTAATGGGGCTAAACATGAGGAAAAAGGGGGTCCAGAAAAAAAGACCCATCTCCCCTAACCAAGTTTCTTTATTATGCACACTTCTTGTATATCCATGTGCTCTTCATTATGCACACTTCTTGTATATCCATGTGCTCTGCATTATGCACACTTCTTGTATATCCATGTGCTCTTCATTATGCACACTTCTTGTATATCCATGTGCTCTTTATTATGCACACTTCTTGTATATCCATGTGCTCTTCTTTATGCACACTTCTTGTATATCCATGTGCTCTTCATTATGCACACTTCTTGTATATCCATGTGCTCTTCATTATGCACACTTCTTGTATATCCATGTGCTCTTCATTATGCACACTTCTTGTATATCCATGTGCTCTTTATTATGCACACTTCTTGTATATCCATGTGCTCTTCATTATGCACACTTCTTGTATATCCATGTGCTCTTTATTATGCACACTTCTTGTATATCCATGTGCTCTTCATTATGCACACTTCTTGTATATCCATGTGTTCTTCATTATGCACACTTCTTGTATATCCATGTGCTCTTTATTATGCACACCTCTTGTATATCCATGTGCTCTTCATTATGCACACTTCTTGTATATCCATGTGCTCTTCATTATGCACACTTGTATATCCATGTGCTCTTCATTATGCACACTTCTTGTATATCCATGTGCTCTTCATTATGCACACTTCTTGTATATCCATGTGCTCTTCATTATGCACACTTCTTGTATATCCGTGTTCTCTTCATTATGCACACTTCTTGTATATCCATGTGCTCTTTCACTCTTCACAGGGAATTCCACATGAATTTATAAACCAAATCTATTACCTCCACATACATATATCAACAAAATGTATTACCTTCATATATCTTTATAGAAAAATCTATTTACTAATGATTTCACCTTGTGCTTTACACCATTATGCCAGAATATCACACTCATGAATTATTGTTGGCATTAAGGGGAGTCTGGCCGTTTGTTTGGTCTATTAATTCATTTATTCATATAATTTTTTTAGTTTCCTCCCTAGACCTCCATCAAGCTTAGAAAAACACCCCCTAGACCCCCTTTCAAGATAAATTTGTACATTTTTCGGTAGAAAATTTTCCCGGCCGGAGGCCGGTTCCTCTTAAAATTGCAGGCTCGCTATCGCTCGCCAGATTTTTTTTTACACCTAAATGGCACGAAAGGTCTTAAAATTGACAACGAAATGGGGCGAAAGATGTTAAAGTCGCCAAGCTAATGGGCCGAACGTCTTATAATATCAAAACTAGTGGGGCTAAACATTAGGGAGAAGGGGGTCCAGAAAAACGGTCTGCCTTCCCTTAACTCTCTCTTATGTTCCCCGCTCTGGTTTATATCTTGATCAAAGCTTTCGTTGCCCCTGCCACCAATCTTAATTTGGTGGCTCTATTTTTGTCTTGTATTATCTCTAAAACAATTCAGTTTATCAGCACCTTGAAGTGTTTATCCATTTATCTAGTTATTACATCCTCTAACGCATTTAGTGCAGTTCCATTACTTTGATCTTATCAGTATTTTGTTTCAGTCTGGTCTTTTAGATCATCCACAAATATCACTATTCTGTGCTTCTGAATTGCATTTATTAATCAACAATTGTTATGGTTACTGTTGTGGTTAGTGTATATTATTATTATTTTTCGTTTTTGACATTATTAATATTTTAGTTTTGGATACCAAATTATACTACTTAATTGTCAACCTTTCTTCTTAGTCTCTTCATTAGTCAGTCTCCTTATACTTGGTGTCATCATTATCATAAGCTTCGTCTTTCTTCATCTTCTTCCATTTTCTTTACTTTATCCTTTTCTTTTTCATTCTATTCTTCCTACTCCTCATACTTTTCTTATTAATGTTGTATCTTCATCTTCATCCTCTTCTTTTTTTACTCGTTATTTATACTTCTCGTCATATTTTTCCTCTCTTGTATCTATCTCTTCTTAGTCTTCTTCATAAATTTCCTCATAGATTTTCTTCTTCTTCTTTCTTACTTCTTTCTTCTTCTTCTTCTTCTTCTTCTTCTTCTTCTTCCTGTTACTTAACCACGGACATATACGGTAATCTCTTCTTTTTCGTCTCCTCCTCCTCTTCTCCTCTCCCACTTCCTCTGCCTTTCCTCCTCCTCCTCCTCCTCCTCCTCCTCCTCCTCCTCCTCTTTATCTTCGTCTTCTTCTTCTTGCTGTTAATTACCCATGGACATAACTTTAATCTGTGACATTTTATACTCGAGGTTTTATTTAACTTGTGCTGGCTCCTTCACGACCCCCACCTGGGCCAGAGAGAGAGAGAGAGAGAGAGAGAGAGAGAGAGAGAGAGAGAGAGAGAGAGAGAGAGGAGGGTGGAGGGAGAGAGATGAGAGAGATGAGAGAGAGAAGGAGAGAGAGAGAGAAGAGGAGGAGACGATGTAAGAGAGAGAGAGAGAGAGAGTGAGAGTGTATGTGTGTGTGTGTGTGTGAGTTATCGGCACCATTCGTTTATTCTGCTTGCCCTCTTTGTTTGCACTGTATTTTGTTTATCACCTTGTTGCTGAAATTATTATCGTTAGTCTTTAATCTGGGAATTACTGTATTTCATCCTATGCCAAAGGATTATTTTTTCAGCTTAGGGCGAATCCGATAATCTCTTATAATAAGGAGTTAAATTAGAAAGTAAAAACACAACATGCATACACACACACACACTCATACACGCGCATGCATAAACACACGCACGTTCCCCACACACACACACACACACACACACACGCACGCACGCACACGCACGCACGCACCGCACACACGCACACGCACACACACACACACACACACACACACACACACACACACACACACACACACACACACACACACACACACACACACACACACACACACACCTCTCTCTCTCCCGTCCAAACCTGCCATCAAAGGCTATGTTTTAATTTTCTGTCTAGCTTGCTCCAGACTCTTATTTTTTCAATTTACAGCGGAACCTTCTGCATTATGTGTCATTAAGGGGAGGCAGACTGTTTGTTTGGTCTATTAATTCATCTATATAATATTTTCGATTTTCTGTCTGTCTGTCTGTCTGATCTTTATAGGCAGCCGCAGTTTTGGACCTGGGGAGCTGAAACTTTGCATGTGGGTGTCAATTGACCTGGGTCAGGTCATAGAGGGGGCGAGGCCACGATCGGAGGTCGTTTCGATGCCGAAATTGAAAACAAATTGAAAACAAATTGAAAAAATGGCCGTTTGGGACAGAAGGAGGCCTCCGATCGAAAGGTTGTATGGAACGAAAGTTGTTCGCAGCCCCCCAAAATGGGGGTACGGATGAGGTCAGATCCAAAATCAGAGGTCATTTAGCGGCCGAAATCGAGGTCGCCGTTTAATGAGGCACAGGGAGGTCGAGGCCGGTAATTATGGTAGTATTGATGATGGTGATTATGGTAGTAGTAGTAGTGGTAGTAGTGATGGTGATTATGGTGATTAGGCCTACCCGGGCAACGCCGGGTACCCCTGCTAGTTTATTCATATTTTTTTATAGTTTCCTCCCTTGACCTCCATCAAGCTTAGAAAAACACCCCCTAGACCCCCTTTCAAGATAAATATGTACATTTGTAAATTTTTCGGTAGAAAAATGTCCCGGCCGAAGGCCGTTTCCTCTTAAAATTGCAGGCTCGCTGTCGCTCGCCAGGAAATAATCGACACCTAAATGGCACGAAAAGTCTTAACATTGACAACAAAATGGGGCGAAAGGTGTTAAAATCGCCAAACTAATGGGCCGAACGTGTTATAATTTCAAAACTAGTGGGGCTAAACCTTAGGGAGATGGGGGTCCAGAAAAAACGGTCTGCCTCCCCTTAAGAAACCAGTTGCAATACCGCAGAAAGGCTTGCAATGTTTGTTTGGATAACATTGGTGTGTATAAACTGTAAACAACAGATATACTGTTAACCCTTTCACTACCAAAGATCTTTCTATAGTCTGAACAATGTATAGTTGTCAACTAAATGGAAAGGTATAATTATGTAGAAAGGTATGCTGGATAAGGATAGCTTGTTTAACTTTTAACTGCGAGAGGTTCTTTGCTCATCTATCGGTACTGGGTCTATAAATGAGAGAGAGAGAGAGAGAGAGAGAGAGAGAGAGAGAGAGAGAGAGAGAGAGAGAGAGAGAGAGAGAGAGAGAGAGAGAGAGAGAGAGAGAGAGAGAGAGAGATAGCAACTGCGCATTGGAGATACATATTAATCCTTTCGTATTGGTAATAATATTTGCTTCAGCTAACAGTAATAATATTTGCTTCAGCTAACAGTAATAATATTTGCTTCAGCTAACAGTAAACATTCTTATTTGTAGCTTAGGTAGACATTTTCATACAAATAGGGTTGTCTCAATAAACTCTATTTAATGGGCGATGGTTCACTTTTTGGGCAATTTTTGCATGTATTCATTATTTTTCTAGTTTCCTCCCTAGAGAGTTTATTGTAACAACCCTATTTGTATGTCCTGTTAGCTGAAGCATCAAATTTAAAAAAAAAACATCCATTAGATCCCCCTTCTAGATTAATTTGTAAATTTTTCGGGTCCCGTCCAAAGGCCGGTTCTTCCAATATTACAGGCTCACTATCGTTCGCCAGGGAAAAAATCGACACCTAAATAGCACGAAAGGTCTAAATATTGACGAAGAAATGGGGCAAAAGGTCTTAAAATCGACTAACTAATGGGGCAAACATCTTAACATCTGAAAACTAATGGGGCTAAACATTAGGGAGAAGGGGGTCCAGAAAAATAGTCTGCCTCCCATTAAGCACAAATGACCACTTGCAAGTTTATTTAAAAAAGAAAGTTAAAGCTGTAGACATTCTTATGTGTGTGTAGCAGCAGTAGAGAAACATGTGGGGCTTCGATAGCTAAATATTTTTGATTTTGATATAATGTAATTATGTGTGAATTACAAATATATTATAGCTTAATTGTATTTCTATTCAATATCAATGTCAATAACATGCATTTCCTCATAGCCCAAAAATTGCAAGTGGTTAATTATTCACAATATGAGGGTTCCACGTAATGGGCCGAACGTCTTATGATCTCAAAACTAGTGGGGCTGAACATTAGGAAGAAGGGAGTCCAGAAAAACGGTCTTCCTCTCCTTAAAGCGGGAAATGGGAACTCTAATTTACTTTAATTTTGCTGGGTACGATTTGTGCTGTGATAATCCTTGAATCTGAGATTTCTTGCTACTTTACTTATTATTGATCATGTTAACGATGTAAGGCGGATGGGGCTGATTTGATGCCATTGGGTTCTTGCTTGGATAGGATTAAGGGGAGATAGGCCGTTTTTTTGGTCTATTAATTCAATTATTCCTTTATTTCTTAGTTTCCTCCCTAGACCTCCATCAAACTTAGAAAACCACCCCCTAGACTAAGTAACTTTAAGATAAATTTGTACATTTTTCGGTAGAAAAATTTCCTGGCCGAAGGCCGGTTCCTTTTAAAATATCAGGCTCGCTATCGCTCGCCAGGAAAAAATCGACACCTAAATGGCACGAAAGGTCTTAAAATTGACAACGAAATGGGGCGAAAGGTGTTAAAATCGCCAATCTAATGAACCGATCCTCATATAATCTGAAAATTAATGGGGCTAAACATGAGGGAGAAGGGGGACCTGAAAAGCGGCCCATCTCCCCTTAAGTGTGTTACTGTTTTCCATTGCTCGTCTTGGTAGGGGGGTTAATGAGAGGAGCAGATAACGGTGTCTAGGATTGGTGAGAAGCTGTTCCCCATATTTCTGGGTGATGTGGTTGTGCATGCTGGATAGTGATTCTAGACCCAAAGTAACTAGTGCCTCGTGGTGATGTATATATGCGGAGTTAAGTTGAACTTACGTGTTCTCTTTTGAACTTTTTTTTTGTGGATATTTTTGTGTTAAAGATGCCCACGCTAGGCAGGCATAGGTGAGTTTTGGCAGCATTAATGAATATGTGAGGTCAGATGAAGGGGCGCCAAGTGACTTGAGACGACGGAGGAGGTAGAGACCTTGATTAATTACATCACTGGTATGAGGTCTCCAGTTAAGGTTATTGTTTATGATAATATTAGATAATTTGAACATGTTCACTGAATGTAGAACAATTAATCCGAGGTTGATGAGAGGTGGTTTTATGTTCTCTGAACCTACACTGATATACATTACAACCGTTTTATCACTGTTGATGTTGACGTCGTTTGATGAGGTCCACTCCTGAAGTCCGTTGAGGTTGTCATGTGTGTGTGTGTGTGTGTGTGTGTGTGTGTGTGTGTGTGTGTGTGTGTGTGTGTGTGTGTGTGTGTGTGTGTGTGCAATAGTCCGTCATTCTGGGTTAGTTAGAAATCGTAACCTCTAACCTCTCGTAACTCAAAAACGACTAGAATAATCGAGCTAATATTTCTACCAAATGGGAAGACTTGTCTAGGGAATTATGTGTATGAATTGACAGCGTATTTACTCTAGCCCTTTTTGAGTTACAGAGGTTAGAGGTTACGATTTATGCCCAACCTAGAATGAACGGACTATAGTCAGTGCTTTTATTAGATATAAGTGAATAACATACAATAACCTCACTAATAACGACATAGGGAAGGCAATTGTCCAGGTAAGGATAAGGCAAAGGTGGCCCAGGAATAATTGATACGCGGACTGAGTGAAACTGAAAGGGGATACGGTTAAGATAATGAGAGAGAGAGAGAGAGAGAGAGAGAGAGAGAGAGAGAGAGAGAGAGAGAGAGAGAGAGAGAGAGAGAGAGAGAGAGAGAGAGAGAGAGAGAGAGAGAGAGAGAGAGAGAGAGAGAAAGAGTGAGCGAGGAAGAGAGAGAGAGAGAGAGAGAGAGAGAGAGAGAGAGAGAGAGAGAGAGAGAGAGAGAGAGAGAGAGAGAGAGAGAGAGAGAATATGAGTTTAAAGTCGGTATCACTCGAGCGCTTTTTCCCTCAACATTTATCCTCAACACTGGGCTGGCAGCTTATGAGGTAAACATTTATAATATTTCTGTCATCTAATTGCATCTACCACCAGTCTAGTTTCCGATACCAGTGTGAAATATTCCAGAAATGTTGCCAGAATAATGTTGATCATCGAATGTTGACTATAAATGCTCTCGTGTGATACCGGCTTAAGGAGGGAGAGGGGAAGGAAGAACTCGCTGAAGAAGACTGTATGAAGAACAAGACAAATAAAGAATGGGCTGAATAACACGAAGGCGGAATAAAGAACTAGGAGTGAAGAACAGACTGAAAAATAAGTAGAAGCTGGAATGAAGAACAAGGAGGAGTGAACAACAAACTGAATAATAAGAAGGGGAAGTGAAGAACAAGATATACTGAAGAACAATAACAAGAGATTATATAGGGAAGAACTGGAGTGTCGGATGAGGCTGGTAGACAGGAAATTAATGGGCTAGTGGTTAGTTTTTGGTCTAATTATATACTGTATACTGAATAATTATATATTATTTTATATTATAGTAACCTCGCTAGATATTCATCCAGCTTAAGAAAACACCCCCAAGATATCCCTTCAAGATAAATTTGTACATTTTTCGGTAGAAAAATTTCCCGGCCAAAGGCCGGTTCCTTCTAGAATTACAGGCTCGCTATCGCTTGCCAGGACAAATATCGACACCTAAATGGCACGAAAGGTCTGTAAAATGACTAAGAAATGGGGCGAAAGTCTTAAAATCCCCAGACTAATGGAGCGAACATCTTAAAATCTCAAAGATAATGGAACTAAACATGAGGGATGAAAATTTTCATCAACTGCCAACCCCTTAAAAGCAACAACAAGACGGAATATGTGCTCCGAATAGGCCAAGGGTGTGTGTGTGTGGGGGGGGGGGGGGGGGGGGGGGGCATACAACTAGTACTCATCATCGACTATCTAGTAAGCTGCATATCATATTAAGTTCCCTATAGCCCAACAGATATTGTTCAGGATATACTGTAGACTATATAATTATACAGTATATATATATATATATATATATATATATATATATATATATATATATATATAATCACTCACCTGCGAGAAAGAGAGAGAGAGAGAGAGTTAGAGAGTTAGAGTTAAAGTTAGTTCAATAAGCGGAATTGATATAGATGAAATACATAATTGTACCAAAATATTTCATTTGAGAATATTGAAAATACGTAAATGTAAACATCAAGTAAATTAAAATTGTAGGTGTAAAAGTTTGGAAATGATAATAATAATAATGATAATTTGATGATGATGATGACGAATGTTTGGATGTTGAGTAGGAGTTATGGTGTAGCATTAAGACAAATTGTAAATAGAAATATGACGTGTCGATGGTCGTGATTTTGTTGATGACGATAATTAAGGAGGAGGAGGATGAAAAGGAAGAGATGAAGAAAAGCTAGACGAGCACGAAAATGTTGATAGTGATAATGAAGCTGAAGATGTTGACGTAAGTGTAAGTGAAGAAGGACACAGATAAAATATAAGAAAGAAAAGAGGGAAGGAAGGAAGGAAGGAAGGCGGGAGGGAGGCAGCTCGAGTTTCCCCTTCAAAGTGCATCGCTCGCCTTTGCCCCTCTAAACACGCCTGTCTAATTGGACTTCGTTAGTCGGGAGTTGGGGAGTTTTACCTCTCCTCCCAAAGTCATTACTGAATTCATTAGTAGAGCTCGGCGTTTGCTAATTAACAAAAAACAGGCGGGTGCGAGCGGGCGAGAAGGACCTATCAGCGGCCCCCTGCATCGCTCCTAATGACCTTCTGGGAATGCCACCAGCAGACGATGTTGTGGCTAGGGATGGGTTGGTTTGGCTAGTGGGGGGCTAGTAGGGGCTTTTGGCTTGTGGTCCCTGTTGGTAAATGGGCGTAATGTGTTGTTACGGGCGTGATTGTTTGGGATAACGTGTTGGTGTAATTGGTGGCGGGCGGTGGTGTCTTACGCCCTTCTGGCTACCCCGGGATGTCACTCAGTAGTTGGCGGCTGCTGCTGTTACCTCCACCACCTCCTCCACCCTTCCTCCCCTCCCCTCTTTCTCTCTCTCGCGCTTTCTTTCTCTCTTTCACCCCTTTACCCCCACCACGTCCTTCTCCCTCTCTCTCCATTCTGTCTCTTAACCCTTTACCCCCAACTCCTCCTTTTCTCACTGGCCTTTATGTTTAACCTCACCCGTCTTATTTTGTTTATTTTGTGTTTATTTGTTGTCCTTTATCTCCATCACCTCAATGTTCTCTCACTCCCCGACCACTCTCTTTTTCACCCCCCCCCCTCTTCCCTTTCTATCTACCATCTCCCATTACCCCCTTTCTTTCTCCTCCTCTCCACACCACCCTCCCTTCCAACCCCTCCCCCACCACCCCTCCTTTCCTCTGACACCTCATCTCACTTTCCCCTCACCCTGCTTCTCTTTCTACATATATTATGCCATTCCCTGTCTCGTCTGTTTTCCCCTCTTCCTCCCCTTTTTCCGTTTTCTTTTTGCTCCCCATATACATTTATATGTCTTGCACTCTCCCCATTTTCTCATCCCTGTCCCCTTCCCCTCCCCACTACATCTTTCCCCCCCCCCTACCCCTCTCCCTTCTTTACCTTTGCCACCTTATCTCACTCCCCCTCCCCCCACCCTGCTCCTCCTTTTACATATATTAGGCCATTCCCTGCCTCACTTTGTTTTCCCCCTTTTTCGGTTTTCTTTTGGCTCCTCATTTACATTTCTTTCACTCTTCCCATTTTCTCTTATTATCTAAGCGGTCTCATATGTTTGACTTTCTTTCTTATTATAACTTTCAATATTTATAATGTTATTGTCTTGTTCTGTTGCAGGTTTATTCTATTCCTGTTTCCCTTATAAATATTGTTCTTGTTTGTCCTCACCTCTATATTTTTCTATCTCTAACATCTCTCATCCCTTCTTGTTGTTGTCTAGTCTACCCTTGTTTACTTTGCAGTTGCCTTCTTGTTCTTATGTTCTGTCCTCTTCTCGCATTACTTTTTTGTGTGTTAATCTCCACCCTTTCTTGTATTTCTCTGCCACCATTATTTGCATCAACCCCCCTCCCCCCCCCCCCCCTCTCCCTTCCTAATCTCTTCTCCCCTGCTCTCTCTGACACTATATTGCCCTCGGCCCATCTTTAAGGGGAGACTGGCCTTGTTTTTGTTTTGGTCTATTAATTCATTTATTCCTATATTTCTTAGTGTCCTTGCTAGACCTCCGTTAAGCTTAGAAACACCCCCTAGACCCCCCTTCAAGCTAAATTTATACATTTTTCGGTAGAAAAATGTCCCGGCCGAAGGCCGCGTGGCTTCCTCTTAAAATGTCAGGATCGCTATCGCTCGCCATGAAAAAATCGACACCTAAATGGCACGAAAGGCCTTAAAATGGGGTGAAAGGTATTAAAATCGCCAAACTAATGGGTCGAACGTCATGAAATCTTAAAACAAATGGGGCTAAACACGAGGAAGAAGGGGGACCAGCAAAACGGCCTGTCTCCCTTTAATTCTCTCATTACCACAACTATTATAACCTCCTCCTTACTTAATTGGTCGGGTTTTATAACTTGGTCTTGGCTTTCACTCATGTTTGCTCCTCTGCCTATATATTTGTCTATATATCTATTTATCTATCGATCTGCCTCTCTGTTTATCTATCTATCTATCTACCTAACTTATTCTCACTCTCTCACTGACTCTCTCTCTCTCTCTCTCTCTCTCTCTCTCTCTGTATATTTCTGAATATTTCGTAGCGATGTTGGTCAATGTGATCTGTGTCCCACAAAATAGTCTTTCCTTTCGCTTAATCATTAGGCTATTCATAGTGCAGTTGGGTATAGTATGTGATTAGATAAATATCCAGTATTCGATAAATGGATATCAATCGTGGTCATGTGCTGTACTTATAACTGTCTTGATGGTGTAATGCCTAGAGGGTTTAAGATTCGTATGGGGGTAACCCAGGTTCGAATCCCGTTGGGATCACATATTTTCATTACATTTCTTGGGAGGTGTTTGGTGTTAATATAATTAATTAAATTATATATATATATATATATATATAAACTGTCTTTCTCTCATCCTATGACTTAAATTGCTTCAAGCTCCGTGTGTCCAGATTTTTTTATTCTACGTACCTTGAATTTGTCTCTGTCACTCTTTCAACTCTGGGGGAGACACTTGTTACCGGTAGCTTTACCTCTTGTCTCCTTCATTCATATAGGAATTTAATATAAGTATATATATCCATTTATCTATCTACTCTATCACTCTATATATCCATCTATCTATCTATTCTATCTGTCTATGTATCTATCTAAGTGTCTATGTAACTGTCTGCATATGTTTTGTTTGTTTACATATTCAACCCGTGCGCTTTTCTGTTTGTAATTCTCCTAATATCATTTTTTCCTTCTTTCCCTTTATGCAGCTATTTCTTCCTTAGAGACATATTCATTTATTGTATCATTATATTATCCGTTAATTGTAATATAAAACAGTATGCAAGAACTCCCCCCCCCCCCCCCCCCCCCCCCCCCCCCCCCACTCTCGCTCTCTCTCTCTCCACTCTCGCTCCACTCTCTCCCCTCTCTCTCCACTCTCTCTCTCTCTCTCTCTCTCTCTCTCTCTCTCTCTCTCTCTCTCTCTCTCTCTCTCTCTCTCTCTCTCTCTCTCTCTCTCTCTCTCTCTCTCTCTCTCTCTCACTAATTATAGCCTGCGCCATCTTGTTTTTCTTGCTTTCCCTGTCTTTCCCTTTCTCTCATGTTCTCTTTTCTTCCTTCCCCTTGTATTCCGTTTTCTGTAACACATTATTATATTCCATCCGGTACTGGACGGGTTAAAAAGCTTGTCATAATTAATAGGGAACATGTTTTGTTAACCCCTTCACTACGTTGCCGTCATTTGACTGGCATTCTGGCTAACGTTTGGCGATTTTACTCAGCTTACGAAAAACCTATGAGAGTCAGAGGTGATAATGAAGATAATTTTCACTTTGTATTCGCAGAGATCCTTCCTAAGCTGAGTAAATTCGTAGAGCGTTAACCATGATGTAATGTAAATATGGCGTCATCATACCGAAATGGGTTCATAGACTCCACTTCACTAGGCCTATACCTTTGGCTCGGATTAAGGAGAGATGATCTGTTTTTTCTGCCCCCCCCCCCCCCCCCTTTCCCTTCCTTCTCCCTTATGTTTAACCCCATTAGTTTTCAGATATTAAGATGTTTGCCCCTTTAGTTTGTCGATTTTAACACACCTTTCACCCCATTTTGATGTCAATTTTAAGACCTTTTGTGCCATTTACGTGTCGATTTTTTCCTGGCGAGCGATAGCGCGCCTGAAATTTTAAGAGGAAGTGGCCTTCGGCCGAGACATTTTCTACCAAAACATGTACAAATTTATCTTGAAGGGGGTTTAAGGGTGTGTTTTTCTGAGCTTGATGGAGGTCTAACAAGGAAATAATAAATAAAGGAATAAATAAATTAATAGAAAAAAACAAACAAAAAACGGCTCATCTCCCCTTACATTACTCTAAAGACATTGACACTCTAAAGTTGTCCGTGTGACACAATATTAATTTATGGATTGTTGGTTTTGGTCATTTGTATTCTAGCAGTGTCTCAATTAAAATGTCAAATATATTCAGTTTACCCCTTTCAGTACCGGTGACGCGGTTCTCATTTTGCTTTGGCTGTATTTAGATTAGTTTATGCAGTTTAGAATAGTTATGTGCTAGTCAAAAGGGATAATTGATATTTCTACGCCCTTTACATTATAGAGATAATTCCAGAGTTGAATAAGATCTTCTAATGTTAGTCATAATAAATATGAAATAGTGTCTCGGTATCGTAAATTGAGCTGGCAGTAAATTGAACGAAAAGTCTTAAAATTGACAACGAAATGGGGCGAAAGGTGTCAAAATCGCCAAACTAATGGGTCGAACGTCTTATAATATCAAACGTACCCGAAATATTTAATGTTACTTGTTGAACGTTGTGGGCAAAGACGCTCCTTTGAACTCCGCTTATCTACTTGAGTCCGACAGATCCTTCCGAACCTTAAAAAACTCTGACAATGGCAGGAGTAATATATATGGACTTCTATAACTCCTAAATTTACAAGGTTCTATTTTATGTTTTAGTATGCAGATATAGCCTTTTTCACTTATGTCATAATGTGGTAGTGTTTGGTTTTTGGCCTATATATTTATCAATTAATATATTTGTTTTTATTTTCCTCGCTAGATCTCCATCAAGCTTTAAAAAAAAAAAAATTTTTTTTTACCCCCTTTCAAGATAAATGTGTAAATTTTTCGGAAGGAAATTGTCCCTGCCGAATGCCGGTTCCTTTTAAAATTAAAGGCTCGCTATCGCTCGCCAGGAAAATATCGACACCTAAACGGCACGAAAGGTGTTAATATTGACAAAGAAATTGGGCGAAAGGTCTCAAAATCACCAAACTAACGGAAAGCACGTCTTAAAATCTCAAAACTATTATGCTACACATGAGGGGGAAGGAGGTCCAAAAAAAAGCGAGTACCTCCCCCTTAATATAATGTGTGTCATGTATTACGAGCAGACGCCTGGCTTGGGTTATTTATATATATATATATATTTTTTTTTTTTTTTTTTTTTTTTTTTTTCTCTCTCCATAGGGCCTTCTTACTTATGATGTTACCCATGCCAGGAAATAGGTTAATTCTTCCAAAAAATACGAGATTATCATTAATATATATGAAATGACATCCATAAAGTACACAGTTCTCAGCATACTTATAACCAGTTCGAATCTTTGAACCTTTAAGGGGGTAGTGCTTGGTTTTAAGGGGGTAGTGCTTGGTTTTAAGGGGTAGTGCTTGGTTTTAAGGGGGTAGTGCTTGGTTTTAAGGGGTAGTGCTTGGTTTTAAGGGTGTAGTGCTTGGTTTTTGGGCTATATATTTATTTATTTTGTATTATTTAGTTTCTTCGCTAGACCTCCATCAAGCTTAGAAAAACACCCTCCTTATTAAATTAGAGGCTCGCTATCGCTCGCCAGGAAACAATTGACACCTAAAGGGAATGGAAGGTCTTAATATTGACAACAAAATAAGGCGAAAGGTCTCAATCATTCTAACGAAACGAACGTCTGAAAACCTCGAAACTAATATGCTAAACATGAGGGAAAAGGGGGTCCAGAAAAAGAGAGTAGTAGCCCCTTAAGGCAGGCTTTCGCTCACCAGAAAAAAATCGACACCAAATAGGCACGGAAAGTCTTAATATTGGCAAGGAAATGGGGCGACAGGTCTTAAAATCGCCAAAATAATGGGACAAACGTTTTTCAATTTCAAAACTAATGAGGTAAAACATGAGGAACGAGGGACTTTCTGGACCCTCCCTGTCATTAGTTTTGACTTTTTAAGACGTTTCACCTCCATTAGATCGCTTGGTCATTAAGATGTTTTACTTATTTCAGACGTCGATTTTTTGTTGTGGGCTAGTGACATCGGACCTGTGTTTTGCGACCTAAAAATTTAGATAGGTGGTGGTTTGGGGGTCATTTGTTAGCTTGAAAGGGGGTTTGGTGAAGCGGTTTGTTATAGTCTAGTAGTGGACAAACTAAAAAATATATATTTGGCTTGAAAAGGACAACAACAATTAAACCCCTCAATATTAATTTAGAAAAATATCATACAAGTCCCGAAAACGTAGGATGAGATAAGGTTAAGTTGCTATGCCTAATTCTCCCTATAGGTGGCTCAACGCAAAGTACCCCTTTCTCACGTTTTTTATTATTATTTAACTAACTCGACCCCAACACTGGGTCATGTTTCACCCCTTTACATCATTACGTTTTTTTATTTGATCTCTCTCTCTCTCTCTCTCTCTCTCTCTCTCTCTCTCTCTCCCCCTCTCTCTCTCTCTCTCTCTCTCTCTCTATATATATATATATATCTCTCTTTCTATATATATATATATCTCTCTTTCTTTCTTTCTTTCTTTCTTTCTTTCTTTCTTTCTCTCTCTCTCTCTCTCTCTCTCTCTCTCTCTCTCTCTCTCTCTCTCTCTCTCTCTCTCTCTCAACCATAAACAGAGAGGAAGATTCATTAGTATTATTGGTCAACACGACAGAGGAGCAGGAGACAGCAGGGAGGTCACGAAATTCGAATATATATATATATAATATATATATATATATATATATATATATATGGTGAGAGAGAGAGAGAGAGAGAGAAAGAGAGAGAGACACACAAAAATAGATAGATAGATATAAATAGATAAATACATTGGCAGAGTAGAATTTAATTTCATGAATAACACGCACGCATGCGCACGCATGCACACGCAGCGGCTTTCCCACACACTCAGGCACACTTATTAAGGTGACAGTTACAAAGTGGTGTACAATCTATCTTATTCTAGTTACATTGTAGTTTATCTTATTGTACCAGTACCTCCCTACAATCAACCTAGTTGTTCCCCAATTCGTCCCTCCGCCACGACCATTTCAAAGTCCAAGTCTCTCACTCTTGTCCTCTGTAGCGGGGAGGACCTTGTACCCCTGAGACATAGGAGTGCAGACCTGAGAAGAGAGAAAGAGAGCCGGCATCTCATCCAAGTTATGACTTGGCTTCTATGCTGGCGCTTTTTCTCCGATATTTGTTCAGCTAATCTGGCATAGAAGACACTTGCAGAAGGTCCCATACCTCCCGACGATGAGAAGACCAGAGGAGTAAAGCTTCCTTGATCCCTGTTCAAAATTCTTTCTTCATAAGCGCGTTTTTTCTCACTTTCGTTTCTCAAGTATGCCGCCTTGTGTCCTCGCTCACGATATGTTTGTGCTCTTGGGTTGAAGATTCTGATGTCGAAAAAAAGCCCGTTGTCCCCTCGTCCAAAAACCTCGAGCACTTACGTCCACTCTTGCTTCATTTGAAGTATTTGCAGTATTGTGGGCCAAGCGCTGTCCGTCCATAGGCAGAAGTTCCGGTTCGATTCTGAAATCATGGCACACCTCGTCCAGCATTTGTGCAGTGATGTCTCGTACTTCATCATGCCGGATACAGATGAATCCTCCTTTCTTACAAGTCATACAGTGGTCTGAGTTGTTTATTTCACCACATGCACATTTCAGCGGCAGGTTCGAAACTGGCCACCCATACCTCAAGGCTACGGCATCATTGAATTCTTGTTTATTTAAGCTGAAGCCTTTCTCCTTCATTGGTAATGATGTGAGCCAATTTGAAGCCCCCGTGTCTTGTGCCATCTCAACTCTCATTTTCAGTTCTTCCCTACATCTGGTCTTAATTTGTTCTAGGCTATGTTTCTGTCTCTCTTCTCTGCTCTTTGTAATTTCCTGTCTTGCATTTCGTTGTTCCTCTTCGTCCACCTCATCATTTTCATTTTGCTCCCGTATTTTTTCTGTCAGAGACGTAGTAAGTTTAAGGGAATTTTGGTTCTCATGTAGTGCCGCCTCCACTGGGTTTATGATCCCCATACCTCCGAACCTTGGCGGAAGAGCTAATAGATCTCTTAGCTCTTGCGTGACTCCTTCCATCTCTGTTAGGGCCGGTATGAATGTTCCTCTGATTGCTTCTTCAAGCGGTTGGAGCATCTGTCTAATGCCAGGCACTGTTCTCATAAGAAAGGTCCATCTGTGCTTAACACCATATGTGAAGGCAGTATATGCAGCATGTGGTTCAGATTTCGCAATGTCTGCCAGGGTTTTCACTTCCTTTACCCACTCTGCTACCTTTTTTCGCACATAGTCTCTCTTGCATTCTTCTGTGCCTATTACTGCTCCCAAATGGCGTTGACCCTCCTTTGTAATCTTCACTCCTGTCCCATCAAAAGTCCGCACCGCTTATTCATACTTGTTTTCTTTCACTATTAGTACAGATTTACTAGCATTCGGATGGTACACACTCAGGCACACACACACACTCAAGCGCACACCAACAAAAAATCTCCCCTCCCCTACACACACACACACACACACACACACACACACACACACACACACACACACACACACACACACACACACACACACACACACACACACACACACACACACACACACACACACACACACACACACAAGCACAAGCACATCTTCCCAATCTAATTTCTTCCACCTATCACCCCCCCACATCCCCCCTTCCATCACCATCTTCCACCTTCTTATTTCTCCTGCCTTATCTTTTCATCACATCTTGCGTTTCCACTTTCCCATCTCCCTCTCCCTCTTCTCTTTTTTTACCAGCACTAACTGTCGTGTGTCTGTCTCTTGTCTCTCCCACACTCACCCTTGCTCACTCTTTCTTTCTCGCACGCACTCTCTCTCTTTCTCTTCTTGGCAACGTCGAAAAGTTCCCTTCACTCATTACAGGTGGCGATAAGGTGGCTCTCTCTCTCTCTCGCTCTGTCTATCATTCTCTCTCTCTCGCTCTGTCTATCATTCTCTCTCTCTCGCTCTGTCTATCATTCTCTCTCTCTCTCTCTCTCTCTCTCTCTCTCTCTCTCTCTCTCTCTCTCTCTCTCTCTCTCTCTCTCTCTCTATCTATCTATCTATCTATCTATCTATCTATCTATCTATCTATCTATATCTATCTATCTATCTATCTATCTATCTATCTATCTCTTCGTGGGTGCTATCGTCAATATTTGGTAATCTTTTATGGACCTGGAAGGAAGCAACTGTGATCCCCATATTATAAAGAGAGATCAACATTGTCCAAGTAATTACCGTCCACCGTTCCTTACGTCTATGGTAGGGAAGGTAGGGATGCAGGTAGGGTTGCAGGTAGGGCTGCAGGTAGGGTTGCAGGTAGAGTTGCAGGTAGGGTTGCAGGTAGGAATGCAGGTAGGGTTGCAGGTAGGAATGCAGGTATAGTTGCAGGTAGGGTTTCAGGTAGGAATGCAGGTATAGTTGCAGGTAGGGTTGCAGGTAGGAATGCAGGTAGGGTTGCAGGTAGGAATGCAGGTATAGTTGCAGGTAGGGTTGCAGATCATCTAATATCAAATGAGCTACTGTATGAATCACAACACGGCTTTCGGCGGCGACGTTCGTGTTTGACCATATATGATTGAATCATTCTACTGCATGCTCTCTGAATATGACCGGTGCTGGGCAACTGAAATTCTTTGTCTGAATTTCCAAAAGGACGTTCCATGCAGTACTTCATCAAAGGTTGATGGCAAAAACTTGTGCGCGTGAAGTTCAAGGTTAACTAGCTGTATGGGTTAAGAACTGGTTGACAGACAGAGAGTAGTAGTCACTGAGCAAACAACTAGCAGGGCAACAGCTACAAGTGGAATTCCCAAAAAGTTTAGTTCTGGGACCGATATTTGGATTATTGACATCAGTGACATAAATATGAATATCTTCAGCCGAATTGCAAAATTTGTTGAATATACAAAAGTAGGAGCAACTGCTTCATCACCTTTAAAGTTTGAAAAAAAACTATTTAGGGACATGGTTAATTTATGATAGGGAAGTGGTCTGAACGATGGCAAAATCCATTCAATCTGGATAAGGGGAAGGTGATGCACTTTGGTCCTGCACATTTTCGAACCAACTACTCTTTGCTAGGAAGTGCAATCAGCAGTACTGACCTAAAGAAAGACACAGGTGTATTAATCAGCAGTAACCTCAAGTTCTTCATACAGTGCATTGAAATATAGTACAAAGCACAAAGGCTTCGGGGTTATAAACATAGATAATTTACGCACAATATTGTTTGTGCAGATCGCAATGGAATAAGCTGTGCAGTTCTAGTCACCAAACCTGAAAAATAACATAGCAAGCTTGAGAGAGTCCAGGCACGGGCTACTAAGCCGATCCCATCCATAAAACATATGTGATATCAGAAAAGGTAGGAAGGCGAAAGTTTGGATTTGACACATTTCTACCATGATTAATAATTAGGAATTTTGTTCTCATACAAGATCTGCAATATCTGGAATTGGCTACCAACAGAGGCAGTTGCCAGTTCCTCGACAGAACAGTTCAATAATTATCTATACAAATTTGTGTTAGGCCTAATTTAGAGATAGGTTGAATGTTTCCTATAAAATTCCTAGCCCGGCCATTTTCCTCCGGCTATTTTGTACTGTACTTCCTTTAGTGTACTTTACTTCCTTTAGTGTATTGTACTTCCTGTAGTGTATTGTACTTCCTGTAGTGTACTTTACTTCCTTTAGTGTACTGTACTTCCTTTAGTGTACTGTACTTCCTGTAGTGTATTGTACTTCCTGTAGTGTATTGTACTTCCTGTAGTGTACTTTACTTCCTTTAGTGTACTGTACTTCCTGTAGTGTATTGTACTTCCTGTAGTGTATTGTACTTCCTGTAGTGTACTGTACTTCCTGTAGTGTATTGTACTTCCTGTAGTGTATTGTACTTTCTGTAGTGTATTGTACTTCCTGTAGTGTACTGTACTTCCTGTAGTGTACTGTACTTCCTGTAGTGTATTGTACTTCCTTTAGTGTATTGTACTTCCTGTAGTGTATTGTACTTCCTGTAGTGTACTGTACTTCCTGTAGTGTACTGTACTTCCTGTAGTGTACTGTACTTCCTGTAGTGTATTGTACTTCCTGTAGTGTATTGTACTTCCTGTAGTGTATTGTACTTCCTGTAGTGTATTGTACTTCCTGTAGTGTATTGTACTTCCTGTAGTGTACTGTACTTCCTGTAGTGTATTGTACTTCCTGTAGTGTATTGTACTTCCTGTAGTGTATTGTACTTCCTGTAGTGTATTGTACTTCCTGTAGTGTATTGTACTTCCTTTAGTGTACTGTACTTCCTTTAGTGTATTGTACTTCCTGTAGTGTATTGTACTTCCTGTAGTGTACTTTACTTCCTGTAGTGTACTGTACTTCCTGTAGTGTATTGTACTTCCTGTAGTGTATTGTACTTCCTGTAGTGTACTGTACTTCCTGTAGTGTATTGTACTTCCTGTAGTGTATTGTACTTCCTGTAGTGTATTGTACTTCCTGTAGTGTACTGTACTTCCTGTAGTGTACTGTACTTCCTGTAGTGTACTTTACCTCCTTTAGTGTACTGTACTTCCTGTAGTGTATTGTACTTCCTGTAGTGTATTGTACTTCCTGTAGTGTATTGTACTTCCTGTAGTGTATTGTACTTCCTGTAGTGTACTGTACTTCCTGTAGTGTACTTTACCTCCTTTAGTGTACTTTACTTCCTTTAGTGTACTGCACTTATGTTAATGTATTGTACTTCATTAAGTGTATTGGGCTACATTTAGTGTATTGTGCTACCTTTAGTGTACTGTACTTCTTTTAGTGTACTGTACTTCATTGCATGTACTGTATTTCCTATTAGAGTAACAACATACATTTCGTAACTTCATCCCTGGTGCCTCCTCGGTATGGGCTGTAAGACCCTTTGAGGTACTACTTGTTGAGTTAATTCATTGTAGAACACATACACATACACACAAACTATCTTTCTCTCTCGTAGTGCTGTAGCCCCAACCATCCCCTTAATTGCTCTATTTAATTGTCCTCCCTCTTTTTCACTCTTTTCCTTTCTCCTCTCTCCGCTGTCCCTTGCTTCCACTCTCTCCATTTGGTTTTTGGCTGGTTCCTTTATCTCTATTTAGCTTTGTCGTTCTCCCTCATTTCCACTTCTCGCACTACATATGTTTATTTTAAATGTTTACCTTATGTTTTTTATATTTGTAGTAATTGGTTTTGGTAAGACATCTCGTAGTCAAGGAACAACAACCACCAGGAAAAAATATATCCCTCAATTCGATAATGTATTGTTTGTATTCTGCCGTATTGTTTGTATTCTGCCTCATTAGTATTCTGCCGTATTGTTTGTATTCTGCCGTATTGTTTGTATTCTGCCGTATTGTTTGTATTCTGCCTCATTAGTATTCTGCCGTATTATCTGTATTCTGCCTCATTAGTATTCTGCCGTATTATCTGTATTCTGCCGTATTGCTTGAATTCTACCTTATAATCGAAATATTAGCTCGATTGCATTATTCGTTTGTGAGTAAAAGAGGTTACTGTTCAAGAGTTTTGGACTACTTATTTGGAACAGGGTATAGCCTGTTTATTATCATCTTACGGTAAATTGCAAAGTTTCCATCTAGATTACTCAGTTATTAGGAAGATTGTGTAGCGAAATATGTTGTTAATTATGCAAACTTGGCATTAATATGATACACAGACACATCAGTTTCATTTTTCCCATTAAGGTGATAGTGCCTGTTTGTTTGGTCTATTAATTCATTTATTTTTTTCCTCCCTAGACCTCCATCAAGCTTAGACAATATAAAAAACACCCAAGACCCCCTTTAAAGATAGATTTGTAAATTTTTCGGTAGAAAAATGTCCCGGCCAAAGGCCGATTCCTCCTAAAATTAGAGGCTCGCTTTCGCTCGCCAGGAAAAAATCGACACCTAAATGGCACGAAGGGTCCTAATATTGACAAAGAAATTGGTTGAAAGGTCATAAAATCCCCAAACTAATGGAACCAACGTCTTAAAATCTCAAAACTAGTGGGGCTAAACATTAGGGAGAAGGGGGTCCAGAAAAACGGTCTGTGTCCCCTTAAGTATGTATAGAAATCATTCGCCAAGGGATTTATATTTACCGTCAGCTGACAAAAAATCGACTATAGTGTATACTGTGTTACTAAAGCCGGTATCACACGGGAGCTTTTATAGTCAACATTCAATGGTCAAAAAATTTCTGGCAACATTTCTTGAATATTTTGCACTGGTATCGGAAACTAGACTGATGGTAGATGAATTTAGGTAACCGAAATATTTTAAATGTTGACCTCATAAGCTGCCAGACCAGTGTTAAGGATAAATGTTGAGGGAAAAAGCGCTCGTGTATTACCGGCTTAAGGATACTAGACAGTAGATGGGTTGTTTTTCATTTACCCATAGAAACTGTATTTTGTATATATTTGTAAATTGTTGCATTGTCCATCTTTCAGTAACGATATTTTGGCTATACTTATTTTAGTTTACCTGTGTTCCGAGTCAAGCAATTAAGGGGAGTTTTGTATTTATTTGTTCGTCCATTCACTGATTTATTCATTATTTTTAGTTTCCTCCCAAGACCTCTATCAAGCTTTAAACATTACCTCCAAGACCCGATTCGAGATGAATTTGTACAGTTTTTGGTAGAAAAATTTCCCGGCCAAAGGCCGGTTCCTCCAAAAATTACAGGCTTCCTATCGGTCGCTAGGAAATAATCGACACATAAATGGCACAAAAGGTGTTACAATCGCCAATCTAATGGGGTTAACCATGAGGGAGAAGGCACAAAAGGTGTTAGAATCGCCAATCTAATGGGGCTAAGTATGAGGGAGAAGGGAGTCCCGAAAAACCAAACCATCCCTCGAGAATAATTTAGGCCGTAGTCGGCGTGTGTACAATAATTAGTAATCACCTACGTCAGTCTTTGTGGCGTTCGCCTGGTTGATCCACAAAGTACACAGGTAATTTGGGAATGTACATGTTTTATTGTTCACTAATTATTCGTATGACTGGAGTACTGTATTTTCTACATTTAACTGTAATTTACTGCATTTTCTTTTGCTTGTGCTTGTGATATTTCTCCTTCGATCATCTATTAGCTAAAATCGGGTCATCTAATCTCTAAAAATGTAGAATCCAAATATACAATACATAAATTATTTTGATTAATTATATGTACAACATATTATAGTCATGTATATAATTAGTATTATCACGATTGGTTGTAGTTAGTCAAAAAATAATTATGAATGCGTATTTTCCAGATTGATTATTGACAAACTTTATTATAGTAATTATTTTAAGGCTGACAGTAAATTGCTATGTCCCTATATATTACTAAGCTATTATGAGTATGGTATCTTGTTATTATTATTAAAAGTTTGTTTAACTAGACAATATATTGCTAAGTAACAAAATTTACAAATGTACAAATTAATCTAGAAAGGGGATCTAATGGATGTTTTTTTAAATTTTGATTGAGGTCTAGGGAGGAAACTGAAAAAAATAATAAATATATAAAATAATCGGCCGAAAAATATACCTTTCCCCTTTAAAGGATTAAAGTTGCTGTCGGATAATTAAGACTAAACTATAATCCTCTAATTTATATATACAATGACACATTTCTTCACTTTGTTCTGAATATTATAGGACTATTTGATTTACCTTAAGAAGGACCTGCGTTATTGAAGGGATAAAATTATGTAGCTTGTACCCCTAGAATGCCTAAACGTCCTTCCTAAACTTCATATTACTGCATAATGTTAACCATAATTTTATTTATATTAGAGGGGCACTCAGTAGAGCGCATACCTCCTCCTACGCTGGCTTTGTCACAAAATATACTTAAGACGGTATCACACGAGCGCTTTTTCCCTCAACATTTATCCTTAACACTGGTCTGGCAGCTTATGAGGTCAACATTTACATTATTTCTGTTACCTAAATTCATCAATCTTTAGTCTAGTTTCCGGTATTAGTGTAAAATATGTCGAAAATGTTGCCAGAAGAATGTTGATCATCGAATGTTGACTATAAAAGCTCTCGTGTGATACCGGCTTTAAATGCACAACAATGACACCAGTGTGACGTATGACCCGGATTGACTCCTGAATTGAATCAATTCTTCCTTGTCGTATACCCTGTCTGCTCGCCAAAATTTGTGAAGGTTAATTCATAACTATATGAGATATCTTGTTTCAGACAAATAGACAAACGGAGGCGAAAATATAATATCCGTCCAACTTCGGTGGCGGAGTTGAAAAGGTGTCTACGTACTGAAGTGGTCAATGTTTTCTGTGTACACTGTAAAAGATAATAGGTATGAAAAGGATAATCAATATGTCCTTATCCCAAGAACGACGAGCGTCCTCAATTGAGTCTGTAGTGAGCGAAGGCGAGCGTCCTCGTATGAACCAAAGCCTAAAAAAAGCCTTTCAAACCATCCCACTGGCACTTAAAACAAAGCAATGTGTGATTAAGTGAGATAATTCCCTTCCATACCTTCTCTCACTCCTCCACATGTGTCCAAGCCCCCCTCAATTATTACCTATTTTTCCTCTTATTCCCCCTTTTATCGGGTAATTTTCGGCGCGAATTTCCCGCCCGCAGTTTCAGGGTCACTGGGGGAGTCAGTTAGAGATCCTAGCAACAGAGAGACTTCACTTGCAAGACGGTAGTATCGATCAGGAAGTGAGAGAGAGAGGGTATAAGTCGCGCCGGCTCTCCCCTCCTGATACGATCGGTCAGCAGTAATACATCTTTTTCAACCCACAAATACTATTCCCACTTGTTTTATTGCTGTTACATGTTAATATCTTCATATTAAACGTAAAATAGGCGAATATGAATAAGTAATAACGATATTTATGGTAAAATTTCTATTTTCGTCAGGAATGAATCAAAATATCTTCGCCTGGCGGGCACTTTCAAATACCATAGTTACGCGCTTCCCAGGTTAAGGGGAGATGGGCCGTTTTTCTGGACTCCTTTGTTCCTCGTGTTTAGTCCCATTAGTTTTCAGATTTTAAGACGTTCGGCCCATTAGTTTGGCGATTTTAAAACTTTTTGCCCCATTTCTTTGTCAAATTTAAAACTTTTTGTGCCCTTTAGATGTCGATTTTTTCCTGCCGAGCTATAGCGAGCCTCTAATTTTAGAAGGAACCGGCCTTCAGCCGGAAAAATTTTCTAACGAAAAATGTACAAATTTATCTTGAAAGGGGGTCTATGGGGTGTTTTTCGAAGCTTGATGGAGGTCTAGCGAGGAAACTAAGAAATATATTAATACATAAATATATAGACCAAAACCAAGCACTGCCCCCTTAAGATGGACCTGTCAGAGTTAGGCTGTTAATTTGAATAGTATTTAGCCTTTCGATTTATGTAAATCTTTTTTAGCTCAGTAATATCATCTGGCCTTAGCATTAAGAAATTTAGCAAGATATTGATAATAGTTTTCAATAAATACATACAACTTCGCATCCTATCACCATAATTTAATTTCAATTTGGGTTATCGGTTTAATAGGAAGGACAACATGATCTTAACGCCACAATTGAAGCCTTTATCCTCAATCTGTGTTCAAGTATACTTTTAGTTTAGCAGTATATATCTATGTTGTTAATACACACAAATGAAATCTGTATATTCAATATCTGTTCAAGTTTTAGCTTTAGTTTAGGAGAAAAAAAAATGCTTTATGAATGATCTTGCTCTGTACAGGGGCACAGTGCGTCCTTGTATTGAGTATTGTCCACATGTGTGGGGAGGATCCTCTCACACCGCACTCCTAGACAAAGTAGAAAAGAAGGACTTTCGTATAATTAATTCCCGCCCACTCACCAACTCTCTGCAAACTCTCTCTTCGCCGCAATGTTGCATCTCTCTCGGTACAGGCAGTTCTGCCTGTTGTCTCCCTCACTCACATAGAACAAAATATATTTAAAATACATATTATCACCAACCCACCAATTAACTTACAAATAAACTGAAGATGTAAAACGACTTTTGAGCGTGTTTGTACAACTGCAAGGACTGCACGTAATACTAGTATGGGTTATATATTTTCATATGGCGGATTTATGTATAATGAATGGAAACATAAAACTGCTTGATGTATCTACCTTTATGATGACAAGTTTGCATAATTAAATATATTTTTCGCTACAAAATTTGATTAATAGCTGAGTAATCAGGATAGTGACAAACAATTTACCGTCAGAAAGACAAACAAAATATATATATATATCATTATATACTCACACATGTTACCCATTGTATTAACCCTCGCCACAGGTAGATAACCGATAAGAGGGTTAGTGTTGTAGCACCTGTGTAACTTACCAGTCATATAGTATACACGTGTACCACAATTCTACCTCCCAAGCCATTTTCAGCTCTCACTTTCGATAACCTGCAATTTATGTCTATAATTCGTAGCATATCCACTGACTACCGGAACGAAAGTGGTCATAGTGAACATCATTAAGGGGAGATGGGTCGTATTTCTGGTCCCCCTTCTTCCTCATGTTTAACCCCATTAGTTTTCAGATTTTAAGACGTCCGGCCCATTAGTTTGGCGTTTTAAGACCTTTTGCCGAATTTTGGTGTCAATATTAAGACTTTTCCAGTAATTTTCGTGTCGATTTTTTTCCTGGCGAGCGATAGCGAGCCTGTAATTTAAGAGGAACCAGCCTTCGGCCGGGACACTTTTCTATCGAAAAATGTACAAATTTGTCTTGGGGATGTTTATTTTTTATTTTATTTTTAGCTTGATGGAGGTATAGGGAGGAAACTAAAAACCAAAAACAATATTACAACATATATATAAATGAGCAAATAAATACGCCCATCTCCCCTTAATACCATCACCATTGGTATATCTATTATTGGATCACTACAGGACCGACGTATTACCGTGGCTATGATATCAGTTTATGCACTTCATAAGAGGAGTTTGTTTCGGCTTGGCAAAGTTGTGTGTATTGTGAGGATTGCTTGTGTAACGTCATTGTTGTGTTGGAATAGCTATGAGTATGTTCGCTTGCTGATCACGCGAAACAATTGATTTGCTACTATTGTCACCAGTCTGTCTAGTGCCCCCTTCATCTCTCCTTCCTTAAGGGAGCACAACTCGATTTTTTCTTTCTCTCTCCTTTTCTCTCTGGGTTGTATTCATTCGGCTCCATTCAGCCTACTGTTTTAAGACGTTTATCCCCATCCAGGTGTCGATTTGTTTTTCGCGAGCCAGCATATTTTTATAATGTTTTTGTCAACAGGCTAAATTTTTACACTTTTCGATAGAAACATTCCTCCGGCGAAGCCGGATTTCTGCTGTCTCGCTATCGCTCGCCAGGAATAAATCGTCACCTGGATGAGGATAAACGTCTTAAAACAGTAGGCTGAAAGGGGCCGAATGGATACAAACCAGAGAAAGGGAGAAAACAAAACAGGTCACCCCCTTAAGCTAGTGTCACACGAGCGTATTTTCTGTCAATTTTCGATGAGCAAGTTTTTCCTCTTAATATTTCAAGGCTCTTTCACATTGGAATCGGAAACTGTACTGAACATATGCTAGGTGGCGGATTTCTGATAGAACTTATATTTTAGAGATGACAAACTACAATTGCCGAGAAAAAAAAACCGGTAAATATCGCTCGTGTGACATCGCAGTGAGGATCGAATACTTCTCTCATATAACTCACGCGAAGCTTTAGGCCGTAGAAGCTTACATTACTGGTATATCAATAACTAATGGAAATATTTGGAGCGTTTTGTAATATTTAAGGTACAGTTGCGCTAATAAGTCATGTCTCGCCTGTTATTATATTATTATTATTATTATTATTATTGTTATTTATTTTTTTATTTTTGTTTGTCTCTCTCTGTGCTGTATTAATGTCTGCCAGGTGTTGAGTAGAGTTGGTAAGTGTAGGAACATGTGTGTATACCTCACTCGAAATGAATAAATCCTGTTTCAATATTGTGGATACCAATTATAGAACCAAATATACTTGGTGCCGAGACATCACTTATCAGGCCGACTGTATACCAGATCAATACAATACCGTTTTTTTTTTGTTTTTTTTTTGTTTTTTTTATTCCGGTTAGGCCTAACATTAGAAGATTTTACATAGGAAGAATGTTTAGGAGTTACAGGGAAAAATCTATATCAATTAACCCTTCTACTACCACAGATACTTTCTAAGCTAACTTAATTCGTCTAATATTGTCAAGGATAGCATTAAAGATTGTGTCATGGTATACTGAAATTAAAGTCGGTATCACACGTTTCCAGCAACTTTTTTTTCGACACTTCTGGTTTGGCCAAATAAATAAATAAATAAAAAGTTGTGAATCCATATAACTTTATAAATCTACCTTCAGTTTATTTTTCGTTACCAAAGCAAAAGATCCCCAAAATATTGTCGGGAAGTTTGCGGCCATGGAGAATTAGCGATAAATGGTTCCGTGTCATATCCTCTCAGCGGTGTCAAGTCAAAACGGCTGCTTCGAGAACGGCCACAGTCTCCTAACCCAACCTTAATTACTCAATTAAAGGGCAGGTTTGGGGTATTTCTGGACGCCCTTCTCCCTCATGATTATCCCCATTAGTTTTGAGATTTTAAGACGTTTTTCCCATTAGTCTGGCGATTTTAAGACCTGTGCTATTCAGGTGTCGATATTTATTCCTGGCGAGCGATAACCAGTCTGCAGTTTTGGAGGAATCGGCCTTCGGCCGGGACGTTTTGTCTACCGAAAAATAAACAAGTTTATCTCGAATAAGAATCTTGGTGTTATTTGTTAATGCTTGATGGAGGTCTAGGTAGGAAACAAAATATATAATAAATACCGTAAATATATACATTTATAGATACACATTTATCCTTAACGACTAAATCTAACATAATCTAACCTAGCCAGATCTAAACTAGCTTAACCTAATCAATCCTAGCTAAATGTAAGTAGAGCCTAGCCGAACCTTACCTAACCTAACCTAACCTAGAATATATAGGATGTTTGCCTTGTTGGTTGTGGTGGTTTAGGAGTTTGGTTGTTGTGGCCGTCTTCTTCCTTTACTGTAGTGTCTGCTATGGTAAAACGACCTCACACCTAAACGGCCTCGATCACACCTAAACGGCCTCGATCACACCTAAACAATCTCACACCTAAACGGCCTCACACCTAAACAGCCTTAATTACACCTAAACGGCCTCGATCACACCTAAACGGCCTCGATCACACCTAAACGGCCTCACACCTAAACGGCCTCGATCACACCTAAACGGCCTCACACCTAAACGGCCTCGATCACACCTAAACGGCCTCACACCTAAACGGCCTCGATCACACCTAAACGGCCTCACACTTAAACGGGTTCACACTTAAACGGCTTCACACCTAAACGGCCTCACACCTAAACGGCCACAACAACCCAAGCCACCCCAATCCTAAGCAGCCAGGGTTAGGTTAGGCTTGGCTTGGTTATATTGAATTGGGATAGGTTAGGTCTGGTTAGTTTAGTTAGGTTCGGCCCAGTTAGATTTAGTGTTTTAAATTGAATAAAGTTAGGTTACGACACTGTGGCCGGTTTGGAGTGTGGCTGTTCTGACTTGAATCACTCTAGGTTATAATTTAGGTTGGTTAAATTGAGTAAGGTGAGGTTACGACACTGTGTCCGTTCTTGAGTGTGGCCGTTTCGGAGTGTGGCCATTTTGGGGTTTGGCCGTTTTGACTCGAAACCCGCCAGGTTTTTATTTAGTTAAGCTATATAGAGTCGATTAATATGAAGGGTGTGCCTGGAAGTGTGGTGGGAGGGCTTGTGGCTTTGGCTCCGCTGCATGTCTGCCTGCCGAGATCGAAACCTCTTCGGGTGGTCAGGGGCCGGGGGAGTGCTGGAGCGACCTTGGTAACCCTGGTCTCTGGGTCTTCTCCTGGGTGACCTGGATGTGTGAGAGTTTGTGTTTTTTATCTGTTTATTTTTTGTTTTATGTTGTTTTTGTGTTTTCCCTGTTCTTGCTCTGTCTTGAGTCGGCTACCCCCAAAATGGGGATTTTTTGTTTTTGTTTTGTTTTAAGAGACAATGAACGGAGGAAGGAAAAACACAGATAAAACAAAAAGGTCCATGTGCCTAAAGGCATCCTCCATTCATAAAATGTTTGTAACAACTGGATTTAAACATTTGTAGATTGTAAGTTTGTGGAAAGCAATTCGAGGGAAGTGAATTCCAAAGAGTAGTAGCTCTGGGGATAAATGAATTCTGATAAGCAGAAGTTCTGCATTGTGGAGGAGAAAGTGTAAATTCATGGGCGCTCTCAGCTGCCCTAGTTCTACGGGGAAAGATGTGGAGAGGCGGCACAATTGAAGCAAGTTCCTCGGAACAATTGCTGGGCCTGAGCATATAGATAGATAGATATAGAGTAAGGTTAGGTTAGGATATTGTGGCCGTTTCGGTTGTGTGGCCATTTAGGAGTGTCGTCGTTTAGAAGTGTGGCTGTTATGAATCGAAGCCATCCAGATTTTGGCTTAGTTTAGTAAAATTGATTAAGGTTAGGTTAGAATACTGTGGCCATTTGGGAGTGTGGCCGTTTCGGAGTGTGGCCGTTCTGACTGTAAACCTCTATTGTTGTTCTCATGCGTCTCCTCACGTTAGTTGCCGTCCGTGTGTTTTTTGCGTAATTACTTTAATTGGCCATTAGTAGTAGAGAAGTAATGAATAGGCTTACTTCATTGCCTACAAAAATGGGAATAATTGGGCAAATCTAATATTCAATAAGGTTGTTAATTAAGATAGGTACTCTTTTTTATTATTGTCTCGGGTAATTAACTTTCATGCCTAATTAGAGAAGAGGTATATATTTGTAGTTTTCCAATTTAGTTTTAACGAAGTGAAAAATATGCACCGTATGATATATAATTTGTGAGCACAGTATCTATTTACCGGTATTTCTTTTTTGTTTTCTCTCTCTCTCTCTCTCTCTCTCTCTCTCTCTCTCTCTCTCTCTCTCTCTCTCTCTCTCTCTCTCTCTCTCTCTCTCTCGGGTGTATATATATATATATATATATATATATATATATATATATATATATATATATATATATAAATATATATATACCGGTATATATATTAATATATACCGGTATATATATATATATATTATATATATATATATATATATAAATTATACATATATATACATATACATATACATATACAGTATATAATTTCTGGATGAAATGTGAAATTGTACAGATTTTAATTATATGCTCAGATGTTTTGGATATTTTTTCATTCTTGGACAGGTAATGTCTACAACACAGTTAATTAAGAGTTAATGAATGTTACCTGTGTTAGCTGTCGTACGGCAGGCTGTGTGTGTGTGTGTGTGTGTGTGTGTGTGTGTGTGTGTATGTGTGTGTGTGTGTGTGTGTGTGTGTATGTGTGTGTGTGTGTGTGTGTGTGTGTGTTAGTTTTTTGTGTCTTAGTTTATTTTTATTTTTCTGTTAGTTGTGTGTGTGTTTTTTGTTTTGTATGTGTCTGTGTTATGTGTGGCCGTGAGTGTGTTTTCGTGTGTGTGTGTGTGAGAGAGAGAGAGAGAGAGAGAGAGAGAGAGAGAGAGAGAGAGAGAGAGAGAGACGTTGTAATGTGACCTTTGTGTTTACTGTGTTTTTAGTATCAGTGTGTATTTGTTTACATTGCATTACATTACTAAGTGGCATACTTTACATTTATTCAAACAGTTTATTAGAACAACATAAAAAATAAGAACTTTTGAATCACAGACTAAGTTTTACCTGTTTGAATGAGTGGATTAAAACATAATTTGTTGTGTGTGTGTGTGGCAGACACTGCGTCGTTTATATTAATATATAGAATAGAACCATTCTTTAGTGTGCTATAATTATCTTGTTCACATAGTTTAGTTACAAGCAGCCTCGTAAGGTTCAATATATCTGTTGCTGTTTTCTTTTTCGTTTGTAATATATTTAGGCCTAGCTGTTTTTGCACAAATATTTATTAATGTGGGTGGGTATTGTGGTATGGTTCTGCTGCGTGTCTGCCTGCTCAGACCGGAACCTCTCCGGGAGATCTGAGATTTGAGAATCTTTTTGCTGGAGACCCCTCATGATCCTTGGTCCCTTGGGCTTCTCCTGGCCGACTTAGATGTGTGTGATTTTTGTTTTCTGGTTCTGTCTGCCTGAGTCTATACTGTATATACATACATACATACATACATACATACATACATACATACATACATTAATTATAGAATGTAATTTCAGATCATATTTTGTGGTGTGCGAACACTGCATACTCAAAGCCACAAAGTGTTTGAATGGCATAGTAACGTAGAATTTAATGTATGCTGAAGGATAAGTTATTTTACTACATGCGTATTCAAAGAACTTTTTCACATGAGTAGAACATTTAAGAATCAGGCTTAATATATCGGTTAACTCAGTGACTTATAAGCGGTTCTTTTAAAATATAATTAAACCGTCTGAAGGTAAACAAAACATCAATAAACACGTTGATAGATACAATCATATAATGATAAACAGAGTAATAATAATACAAAAAAAAAACGGAACTCTTATCCTATTTGAATAATCTGACATTAATCAAAATCAAACTTTAGTGATCTGCAAAAATGAGTTTTAAAAATATTTATTCGTTTTAATGATGCTCTGTAATCTGAGTATCATTAAAACGAATAAATATTTTTAAAACTAATTTTTGCAGATCACTAAAGTTTGATTTTGATTAATGTCAGATTATTCAAATAGGATAAGAGTTGCGTTTTTTTTTTATATATTATTATTATTACTCTGTTTATATTATATGATTGTATCCATCTTAGAAGTAGGCTACATTCTTTGGTTGAATTGAAGCTTATTATAAATATTGTCTACCTGATATTGGTGTTTTGAAAGTTCCATTAGGGGGACAGTGGCTATTGTTTTGGGTTATTAATTTATATATTAATTTATTTGTTAGTTTCCTTGCTAGACCTTCATCAAGCTTAAAATGAAAAACACCCCCTAGACCCCCTTCAAGGTAAATTTATACATTTTTCGGTAGAAAAATGTCCCGGCCGAAGGCTGATTCCTCTTAAAATTACAGGCTTGCTATCGCTCGCCAGGATAAAATCGACACCTAAATGCACGAAGGGTCTCAAAATTGACAACGAAATGAGGTGAAAGGTGTTAAAATCGTCAGACTAATGGGCCGAACGCCTTATAATCTCAAAACTAATGGGGCTAAACATGAGGAAGAAGGGGGACCAGAAAAACGACCCATAATCCCCTTAAGAATTTCGACCCTTCAAAATGTAGCAGAATTAATGACCGCTACTGCGTATACCTATAGGAATTAATGACCGCTACTGCGTATACCTATAGGAATTAATGACCGCTACTGCGTATACCTATAGGAATTAATGACCGCTACTGCGTATACCTATAGGAATCAGAGGGTTAAGGGGGCCCACCTCGCTTTTTTTTCTCTTTCTCTCCCTCTCTCTTTGGCTTGTATCCAATCGGCCCCATTCAGCCTACTGTTTTAAGACGTTTACCCCCATCCAGGTGTCAATATTTTCCTGGCGAGCGGTAGCGAGCCAGCCTATATATATTTTTGTTTTGACAGCAAGCTAAATTTGTACATTTTTAGATAGAAAAATGTCTCCGGCGAAGCCGGATTTCTCCATACAATGCTGGCTCGCTATCGCTCGCCAGGAAGAAATCGACACCTAGATGGGGATAAACGTCTTAAAATAGTTGGCTGAATGGGGCCGAATGGATACAAGCCAGAGAAAGAGATAAAAGGAGAAAAAGATAAAAAAAGCAGGTGACCCCCCTTAACGGAGATAATATTTACCCCTTTGGTTCTTAGAGTTCCGGTCTCAACAAAATAAAATCGTTTAATGTTAGTTTGCATAACATAAACATAACGCCATAGTATTAAAGAGGTAATGAGAATGAAACAGACAAAAATACTTGGTGAACAAAACGATCGTAAAGGCGGCGTCACAGGGACAGTTTTAGGGTCGTATTTTTATATTTTGTATTTTATTTTAGCCTGCTACCGATTCTGGGGGCCACGCTTCACAATTTGTTTTCGCTTATTTTGCTTTCAATACATGGTGTAGGCCTATGTGCAATTGACCGCGTGCAAGTTTCAAGCTAGAAGGAAGGTGGAGCTGTATTCATTGATATTAAGCGGAAATACAACCAATATGAGGGTTTTGGATGGATAAACAAAATGTATCTGAGTTTTAGTTTATGTATTTATTTATGCACTACAACCATACCTAAGATAGTAATTCTGCTAAATATCGATTTCTATAGATTTACCCTCCCAATAGAACCCAAACTAGCAAATGGTCAATTGCTATCACCTTTGGTACTAATATTAAAGTGAATTAATCGACTTGTGTGACTGATCTCAGTGTTTTTGTCCAAGAATCTCGAGCTAAAATCCGATATTGGCTAGTACAAAACGCCGAATGAAGCCTGTTTGACCCGACCTATACTTGTTGTGTGGTTCGTTCCTCAAGCCAAGTATCTTTAGTACTGTACAGTAACCCCTTCTGTACCGGCGGCGTCTTTATTATTTTATACTAGCTACATTTAGATGATTTTAGGAAGCTTAGGAAGGATATATGGTAGCTAAAATAATTAATTAAGATGTTATGTAGCCTTGGTAGACATCCTTCCTAAACTGAATAAAATTGTCTAATAGTTGTCAGAATATATTTATAAAGAAGTCACCGGTTTAGAAAGGGTTTATCAAATTAATAATACGTACCGGTAACAAGATACGATGGCTATTATTAGACGATTTTATTCAGATTAAGACAGGTATATGGAATTCAGAGGGTTAATTGAGCTAGTCTTTATACCTTTTATTTCCCACAGATCCTCCCTAAGCTGTATACAATCGTCTAATGGTAGCAAGAATAAACTGTCAAACGCGACAGAATCCCCAAGGAGTTAATATAGTGCACTGTGCAGTAGTGGTCACGAATTTTGGAGGCACTGTTATATGATACACTGCCGAAACATTTTGATTAACTGCATGAATCACTAGGCTCATATTACTGGGGTTCACTTGGTTCCGTTCACCGTCTTGTTTTTATCATTGGGAAGTGTTCAAATATTCCTTACCACCATTGTACATAAGTAAGGGTATTAATTAAAAAGGTATATGACCAATTGAGTGTTTGATTACGAATTACCTTTCTATCCTTATATTAGATGGGTTAATTACTACCAAGAATCCCATATAATGGTATATTAATAAGGGCACTCCTATTACCCTATTAATTTCTTAATTTTATATATATACAGTATATATATATATATATATATATATATATATATATATATATATATACTGTACACTGTATATACCTGTATATATATATATTGTTTTGTTTTGTGTATAGTGTCTTTACATTCGTTTAGGGGAGGTATCAGTTTGTTCCCTAGACCTCTATCAAGCTCCCCCCCCCCCCCACAAGAACCCACTGCGAGATAAATTTGCAAATTTTTCGGTAGAAAATTCTGCAAACCGAATGCCGGTTCCTCTTAGATTACAGGCTCCATATCGCTCCCCAGGATGTAGTTGACACTTAAATGGAACGATAGGTCTTAATATTGACAAAGGAATAGGGCGAAAGGCCGTAAAATCGCCAAACTAGTCGGTCAAGCGTCTTAAAAATGTCAAAACTAATGGAACTAAACATGAGGGAGAAGGGGTCCAGAAAAAAAAAAATACACTTAAACATCTCTGTGAAAAAACAAACAAAAAACAAATCTAATCAACACCGACAAGTCAAACAAACACAAGTCACCACTGATTACTTCGCAGGAGACACTTATTCACTTCGTTTATAATTACCTACATAATTAATGTAATCTATATTTTGTCTTACAGAAAGATTAAGTATAAGATTCCTATTAATTGTTAAACAAAATAAAATATACAATACTGTATTCGTAAATGTATGTTTTGTTGTTATTGGTTTTCATAACAAGTTTACATCAGTTTCAAGTTTCCACCAATGATGTCATAGTTGGGGTTGCCAGAGAGAGAGAGAGAGCACGAGCGAGCGAGCGAGCGAGATCGAGAGCCCGTTCGGAATTCATCATATGAAAAATAAATTCGCTGGGCAGAATCAAATGGCCGTTCACATAAAAATTACAGTAATTGGAAATGCAGCGTTAAAAAAATATATTTAATTAAGGGAACGCTAATTACGTCCGAACCGTCGTCAGAAGGCGAACAGAAACCGGTGGAAATCTGACACTTGCGAATAAAAGTGAGAGAGAGAGAGAGAGAGAGAGAGAGAGAGAGAGAGAGAGAGAGAGAGAGAGAGATTTTGGTGGTAGGTGATAGATTTTATGGTTGGGAGAGAGATACAAGTGTAGATTGACAGATAACTAGTTAGGTAAGTAGGTATATATATATATATATATATATATAAAATATACTGTATATATATATATATATTATATATATATATATATATATATATATATATATATATTCTCTTTTAAACAGACGAGGTTAAAAGCAATAGCAGTTTCAGCATTCAGGATTTTATTGTTACAGCTTTCAATAGTTCTAACAATTTTCCTCTGGGGTTCAGAGATGAGGTACAACAGGTTAGCAAAATTCATGGTGGATCCAACGTTTCACAAGTAAACATCTTGCATCTTCAGGGAATGGAGAGGTAATGATTAGAATAGGGACAAAGCATCATATTTATACAAAATTCGAGGATCAAGAATAGGGAGGTGGGCGGAGCTACTGGATGTGGGGTGGCTGTTCATTGGTGGAAGGCAGTCTATTCGCGAGACGGGCACTAAATCTTATCGGTGGTTGGTTGTTGGCTGTGGGTGGCTGTGATTGGTTGGTGTTGTCAGTTGTGTGCTGAGCGCGGAAGGGTAAGGGAGGGTGGCACAGGGCGACAGGAAGGGGGGCAGTATGCCTGTAGCGCTTGCCTGAAGGAAGAATTTGAAGGTCTTGTGTTTGGTTGTTGATGCTGGGGTTGAGTGTTTGGATGTATAGAGCTTCTAAAATAGCTAGTCTTCTGGGGTCTGATTCTTTGTCGAGTATGGTGGTTTGTTTGTCTAGGTCGGCGCGAGTTAGGGCAAGATGGTGGGGGCTTGATAGTGATCTTTTATAGCGCCAGATTGAAGGTGGAGGGTTAGTCAACGGGAAAGGCAAGTCTGTGTCATTCCAACATAGGATAGGGGTCCACAGTCCCCAGAGGTGCAAATATGCTGGTATATCACATGATCGTCTTTCGGTTGGCTGGTGGAAATGGGGCGGTTACGGAGGACAAGGTTGGAGGTCTTAGGAGATTTGTAGTAAATAATGAGTTTTATTTTATTGTCAGGGTTGGTGGGGAGGACGTTTTTGTGAATTATTTCTTTCATAATGGATTCGTCTGTTGTGTGGTCGGAAGACATGTAGTTTTTGTAGAAAAATGTAATGTCATTGGCCGGGTTGGTGCTAGGGGGGTCTTGTTTGTACCATTTTTCTAGGTGGTGGTTGATGGCATTGGTGACGTCAGTGTTGGAATACCCATTGTTGACTAGGACCTGGGTGAGCCTTTCCAGTTCATTGTGTGTGTCATTCCAGGTGGTGCAATGGGTGAGGGCTCTCCTGACATAAATTGCCACTACATATCCAAGCCGGGACCCCACCGAAAACGCCTTGAAATTGAAGTTCTACTGGATGACATCCTACGATTCCAGAAAGACGGCAAGATCACCACCACCCCAGCCCTACAACCCACCCTACTAGCAGAAGCCGCCAAAACCAGGGGATCCCACCAAAGCAAGCTCCTCAACAAACACCACTTCAAAGCCGCTAAACAACTTAAAGAGAACCCCAACATCATCATCCGACGAGCTGATAAGGCCTCCTGCCTTGTGATACATGGAAAAGAAGAATACCTACGGAAAATGGACGACATTCTTAGTGATAAAAACAAATTCAAAAGGATCACTCGCAACCCTACTGACGAAATAAAAAAGAAAGCCAACACCACCATCACTGCTCTCAACGCCAAAGCCGATGGCGTACACCTGAAGAAACTCATCGGCGAATTCACCCCAGGTTATGCTTACGGTACTATAAAAACCCACAAACCCGGGAACCCCCTCCGCCCCATCATATCACAGATCCCTACTGCTACCTACCAGACCGCCAAGGCCCTGAACAAACTCCTCACCCCTTATGTTCCTCGGCAATACAACCTCAAGTCTGCTTATGACTTCCTAGAAATTCTACGAGATGCCCCCCCAGCTAACGACCACATCATCGCCTCCCTCGACGTAGAGAGTTTGTTTACCAACGTGCCCGTTGACAAGACCATAGATTTTATCCTACGTCGAGTTTACCACTGCCCTAATACGCCCCCCCTGGACATCCCGGAGAAGGCCCTGAAGACGCTCTTGGAACTATGTACCAAGGAGTCCCCTTTCCTCTGCCCCCGCGGGAATATGTACCAGCAAATCGACGGTGTAGCGATGGGAAGCCCCCTGGGGGTCCTGTTCGCCAATTTCTTCATGGGAACTATCGAAGAGGAACTCCTGGCTGCCCACCGGCCCACTGTCTACTGAAGGTACATCGATGATATCTTCGTGCGGGTGAAGGACCTGGGCGAACTCAGGGACCTCCAGCAGCGCTTCATGGCCGCCTCAGGACTCTACTTCACATACGAAGGAACCACCGATGGATATCTACCCTTCCTCGACCTCCTTGTCTCCCTCCACGACCACGGCTTCAAAACTACAGTGTACACCAAACCTACTAACAATGGCCAATGTCTTAATGGGGAAAGTGAATGCCCTAAACGATACCATCAGTCCACCATCGCCGCCTATGTCAAGAGAGCCCTCACCCATTGCACCACCTGGAATGACACACAATGAACTGGAAAGGCTCACCCAGGTCCTAGTCAACAATGGGTATTCCAACACTGACGTCACCAATGCCATCAACCACCACCTAGAAAAATGGTACAAACAAGACCCCCCTAGCACCAACCCGGCCAATGACATTACATTTTTCTACAGAAACTACATGTCTTCCGACCACACAACAGACGAATCCATTATGAAAGAAATAATTCACAAAAACGTCCTCCCCACCAACCCTGACAATAAAATAAAACTCATTATTTACTACAAATCTCCTAAGACCTCCAACCTTGTCCTCCGTAACCGCCCCATTTCCACCAACCAACCGAAAGACGATCATGTGATATACCAGCATATTTGCACCTCTGGGGACTGTGGACCCCTATCCTATGTTGGAATGACACAGACTCGCCTTTCCCGTCGACTAACCCTCCACCTTCAATCTGGCACTATAAAAGCTCACTATCAAGCCCCCCACCATCTTGCCCTAACTCGCGCCGACCTAGACAAACAAACCACCATACTCGACAAAGAATCAGACCCCAGAAGACTAGCTATTTTAGAAGCTCTATACATCCAAACACTCAACCCCAGCATCAACAACCAAACACAAGACCTTCAAATTCTTCCTTCAGGCAAGCGCTACAGGCATACTGCCCCCCTTCCTCTCGCCCTGTGCCCCCCTCCCTTACCCTTCCGCGCTCAGCACACAACTGACAATACCAACCAATCACAGCCACCCACAGCCAACAACCAACCACCGATAAGATTTAGTGCCCGTCTCGCGAATAGACTGCCTTCCACCAATGAACAGCCACCCCACACCCAGTAGCTCCGCCCACCTCCCTATTCTTGATCCTCGAATTTTGTATAAATATGATGCTTTGTCCCTATTCTAATCATTACCTCTCCATTCCTTGAAGATGCAAGATGTTTACTTGTGAAACGTTGGATCCACCATGAATTTTGCTAACCTGTTGTACCTCATCTCTGAACCCCAGAGGAAAATTGTTAGAACTATTGAAAGCTGTAACAATAAAATCCTGAATGCTGAAACTGCTATTGCTTTTAACCTCGTCTGTTTAAAAGAGAATCTATTACCTGGCTATACTAACATATATATATATATATATATATATATATATATATATATATTATATATATTAATATATATATATATATATATATATATATATATATATATATATATATTTATATAATATATATATATATATATATACAGTATATATATATATAGAGAGAGAGAGAGAGAGATATGTCGGTAATTAGAAGGATTGATAAATAAATAACTAGGTAGATACTTTGATATGTTGGTAAATAGATAGATAGACGTTGAAAGAAAGATATGTTCCTCCTAAATTGCAGGGTCGTTATAGCTTTCTAGGACAAAAAAAAAAATGACACTTAAATGGCACAAAAGGTCTTAAAATCGCCTAACTAATGGGGCGAACGTCTTAAAATCTCAAGAATAATGGGGCTAAACATGAAGGAGAAGGGTGTCCAGAAACCCCCCCCCCCCGCCCTCCTCCTCCCCACCTTATTGATAGTTTGAAGAAAATGGTTACAAATGTTTCACTGCAGACTTAATGAGAGAGAGAGAGAGAGAGAGAGAGAGAGAGAGAAAGAAAGTTTTTCTTGGATACATAAATATATATAAATTGTGAGAAAGAGATGACGATGCCGATTAGGGCAAATTTGACAATAGTAATTACTGGTAGCCTGAAAAGAATGGGAATATAGGTTACACTAATTAGCATGAGAGGGAGAGAGAGAGAGTGTGTGACAGTGAGGGAGTGAGTGTGAGTGTGTGTGGGGGGGGGGGGGTTAGGTTGGGGAAACATGTTGTGGACGGGGTTGCATGACCTAGACAACCCCTCCCCTAACCCCCCCCCCCCCCCACTCTCATTCTCTCTCTCTCTTTTGCGCGCTATTTGGTCACCGACATCACACTTTGGACGATCTTAAGTGAAAATGCTACGAAGGAAAGACAACCCGTAGATGTAATAGTAAAATAACTGAACAAAAGTGTCCTAAAATTATGTCCATGGTGTTTACAGTAGTGATTGGTTAGGATTTAGTTTCGAAATTTTATGTTACCATTATTATAAATATAAAAGGGTCAATGATGATTTCCACACTAGAGAACGAGAACAGAATACTATTATATGGACCACTAGTATGCGCTAGAGGTTTATTTGCCAGAGACGGACGTCTTAACTGAATGCACTCGTTGTATCGTGAATACCGTGGGCAAGCGTCATATATATACTGTATACTGTAACATGAGGAGTAACACTGGTACCGTATCATTACTTATATTACCTCACTCCATTAGGTAATTCATTAATTAGGGTGATGAGGTAAACTTGTGTGTGTCTACCACAAGACAAACAAATCTTGTGCAAATAACACTGGTAGCATTATTCGACACATGATTGTTTTGACACAACTATTCCTTTCACTGTAGCTCACTGTTATACAAAGCAAGAAACGGGAACAGAGATACTGGAAGCGCTAATACAGCGATTACAAAAGAGCAGGCAACAACAAAATTAATCTATTAAGCCATTCAGTATACGATGACGACATTCATTAAACTAATCAATTTACATTAGGAAGTAACTTGCGGAAATTAGAATGTTGATGGTAATAGTCTATACCCCTTTATATTCCTGGTTTAGATTCTCCCTAACTAGTATACAGTCGCCTAACGATAACTAGAACAACATTTGCTATGGTTATATAGGTACTCAAAGGGTTATTCCTTACTAGGGAGGACTGCCACGGGTATACGGGTATACATTAACTTCAGATCAGTACCCAGGGGGTGCTGAAACACACGGGCTGTAATTTTCTACATCTATTTACTGGCTGACCCCTTCCCAATGGTTAAGTATGGTAGCTCGGTTTTCAAGTCATTTTTGAGCTATGCGAGGTTTCCTTCATTTGGTAAGAGTCAAACAGTATATAGCGGTTGAAATTTCCAGCCTGTTTGCTCCTTTCTTCCCTGAGTTACAAGAGGCTACGGGTCACAATATCTTGACTCGTCATAATTAATAGACAATAAGTTGCATTGAAGTCTCCATCATAAAAGCACAAGATATTGGGCATGTTGAAGTAATGTTGTAGTGATAGACGGTGGTAATTTTTAGAGATTTGTAGTCACTTTCTCATTCTTCGTGTAAAAATGGCATTACTCGGGCACAAATACTATCAGTTTGGAATTCAAATGAAATGTTTATCTATGTGTTCTTTGAATGTTTGCAAGTATAACAAACCTACATTATCTACTGACAACATTGTCCATAAATAACACAATATGTGAATGTGGTTATTTCAGGTGAATGAAATACCTTTCTTAGATTTTGTAAATGTTACCTAAAAGGTAATTCGAATATTATTGTGACGTATGCACTTACATACACACAATTATCACCTATATTAAATATATTTAAATTAATTAGGCCCTTACTCATTCTGGGCTTCATCAATCTAAATAGGTTTAGTTTCTTTAGTCTTTCCTCGTGTGGTTATTTTGTTGTTACTAGTCTGTGAATCATTTCAGTTATTCTCCATGTCTTTCTAATATATATATATATATATATATATATATATATATATATATACCGGTATATGTATATATATATATTCTTATTTTGTCAGTTAACTCTTCAATAAATGATTGCTGTATATTTCTTGGTACTGGAAGGTTATGATACTTATTAACCCTCTTCCTTTCAGTATACTTTGACGGAATAGGTACTTGCATACTGGTAATTATTAGACGATTATATTCAGATTAGAAAGGGTAGAAGGAAGTCAGAGGGGTAAATTACATAATCATTAACCCTTTTCATTCCAACAGATCTTTCGTAAGATGTATAAAATCGTCTCCTGATAGACATAACAGAAAGGAAAGTGTCATATGATTGATAGTGTTAATCAAAGAACGACTTTACTATTATATTTTAGCTTGTATATTTTGCTATAATGAGGAGGAACTTCTCAGAATCAGATGCATAATTGAAAGATAATTTTATGTTATTTTACTGCATTTGTTTATATATATTTTTTTCTCAGAGGTTCTTCTTAGGCTGAACAAAATCATCTGCAAGTAGCTATAATATAACAACACATATAGTCATCTGATTGAATTGGGTTAAAATCATCAATCACATCAATCAACACACAGTCAGAACCTATACTTCAAAATCTAAAACCAGACTAAAACCAGCCAGGCAGAACAAGCTCCCAGGGATGTGTCAAGTCAACATGTGGGCAAAATTGGCCACTTTTTCATCAATGACTCTTACTGATCTGCCCGGGTGACGGATAACTCAGTCCAGATGACAGGATAAATAATATATATTATATAATTGATAAATATAACCGTCAAGATTCCTTACTGGTATAGATATTTTAGCTCTATACGAGAAAAATAATGGCAAAGGCAATAGTAGATTCTAACAATCAACGAACGGGTTATTTTCCTTATCATTGCTTTGCTTATAAATAGCTAATATTACATAGACAATTTTTGTTTTAACAGCCATAGATATTCTCGGATGTAGGTGGTAGGAGAGAAAGCGTTTTCCTCGTCGTAAAAGTATAATGGGTAATATATGCAGTATCTTATTGCCTTATTGGTTATATTCTCATTCATATCTGCACCCAGTCGCACAATGCAGTGGGACGGAATTTCGAGTTCTCACTAAAATATGTTTACAAAGACAAATACGATGGGGGGGGGGGGAAATACATTGATATATTTTGCAATGAGATACAGATAATCTTAGAGGCCAATTCACCTAACGTACATGATACACTTTGGCTACATTTCTTCTTGTATCGTCTCAACTTATCCACCTATTTCTCAACCCACTTCCATTCTTATCTGCTTCATTTTTCTTCTTATTTGTATCCTTTATATTTTGTAAGTGCATTTTCAAACATCACTCTAACCATCTCCGTTTTACATCTTATCAACCTCTTTCATTATTGATTACCTTCTCTTTCCACATTTCTCTCTATACCATTCTACGTGCCTTTTAAAACATCCATGACACTGTCCATTCCAATGCACATTATATACTGTATATCCTCTTTTCCATTTTTCCTGCTTCTATCCCTTACTAAATTCATCTCTAAGCTTCCCTATTTGCCCTTCCTTCTCAAACTATTTAGTCCCTATCCTATTTCTTTTGGGCTCCATTTTGATATACCTTTGTACGTGGACCTTCGAACTTTACCCTCTACCCCTCTCCGTGTCCCTTTCTTCTTAAAGGTGGGTGTGCATGCTATTATTTTCCTCCACAATCATTACCGGCAGTGTGCACTATAGCTTTTGGTGCAATATTTTCTGCTACAATGGCTTAATTATTTATATAATGGCCAAAATAGGATATGGGTGACACTTTTCTGGATTCGGAGTTTAAGCGCTCTGATGACGTATGCCCAGGAACACAACAAGCTCTTCTGACAGGTGGATATGGAGGATAGTGACAGTAGTTCCGATTCGTTTGCCAATACTGAGGGTGATAACCGTGATTATGGCAAAGAACCTCAAGTGATGAATATTGGTGGTGTCCAGGCTTATAATTATGTATGAACCTGTAGGACGAGATCCAGCAGCAGGAGAGGAGGGAGAAGCAGCTGTGATTACCGCCCGCCTTGTTTACACTACTCGGAGCCGCGGCGGACGCTAGCGATCATGTCCCCGTCTATTTTGACTGCATTTGGATACAATAATGAAAGCCCGCCCCTCACGCCTCCATGACTTATTGTCATCATCATATACATTGCCAACAGGGTGCAAATAACAGAAAAAATCGTCGTAAAAATAGACGGGAACTTAAACCGCGGCGATCGATTTTTTTTTTTTTTTTTTTTTAAGCCTGTTGAATTTCAGCCAATATTTTTTTTAGCCTAGGTTAGGCCTATATCCATCGACACTGACTGTATAATTTGGGCTAGGCTTAAGTTAGCCCATATTATCCACTCTCCTGACTCCTGAAATTGGCAAGCACGTATGGGTGGGAGGGTGGTTTGGGGGATGGTGGGGGGAAGGTAGAAGGGTAATCGACTCGTGTTACAAATATGGAGCCGATTGGTGAGGTAGTTTCGCCACCACGGATTTTCATTTTTTTATGTGATGATCTACGGATAGGCTGGAAGTGGGTGGTGGGAGGAAGTTGGGGTAATGGTGGGGGGAAGACAGAAGGGTAGGGGACTTTTCACACACATATGGAACCAATTGGTGCAGTCGTTTCGCCGCCACATATTTTCCTTTTTTTCCTTTGTGATGGCCTGATGCGGCGACCCATGGTCGGCGAGTGGATTGGGGGAGGGGGTTGGGGTGGTGGTAGCAAGACGCCAGAAGGGTAAGGTGTGGTAGAAATATGAAAGCTATAGGTGCAGTCGTTTCGCTGCTACGATTTTTTTTCGGCGAGTCCGTATATATACGGACCTGGCACTGGGCGTGACAAGACCCCAGTCCGTATAGGCAATCAGCGGGTGCATCTAGCCATACCCATACTCCACTGCACTTTATTGTCAAAGCATTCATCACGAAAATGTCCATTGCATATGAAGCTTGTTTTGGGCTTTGCCTCCCACACTGGTTCTTTGTATAAACTTCACCCATTTGTTACAATGGTATGGATCACTTGGAAACTTGTGTAGTGCTATGTTTGGTCCAGGGATGTTGCTACACCCGAAAACAGCACACCTATTCACCATTTTTGCTATACTTGCTGATGTTTACTTCCCAAATGTTTGCCTGGGCATACGTCACATCCTCACGTGAGTACTAGTTGCAAGGGGTCGCAATTCAATATCTATTTTTGATTTGTTCTCTAATATTGAAGATTAGTTTTGACAAAGGAGTAGTCAGGTTGATTACTGGAGATCTAAACATCTCTTTAACCCTTAAAGAGCGGCGCCCGGCTATAGCCGGGCACCAATTTGCAGCAAGTTAGGAGCATTATTATGGCTTTTAAAGGGTTAAAATCGAGTGCAAATGGCCGGGAGTGCAGTGGGCCACACGTCCGACTCCCAGGGCCTACCGCCGCCCACTGACTCACCCTCCCTGTGTTCTCGAGAGGCCGGCAGTGTAGCCAGTAGTGAGCGTAGCTGGGAAAAATATACCGCTATACGCTAAACTCCCATGTTACTGGTACCACTGCATGAGAACCACGAGTGCTACGTAGCTCGTTCTGGTCTCATTTTGAAGCTTTTAGCGCCTTGTTTTTTGCTGAATACATTTCGTTTCATGCAGATACTTGATTTATCATTCAGGAGGGCCTGAATATGCCCATATAAGCCCAAAACCCCTCGCTAGACAAGGGTTAAATACATTATAAATTAATTTTAATTTCGGACGCCCCACCACCTTTAACCACTTTATTCTCCTTAACCCCTTCAGCACCATGGCGCTTGTCTACCTTTGATTCTGGCTAAAATTAGATTATTTTATGCAGCTTAAGAAGGACTTGTGCTATTAAGAAGGTTTATTGAGATCGTATTTACCCATTCGAGTCCTAGAAGTAGATTGCAGACTAAAGAAATCGTCGGATGGTAACCAGAATGTGATGAAAATTATATGATGGTAGTGAAGGGGTTAATATTTATCCTTCCTCTCCTTTATTTTATACGTGCATCTCCAAACGTACTCTACCCTTCTCCGTTCCTTCTCAACCGTATTGTTTTCCATTATATATCCTCTGTCTATCCCATTCTACGTGCCTCTCCACTTTCCCTTTTTGGTCTCCTACTTCTCAACATCTCTCAGGCCCTATTCTATAGTCTATATATACCCTGTCTGTCGTTCTCTTTACTTCCCCTTTCCCCTTTTGTATGCCTGTTCTCCTTGTTCCCGTCTCAACTTATCCATTTTCCCTTTGTCATCTCTTTTCATTGTACTCTTCACTTTTTAGCCCCTTTCGTCTCATCCTCTTTTTATCTATCCCATCTAAACGTGCATATCTTCAAACATCCTAATTCCTACTCCCTCTCTCTCTCTCTCTCTCCGTCACGTGCCTGCTCCCCCTTAAACCCTCCCGCGATTGTTCTATTCGTGTCAGGAAACTCATCAAAACTTATAATTGAAATCGAAGAACATGGCATCTTTCTCAATCTGGTAACTGCCCCCCCACCCGCCTCACCCTTCCTCCATCGTCCCCCCTCCTCTTCCTCTCTACCCCCTCCCCCTCCCCCTCCTCTCTATCCCCCCTTCCCCCTCCCCCTCCCTTCTCCCTTCCCTGCCTCCTCCTCCTCCTTCCACCTCTGCCTCCCCCTCCCTTCTTCCTCTCCCCATCTCTCCTTCCCTCTTCTTCCCCTCCCCTTCCCCTCCCCCTCCTTTTACTGTGGCCTTCCTGTTAACCTCCTTGGCCCTCTTTCATTTTTGTTTTTAAGCTGACCACTCCCATATCCGACCCTTCCCTATCTTCTCATATATTTTATTTATCTTGTCTATCCTAATCCCCATGTCCGACCCTTCCCTATCTTCTCTTATGAACTCTTATTTGTCTTATCTATCCTAATCCCTCTCATTATGTCACTTATGTTTACGGGTTGTCATTGTATTGCTATTCTATTTCTTACCCTGTTTTTGTTTTGTTCTGCCATTATTCTTCCCATTTTCTTTCTACTCTCCTGTAATACCCAGTACGTTTATTTTGTCCACTCTTGTTCTGTGTGTTAATTACAATGTTTCCCATCGTTTTATTTCACCTTGTGGCCTACTCTTCCTTTGTCTTCCTTCCTATCCTTCCTTTCCTTATTTCATAATTCCTTCTTACTTTCCATCCTTTCACCCTTGCTTTCTTCCTTCCATTCTATTCTTCCTTTCACTTATTTCATGTACCGGTAACCTTTCTACTTTCCCTTCTTCCAGCCTTATTTCCCTCCTTTCACTTCACTTAATTCGCCATACCTTCTTACCATTTATTCTCTGCCTTTGCTTCACCCTTTTCTAATCTCTCCATTCCTCTCACCCATTTCAGTTTACTACCTCCTTTATCTCTTCCCCCCCCCTCCTCCCTTCACACTCTATTCTTCACCCATTTCCCTCTTCCTCTTTCCTTTCCCCTTTTCTTCTCACTCTTTCCTTCGCCAGTTATTCTCGTACGTACCTTTTCACTCCTCTCCCCCCCCCCCCCCTTCTCTATATCTTTCCCATCTCCATGGCTTACCTGTATCTCCCAATCCCTTCCCATCCCTCCCCCCTCTTTTATGTATTCCCAATCCCCCCCGGTCTCCCTCCCTCCACCAATTCCTTCCAATCCTACTTACGCTACCTCATTCCCCCCCCCCCCCCCCCCTCTCCCTTACACTGCCCTAACCTCTCCATCCCTGTTTCTCCCAATCCCTTCCTTCATTCTTCTAACCTTCCTTACCCAATCCCCTACCCTCCTTCCCTACACTACCCCACTTCCCCTCCATACACTACCCCACTTCCCCTCCCTCTTTCACCCAATCCCTTCCCCCTCCCTACACTCCCCTAACCACCCTCTCACTCCTCCGCCTCCCCTCCCCATCCCAGTGGACTTGCGAGCAAAAGCAAAACAAGACTTAGTTCCCCGAGTCGGTAATTTATAGGTTTGCCGGGAGTTCACCGTTGCGTGTAGCCTCATTTTTTGCTTACTATTATTTCTGACTACCACTCTTTTTTTCCCCCCTCTCTCTCTTGCCCACAATATTTTTCGCTCTGGACTCGAAACTGGCGTGGTGTTGTGTTGTTGACGAGTATTTGGACTTAATCCCACCCAGGGAGAGAGCGAGAGCGAGAGGGATGTTTCGGGCCTCCCCAGAGCCTCCAAATCTTCGTTCGTCGAGTCAATGTTTTTTTCCCCCCTTTCGTTCATGTCCAGAGAGGGAACAAAACAACGGAGGCCCTAAATTAAAAATAAGAAAATCGGCAGGGTCGTGGCCGCTCGCTGGCTGCCAGGCTTTTGGAAATGTTGTCGAGGCGATCGGTGGTAAATGAACAGGGTGCAACAGCGGAAATGTTCAACGAGTTTGTTTTCTTTTGAAAGGAAAGTTTTGGGGGTTTTTTCTGGACCCCCTTTCTCCCCCATGTTTAGCTCCAATATAGTTTTAGATATAATGACGTACACCCCATTAGTTTGGCGATTTTATGACCTTTCACCCCCTTTCTTTGGCAATATTAAGACTTCTCGTGCCATTTAGGTGTAACATTTTACCTGGCAAGCTATAGTGAACTTGTAATTAAAGAGGAGCCATTCTTCAGCCGGGACACTTTTCAACCGAAAAAAACACAAATTTATCTCGAAGGGGAGTCTTGTTTTATTATTGTTTTAAGATTGATGGAGGTCTAGGACACAAACTAAAAAAAATAAAAAAGTAAAAAGTTAATAAAACAATAATTCAATAATTCAGTTATATATCCATGTGAGTGGTTGAAATTCAGAGAAGCGCATATATAGGGAATTTTGCATATAATTACGAAGTATGATACAATAGAGGATTTGTTCTTCATTCATATATATATATATATATATTTACCGGTATATATATATATTCAGTATATATATATATATATATATATATATATATATATATATATATATATATATATATATATATATTGTTTTTTGTATACACAAAGAGGAATGAAGCAAACTATTTCAACGAAAACAAAATCAAAGCACCAAATTATGGCCTCAATTCAGATATTATTGTTATTATTGTATTATTTTTAATATTATTATTATTATTAATATTATTAGTTATTTAATTATTTATTGTATTCAATATTTTATGTGAGATTAACTTTATAGTTCACTGTGTTTTTATCCGTTGTAAATAATATACTTCGAACAGAATATAATTAGTAGGTAAGTTTTTGTTTTTAAGAGTATCGCTTTCTGTAGTTTGAACGAACAGCTTCACCCACAATATTTCGTTCATACTAACATGGCAGGATATTTACTTTGTTTTTCTAATTTGCTCCCTAGACCCTATCAAGCTTAAAAACACCCTCAAGACCCCTCATCGATAATTTTTTTTTAAATTTTCGGTAGACAAATTTACAGGCCGAAGACTGATTCCTCTTAATATACAGGCGCGCTATCGCTTGTCAGGAAAACAATCGACTCCTAAATGGCACGAAAGGTCTTATACAAATATTAACAAAGAAACGGGGCGAAAGGCCTTATAATCGCTAGATTAATGGGGAGAACGTCATAGAATCACGAAATAATTCGGCTAAACATGAGGGAGAAGGTACTCCAGAAAAAACAAAACGCTTCCCTTGATTATTTTCCTCACAATTACCCCCGATTGGTCCAAGTAATTTTAATATTTTTTGGCCTAATAAACGCTCTTCAATAATATATGGTCTTCATTAATAAACGTTCTTCAAAACTCAGCTCTAAGGACCACGCCAAGTAGGTTTGTATAAATGGAAGCGAGTACATATTTCGTTGTGCTTGTACTGTGTTAATGCAATAATGTACAGTTGTCCACACGTCCGACTTTTACAGAGCTATCTACTATTATTTATGTTTACGAATATGCAATAGTACATAAATTATACAACCTTAAACTGTTTCTCATTGTTCGATATTGTTTTTATATTTTCTTATGTCTGCAAAAATAAATTGCTAAAATAGCTTAATTGAAATTAGGTCTGTAATATCTGGCCGTGTTAGCGACTGTAGATGTTCAGTTACTTTTATTAAACAGTTGCAAATATACTATATAGCAATGGAGATGTGTTTGCATGGCAGTAAATCTGAATAATTGGGAATTAGATGAGTCATATCATTTTACAGGCAAATTAAACGGTTGCTGTAAACTGATCAACCAAAATGTGGTACACTAGATAAGTAAATTAAATATAGACATACACAACAAATGCGCGCGCGCGTGTGTGTGTGTGTGTGTGTGTGTTGTTCATGTGAGTTTATGTGTGTATATATGGTGTGATTGTGTGTGTATATTTTAGTGAGTGTGTGTGTATATGTGTGTTATAATATGGACCACCATCAAGACAAGGATAGCAGTAGCCTGTAACTAACGCGAAGCCCAGAGCATTCATGTGCTGGCCAACATATGGCTTCAGACTTCGTGCACATTCACAAGACACTAGCAACCATCTGGAGAACTGAATCCCACTATCTGTCTTTAGTTGTGGTGATAGCTCGTACAGTACTCTATTTTATATTCATCATAACGAGTCTAGAAATTGTGAATCCTTGCCTCTTGTAACTCAGGCATGACTGGAACGAAAGGGCTGTACATTTCTACACCTATTTACTGGTAGACTCTTCCTAAATGGTAGAAATATCAGCTCGATTATTGAAGTAGTTTTTGAGTGATGAGAGGTAAGAAGTCTAGAATTTTATACTTATGCTGAATGGACTTTTGTCTATTGAGAGCAAAGAGAACATTTTCATAACATGTCGGTGGATTTATGGTAAAGTACTGAAACTAACCACAGCGCAAAATTAATTCCAATATTGTCTCCCCTCAATATATTGGGTCTCCACTCGCGATCTCGTTGATATTATTCCAGTACTAGACCCACTAAGCCACACCTGTGTGTGTGTGTGTGTGTGTGTGTGTATGTGTGTGTGTGTGTGTGTGTGTGTGTGTGTGTGTGTGTGTGTGTGTGTGTGTGCGTGCGTGCGTGCGTGCGTGCGTGCGTGCGTGCGTGCGTGCGTGCGTGCGTGCGTGCGTGCGTGCGTGCGTGCGTGCGTGCGTGCGTGTGTGTGAGAGAGAGAGAGTTATATTTTTATTCGGTTGGGGATATATAGGAATTGAGATTTACGTACATGGCAGGAAGTGTGAATATTGTTATAAGTAAATGATATTCAAGTATAATTTGATACCACAATTAGATGGACCAATTTACCAAAAGGTAATATAGACTACATTATAGAGAGTTACACAGTTACACAGATACTCAGACCACACAGACTTTGCGGTCCCTACTAGGTGGTCCGGCCTTAATAATACTAGACAGGGACAGTTTATTGTAGAAGAATAAGACAGCAAAGTAGAAGGCTCTCTCCCCACCCTCCGTTCTCTCCGGCTAAAAAACCGTACCAGAAAATAGGATGACCAACAAGGAAAGTGTTTATAGAGTATACAAAATAGTTTGAAAGGGAAATTTCACATACCTACTGATTAATTCATATTTATCCAATCTTCATCTGGTGATCGTCCAGTCTTTTCTTAAACTTATCAATGGAATTACTGTCGAATTACTGAGAGAATTACTGAATTACTGAGAGAGCGAGAGTGAGAGTGACTGACTGAGAGATTTACCTCCCTCCCCAACCACAACACAGCACCCGATTCGCCTTAGATAACCACTAATTGACACCCCTCCCATCTACTCCTCCCCCACCCTCCCGAATGGTTAGAGTCGGAGCGTTGCCAGTCCACTCTCTTTTATTGGGAGAACTCTACCAATATTTCTTATAGCCATTTCAATCAGACGACTCCCATGTCTGTGTTATTCAGTGTTATTTTACTCATTTTAGGAAGGCCCTGTCAGAGTTAGAGAGTAAATAGAGATATTCCTACCTCTTACATTCATTCACAGAGGTTCTCCCTGAACTGAGAAATACCATTGATCGGGTAAGATTGAAGCCAATACAAATACTGTGTAGCTGTGTATAAAGGAGGTGTAGCTGGTATACAATAGTAGTTCTTGATTTTACAGTACTGCAGGTTCTAATCCTAGTTTGTCTCAGAGATAAATGACTTAGATTTACATACCGTACAATACCATAAGCTTTCCGACGCGCCACAAAAACCAATCTTGATGTAACAAATACATCAGCTATGTATGATCGTCCTTAACATTCTAGAAATACTTGAAAGGAATGGTTACCAGACTTGCTAAACGATGGTGACTTGTTTGAAATAGAAAGATATGAATATCATTAGGGGATGTACCTCAGGATTTGGACAGAGATTAAATTCAGGAGTTGAAGGAAAAGATAATGGTAAATTACTGTTTATTTATCTTATGTTTTATTTATTTTTATTATTATTTATATTATTATTTTATTTTTATTTTATTTGTTTATTTATGTTTACGGATTAATCTTATTATTTTGTGAGAATCAACCACACAAACCCTATTGGCTCCAGAAAGAAGTCGAATCCACTCTGCATTCTAGCCTCGCCCATCAACTAGTTACTAGACCAATGTACAGGAGGCTCTACCCGTAGAACCACTGGGTCGCCTGGCGTGTTTATAAATGAGCCGAGAGTACCCAAACACGAGCCCGCTGACTAACGCAATCTGGTGGACATCATATAGTACTTTTGGTCCTGGCTTTGTGTCGCAGATTATCCCATACAATACCGGTGACGTCCTTTTCATTATAGTATAGCAACTATTAGACGATTCTATTCATATTAGGAAGGACCTCTAACAATAATATGACTTAAAACTATCTCTACCAATCTGTTTACTGTAAATCTTTCCTAAGCTGCATACTATCGTCTAAATATAGCTAAAATGAACGATAACACACGTCGCTGGTACTCAAGGGGTTATATAATGCCGAAGTCCTGTACGTTGTTGCAGTCACCCATCACGTACCAAACACGTCTTATTATTTCTTCTTCTGACTAGTTCTGATTAGTTATTTTGTCTTTATTGGTCTCGTCGCAGTTTTGGTTTGTTTATTTTGCAAGTTTTACATTTTAATTACAGTATATTATTGTAGACTGATTACGAAAGAGGTCTCATGTTCAAAAGTTAAAGCAAATCTACCTCTAGTAACTCCTTTAGTGCACTGTTGACTTGATGTCTTGTATTCTGGATGGCAAGAGACGACTGATTGACGCCTTCCGTAGTCGATATTTTTAAAACATGAGCAAATATGCATACCTCTCTCCGTACTTAAGGCGGTAGTGGTTAATTTTTGGTATTTATATTTATTTAATGATATATTTTATAATAACGAACTAGACCTCCGTCAACCTTTAACAACAACAAAATCCCTAAACCACCCATCTAGATAAAAGTTTAAATTTTTCGGTAGAAAAATGTCCTGGCCGAAAGCCGGTTCTTCCTGGAATTACAGGCTCGCTATCGCTCGCCAGGAAAACATTGCCACCTAAATGGCACGAAAGGTCTTTATATTGAAAAATAAATGGGCGAAAGGTCTTAGAATCGCCAAACTAATGGAACGAACGTCTTAAAATTTCAAAACTATGTAGACTAAACACGAGGGAGAAAAAGCAACTACCTCCCCCTTAATCAATCTTCCAGTTCTACCGTATATACTGTCATACACCTGCTACAGACACCTGCCCGGGATGATTGTTCTCGCAAATTGATTATCAGAACAAGTTGGCCAACATAAATAATTCCACAAAAAAAATGTTTAAATTATATATATATATATATATATATATATATATATATATATATATATATATATATATATATATATATACCGGTATATATATATATATACTGAATATATGTGTAAATATAAAGTATATACTGTATGTACAGTATATACACACAGTATATAAAGTATAAGGTATCCTTGTCAGTGTAGTCCAGAACGTCCCCCCAACACTCTTATACTTAGACCTTATTTTCTTCCTCACCCTCGCTCTCGCTCTTCTGGTTCGAGGTTCTTAGGAGATTAATGAAGTTTTGATGGGTAAGTGAAAGAGTGTTCGTGTCTCGGTGTTTTGGGTCTTCCTGGGCAGACCCACATAGCCCAGGGACAAAGATAAGAGAGAGAGAGAGAGAGCGAGAGAGAGTGAGAGTGTGTGTGTGAGTGTGTGTTCAGGCTCAGGGTCCTTTCCAATTATGTATATTGTTTAGAATAAGTAGCAGTACAAATCACTCATGTTAGGCACCTATCTGCAAAAAAATTCTACTATCATAAACTTTTCTACGGAAAAGCTTATTGTCTAACATCGATAGACGTTTGTTCCAGGGAATGACGATTTTGTTTGGGGAATAAGTTTCCAATATATATGTGTTAGAACCTTTCTCCGTCTAATATACAGCCATTTTTACCTGTTGTTTGCTTGCTGAAACTATGTTTATGTGCTATACTCCTCATTGTCACCTTTTACTATTTTAAACGCTGCAATGGGTTGACATCAAATTAAACGTGTTGATAACTAAGAGAGCTCTGGAATATGTTTCGGAGCCTTAGATTCGGTTATTTGATTATGTATATTTTCCTGAGTACTGAAGTCCAAAATTTCACAGCATATTTCAGAAGTGGCTGTATTGAACCGCTATTTATTTCCAAGAAATATCTCCAAATTACTTTAGGCCTATAGTACCGGTATATAAAATGTGTTTTAACAATCTGAATATATACCAATATATTTGGACTGTTTCTATAGATTAATACACTAATATGTCACCAGTTGCAATTTTTACTTAAGTTTTGGTCGGTTTTCTTTGTCTATAGTGAATAGAGTTGCTTGATTTATATGCAGCATTTTGCACACTCTTACTCGTACTTCCTTTGCAAATTTGGTGATGACATTGAATAGTCGAACACACAGTGTCATTGATGTAAATAATGAACAGCAGAGTCTAAGGACATATGCCCTCCGAACTCCAGAAGTCACAGTCATAAATAATATCAATGATCACTCGTTGTTGTTTTCTTGTTAGCCAATAAAATTATATACTAGCCAATTATTGACCTCTGTACTGATGTGCAATGAACAACTTTTGACTGGAGATTATGATAGGCCTATGCGTGAGAGAGCGCGCGAGAGTGATAGAGTGAGAGGAGGAGGAGGAGGAGGAGGAGGAGGAGAAGAAGAAGAAGAAGAAGAAGAAGAAGAAGAAGAAGAAGAAGAAGAAGAAGACTCCTCCTCCTTCTCCTTCTCCTTCTCCTTCTCCTTCTCCTTCTCCTTCTCCTCCTCCTTCTCCTTCTCCTCCTCCTTCCCACCCACCACTCCCGCCAGCTTACGCTGGCGTTGAAACAGTTGGAAAAATAAACCAAGCAGTATGGAAAAACTGACAAGGATAGGACGAAAGGAGATAAATTAGTAGTCTACGCTCATTCTACATCTAAGATCTGGAGGGAAAATATACAACATAATTTCGGTCATGATTAAAAAGGTATGCAGCAATAATATTTATAGTGCAATCTGTGGTATTTCTTCATTACGATTGGGAGCTAGAAATGGCGTTAATTGAGGGTTAATGGCCAAGTATTTATCTAGACGTTTCTTGAAAGCCTCAACTGTATCGCAGTTCACAATGTTTGAAGGAGGAGGAGAAAGAGGGACAGGAAGAGGAGGAGGGAAAGGGCAATGAAGACGGAAGGAACGAACGAGAGAAGTGGGGGAGGACCCAAGCAAAGGAGAAAGTCACACACAAGCACACATCTCTTAATATTTTACCAACCTGCAGCTAATTAATGTACTAGCAGGCCATTTTTGAGAGAGAGAGAGAGAGAGAGAGAGAGAGAGAGAGAGAGAGAGAGAGAGAGAGTAAACTGGAATGAATTGATAATTTATGGAACAGTTTTTGCGAACAGGAGATATCCTTTCAAAATGACATTGGTTAACCGCATAACAAATAAATAGTTAGCAGAAAGATAGAGATAGTGAGAGTTAGTGAGTTAGAGTGAGGGTGAGAAACTGAGAGAGAGAGAGTGTGTGTGTGGGGGGGGGGGGGGGGTAGTGTGTGTGTGCGAGAGTGAATGTGAGAGTGAGTGAGTTGAGGATGCAAGAGTTCACTAATCTCTAATCTTCCTCTCTCCCTCTCAAATAAAAAAAAGTATGTTCCCAGAGTTTGGTCATATTTTTGTGTGGTAATCCTAAGATCAGGGTCGGGCCTGGGCTAACGGAAGCACATTAATGATTCACCACACTGTTTACTAATTACCTGCTACAAGTTTTTTTTTATATACTTTTTTTATCCTCTGACTGGATAATTATTTTGTGTTGCATATGTTTTTTATGTTTTGTTTATATATTTATCTTCTTGCTGCATGTGTTTTAAGTTAGCTAGGCTTCTGAGTATAGTATGCAATATGAATATAACAACTCTTCAAACCATAGTTGCATAGACACACTATGAAAACAAACTATTTTACATAGGACGATGGTCTTGCTCACATAACCCACTGATAGAATTGTTCATTGCCAATAAATTCCCGTTTGTTTAAATTGTTTACTTGAATATAAACTTGTAATGGAACTGGGCTTGTAATTAAACAGTATATAAATTTGTCCCTAAGGTTATTATTTATGTATAATATAATAAAGATGCTTCTCATGCAATTGTTCTGATAACAGAACGGTTTACGCTGATATAATTATCATATATTATCATATAGATTACGCTGTATGCTCATATATATATAGTGATGTAATAATTAACGAATGGATACCGGAAGAAATAAACGCAATTACGTCCAAAAATAGTATACTAGGTTGGGTATGAGTTGCAAGGTTGGGTATGCAGTTTTTATCTGCTATAAGTTAATGTGATGATTTTGTGAGCACTGCCAAATTTCAGGTTTACGTAATTATACGGTGAATATGCAGGGTTGCATACATAATAAATGTCTATCTATTGCAAATGAAAGTAAATCAGTCCAACCAGGGTATATATAATGTACCCATTAATTATTTAAAATACCTTTCCCATATTATACATTCATATACTAACACACATGTATTTTGTGTGACTTGTGAATAGCCGAGAGTAAGTGAAAATTTCACTCACCCTTGTCTGCTTCGCTCGCCTCTAAACAGCCTTGGATGCTGATGGTCTATGTTGTTCCTTAGTTCGAGTTACCTGAGCTGGGAAAGGCTCGCCTCGCTCACCTAAAAACAACCTCGAAGCCAATGGAACTCGGCCGATGTCACTCCCGTGGTCAAGTTACCCCCATACCAACCGGGTTCCGCACATTAGACTCCTTAGTATGGTCATAGACAATGCCTGGCAACCCTGTTAGGTCTCAGAATCCAATAGGTCGTGGCCTATATTGTTTCCCGGATCGAATTACCCACCTACCAGCCATGTACTCACACTAAAAAAAAATGCGTGGGCAAGGGCAACGTCTTGAATCATTGCTAGCCCTTAAAGACCGTAAAGATCCGAACTTTGTTACTCCCCAGGTTTATTTACCCCCATACCAGCCAGGTCCTTCACCCTAGACTCCTTGGCTAGCTTACTTTTATAGATATTTTGTTTTTCTTTTTGTCTATGTGATTGAGGGAGACAAAAGGCAAAACTGCCTGTGACAAGTGCTTCCCCCAGAGTTGAAAGAGTGACAATGCCAAAATAAAGGGACGTTAGAGCCAAAATGCCTGGACACTTTGAGTTTGAAGCAATTTATGTCATAGGATGAGGGAAAGACTGATTCTGGGAGAGAGTTCCAGAGCTTAACAGTTGAATGGAAGAAAGATTGAGAATAACGTTTCACTCTTAGGTTGGAGAGTTGCACAGTTAGGGGTGCAATTGTGTTGCAAGACGGGTGCTACATGCTCTACAAAGAGAGGGTGGTATATGCACTGAGAGAACTCTGAGGAACACTGATTATTGTAATAGCGGTAGAATAGTGAGAGAGATGCAACATTGCGGCGAAGAGAGAGAGAGACTGCAGAAAATTGGTGAGTGGACGTGAGTTAATGAGACGGAAGGCTTTCTTTTCTACTTTGTCTAGAAGTGCTGTGTGAGAGGATCCTCCCCACACATATGAATAATACTCAATACATGGATGCACTGTGCCTCTGTACAGAGCAAGATGCTTTGCAGGGGTAAAGAACTCCGGAGGCGGTTGAGCACACCTAGCTTCTGGGAAGCTGTTTTAGCAAGAGTGGTAATATGCTTTTTCCAAGTGAGATCAGAAGAAAAAGAGACACCAAGAATATTAAGAGAAGATGAAGGGTAAATTTGTATGTTGTTGAAGAATAAGTCATAGTTTTCTGGTAGGGGGCGACGAGTAGACAGATGGAGAAATTGAATTTTGGAAGCAATGAAAGTAGCAAGGTTTTCTCTGCCCCAATTAGAGATAGTAGAGAGATCAGAAGATAGGTGCTCTATGGCTTCCTTACGTGAGTTTTGGAGTTCCTGCTGTGAGTGATGTTGTGGAAGGCTAGTTAAATAGTGTAATATACTGTAGAGTCGTCAGTATATGAGTGAATGGGGCTGGAGGTGCAATTGATAAGGTCGTTATGAATAATAGAAAGATAATTGGATATAGGACAGAACCCTGAGGAACACCGGAGTTGATAGGTTGAGGAAGTGAACGGTGGTTGTCCACAACTGCAGCTATGGAACAGCCGGAAAGGAAATTAGAGACAAAGGCACAGATGGAGGGATAGAAACCGTAGGAGGGTAGTTTGGAAATGAGGGATTTGTGCCAGACTCTATTCGAAGGCCTTCAATATGTCTAGCGCAACAGAAAAAGTCTCACCGAAGTTCCAAATGGAGGATAACCATGAGGTAGCAAGATGAGAAAGAAGATCACCAGTAGAGCGACTCTTAAGGAAGCCATACTGGCGGTCTGAGAATTGGTAATGGGAAGATAAATGCTTAAGAAATTTTGAGGTAAGAATATTTTCAAAAACTTTAGAGATGCAAGAAATGAGAGCAGTTGGATGATAGCTGGAGGGTTGAGAGCGGTCACCCTTCTTTGGGACCGGTTGAATGAGAGCGAATTTGCAGCAAGAAGGGAAGACTTCAGAGGAGAGACAGACATGGAAGAGTTTGCCTATGCAGGGAGTCAGCACGGAAGCACAGTTATTAGTACAACAGAAGGAACACTGTCTGATCCGTACGCCTTCTTAGTATTAAGCCCAGAGAGGGTGGAATGTACATCCTTAGAAGAGATTATGATGTTAGACATAAGTAGGAGAGAAGAGGAAGGAGAGGGAGGAGTAGCACCGGAATTATCCAAAGTGGAGTTATTAGCGAAAGTGTTAGCGAAAAGTTCAGCTTTGTCAGACGAAGAAGTGACGGTATATATATAAAATATATATATATATATATATATATATATATATATATATATATTTATATATATATAGAGAGAGAGAGAGAGAGAGTGTGTGAGTTATTGAATCACCAAGTAATATATGTTGATAATTCTGTTTGTTTTAGTCAAAGCAGAGTACATAATATAATAATAATTAGATCTGTGAAATACCCAGGCCACCAGCACCACCTCCATGTGTTTGTCAGCCTGCCGTAAAAGTGCCTTGGGGATTGTTATAATAACGCTCGGTAAATGTCCGGTCAAACAGTGCATGAACAGTAAATATCAATTGTGTTAACCGGATTGGCCAGGAAAGCCGCGATTCTTACTGTATTTCGTTATTTCCGCCTCACTTGATGTGTTTGTGGCGAGGGAGGCGGAGTGGAAATGGTCGAGGTGTTTGGGTTATAAGGCTGGGAAGGTAGGCGGGGGAAATTATGTACATCCTTAATCTAATATGTACAATTGTGTAATTGATCGGGAACTTCCGATATTCAGAAGGTGAGAAGATTAGTTAATTTATCACGCACACACACACACACACATATATATATATATATATATATATATATATATATATATATATATATATATATATATATATATATATATATATATATATAACATTTTATATATAAATATACAGTATATATATATATATATATATATTGCCTATTTTTTAAACATCGTTCTCAACAATAATAACCTCCAAAATTAAATTGATGAAAGCATGTGATCCTGCCAGGATTCGATCCCAGGATATCACATACAAAACTTACATGCTCTAACCATTATACCATCAAGACTAGTACATCAAGTACTCATAACATCTCAAATATGTATATAGATAATTTTTTGTATTATTATTTATATTATTTATCTTATTATTATTTTTATTATTTTTATTTTTATTGTTATTACTTATTATACACACACACACACACACAAACACACGCACTTTTTCCACATGTCTATTGATGTATTTTCATGGTAGTATATACTGTATTTACCAAGGATTGCACATAACCCAATGACTGGTAGCACATAATGTTGTTCCATGATCTAGTGTTGTAATAGTGTGGCCAAGCAAGGTGTCGGGTGGTGGGAAACAGCTTCACCTCACTCCTAAATGTTCAGGTCTGTTTTCGTCAAGGATTTTTACTCGAGGGGTTGTGGTAATTGTTTTATAAGCTTGTCAGTATTGGTCCTAGAAATTTATTGTCGTTATATTTAGTTAATTTTTCAAAAACAATTTGGTTTGGTAATGAATTTCTTTGCGATTCCTTAATACTTGCCATTTTGATTTTGGCAGAATTGTTTTTAGAAATTATCTAGCCGTATTAAAAAAAGTAGCAAATGAAATAAGAAACTCTCATTCACCATTTATGTACTGAATAATAAAATTACTTTGAGCAAATTATAATTATTGTGGAAGTAAAATATAAAAAAGGACAACAAAAGGAGTATCCTGAGGCGCAGCCAATCAGGAAGCTGCCTTTGGTTTGGGAGACAAAAAGTGATTGAATCTGTTGCTGCCACTGTGCAACGTGCTGATTGGCCGAAGCCTACCACTTCTTGCTCGCAACCTGCATGCTGCACCGACCACTTTAACTCGGGATATTTCGACAACCAGAATGTCTTCCATGGTGGTTGACGAAAGACGGGCATTTCCAAAAGACCTGGGTGCAACTGACCAATCACCGTGCAGTGCAACTGCCAGTGCCACCTAGAATTTCTCGGCAGGACCAGAGAAGGCACACTCGGTCACCAGGACCAGCCCAGGATACAACCCAAAAGAAGGTCCGGTTGACAATTACCCGGCTCCTATATTCGGAGGCTGCAAAATCCAGTTGTGGAGCAGCAACAAGAGGTGCATTTTGCTGTCGCACTTACATAGAGAAGTGGCCCTGTTTCATTGATTTTCAGTTTCTAAAAAACTTTTTCATTGTACTCGCACTTTCCCTCAATCAATGCACTAAGCATACCGATATTAGTATGAGTAGCAATTCTGGAAACATCTAGCAACAAGTGGGGCGGGTTGGTGCAGCCAACTCAGCTGATACTACCAGAACATATATGTACGTCGGCCGCAGTATAATACCTCTTTTTACATAGGACGTATAATTACGTCGGCCGCAGTGAAAGGGTTAATGAAAGAATAGTAGGTTATAAAACTAAGGTTTTTGGTAACAGGCATTAATACAGGTAATCATACTAAGCCTTGTACATTTTGTATTAATGAAAGAATAGTAGAATATAGACCATAACCTTTTCTTTGGTTACAGGCATCAATACAGGTACCGGTAATCATACCTAGCCTTATAAAATGTTAATTCCTTAGTCATAATAAGTTGTAGTATGATAAAATGACTACCGGTATGTGTTTAGTTAGTTATAAGTAGTATAGAGTATTCATGGAAAAGTGTTAGTACATCTGCTTTTGGGATGATTAAGTGATTAGCCCTTTAGGATTTTGTTATTTATTTTATGAAGTAATCTGCTGCAGAAATTAATGTTTGCTGTTTTGGGTCTGACGATCGCTTCTTCGGGTTTTACGGTTTATCTGCAGCTATATTTTGAATAGTCTATTAAATAGCTACCTCTAATTGGAGTAACATTCAAAGTGTAGTTCTGTGCTATCCGTAGGAATTATTCATACTTACATAGTTTACAGATTTTTAATTTTTGCAGTGGAGTTGTCCAAAGCGAGAACCATGCATTGCCCAAGATATAGATTATGGAAAGTGTTAATTTGTACAGGAACAAATATTAAATTTAAAACATTATTGTTTACGATTGGCTGTCATTGGTCCACTAGATATATAGAAATAATACTACAATTATTGTTATTATTTTATTTTTCAAACGTGATCTTGACTACTAAGATTACGTAAGGGTAAACTGATTAATTATAATTTGCAATTTTTGTTACGTGGGTGATTATCAATAGTCAGTTTTGTGTGTAGACATTATACTTGATTATTTTATGATTACGAGTGTCAGTTTATGTTAAATAAATAGTTTGTGATTGTAAAATGGTGGTGACCATTGTTTGTCACCACTACAGTATATAGGCGTATGTATACATTATTATATATACCGGTATATATATATATTGTTTTTCTATGTGAGTGAGGGAGACAAAATGCAGAACTACCTGTATCGAGTGCTTCCCCCAGAGTTGAAAGAGTGATAGGGCCAAAATCAAGGGACGTTCGAGCCAAAATACCTGGACACATAGAGTTTGAAGCAATTTAAGTCATAGGAAGAGGGAAAGACTGATTCTGGGAGAGAGTTCCAGAGCTCAGCAGTTGAATAGAAGAAAGTCTGAAAATACCGTTTCACTCTTGGCTTGGAGAGTTGCACAGAGTAGGGATGGGATTGTGTTGCAAGACAGGTACTACGTACCCTACGTAGAGGAGGTGGTATACACTGGGAAAGGTCTGAGGAACATTGATTATTGTAGTAGCGATAGAATATATATATATATATATATATACCAAATCTTTAACTAGGCACTGTGGTTGGCTGTGTGGCATACTTTGTGTGCGTAAGATAAATGCGGAAAGGTATTGGATTACTTTTGATTTATGCCAAAGAACACTGTAGGATATGTTGACACATTTCTTTTAGTTTTTATTAATTTAATTTATCTACATGGAATATATATATTCAGTTTTGGATACAGGTGTTCTGTCTAAATACAACAAACTGATAGTGCTTTAGACAGCCAGTATTTGCTTTGAACTTTATAAATAAATAATAAAACAAGACTACGAAAACTTACTTTATTATTGTAATTACACATCTGTTAGTTACCCTACTCTACGATAATAATGGCTTATAACTAAACGTAATTGGTGTATTTGAACTCTTAGTAATATGGCTGATTATATATTCTATTTTTAGTAATACGAGACGAATTTATAATGCTTAAGAAGGACATCTATCAAACAAAAGGGTAAATTTGATCTTATTTGACCACTTGACTTTCTACATACCCTTTATGTAATTATAAATCGTCAAATAATAATCATAATAACAAGATCAAATTTATCATCGCTTATTAGAAGTGATAAGTACCAATAGATAAACTTTTAAATAATATCGATAATATCCTATAAGGTACCGGTAATCTTGCATTAATTTGAAAAAATACATTGTCTGTTACAAAAATGTTGGTGTGAAGTTCAGGCGAGGTAGTGCTTGAAAAAATTTCCCCACGATAAATAGATTACTCGAAGCTCTACCAATAGCTATTTTTTCAGGCAGGGCAGAATATTGTGTTAAAACTGGACGGTGGTTGAGGCTGGTTCACGACGCGATGTAAGAATTGCACAAGCCTCGTTATTCTTATATTGGGAGGCTGATCTGATTTGGTATTTCTGAAAGCACGTTATTTGAAAGCAGTACAAATATTAAGTACTAGCTATTTGTTATTTGTATTATATTTTATATTTTATTTTACCTGTGGGTATAAAATTATGTTATTCCGCTCTAGACGAAAATTGAATGGTAAACTGCATGCTGTTTTGTAGCTAAGCTCTGATGAGGAATATCACTTTGAGTATATTGAATATATATATTTCAAAGTATTTGTTATTACTTCATTTTATTGTTAGTGATATTTTTACATCATGTGTAAATTCACATTTATTTATATACATACAAATGGCTCACGGGTAGCCTATATGATTATGTAATATCTGTTGATGTAATATCTGTTGATGTAATATCTGTTGATGTAATATCTGTTGATGTAATATCTGTTGATGTAATATCTGTTGATGTAATATCTGTTGATGTAATATCTGTTGATGTAATATCTGTTGATGTAATATCTGTTGATGTAATATCTGTTGATGTAATATCTGTTGATGTAATATCTGTTGATGTAATATCTGTTGATGTAATATCTGTTGATGTAATATCTGTTGATGTAATATCTGTTGATGTAATATCTGTTGATGTAATATCTGTTGATGTAATATCTGTTGATGTAATATTCATTATATGGCATCTGTAAATATACCTGTCTATATTCTTCCAGTTGTTAATTAGGATTGTATAATCATTCCCACTCTCGCACTCTCTCTCTCTCTCTGTATATATATATATACCTGTATAGTATAAGGTGTTGCAAATTCAACCCGACAAAATTATCATGACTATGGATAGATAATGCGAACAGTAAAATATCTATCATATCCAGTGAATCAGCAAATACATAGATAGATTGATAGACAGATTTCGTTGAAATACTATTTAGTTGTATGTGTTAAAATAATGTGTTCTCTAAGAAGTTTTAGTGGAAATTAAGTGTGTTAAGTGTGTAAGTGTGATCGGATGGAGTATTACTAATATATGCGAAAACAAACAGTGGGATACGAGTAGCCCAGGCCAACACGACAAAGCTTCACTAACACCGTTTAGCCTACACTAATACGGTAGGACAGACAGTACGGCAAAGCTTTACTAACACCGTGTAGCTTAAAACAACACGATACAACACACGCCATGCTAAAGGTTCAATAACACAATAACACCGTGTAGCCCAGGCCAACACGGTAGGAAAGACAACACGGCAAAGGAACCCTGACACCGTGTATCCTAGAGCAACACGGCAGGACTGACAACACGACAAATCTTTACTGACACGGTGTAGTCTAGGCCAACATGCCAAATCAAACAACACGGTAAAGCTTCACTGACATACAGCAAAGCTTTACTGACACCGTGTAATCTAGACCAACACGGCAGAACAAACAACACGGCAAAGCTTCACTGACAACAGGAACAAGGAGCCTAGCACCACTTGGCACGGAAAACCAGGTAGTGGAGTGGTTAGAGTGCGCTGTACATCAGCCTAGCGAAGGTCAGCCTGCAGTGTGGCAGAGGATTGAATCCTACAGATCCGGTCGAGTTTGTGGGGTGGATTCTCACATGTTAAAGCCTAGTCCACAACAAAAACAAGCAACCAAAACCATACCACTGTCACTACTACACCAGTCTTCCGTGTTCCTCACTGTCCCGTGTTCCTGTCCAAACACTTGAGACAGATCCACCTAGCCATCATCACTCTTCTGCTCTTCCACTGGACAGCAGCAACAATTGACAGCAGACACGGCCACACCACTTCCAGAACCCACACACTTAAAACAGGTTAGACATGAACACGGGCTACAGGCTGGGGGGCAATACTGACAAGGGGGCACTGGCAGGGGGCTAATTGGCAGGACAGTGCCAGGAAGGTACTAACTGAAGACTATTTGATAGGATAAATACAAGCATACATAAAGTACATAAACATAGATAAAGATATAGGAACCATATACGTTGTATACGTTAGTGATAATGGGCAAATCGACAGGGACATTGACTACATACCTGCATACATACTGTATACATGCACAAATATAAGAATCATATACATTTGTGACAGGGGGCTAGATGACAAGACAGTGCATCGAGGATGTTAACTGGAGACTATTTGATGGGATACATACATACATATATACAGTACATACATAGATATATAGGAACCATACACGTTTGGTAACACAAACGTTTTGACAAAACACTAAACAGTGACAAAAGGCTTTTCTAATTTATGAATAGACGACAAGAAAGTGCAAATACTTCAGTCTAAAATTCATAACGGGTCCATGTAATTACATACATGTTAATAGTTGTTGTGTAGGTTAAAATGTCCACAAACATGTTGACATTATTTAAAATTTCTTGAATTATCCAATAATAACAAACTAAGTGGTGTGTCTCTTATTGTGTGTATGTGTTTAGTAGAGAGAGAGAGAGAGAGTGAGAGCGAGAGCGAGAGCAGGCACCAGTAGAGAGAGGGGGAGGGGGGCGGAGGGTAGCAGCGAGCCCCTTTGAACCCAACACAAGTTTGTTTATGTTGCTGAACTAGTCACATGCCGAAGATGCCTCGCCCTCCGCTCCCTCCCCACTTTACCATCTTGTGTGGCCCTCTCCTAGCTCCCCAATCTCCCCCAGTATCTGACCAGTTTACCCCAGTATCTGACCAGTTTCTCCCAGTATCTGACCAGTTTACCCCAGTTTCACCCCAGTCTCCCCCAGGTTTACCCCAGTTTCACCCGTCCCTCCCATTATCTGACCAGTTTACCCCAATCTCCCCCTGTCATCCCCAACACTACCATGTATCCACAGGGTTAGATTAGTTCCCCTCTGCTCCTTCCCCACTGTATAATCTTGTACGACCTTTACCTACCTCCCCCCGTCACACCCATGTATACCACGATCTTCCTGTCTCCCCACAGTGCCTACCCAGTCTCACCAGTGGCACCCCAGTTCCCCAGGATCACTCAATATCCCCCATTAACATCCCAGTCTCCCTCAATACCACCATCCCAGTCTCCCCCAGAATCACCCCAGGTTCACCCAATATAACCCAGTAACACCTCAGTCTCCCCAAAAGTCTTCCAGGTTTCGGCCAACTATCCCCAGTGCCATCCCAGACTCCCCAGTAACACTCTAGTTACTGAGTGCTCCCGATGTCTTCCCCAGTACCACCTCCGACTCCACCAGTTCCATCTCATTCTCCCCAGCGCTGCCCCAAATTATCCCAGCACCCACCCCAGACTCACCCAGCACCACCCCAGACTCAACCAGTACCACCCCATACTCCCCATTGCCACCCTAGACTCCCCGAATGCAACCCCAGACTTCCCCAGTACCATTCCAGACTTTCCCAGTACCACCCCAGACTCCCTAAGCATCACCCCAGTGCCACCCCAGTACCAACCCGTACAATAGCACCCCAGACTCCCCCGTAACATTTTAGTCACTGGGTGCCACCGCTGCCTTGCCTGTCCCATTCATTCTCTGTACTTTACTAAGGGTGACATAATTGGCTTCATAATTCTTTCATAGCTATATAATATCCACGGCTACTGTTTTATGTCTCATTTAATCGTTTTGCGTGTGTATATTTGCTTATTTCAACACACACACACACACACACACCGCTCAAATTTAGTCATGTGCTGAACCAATATTGCTGTGAACCACAACTCGTCTATGGTACTGGGAATCAAGAGAAATTTTATATATTGGGATAACTGAACACAATTTGGGGTACCGGTACAGTCAGATGTTTTAAAACACACTGAATCATGATTGGACCCTTTCATTTCTCGTATGCATGTCATTGATTTTCCCAGTATCCACAGCTGATTATATGAATCCATTGTACAGTCGTGAGCCAGAGCAAGGTTACACCCATGTACAGTATATCTTTGTACCTTAAGTCCAAGTTCTGGAGCATTTGGGATATAGTAAAGTAATGCATTGTGTTGTTTGTGTGCAATACCGGTTCAAATGAGTGTAACCATATTAGTGCATACGGCTGTTCCTCATGCTCCAGAACGATGCACATTTGTATATATCGCTAGCAGACGAAATTTAACAGTTCGGCAGCCAAGATTACCACAGTGATCTAAATGGCTGCTTGTTACAACCCATTGTTTATGAGGCGTCAAGAGATAGATTTAAGGGGAGATGGGCTGCTTCTCTGGTCCCCTTTCTTCCTCATGTTTAGCCCCATTAGCTTTCAAATTTTAAGATGTTTGCCCCTTTAGTTAGTCGATTTTAAGACCTTTCGCCCCATTTGTTCGTCAATGTTTAGAACTTTCGTGCTATTTAGGTGTCGATTTTTTCCCTGCCGAACAATAGTGAGCCTGTAATGTTGGAAGAACCGGCCTTCAGCCGGGAAAATTTTCTACCGAAAAATGTACAAATTAATCTAGAAGGGGGATCTAATGGATGTTTTTTTTTTAATTGATGGAGGTCTAGGGAGGAAACTAGAAAAATAATGAATACCGGTACATGCAAAAATCGCCAAAAAAGTGAACCATCCCCCCTTAACTTGAAGGATATTGGGTGAACTTTTCTAACGATTTAACCGTAAGTAACCCTAATCCCCCCCCCCCCCCCAAGAAAATAAAAAAATGAATCTTGCTGTTAACTGTCTCTTTAAACGGGCAAAGTTATTGTGTATGTTTAAAGTGAACAAAAACATTATTTTTGTTTAACTAACGGTATCATATACTTTGTCTTTTTCTACAATTATCTGATTATACACCAATTATGTCTATATATACTTATACAATGTACCTATAGGGCACATAATCCATGTCAGGTCATAAATGTAATGATTGTTATTATCATATTAAATTAGATTTTACGTAAACAGATGTTCAAAACGTCGAGTTGAATTTTGTTTATAGATAATATGTTACACTAAACCCACACATATACTTCAACCCACTTACACAAACTTTACCCTAATCTTACTTTTGGTTAGTTGGCTCTTTGTCCTCTAGACGCCTCATATAATCTATCTATCTATCTATCTATCTGCTCAGGCCCAATCCCCATTTTGGGGGTAGCCGACTCAAGACAGAGCAAGAACAGGGAAAACACAAACACAACATAAAACAAAAAATAAACACAGATAAAAAACACAAACTCTCACACATCCAGGTCACCCAGGAGAAGACCCAGAGACCAGGGTTACCAAGGTCGCTCCAGCACTCCCCCGGCCCCTGACCACCCGGAGAGGTTCCGATCTCGGCAGGCAGACATGCAGCGGAGCCAAAGCCACAAGCCCTCCCACCACACTTCCAGGCACACCCTTCATATTAATCGTCTCCCCGGGCCAGGCGCCTGATGGACTATTATCTAGTCATATAATATAATTATCAAATCAAGGAATGTAGTTGTTGTTGTTGTTGTTGTTCCCCAAGCTGCCTGGCCGAACAGCCCCAAGGCCCCGAGCAATTCCAAGGCCATAACCGAGCGCCCCCACAGAACCCTCCCCGCCGACCACAATAAAGCCTGGGTGGCCGAAGCCACTCGATGGCGGGGAGCTGAGGAGGGTGCAGAAAAGCCCCACCCAGGGCCCTGTGCCCCTCAGCAATTATGAAGAGAAAGTTGAGGGGCAAGGGAAAAATGTGACGCTTTGGCTTCCAATCTTGGTAGATTGGGAGGTCAATCCACGGAAAAGACGCCGTCACTTGAGATCTAGAAAATATCGAAGTTAAAGGAACAGTCAGAGTAAGCTATGGGTATGGCAGAGATCGCTCAGTTCTCACTCTGACAGACCAGTCCATCACCACAGGAATGTAGTAACTAAACATTCCTAATGGATGTCATAAGAAATTATTCATTACCGTACTCCAAATAAATAAAACCATAAGTAGAACATGTGGTATTTATTGTACATCAATTATTTATTAATTGTCGATACACATTTGTTTTCTACACTAGTAAACGAAATTACCTGAAACGGCAACACTGCAGCTGAACCCGAATCCTTAGATACTCAGGGTCGTAGTCTTAAACATGGGCGAGGTGTGTTGCCTTCCCCATACCGGATACTACTGGAATGAGTATTTTGTGTAAAGAAAGTGCATTGATTAAAGTTTCCAGTTTCTAAAGGTAACTACACATTTCGAGTGATTTCATCTATTTACGCAAGAGGTTTATTTTTCCATGGTGAGGTTTAAAAATGTGGCCTACAGATATCTTAAGGGGAGGCAGTTGGTTTTTCGAGTCCTCCTCCTCCCTCATGTTTAGCCCTATTAGTTATGAGATTTCAAGACATTCGCCCCATTAGTTTGGCGATTTTCAGACATTTTGCCCCATTTCTTTGCCAATATTAAGACCTTTCGTGCCATTTAGGTGTCGATTTTTTTCCTGGCGAGCGATAGCGAGCCTGTATATGAAGAGGAATCGGCCTTCGACCGGGACATTTTTCTAACGAAAAATGTACAAATTTATATCGAAGGAGGGTCTTGTGGGTGTTTTTTTTTGTTTTTTTAAGTTTGATCGAGGTTTAGAGAGCAAACTAAACCCTCTCCTTAAACCACTGAGCCGAACCAGTAAATTATGCTGCACAATACCGTCTGGGCTCCCTTAAGCTCATGATTGGCGGGCACAACCGGCGTGAAGCGGTTCTTAGCAGTGTGGAAAGTTGTAAACCAATCTAATTGTCTAACATTAATTAACCACTTAGTGAAGCAGTGAGACTGTCGCAAATTGCAGTACAACTTACCAAATGTCGTGCTCTTGCTGTCTCTTAATTCCACGGAGTTCTATTGATCTTAGTGATACATGCAATTCAATATCTAGCAAATATATAATAGATGACCGAAACTCGTAGGCCCAATTAGCTAAAGGTACAGTCAAAATCAATAGGTCGCTGAAAACCGTGATGACATTTTTTGTAAAGTTTTGAAAGAGGGTAATTAACTCAACTATTCTACTATTTAAAACAAAAAGTACTAGTCACAGGTTAATAGAAACACACGAGGAGTGTCAAGGGAAAATAATAACAACCTAATACTACAGATTGTGAACAAGATTATCGGTGAACAATTGATTCTACCTGTATAATCACCTGCACGAGTATCTGGTACACAACTAAATGATAAACTTGAGACCGCGAACCATGAATGAAGTAAACTATTGTCTCGGGCATGTGTCTAAAAGGAAATGTTGCAACTATTTCATCAGCGTGTCAGAATTGTTCAATACATATTTTATTACCTATCATTTCGGGCAACTGAAAGTTTGATTTACTATGTTGCTATTGGTACTGTACGACTCAAACAAATATTTTCCAATTTTCTAAAATTCTAATTTTGATTGACTTTATGTTGATGTGTTTGTATTTGAAATAGGCAGGATAATAGTTTGATACATTAAGTATTTATACGGTGTACGAGTCCCAGCTGAGTGTAAAAACATGTAGTAGTTTTCGTGTGTTTATGAGACATACTTCATATATATATATATATATATATATATATATATATATATATATATATATATATATACTGTATATACTGTATATATATAACATGTATTTATATGTATGTATGTATGAACTGTTGCGCGAGTGTTGTGTAGGGATGAGGGTTTTGGGTAATTCATGGACTTTATCTCATTAGCCAGAATATATGGGCAGAGGCTGTCAGGTGCTGGCAGGGGCGAGGTACGTTTGTGTAGATGGGTAGGTGAGTCATGGGTAGGTTGGTAGGTAGGTGAGTCATGGGTAGGTAGGTCAGACAATAGGTGGGTCAGTCATGGGTAGCTTGATAGGTAGGTGGGTGTGTTGGTGTAGGTATGGTAGATAACAGGTCAGTCATGGGTAGGTAGGGAAGGTGGGTCAGACAATAGGTGGGTTAGTCGTGGGTATGTTGGTAGGTAAGTGGGTGTGTTTGTAGGTAGGGTATATAATGGGTGAGTAGGTAGGTAGGTCAGAACATAGGTGGGTGAAGCATGGGTAGGTTGGTGTGTTGGTAGGTAGGTCAGACAATAGGTAGGTGAGTCATGGGTAGGTTGGTAGGTAGGTGGGTGTGTTGGTAGGTATGCCAGACAATAGGTGGGTGAGTTATGGGTAGGTTGGTAGGTAGGTGGGTGTGTTGGTAGGTATGGCAGACAATAGGTAGGTGTGAGTCATGGGTAGGTTGGTAGGTAGGTGGGTGTGTTGGTAGGTATGGCAGACAATAGGTAGGTGAGTCATGGGTAGGTTGGTAGGTAGGTGGGTGTGTTGGTAGGTATGGCAGACAATAGGTGGGTGACTTATGGGTAGGTAGGTGGGTGTGTTGGTAGGTATGGCAGACAATAGGTAGGTGTGAGTCATGGGTAGGTTGGTAGGTAGGTGGGTGTGTTGGTAGGTATGGCAGACAATAGGTGGGTGACTTATGGGTAGGTAGGTGGGTGTGTTGGTAGGTATGGCAGACAATAGGTAGTTGGACAGATGGACTAACAAAGGGTACAAATGAAGTAAAGCAACAACAGATCTAGCGACCCTCGAGGTTACTTGCCCTCTAAATCAATGGTGGCCAGTGATATGTAGGTAAAGACCTGCAATGGTTAGGTGGGAGAATCGACAGTACGTAGTTCTAGGTGAAGGCAGGTAGGCAGGTGAGAATAGGTTTACGTGCAAATAAAGCGGGTAGGTAGGTAGGTATGTAAATTAAGGGGGGGGGGGGTAACTTTTTGGGCGATTTTTGCATGTATTCATTATTTTTCTAGTTTCCTCCCTAGACCTCCATCAAATTAAAAAAAACATCCCTTAGATCACCCTTCTAGATTCATTTGTACATTTTTCGGTAGAAAACTGTCCCGGCCAAAGGCCGGTTCTTCCAACATTACAGGCTCACTATCGTTCGCCAGGGGAAAAAATCGACACCTAAATAGCACGAAAGGTCTAAATATTGACGAAGAAATGGGGCAAAAGGTCTTAAATCGACTAACTATTAGGGCAAGCATCTTAACATTTGAAAACTAATGGGGCTAAACATGAGGGAGAAAGTGGTCCAGAAAACCGGTCCCCATCCCCCCTTAATGAACGTATGTAGGCAGGCAAACAAATACAGTGTTTAGGTGGGATACTTGGCATGCAGGACTAGGTGAAGGTGGGTAGGCAGGTGAGAAGAGGCTTATGTAAAGGTAAAGAGGAACAGGTGGGTAGGTAGTTAGGTTAGAAGATAGTTGGGTAGGTAGTTAGGTTAGAAGATAGGTGGGTAGGTAGTTAGGTTAGAAGATAGGTGGGTAGGTAGTTAGGTTAGAGGATAGGTGGGTAGGTAGTTAGGTTAGAAGATAGGTGGGTAGGTAGTTAGGTTAGAAGATAGGTGGGTAGGTAGTTAGGTTAGAAGATAGGTGGGTAGGTAGTTAGGTTAGAAGACAAGTGGGTAGGTAGTTAGGTTAGAAGATAGGTGGGTAGGTAGTTAGGTTAGAAGATAGGTGGGTAGGTAGTTAGGTTAGAAGATAGGTGGGTAGGTAGTTAGGTTAGAAGATAGGTGGGTAGGTAGTTAGGTTAGAAGATAGGTGGGTAGGTAGTTAGGTTAGAAGACAGGAGGGTAGGTAGTTAGGTTAGAAGATAGGTGGGTAGGTAGTTAGGTTAGAAGATAGGGGGGTAGGTAGTTAGGTTAGAAGATAGGTGGGTAGGTAGTTAGGTTAGAAGATAGGTGGGTAGGTAGTTAGGTTAGAAGATAGGTGGGTAGGTAGTTAGGTTAGAAGACAGGTGGGTAGGTAGTTAGGTTAGAAGATAGGGGGGTAGGTAGTTAGGTTAGAAGATAGGTGGGTAGGTAGTTAGGTTAGAAGATAGGTGGGTAGGTAGTTATGTTAGAAGATAGGTGGGTAGGTAGTTAGGTTAGAAGATAGGTGGGTAGGTAGATAGGTGGGTAGGTAGTTAGGTTAGAAGATAGGTGGGTAGGTAGTTAGGTTAGAAGATAGGTGGGTAGGTAGTTAGGTTAGAAGATAGGTGGGTAGGTAGTTAGGTTAGAAGATAGGTGGGTAGGTAGTTAGGTTAGAAGATAGGTGGGTAGGTAGTTAGGTTAGAAGATAGGGGGGGTGGGTAGGTAGTTAGGTTAGAAGATAGGTGGGTAGGTAGTTAGGTTAGAAGATAGGTGGGTAGGTAGTTAGGTTAGAAGATAGGTGGGTAGGTAGTTAGGTTAGAAGATAGGTGGGTAGGTAGTTAGGTTAGAAGATAGGTGGGTAGGTAGTTAGGTTAGAAGATAGGTGGGTAGGTAGTTAGGTTAGAAGATAGGTGGGTAGGTAGTTAGGTTAGAAGATAGGTGGGTAGGTAGTTAGGTTAGAAGACAGGTGGGTAGGTAGTTAGGTTAGAAGATAGGTGGGTAGGTAGTTAGGTTAGAAGATAGGTGGGTAGGTAGTTAGGTTAGAAGATAGGTGGGTAGGTAGTTAGGTTAGAAGATAGGTGGGTAGGTAGTTAGGTTAGAAGATAGGTGGGTAGGTAGTTAGGTTAGAAGATAGGTGGGTAGGTAGTTAGGTTAGAAGATAGGTGGGTAGGTAGTTAGGTTAGAGGATAGGTGGGTAGGTATATACTGTAGATGCATTAAGGGGGTAGTACTTGGTATTTGGGCCATATACTTATTTATTTATATATTTTTTGAGTTTCTTCGCTAGACCTCCATCAAGCTTAGAAAAACACCCCCTACACCCCCTTTCAAGATAAATTTGTATATTTTTCGGTAGAAAAATGTCCTTGCCAAAGGCCGGTTCCTTCTAAAATTAGAGGCTCGCTATCGCTCGCCAGGAAAAAATTGACAGCTAAAGGGCATGAAAGGTCTAAATATTGAAACACAAAATGAGGTGAAATGTCTCAAAATCGCCAAACTAACGGAACGAACGTCTTAACACCTCAAGATTAATATGCTAAACACGAGGGAGAAGGGTGTCCATAAAAAGCGAGTACTACCCCCTTAATAATCTGTAGGTGGGTAAAGATATATAGTGTCTAGGGAGGAGTATGTTGGTTGATTGGTAGGTGTGTTAATAGGAATATCAATAAGTGGGTAGGTGTGTAGATGAATGAGTCATGTAGGTAGGTAGAGAGATACAGTGGCTAGGTGGGAGAATCGGCAGGTAGGTCTTGGTGAAGGCGGGTAGGCAGGTGAGAATAGGATTATGTTAAGCTAAATATGGGTAGGTAGGTACGTAGGTAGGTTGGCTGTGTAGATAGGTAAAGATATACAGTCAGCGGTTAGATGGGAGATTCGGCAGGTAGGTCTAGGTGAAGGTGGGTAAGTAAGGGAAAATAGGCTTATGTAAAGATAAAGACGAGTAGGTAGGGTAGAAGGTTAGTAGCTGGGTAGGTAGGGTAGAAGGTCTGTAGGTGGGTAGGTAGGGTAGAAGGTCTGTAGGTGGGTAGAAGGGTAGTAGGTGGGTAGGTAGGGTAGAAGGTTAGTAGGTGGGTAGGTAGGGTAGAAGGTCTGTAGGTGGGTAGGTAGGGTAGAAGGTCTGTAGGTGGGTAGTAGCAGGGTAGGTAGGGTAGAAGGTTAGTAGGTGGGTAGGTAGGGTAGAAGGTTAGTAGGTGGGTAGGTAGGGTAGAAGGTTAGACGGTGGGTAGGTAGGGTAGAAGGTTAGTAGGTGAGTAGGTAGGGTAGAAGGTTAGTAGGTTGGTAGGTAGGGTAGAAGGTCTGTAGGTGGGTAGAAGGGTAGTTGGTGGGTAGGTAGGGTAGAAGGTTAGTAGGTGGGTAGGTAGGGTAGAAGGTGGGTAGGTAGGGTGGAAGGTGGGTAGGTAGGTTAGTAGGTGGGTAGGTGGGTAGGTAGAGTAGCAGGATAGTAGGTGGGTAGAAGGTACCGGTATGTAGGTTGATGGGTAGATAGTACGATTGGAAGCAGAGTGGGTAGGTAGACAAAGAGATAAAGTGGATAGGTGGGAGAATCGTCAGGTAGGTCTTGGGGAAGGTGGGTAGACAGGTGAGAATAGGGTTATGTATAGATAGAGAGGAGTAGGGTAGGAAGAGGTGGTGGTGGTCTGGAATATTAATAGTATCCTAGCCTTGTCACCCCAGTTTCGATCACAGCATACCAACTATTGTAATATAGGGGGTTATTTGGTACGACCTTTTTTCTAATATGTTAAGGGGGGGGGGAGGAGTCTGTTTTTCTGGCCCCCCTTCTCCCTCATGTTTAGCGCCATTTGTTTTCAGATTCTAAGACGTTTGCTACATTAGTTGTGCGATTATAATACCTTTCTCCCCGCTTCTTTATCAATATTAGGGCTTTTCGTGCATTTTAGGTGTCGATTTTTTTTCCTGGCGAGCGATAGCGAACCTGTAATATAGTAGTAACCGGCCTCCGAACGGGATTTTTTTTCGATCGACAAATGTACAAATTTATCTTAAAGGGGGGGGGGGAGCTTTTGGATTTTGTTGTTTAAGCTTGATGGAGGTCTAGGGAGGAAACTAAAAAGGTAATACAAATATAAAATAATAAGCAAATAAATACGCCCATCCCCCCCTTAACTGTGCTTCAAAAGATTCATTGGAAATCGATGGGTTCAAATTCTCTCCTCGAAAGCACTTGACCATTTCTACTAGGGTGCTGAGTAGAGCACATATCTTTGCCATACGTGCAGTTCTTGACAGTCGTAACCAATAGTTAATATAGTCAGTTTATGTAGCAGCTGAAGCTACTGGTTATTTTTTTTACCCACAAAGGGGTTGACATTTCTTTCAATTAAGCATTCGTTTTACGTTTTTCAATGATGTAGAGGCACCCAGTAAAATTTGCCATATAATTTGTGATATTCCTTGCAAATGTTTTGAAGATATTGCAATATTATTTTGAAATAGTTCACAGAATCCGACGACAGCTGAGCAAGAACTCTACATGGTCACTTTTTCAACTTAACTTTTATTAACGTAATTGTTTAACTCTCCATTTCTTTTAGAAATTATAAGTTGAAACTGTATAGTCATATACTTTTACTTTACGTCGTTATAGTTAAGCAAGAACGTCTCCCAATCTTCAGGAAGCAGCACATTATGCGTCCATTTTATCTGCTAATTAATCTTTCACAGAGGAAGTGAAAAAAAATGGGTGCATAATAGTGACATTCTCATCACTCCCGCCCGCCCGCCCGCCTTGTTTTAGCACTTCATATTACAGACACTTCACTATACAGAGACTGGACAACTACACACATTTTGTGGGCAAAGGCTACTCGGCCTCTAGGAAAAGTCGGCCCGGGGACTAAGTTTGCTTTAGATTAAGGGGAGGTTTGTTTTTTTCTGGATCCCCTTCTCCCTCATGTTTAGCCGTACTAATTTGGCGATTTTAAGACCTTTTGTACCATTTAGGTGTCGATTTTTTCAAGACGAGCGATAGCGAGCCTGTAAGTTAGGAGTAACCGGCCTTTGCCCGGGACATTTTTCTACCGAAATATGTACATATATATCTACAGCGGGGTCTTGAGGGTATATCTACAGCGGGGTCTTGAGGGTATATCTACAGCGGGGTCTTGAGGGTATATCTACAGCGGGGTCTTGAGGGTATATCTACAGCGGGGTCTTGAGGGTATATCTACAGCGGGGTCTTGAGGGTATATCTACAGCGGGGTCTTGAGGGTATATCTACAGCGGGGTCTTGAGGGTATATCTACAGCGGGGTCTTGAGGGTATATCTACAGCGGGGTCTGAGGGTATATCTACAGCGGGGTCTTGAGGGTATATCTACAGCGGGGTCTTGAGGGTATATCTACAGCGGGGTCTTGAGGGTATATCTACAGCGGGGTCTTGAGGGTATATCTACAGCGGGGTCTTGAGGGTATATCTACAGCGGGGTCTTGAGGGTATATCTACAGCGGGGTCTTGAGGGTATATCTACAGCGGGGTCTTGAGGGTATATCTACAGCGGGGTCTTGAGGGTATTTTTTAAAGCTTGACGAAGGTCTTGGGAGGAAACTACATTAATAAAAGTATGAAAACATGAACACAAACACATATAAATCTCCCCTTACTCCCTTACACACTCCACCAACCACAGACATATTCCTCATTGTACCACTCCCTCTCCCACCACGAAGGAAGTTATTTACTTTTTTACTGTTCTGGTGTATCTAATTGACCTGATAAAGCTCCATGGGACACTTTACCAATAATGTGCTCCTCCTCATATGGTGTGTATGTTCATAGATACATATAGGTCAAGTTGAGTAAATTGGCCCGGCCGAGCTTTCTTGGCATTTCCTTCTATTTAGTACCTTTGTCATTACAAACTACTATTAACCCCAAGACAGTTTTTAGTTTTATCCTTAACCCAAAGGATTTTTACATAATTTAGGGAGAGTCTTTATGAATGAAAAGGTTAAACAATGTCTAAACTAACCCTTCAACTGTGACTGGTCTTTCCTAGATTAAATTACATCGTCTGGAAGTAGTGACGTGCAAAATATATTGCCGTAATCTGATTGAAAATTTAACTATATTATTTGCAAACCAGTAGATTTAATTTGATGTTTTTGATAGTAAATATTGATAATGTGAATTTATAAACATTATTATTGGGTTATTGAAAGGGTTATATCAACCGATATGTATATATCTAAGTACTAAAAATGGCGTCATTGGGAAACCTTGTCCCATACCTGTATTCTAAAGACTCTTTACTTCATATGCAAATTTGTAATTAAGTCTCCAAATTTTTAAAAAACAACGAGATGTATAATTTTGACAGCCGGGGAAAATAATTAGAGAAAAAAAAAGAGAAAGTGAGAGAAAGAGAGAGAGACTATGTACCCAAACCTGTCAATCCTTATGAGAAAGAGCAGCGAACGATTTTGAAGTGCAAGTGATCTATTGTGATAAATTAACGTAACAGTACAAATGCCTGCACCAAAAGGTGGTGCAAATATTATTGAACAATTCTAACACGCCGATGAAACTTTATGAAACGTTCCCTTTAATCGCACGCCCGAGTTAGTGTCTTCCTTCATTCGATGTTTACTGCCTTAGGTTTATCAAGTGTACTTATGCATGTGATTGTACAGTCGCTAATATAAGTTCTTTCTCGCCCCGAGACGTTATGTATGGAAATAGAATGTATAAAACTGAATTAGGAGTGTGTTTTGTTATGCCGAGACTCAAGAAGGAAGACACCCAAGCAGTCCCCACCAGCCCTAACACCAGGAACAACACTGTCTTTCATAACATGTGTAGCTGCATATCAGAGGACTAACCAAGTGCCCCCTTCAGCTCAGTTGCCTTTGTCCCCTTCCACCCTGTTCTCTATCTCTACCACAGGTAAAGCCAATCATGTTGGAGCCGGTGACATCAGAGCTCCGCCCACCCAGAATGATCATCGCACAGTTGGAAGCCTACTTACCCACCCACCTGCTACCTGGGAAGGCAAATTACCTGGGTACACGAGCCTAGAGGATCAAGGAAACAAGAACTGCCCTAATCCCAACCATAAGGCCCCTTCTACCCCCAAGGACTCCAATACCAAGAGGAACAAGAAAATTAACAAGGACCGAGAGCGGGAATTGTTTGGCAGGCCCACACCCTCTTCTAACTCAGCAACTCTTGTTAAGGAGTTACCTAACTCAGCAACCCTTGTGAGGTAACAGCAACTAACCTAAGCAATCTTTGATTAGCCGCAACGTCATTTGCTAACCCTTGTGAGGCACACTGAGAGTTCAGCAATCCTTGCTCTCAGACTGCATTCGGCAACCCCTGCACAGGCACAACCTCCGCGACTACACTCACCAACCCTCGTGTGGGCGCAACCTCATTCGACATCCCCTGTGAGGTAAAAGGAGATTTCAGCATACCTACTCTCCTATTGTGTTTGGCAACCCCTGCACAATCAACCCCTAGAAACATAACCAGAAGACTAAGAAGAATAAACAGAAGCATAGCAAGCAAAGGTTCCCTGTGATGATATCTAAAGATAAGAAGACAACGAAATGAAAGCTTGACTTCCTGACACACCTGGGAAAACATCTATTAAATATGCCTTGTACAATAGTGAAATTAGACACCAATCGAGCATGGCATTACGCAGGGGAGGCCTCATAAACATGGGATAAGTAGTTGCTGGAACTCCTGTTTAATGTTTACGGCTTCCCTTGCTGTTTCTGTTTGTATCTCACCTACACAGATAGTAATCCAGCTAGCTCTCACAAATACCTTCTCCTATTCATTTCACTACACTAAGCAAACCCACCAGACTTCTTTGCAATACACCAAAAACTTTTTCATCTTTGGGGGCAGACATTTGTTACAGGCAGCTTTGCATTTGTCTCCTTCATACACATGGAAAATAATTATCTTCCTAAACTTTTTGACAAAATCAAATGCTAGAGCCCCCCCCCCCAAAAAAAAAAAAAAAATATATAAATAAAAGGCTTCATCGTACATTGAAAGGGTTGAGTCTTACCGTAATGAACCTATCCGTCTAGATGAACGAAGTAAGAACATTTTAGAAACTGCGCGAAATGCCCGGTAGCCTACTCTTTCGTCAGTTTTCTTTAGATATAGTAATTTTTCTTCCTACATTTTCTCATTGACTAGGAGAGGTTTTAACCCTTTCACGCTTTGACGCAATTTTGAGCCTATTAGGGATACTTTAAAGCCTTTGTTACCATCATGGGTATTTAGAAACCTTTAGTTTAGTTACTTCAACCTCTGCAGTTGTCTTTGAGTTAGCTGTGGGCAGAAAACTAATTTTGGAGAGGTAATTATAAGAGTGAGATAACTCTATTTCTTATTGCTAATCTGGCAACCTCTGCGTCATAAAAGCGTGAAAGAGTTAATATGCTCAGAACATTTGCTGAATAAAATGCAGACTACATTGTAATAGATGTAATTTTATACTGATGCATTTTTTTTTTCTGGGTAATAAAACAAACAACTTTTACTAACCGAAGTCAATCCTAAACAAAATGTTGTCGTTTGGTTTTGACCAGAATAAAATAGAAAAAAGGTGATCGTACCAAAATAGTTCTATATATCGTCACAGGCGCTATAGCGTATGCCCGATTCCCCCAATATGGCCTTATGGTGAAAGTTGTCAGTTTTCTGCATTGTAAATAGTGACACATACATGACATTCCTGTCCAACATGTCAGTCTGATCTTTGCACAAACCAATTAAAGCGTGAGTGTGACTGGTTTTAGCTTGGTGTACAGAACTCATAGGAAACATGCACTATCCTATCTCTCTCTCTCTCTCTCTCACACACACACACCCACATCTTCAAACTACTTATACATAATTCTCGTTGACAAGCCAAACCGGATAGTTGCGATTGTTTAGTAATGTACAAACCAGCATGTTTGTATTTGACTTATTAGTGGGGGAATACCGCCTCGCACGTGAATAGTCAAACAAACTACTCTTACGCTCAAACTTATTAGACCGAACCAAGACTAACAGGCTAATTTGAGCATGTGTGTGTGTGTGATTATCTTGGATGTGTGTGCCTTATAGACCTGCATGTGTGTGTGTGTGTGATTAGCTTGGATGTGTGTGCCTTATAGACCTGCACAAATCTTTACACTACTCTCTAACTATATACCTGTAAATTCTTATACCTGACATGTCGAGCTGAATGTCTGTTCCAACCTTACTCAACCTTTTCTGTACAAATACGTAGTTTTTAATTTATTCTAACTATTTCTATATTATATTTAGCTCAGGAAGGGCGTCCAGGAATCAAAGAAGTAAACAATATACCAATTATAGTTTATTTGTTGCTTCCACAGGTCCTTCCTAAATGGCTTAAAGTGATCTCGTGTTAACCACATTGACATCAGAAACTTACATAATTTTACTGAAGGGGTTAACTAACTAGGACCACCACCATTCCCTCCTAAGCTGACTAATATAGTCTAACGTTAGCCAGTATATAATTAAAATTTCGCCATCGTATCGAAAAGGTTAACTACGATCCTCTACCATTCTCTCCACCACTGTTCCAGAAACTATCGCTAGGAGGAAGTTGTAGGCACCAACCGAACAGGGCTGTACTCTCGGTGAGTGCTATAGGTAGCTGAAAAAAGATAGCTGGAACTCCTGTTTCACCACTTGGCCTCTTTTGCCGACTTATTCCGTGCCTCATAAACATAGAGAGCAACTCCAATTTTCCCTCCAATTTACCTTATCTGTCTATTATTACACTATGCCACATATTACACCATCCTTTTCAAAATTCTATTAAAAATGCATCAATTACGACCTGTCTCGGACTCCCCAGGGGGATGGGACCATAAATGCCCCCATCAATTTGACACCGACTGTTGACGACGCCAACAAAATTCCTGGATCACGGCCTGCTCCTATCACTATCAACTTCTTCAACATTCATGGCCTTTTCTCTAGCTTTCACTCTGAGGAACATCATCTCTCCTCAACCAAACCTGATCTTTTTTTCCTCTCCGAAACCCAGTTGTTATCCTAATTTCTGCTAAGCCTTCTCTGGGTTTAATACTAAGAAAGCCTATGGACCAAATGGTGTTCCTCTTGTTATACTCCAAAACTGTTCTGGGCTGGTTCCCTGCCTAGACAAACTCTTCTGTCTTTGTCTCAACTATAACAAACTATATAGTCCTGATGTGGCGGCGTCTACGCCGTGGGGCCACCTCCCGAGGCTGCCAACCGCGGATGGCTGCCGACCCTCCACGGCCGAAGACAAAATCAACGACCAGTGGAGGAAACCGGATGCCGGCTGCGGGGAGCAGTTTCGGGAGCCAAACCGTCACAACCATCCCCTGCCCCCTCCCTGGGGGCACGGGTCCTTGGAGCGGCTTCGGTCGCGCCGGGAATTTCCACACCTCTCACACCACACACATCACACAGTTTTTCCTACACCGAGAAATGACTCTCCGGCTGTCATTTCTCGAAGACTTCTTCTAGCCGGAGACATTGAGAGCAACCCAGGACCCACGTACACATACATATGTCCAACTTGCTCAAAACTCATCACTTCGAGTCGCCATACTAAGGGTTCAGTTCTCTGCAATTCATGCGGGAACGGGACCCACTTCACCTGCACAACACTTGCCTCCAAGAAACACTACACAAACACCTGGACCTGTTCCTCATGCCCCTCCCTCTCCCAGTCAAATCCCTCACCTAAAACCCGTCCACCTCTCCTCCCCAACCCACCTAACCTTCCCATATCATCCACTCCCCCCCTAAAACCCTTCCACCTCTCCTCCCTAACCCACCTAACCTTCCCATACCATCCACATCCTCAACTCAACACACCACACCCCATCCTAATCCATTCCAACCCACATCTCGCCCATCCCCACTCCCAGCCCCTCCCTCACCCCCACCCCCACCCCATCCTCGTGCAGCAGCACCCAACATACATCGTGCACATAACATTAACATTCTTCAACTGAACATAGATGGCATCAACACAAAGAAACACGAACTCTCACACTTCATCAAACAACACAACATACACATTGCCATCTTACAAGAAACAAAACTCCGCACAACACAAAAAACACCCACATTTCATAATTTCACCACCATCAGACAAGACCGGGCTGTCGGCGGGGGCGGTGGACTCATCACCCTGGTACACAAAGAAATATCATACATAGTTACCAGTGTACAAACCAAATCCCTCCTCCCCCCAAATGATAACACAACAGAAATACAGTCAATTAAAATACGCACTGGCAACAACTCCAACATAACCATCATAAACACATACATCCCTCCCCAAACATCCCCTACAGTACCAAATGAATACAGACCACACTTACAACACATCACAAACACCCCACACACCCCACACATCATCCTGGGTGGTGACTTCAACGCCAAGACGTCGGCCTGGTTTGTCGACAACCCCGACACAGACAGAGGGCTGGTACTACAAAACCAAACCGATAACCTCACCATCCTTAACGACATCCATCAACATACCCATATTCCTCACCAAGCCCTCTATAACCCATCATCTCCAGACATCACCTTTTGCTCCCCAGAACTCGCCCCCACAACATCCTGGAAGGTGGTCAGAACCTTAGGCTCTGACCACCTCCCGATCATTATCACCACCAAAACCAGACTCACCCCAGCTAGCCACAAACACACATACACCAATTATAAAAGAGCTAACTGGGAAGCATTCACAAATGAGACAGAACAACACTTCACAACTCTAAACAGTACACCCATCACTAACATCAATAATGCTGTACACATACTCAATAAAACTATCCAAAACGCTGACAAGAAACATTCCAAGAGGTAACAGAAAAAGACACAACCCCAACTTCACACCAGAAATTCAAAACCTCATCAGACAACGCCACATACTGAAACACTCCCCAGCACCCCACACACAAGACATCACACAACAAATTCAAGCACTCAACACCCAAACTAACAACAAAATACAAGAACAACAAAAACTAAATTGGAATAACTTCCTACAAACACTTGATCACAAAACAAACTCCAAAACACTAAACAGCATCACACTTTCCAACAGCAACACAACACAATCACATGCTGCAATCACAACAACAGACTCTACTCCTTCTAGTAAACAACAAGCAAACACTCTCATCAATCACTTTTCACATGTTAGCCACCTAAAACCTCACAAAGACGACCGACGTGTCATCCGACATAAGAGACAATTCCCCACAGACCCTGACTATACACCCTTCACCAATCACCAGACAAAGCATATCATCAACAATCTCAAGCACTCACCCGCCTGTGGCCTAGACAACATAAGCAACATACACCTCAGACACCTGGGACCACAAGGTATACAAGCACTCACTAACATATCAAACTACAGCTATTCACACAACACAATACCAGACATTTGGAAGGATGGTATCATCATCACATTCCCCAAACCCAACAAAGACCCCACGCTACCCTCCTCGCACCGCCCCATCACACTCCTTTGCTCCCCCTCCAAAGTCATGGAACACCTAGTATTACAACTAATTACACCTGACCTACCCCTAGCTCCAACACAACATGGCTTTAGGCCACTGCACTCCACAAACACTCTTCTCACAGACCTTACACAAAGAGCTTTCGACGGCATCAACTCAGCTAGACCACCACACAGATCACTATTAGCCACACTCGACATTAGTAAAGCCTTCGATGCCATCCCCCGCCACAACCTAACAAACAAAATCTACAACACAAACATGCACAACAACACAAAAAGGTGGCTGGCCAACTTCCTAGCAGGCAGATGTGCACACGTATCTTTTGCCGGTCAGTCATCTAAAATCAGAAACTTTCCAAACGGAGTCCACAAGGATCCGTCCTATCGCCCGCACTCTTCAATCTGTACATGCACGATATAACTACACCCAATACGCCCCAAATAAACTTAGCCTCCTATGCAGATGACATAACACTCACATGCACACACCATGACCCAAAAAGAGCAACAGATCTCCTTCAACCTTATCTCAACACACTACATGGCTGGTGCACTACAAACAGACTTAATCTAGCCCCAGCCAAATCCACCGCAACCCTGCTAACAAGTTGGACAGGAGAACACGAATACATCCCTCAACTCACCATAAACAACACACCCCTAACACATACACACACCCAAAATCCTAGGAGTAACATATGATACTCATATGACATTCAAACAGCACACCACAAACATTAAAAAGAAATTGACACCCAGACTTAACGCCCTCAGGTCACTTGCTCACACAAAATTTGGACACAACAAAGAAACTACCACCACAGTATATAAACAATACATAAGATCAGTGATGGAATACGCAAGCCCAGCCTGGGCTTCTAACCTAGCTGAAACACATCATAAGACCTTACAGCCTATTCAAAACAAAGCCCTGAAGATCATTACAGGCTGCAACAGCTACTTCACCCACAGATCACCTACATCAAGAAACCAAAATCCTCAAAGTCAAAGACCATCTGGACATGAGAGGCACTCAATTCCTGGCAGCAGCCTCCACGAACCAAGACCACCCACTAAACTACATGGCAACACACCCACAGACACCAAGAAATATCAAAACAACACCCAGCACACGGTATCACACACAATTATTGTCCTCTCTCCCTCCCTGCCCACCCCGAACCAACTTCCAAAAGCACATCCATACTCATATCTCTCACCGATCCATCCACTCACTCACAGACAACACGCAGCTGCATGCACGACCTCCCGAAATCCATCCTTCCGAATCCTCCCTTCCTCGCGAGGACAGAGTCCACCTGGCCAGACTGAGATGCGGACACCATTCAGCTCTCCTGAGCTATCAGAAGAGACTGGATGACTCCGTTGTCGACGCCTGCCCGGGATGTAACACAGCACCCCATACCATTAACCCTTATTTAGCGGCGAGCAACATAAGTCGAGTTAAATAAAGCTGGACTATGTGGCGGCGCTCGACATAACTCGAGTGGCAATTTCAGCACGTAATGTGGCTGAGAGAGAGAGACAAGTGGTGGCAGGAGACTAGCGAGCGTATGACTGCTCCAGACCACCGCGGCGAACCTACTGACACAAATCTCAGCTCCCTCCTCTCTCTCTCGCTACATACTCAATTATGTACTGAAAGTACCGAATTACCTGCTTTTTGCACTCGCGTTGCACGGTTATTGCAAGAAAACTATCCATCATACAAGGATCGTTATGGTGTCATTCGAAAGCTCTGTTTATGCCCTTTCAGGGATAGGTACTTGTTTTACGTTCTGGGTCTTATTTAGGCATGAAAATGATCACGTAAACAGCCCTATTTTGGCTAAAAACACCCCGCTGTGCGGTACACATAAATAAACCGCATAGGCCGCTCGTAAGGTGTTAAACACATCATAGAAAGCTGCATTTCACACAACCACTTACGCCAACAACACAATCTACACTCAATGAGAGCTCTGTGGGAAAGCCCGATCGTGGCCATGGCCTTTCTCAGGGACTCGGGGCTGTTCGGCCAGGCAGCTTAGGGAACAACAACAACAACTATAACATCTTCAATTCTTGCTGAATGCCACTCTCATTCAATCTGTCTCAAAGAAGGTTGACCCTCTCAACCCTCCAACTAGCATCCAATTGCCCTCATTCTTGCTCTGTAAAGTATTTGAATCTATTCTTTATTCAAAATTTCTTAAGAAATGTTCTTCCCATAATCTAGGTTCAGATCACCAGTATGGGTTCCTAAGGGCCGCTCTACTGATGATCTAGTTTCTTATCTTACTAACTCTTTGCCATCCTCTTGTCGGGACTTCGGTGAAACATTATCTATTGTGCTAGACATATCAAAAGCCTTTGATAGAGTCTGGCACAAATCTCGTATTTTTAAACTCCCCTCCTTCGGTTTATATACCTCTGTCTGTTCCTTTATCTCCAATATCCTTTCTGACTATTCCATAGCTGCGGTTGTGGACAGCCATCGTTCACTCCTGCAATATATCCATGTCGGTGTTCTTCATGGGTTTGTTTTATATCCAGTTATTTTTCTAATATATATTAATGTTCTTTTCAACTGTACCTCTAGCCCTATCCACTCCTATGCTTATGACTCTACTTTACACTATTCAGCTAGATTTGCACAACGACCCTCCATGCAATCACATCAAAACTCACTTGATGAGGCCATAGCACGCCTATCTTCGGATCTATCAACTATTTCCGATTGGGCAGAGAAAATCTTGTTACTTACAATGCATCTAAAACCCAATACTGTATCTATATCACAATCTTCCACACAACCATCCCTTACTTTTCAACAACACACACATCAACCCTTCATCTTCTCTCAGTATTCTTGGTGTCTCTTCTTCTCCTGACCTTTCTTGGAAAGATCATATGACCACTCCTGCAAAAACAGTTTCCCAGAAGTTATGTGTGCTCAACTGTCTGTGTAGGTTCTTTATCCCCTAACAATGCCTTGCTCTGTATAGGGGCACAGAGCGCCCATGTACTGTTCGCATGTGTGGGGAGGCTCCATCCATACCAATTTTTTTTAAAGAGTAGAGTCAAAAGCGTTTCGTCTCATCAACTTGCCTCCTCTTACTAACTCTACAACCTCTTTCTACATGCCGCAATGTAGCATCTCTCTCTACACACTACAATGATGCATCTCTATCACTTTTTTACCGCTATTGCAATAATCAGCGTTCTTCATAACTTTGTCAGTGTAAACCCGCTCCCTTGCAGAGAGTGGGTGGCACCCACCTTTCCACACGTTCCAATTCCTATAGCAAGCCTTCTTCTTGTCTTCAAGTGAAGCTATTGAGGAATACATCTTTACAACGGCACCTAACGCCTTTACAATCCAAGAATGAACCATATACCCAGTATTACTTCCACGCAACTAGTAAACTCTGGAACTTTCTCTCTCAATCTGTCTTTCCCTCATCCTATGACTTGTACCCTTCCTAAATTGCCTTTCTAAGCTGTGTAATATCGTCTAATATTTAGCCATTATTTAATTAATATTATTTCATTCTATCAAAAAAGTTAAATTAGGTCCCCCACCATCTCCATCACCGTTCTCACCACCATTCCCTCCACCACGGTTTCAAAAACTATCGCTCCGGTATACATCAACTATAGCTCAACGTCCGTTCCCCTCCTCTCTTGCTTTCGGTTACTTTTATTCTGGCTATCAGTAGACAATTTTATTCACTATAGGAAGGATCTGTGTTGGTCAAAAGTTAAATTGGAGACATTTTTAACCCATCGATTACTTGGTGTTTCCAAATTGGTAATCATCCCGAATAATATCGTGTAATGTTAAGATATAATGAAAATCACGTCATTGTATTAAAGTAACTTATACCCCTTTGACTTTTAGAGGCCTTTCTTAAGCTGAATAATACTGTCTAATGATAAACAGGACGGCATTGTATCCAAAGGGTTTAATAAGGTCCTCCATCCCTCCCTCCACCACCATTTTCTCCACCATTCCCTCCAGCAGCGTTCCAGAAACTATCGCTCCCATATCGCCAAACTATCGCTCAACGTCAGCTCCTCTCCTCTCTTGTTGACGCTCCACCCCCCCCCCCCCCCTCCACCATCCCCGTCCCATCCCCCCCCCCCAAACTTTCCAAATTAATTAAGAAAATCATTTAGCCATATCAGCCGGGGCGATCGGTCCACAAGTTAGCCTTAATTATTGTTACTGTCGCTTAAAATGACCCAATTATTTTCTGCCATTGACGGGGGATGGGGAAGGGGGTGGGGGGGGGGAGCGGGAGGGTGGTTGGGCCCCTTTCCTGATTTCCTTCCCTTGGTTTTCATTTGGTTTTCTTGTTTTCTCACCAATGGTTTTCTTGTGATTTGCTTACCCCTGGTTTTCTTATTCTGGTTTACATCCCCCCTCTCTCCTGTTTTCTTCCTTCGGTTGTCTTTCGTTGGTTTTCTTACCATGACTTTGTTCTCTTGGGTTTGTTAGCTGGTTTAACTTCCCTTGGTTTTGTTCTAGTTTTCTTCTCCTGCTTTTGTTAACCTGTTTTTTTCTTTTTCTGACCTTTTCTTTCCATGGTTATAGTAACATGGTTTTCTTCCCCCTGCTCTAGTTCTCTTGGTTTTCTTCCCTGATTTTATTCTGATTTTATATCCCTGCTTTTGTTCTCAAGTTTTACCTTCCTCTGCTTTTGTTCTTCTGTTTTATCTTCCCTATTTGTGTTCTCCTGGTTTTCGTTCCCTGCTTTTTTTTCCCTGATTTTGTTTTCGGGTTTTCTCGTCCCCCTGCTTTAATTCTTCTAATTTTCTTCTGTTTTTGTTCTTTTGTATTTTCTTCTGCCCTTGTTCTCTTTGGTTTCTTCCCTGCTTTTTGTTCTGGTTTTATTTCCCTGTGCTTTTGTTTTCTTACTTGTCTGTGTTATTTCGCCTACTGATGGTTTATGTTCCTTGCTTATGTTTTCCTTGGTTTCTTCCCCTGCTTTGTTCCTCTGGTTATATACTAGTTTTGTTCTCCTGATGTTCTTTCCCTGCTTTTTGTTCTCCTGCTTGTGTTGGTCTGTTTTTGTTCTCCTGGTTTTAATCCCCTGTTTATGTCGCCCTGTTTTTGTTTTCACTGTTTTGTTCCTCTGTTTTTACTCCCCTGTGTATGTTCCCCTGGTTTTATGTCACTGTTTTTGTTCCATGGTTTTACTTCCCTGTTAATGATGTTCTATCTCTCTCTCTCTCCTCTCTATCTCTCTCTCTCTCTCTCTCTCTCTCTCTCTCTCTCTCTCTCTCTCTCTCTCTCTCTCTCTCTCTCTCTTCACCCAATGCCTCTGTTCACCTAACAGAAGATAGGAACCTAGAGTTAGTGGACATTTGTGATGTCCTATCCGGGAAATTAAACTGTGGTAACCTGGATAACATGCTGTAGTGCCTATGTACCAGGCTGGGTAGCTCACTCGAGCTGTGTACAGGCTCTAAAGGGCAAAGATACGGAGATAAATACTGCGTTAAAGTACAGCCTAGATTAATCCTCATCTCACATTCATATTATGTATCCCTTATGGTCATCCTCGAAACGGTCTAACCAGTCAATCTCTTGGATTCCAACACGTCTATCTACTATATTCATGTCTAAGTTAATCACCAGTTAACATATTGAGCCTTATTTAGCACACACACAAACACACACACACACCCACAACCATCCATCTCCCTCATCCCCAACCATCCCACTCCCTCATCTCCGACCATCCTACTCCCTCATCCCCAACCATCCCACTCCCTCATCCCCAACCATCCCTCTCCCTCATCCCCAACCATCCCACTCCCTCATTTGCAACCATCCCACTCCCTCATTCCCAACCATCTCACTCCCTCATCCCTCTCCCTCATCCCCAACCATCCCTCTCCCTCATCCCCAAACATCCCTCTCCCTCATCCCCAACCATCCCTCTCCCTCATCCCCAACCATCCCTCTCCCTCATCCCCAACCATCCCACTCCCTCATCCCCAACCATCCCTCTCCCTTATCCCCAACCATCCCTCTCCTCATCCCCACCATCCCTCTCCCTCATCCCCAACATCCCTCTCCCTCATCCCCAACCACCCCCCTCCCTCCTCCCCAGCCATCCCTCTCCCTCATCCCCAACCATCCCACTCCCTCATCCCTAACCCTCTCTCTCCATCATCCCCAACCATCCCTCTCCCTCAACCATCCCTCTCTCTCATCCCCAACCATCCCTCTCATCCCCAACCATCCCTCTCTCTCATCCCCAACTATCCCTCTCCCTCATCCCCAACCATCCCTCTCCCTCATCCCCAACCATCCCTCTCCCTCATCCCCAACCATCCCACTCCCTCATCCCCAACCATCCCTCTCCCTCATCCCCAGCCATCCCTCTCCCTCATCCCCAACCATCCCTCTCCCTCATACCCAGCCATCCCTCCCTCATCCCCAACCATCCCTCTCCCTCATCCCCAACCATCCCTCTCCCTCATCCCCAACCATCCCTCTCCCTCATCCCCAACCATCCTCTCCCTCATCCCCAGCCATCCCTCTCCCTCATCCCCACCATCCCTCTCTCTCATCCCCAACCATCCCTCTCCCTCATCCCCAACCATCCCTCTCCCTCATCCCCAGCCATCCCTCTCCCTCATCCCCAACCATCCCTCTCCCTCATCCCCAACCATCCCTCTCCCTCATCCCCAACCATCCCTCTCCCTCATCCCCAACCATCCCTCTCCCTCATCCCCAACCATCCCTCTCCCTCATCCCCAACCATCCCTCTCCCTCATCCCCAACCATCCCTCTCCCTCATACCCAACCATCCCACTCCCTCATCCCCAACCATCCCTCTCCCTCACCCCCACCATCCCTCTCTTTCATCCCCAACCATCCCTCTCCCTCCTCCCCAACCATCCCTCTCCCTCATCCCCAACCATCCCACTCCCTCATCCCCAACTAAACCTTTCTCCCTCATCCCCACCATCCAGCAGCCTCCTATCCATCGAAGGCTCCCCTCGGATAAATTTAGTGTAAATTTAGTGTACAGAGAGTGAAGAAATGCCGACATTATTACCTATTTTCAATATGAATAATTACCAACATTGAAACACTTAGACCTTTATATCCAGGTAGACAAAGCTGTAATGAAGAGAGAGAGAGAGAGAGAGAGAGAGAGAGAGAGAGAGAAGGAGGAGAAGATTTATATAGATACACTGGCCACACAGACCTTACGATCCAAACGAGGTGGTCAGGAGAGAGAGAGAGAGAGAGAGAGAGAGAAGTAGAGAAGAGAAGAGAAGAAAAGGAAAGAAGAGAGAGCGAGAGTGAGAGTGAGTGAGTGAGTGAGTGAGTGAGAGAGAGAGAGAGAGCCTCCTAATCCGTGGCCCCGATAAGTGTGGTAGTATCGGTGGTCTGGGCCCGAACATAGCCGAGGTCCTCATTATCTTTAATACGTGTTAGCCGGCTCGTTAATCACCCACAGTCTAATTAAGTGTTTTCTTGTTCTTTACTTTTATCACGGGGGACCTGTTTCCACGCCTCTAAAAGGGGGGGGTGGGGGGGGGGGGGGCGGAGGGATTCATATTGGGTTGGGATGGGGGCGGAGGGATTCATATTGGGTTGGGATGGGTTGTGGAGGGATTCATATTGGGTTGGGATGGGTGCGGAGGGATTCATATGGGGTTGGGATGGGGACAGAGGGATTCATAGGTTTGGGATGGGGGCGGGGGGATTCATATTGGGTTGGGAGGGGGGCGGAGGGATTCATATTGGGTTGGGATGGGGGCGGAGGGATTCATATTGGGTTGGTATGGGGGCGGAGGAAATCATATTGGTACTTTTCCCCCCGGCGAATTTCGATCGATATTATTCATTACTGGAAGTGTTTGGGAGCTCTTACTAATTGGTATCGGGAACTTTACTGTCGTTGGATTGTTTCTATTGGCTGTAAAACACCGGAAATAACGCCCGTGTAACTCCGTCCCTAGGAGGGTTTCACACGAGCACTTCATCCCTTCTACTTCTCTCGGCAACTCTTGGTCCGGCAGCTTCTGATATATATATATATATATACCATCTGTGCTTGTCGACGTTCAGTCTAGTTGCTTAACCCCTTCTGTATCGTCGACTCCTTTATATTTTATTATGGCTACTGCTAATCGTTATATTCAGTTCAGAAAGGATTTCTAGCAATTGTAGAGCTTCGAACTATCCCAATCAACCTTTTGCTAACAAAGGCTCATAATGTCGGCATTGTTCACTACCTCTATACTAAAAGGCATCTGTCCGAGACTAGCCTACCTGGATAGAGAGTACAAAGGAGTACAAAGGAAATCAAGCAACAACAGATCTAGTGACCCTTCTAGGTTGCTTGTCCTCCAAAACACTGAGGATCAAGTGTCCAAACAGTGGTTTAGAGTGGGTAAGGGAACATTGGAAAGGGAATTACTGCCCTGGAACTAATGTCCGTGGCAGGATTAGGAAGTTAGTAGGGGACAGATGGGTTAGTAACTGAGGGGGGAATAAAATAAAGTTATTCATTTACAAACGCAGTCAGTCGCGGGTTTGATGCGAAATATTTGTCTAGGCGGAGTTTAAATGAATCAACGGTGATGCAGTCTATAACGTTTCGGGGAAGCCCATTCCACAAGTTGACAACTCGATTGAAGAAGAAATTCTTAGATTCGTGTGAGTTAAAAGATTTACCAATAATTTTGCAACCGTTTCCCCGCGTGTAATTAGATTGGTGGGTAGTGAAGTACTTACTACAGTTCATATTGTCGATGCCTTTGATGATTTTGAACACTTGAATTAAGTCACCTCTTAATCTGCGCTGGGTTAAAGGAAATAGATTTAATTCTCTAAGACGCTCTTCGTATGGTTTGTTCTTTAGGCTAGGTATCATTTTGGTAACTCTACGTTGAACTCGTTCTAGCTTGTTTATATCTTTTTGGTAATAAGGGCACCAGGATTGAACGCAGTATTCCAGAAGAGGGCGGACTAAGGAATTGTAAAGGGTTAGGATAACTTCTTCGGATTTATGCTCAAATGACCTGCCTATAAAGCCAATTATTTTGTTTGCCTTCTTAACAACTTCTGAACATTGTTGACTCGGTTTTAACTGGATGATGGGGAGAGAGAGAACCTGGTATCAATATGTTCTGGTCAATAGACATAGATGGAAGAGAGAGGGAGAGAGAGAGGGAGAGGGAGAGGGAGGGGGAAGTGGAGGGGGAGGTGGAGGAGGGAGGAAGGGAGGGAGAGAGAGAGAGAGAGAGAGAGAGTGAGTTGGATGAGGCTCAATAGGTCAACTGGTGATTAACTTAGACATGAAGGAAATGGATAGACGTCTAGGCATCCAAGAGATTGACTGGTTAGACCGCTTTAAGGGAGGTGGTGGTTATTTTTGGAGTCTAGTTAGTCATGTATTCATAAATTGTTTCAGTTTCCTCCATAGTCCTCCATCAAGCTTAAAAAAATAAAAAATAAATAAACAAACATAACCCTAGACCACCTCTCAAGATACATTTGTACATTTTTCGGTAGACAAATGTTCCTGCCAAAGGCCGGTTTCTTTAATATTACAGGCTCGCTATCGCTCGCCAGGAAAAAATCGACATCTAAATGGCACGAAAGGTCTTAAAATTGACAAGGAAATGGGGCGAAAGGTGTTACAATGGCTAAACTAATGGGCCGAATGTCTTAAAATTTCAGAACTAATTGGGCTAAACACGAGGGAGAAGGGTGTCCAGAAAAAGCAACCCTTCCCCCTTAAGGATAGTGTGGAGATATATACAGGTGGTGAGCTAGAGTAATGGGTTGAAGAATAAGAGATGTGTGAGAACCGAAATAAACAGATCAATGATATGTACAGGAATTATATGTGGTGAAATATGTGGACAATTTGTTTTAGCGATTTTCGATCGGCCACTCCATTTCCATTTGTTGTTTTTCTGACGTTATCTAGCACATTACGTAGCACAGATAGCATAGTTACAGATGGTAGAAAGCTTCACCTATCTTATACCTGTTGACATGCAATTGGTTCGATCCTTAGTTATCCGAATATGCTAATAATTATATATATAATTTGTTTGTATAATTTTGCGATTTCAACGCATTAAAATTGCTAATTAGGGAATTGGCTCAATGGGTGGGATTTACCTTTAGTGAAGAAGCATTATACTTGTTATTATATATAAATAATTAAGTTAAAAACAAAATATCAGGTGATTCAACGCTTTGAATACGTAGGGTAGCAGTTCTGACTCTAAATTGTTGACATGTTTTAAAAATCGTATATTCACAAGTTAAGAGTGTGAGGTCAGTAAAAATAGCTATGACCGTATGAGAGAGAAATATCCTCGAGGTGAAAGCTGACATGGATGGATACACGTACTAGGAGTTGCTCTTTTGTGGGATTCGTTGACGGGGAAATTCCCAGGATTAAATGAGGGAATGGACAATCATATGTAGGAAAATTTGAGCCATTTTATTTACAGTAGACTCCAGGTTGCCTACCTTGCTAGATAATAAAATTGAAGATTTACCTTGAAGGAAGTTTTCGAAGCAAACTAAGAATAGACATAATGCTGGAATGTGGGACAATAAAGCTCATTTGTATATATATTTACAAAAGAAAATAACGCTCAAACCATCGGATCAAAGAGTGTTGAAATTAAAACGAATATAAATTAAGTCATGGTATCCAACATGGAAACCATAAATACCTAATAAGAAATGTGTTCCCTATAGAAGGTTGAGAGACGGGCTAGGGGGAGGTCTGTTGGTCAATCTACTTGATATTCACAAACTGGTCGGAGCTGATTAAGGGGGGTCACCTGCTTGTTTTCTCTCCTTTTATCTCTTTCTCTGGTTTGTATCCATTCGGCCCCATTCAGCCTACTGTTTTAAGACGTTTATCCCCATCCAGGTGTCGATTTCTTCCTGGCGAGCGATAGCGAGCCAGCATTGTATGGAGAAATCCGGCATCGCCGGAAGAAAAACAATCTATCGAAAAATGTGCAAATTTAGCCTGCTGTCATTTTTTTTTTTTTAAATATGCTGGCTTGCTACCGCTCGCCAGGAACAAATCGACTCCTGAATGGGGATAAACGTCTTAAAACAGTAGGCTGAATGGAGCTGAATACATACAACCCAGAGAGAGAGAGAAAATAAAACGAGGTGGGCTCCCTTAAAACACATGATAGTTGCCAGGCCCTGTCAAACACCCACCCACAGCCTACTACCCCATCACTCGCTCCTACTAATACCATAACTCCTATAGCACCACACTTGTAGCTCAGAGTCAACCCATGTTTTGTGGGGTTATTGTCATGTTTAGTGAGGGGTTATGCTGTGTTTGTAGTTCACGAGGTTTGTTGTTTAGTTTGCCACCTAGACCCTCTTCAAGGTAAAATAAAAATAACGCCGCTCCAGACTTCTTCAACTAAAATATATACTTCCACAACCCCTTTTTAGCTAAAATTGTAAAAACAAAAAATCTCGATAATAATATGTCCTTGGACGGTTTATTTTTACTTACAGGCTCGCTTTCGCTAGCCAAGAAAGTGAACGACACTTGAAAGGGGCAACAAAGTTTTTACTCGCGAAACTAATGGGGCAAAGCTATTTATTAATATCGCAAAACTGATGGGTGTGAAACATAATAAATTCGTAAAACTAGTCGAGCGAAACAGGGGTGCTCCAAAAAGACCAGCCCTGGATTAGATAGTGTTCCTGTCAGCCACCCAGCCATAGACTACTACAACGTTCATTCTAATCGAATAACTCCTTTGTCTGCATGCCTCTTTCTCCTCTTGTATGCCTATTGTCAGTTCCAACTTCTTTAGTATAGCATATATTTAGATTGCTTTTCCTTGATATACAAATATCTCTTTAATAGTATGCCCTTGTCTAGTTCAGTATGTAATTCTCTGGCATATTGCTTATTACCTCCGCCAACAAAGTTGGAGGTATATTTTAGTTATGGTGTTGCCTCCTTTTGTTTGTCTCTTATCTTTTTTTGTCTGTAAACAAGATAATTATATCAATACGTTATTAACCGATTTTCACAAAAGTTGATGGGAAGGTAGAATATGCGCCAAGGAAGAAGTGGTTCCACATAGGAGGCGATCAGTAGAGCGCATACCTCTATCAGCGTAAGCGGAGGTATGCACTCTGAGTGCCCCTCTAATTTACTACTGTGTCCACGTTTTGCATACTACATTATTTAGTTTATCATAATAATATTACACTATATACCTGTTCTAATATTTAGTATACTATTATCGGAAACTGAAGGTGAACGTCAATAAAAGTAAAGTAATGGTGTGTAATAGGAGAGAGCATAGGGTGAATCTAGATGTGAGGCTGGATGGGGAAATATTGGAACAAGTAGAGTGTTTTAAATATCTAGGAGGAACAATAAGCAGGAGTGGAGGTATGGAAGTGGAGGTAAAACAGAGAGTGTGTGAAGGAAGGAAGGTTTTCGGAGCAATGGGAAGTATGTGGAAGACGAGAAATCTCGGAGTGAAAGTAAAAAGTGCACTGTATCAAGGAATTGTTGTGCCAACAGTGATATATGGGGCTGAGACATGGGCTCTGAAGAAAAAGGAGAAAAGAGGGCTGGATGTGATGGAGATGAGCTGCTTGAGGAGTATGTGTGGAGTTACTCGTAGAGACAGATTGAGGAATGAAGAGATCGGAACCTCTCTGGGTGGTCAGGGGCCGGGGGAGTGCTGGAGCGACCTTGGTAACCCTGGTCTCTGGGTCTTCTCCTGGGTGACCTGGATGTGTGAGAGTTTGTGTTTTTTATCTGTGTTTATTTTTTGTTTTGTGTTGTTTTTGTGTTTTCCCTGTTCTTGCTCTGTCTTGAGTCGGCTACCCCCAAAATGGGGATTGGGCCTGAGCATATAGAATAGATAGATAGATAGAATATTTAGTATACTATTATCTGAAATTATTTATAATTGCTTTATTGTTTCCTTTCTAAAATACCCAAATCTTCAACATAATTGTAATTACCTCCGACAACAAAGTTTGAGGAGGTTATGGTTTCGTCTCCGTTTGTTTGTCTGCCTGTCTGTAAACAAGATATCTCAAAATGTTATGAACCGATTTTCACGAAATTTGATGGGCAGATAGGTTATGCACCAAGGAAGAAGCGATTCACTTTAGGTGGCGATCCCGATATTTTTTTTAAATTTGGTGGGCAGACAGGTTATACGCAAAGGAAGACGGAATTCAATTTAGGAGGCGATCCAGAGATACTCACAACATTTGGTGGGCAGATATGATGATGTGCGCTATGAACCGATTTTCACGTAATTTGGTGGCCAAATAAGATATGAACCAAGGAAGAAGTAATGAGTTTAGGAGGCAGTCTAGAGATTTCATGAATATTGGTGGGCAGATAGGATATATGCCAAGGAAGAATTGATTCAATTTAGTAGGCGATCTGGATCACATACTGGAATTCAGATCCAGAAGAAAATTTAGGCCCATGATGTAAATGGTAAAATACCAGCCAGCGTAGGTGAAGGTATGCGCTCTACCGAATGTCTCTCTAGTTCTTTATGTAATTTGAGAGTATCTACATATTTCTATATTGTACCTCCCTCCCTCTTTTCGTATATACAGTGTATTTCTCCTTTAGTATATAGATTTTATCTAGTGTTCATTATCGGTATCACTTTCTTATCGAGTTTACACGTCTCTTGTTTTCTTCTCGAATACCCCCATAAATGTTCATATTAATTTAGCTTTTAGTTACCTTTTCAATATATCGTGTTCTCTTCTGGTATAGCTTTCTCCAAATTTAGTACACCCACCTCGTCCTGTTTAATATTTCCTTTCTTCATTATTTCCTTTCTTCATTATATCTTCGCCTACCCTTTCCTCTCTAGCATTCTTTTTCATCCAGTGTAGCGCATTCTATTTCTTCATATTAATGTGGACAGTCCTAAACCTGTCCTTTTATATGTACTTAATGCTTTTGTAATATACTTCATATTTATGCAAGGACTTTTTTTTTTTCTTGTCTTCCCTTTCTCTTTTTTTCCGTATATTGTTCAAAATTACTGTATATTTTCTCCTCTAATACGGATTATCATCTGTTAATCTCTTTTTGTTGTCAATTCATGCACTCTTATGTCAACTCATCGAAGTAATATAAGTACAACATGCAACCATAGCTGGACATAGTGAGTTGAAGAAGAGGTTTAACGCTAGTGTATGTGGATATTTATTCACATAATAGAATAGCACCTGCTCTACCTGTTACAAACTTTCTTTCCTCCGAAGTTGTAAAAAGTGTTAAAGTAGAACGATTTAATAAGAGACAAGATAGTACCGGTATGTTACACACTTTGCAATGACTGTACAGCCATTGATATCTAGGCTATCTCCCTGGAATGGACAGTAAGGTTTTTGAGATATTAACTATTCCTTGTAGATAATTGTAACTCCTTCTAAGTACTCTCCCCACTCTCCCGCTGCTACTCCATCTCATTAACTCGCCATTTCCATTCCCTTAATCTCTCTTTTCTTTGCCCTTACCTCCCCTCTCTTCCATCTCTCTCTCTCTCTCTCTCTCTCTCTCTCTCTCTCTCTCTCTCTCTCTCTCTCTCTCTCTCTCTCTCTTGTCTTTATTCGTTCTCTCATTATATCCCTATATCCTCATCCATTCCCTCTCCTACCGTCCTCATATTTCGCCTTTCTAGTAACCCTCTTTTTAATTCTGTCTCTTATGCTTTTCTCATCTTCAGTTTCTCCTCTCCTCCTTCATCTCTCATTTATCTCGTTTCCAAATAACCCTTTCTATCTCTCCCTCCTTCCCCTCCTCCCTCCCTGCCCGAGTCTCTTCTACTCCCCCCCCCCCCCCCCCCCGACCACGCTCCACAATTAAATGATAAGAATACTTGTTGTGGTTGGTTGTTGTCAAGGGTGGTGGTGATGGGTGATGTTTGGTGGTGGTGATGATATTGGGGGTGGTGGCGATGATGGTGGTGGTGATAGTTGTAGTGGTTAATACTTGTTATGGTTAGTTGTTGTCAAGGCTGGTAGTGATGGGTGATGTTTGGTGGTGGTAGTGATGGTGGTGGTGGTGGTGGTGATAGTTGTAGTGGTTAATACTTGTTATGGTTAGTTGTTGTCAAGGCTGGTAGTGATGAGTGATGTTTGGTGGTGGTTGTGATGGTGGTGGTGGTGGTGGTGGTGATGGATGATGTTTTGTTGGTGATGATGATGGTGGTGATGAAGGTGATGATGGTCATAATGGTAGTGAAGATGGTGGTGGTTGTAGGCAATGTGTGTTTATTAGTTTTGAAGGGCATTGTCACGATGGGTGCTATTAGTTTTGAAGGGCATTATAGTGACGATGGGTGCTATTTATTCGTGTTTGTAGTGGGGACGGAAATATGTATTTTGGTAGTGGTGGTGATAGTGATAATGGAGATGGTTATTAATATTTGGAGATAAGGTATTCATATTGAGATTATCGACAGTTTTTTTGTTGCTATCAACCCTTTCTGTACCGGTGATGTACTTTTCATTATAATTTGGCAACTACAAGACGAATTTGTTCAGCTTAGGAAGGACGTCTACCCATTAAAAGGCGACAGACTATAACAATTATTCCTTCTAGCTACCATATATCCTTCCTAAGCCTCGTAAAATCGTCTGTATTTAGCTGAAATTAAATTAAATAGACGTCGCCGGTACAGAAGGGGTTAAGGGGAGGCAGACCGTTTGTTTGTTCTATTTATTAATTTATTCATATATTGTATTTAGTTTCCTCCCTAGACCTCCATCAAACTTAGAAAAACACCCCCTTGAACCCCCTTCAAGATAAATTTGTACATTTTTCGGTAGAAAAATTTCCCGGCCGAAGGCCGATTCCTCTTAAAATTGCAGGCTCGCTATCGCTCGCCAGGAAATAATCGACACCTAAATGGCACGAAAGGTCTTATTATTGGCAACGAAATGGGGCGAAATGTGTTAAAATCGCCAAACTTATGGGCCGAACGTCTTATAATCTCAAAACTAGTGGGGCTAAACATGAGGGAGAATGGGGTCCAGAAAAACGGTTTGCCTCCCCTTAATGTTATTGTTGGTGGTGGAGGTGGTGGTGGTGATGGTGATGGTGGTGTTGGTGTTGAAAGCAGACGATGGTGGTGGGAGTATAGAGGTCCACATGGTGATAATGATTGTTATTGGTGATGCTTGCCGGTGGTGATAATACAGCTGGTGGTGATAGGTACGGTATGGTTGCCGGTGGTGATAATACAGCTGGTGGTGATAGGTACGGTATGGTTGTTGGTGCCGGTGGTGATAATACAGCTGGTGGTGATAGGTACGGTATGGTTGCCGGTGGTGATAATACAGCTGGTGGTGATAGGTACGGTATGGTTGTTGGTGCCGGTGGTGATAATACAGCTGTGGTGGATAGGTACGGTATGGTTGCCGGTGTGATATACAGCTGTGGTGATAGGTACGGTATGGTTGCTGGTGGTGATAATACAGCTGGTGGTGATAGGTACGGTGTGGTTGTTGGTGCCTGGTGATAATACAGCTGATGGTGATAGGTACGGTATGGTTGCTGGTGCCTGGTGATAATACAGCTGGTGGTGATAAGTACGGTATGGTTGCTGGTGCCTGGTGATAATACAGCTGGTGGTGATAGGTACGGTATGGTTGTTGGTGCCTGGTGATAATACAGCTGGTGGTGATAGGTACGGTATGGTTGCTGGTACCTGGTGATAATATAGCTGGTGGTGATAGGTACGGTATGGATGTTGGTGCCGGTGGTGATAATACAGCTGGTGGTGATAGGTACGGTATGGTTGCTGGTGGTGATAATACAGCTGGTGGTGATAGGTACGGTATGGTTGCTGGTGCCTGGTTATAATACAGCTGGTGGTGATAGGTACGGTATGGTTGCCGGTGGTGATAATACAGCTGGTGGTGATAGGTACGGTATGGTTGTTGGTGCCGGTGGTGATAATACAGCTGGTGGTGATAGGTACGGTATGGTTGCCGGTGGTGATAATACAGCTGGTGGTGATAGGTACGGTATGGTTGCTGGTGGTGATAATACAGCTGGTGGTGATAGGTACGGTGTGGTTGTTGGTGCCTGGTGATAATACAGCTGATGGTGATAGGTACGGTATGGTTGCTGGTGCCTGGTGATAATACAGCTGGTGGTGATAAGTACGGTATGGTTGCTGGTGCCTGGTGATAATACAGCTGGTGGTGATAGGTACGGTATGGTTGTTGGTGCCTGGTGATAATACAGCTGGTGGTGATAGGTACGGTATGGTTGCTGGTACCTGGTGATAATATAGCTGGTGGTGATAGGTACGGTATGGATGTTGGTGCCGGTGGTGATAATACAGCTGGTGGTGATAGGTACGGTATGGTTGCTGGTGGTGATAATACAGCTGGTGGTGATAGGTACGGTATGGTTGCTGGTGCCTGGTTATAATACAGCTGGTGGTGATAGGTACGGTATGGTTGCCGGTGGTGATAATACAGCTGGTGGTGATAGGTATGGTGTGGTTGTTGGTGCCTGGTGATAATACAGCTGGTGGTGATAGGTACGGTATGGTTGCTGGTGCCTGGTGATAATACAGCTGGTGGTGATAGGTACAGTGTGGTTGTTGGTGCCTGGTGATAATACAGCTGGTGGTGATAGGTACGGTGTGGTTGTTGGTGCCTGGTGATAATACAGCTGGTGGTGATAGGTACGGTGTGGTTGTTGGTGCCTGGTGATAATACAGCTGGTGGTGATAGGTACAGTATGGTTGCTGGTGCCTGGTGATAATACAGCTGGTGGTGATAGGTACGGTATGGTTGCTGGTGCCTGGTGATAATACAGCTGGTGGTGATAGGTACGGTATGGTTGCTGGTGCCTGATGATAATACAGCTGGTGGTGATAGGTACGGTATGGTTGCCGGTGGTGATAATACAGCTGGTGGTGATAGGTACGGTGTGGTTGTTGGTGCCTGGTGATAATACAGCTAGTGGTGATAGGTACGGTATGGTTGCCGGTGGTGATAATACAGCTGGTGGTGATAGGTACGGTGTGGTTGCTGGTGCCTGGTGATAATACAGCTGGTGGTGATAGGTACGGTATGGTTGCTGGTGGCTGGTGATAATACAGCTGGTGGTGATAGGTACGGTATGGTTGCCGGTGGTGATAATACAGCTGGTGGTGATAGGTACGGTGTGGTTGTTGGTGCCTGGTGATAATACAGCTGGTGGTGATAGGTACGGTATGGTTGCCGGTGGTGATATACAGCTGGTGGTAATAGGTACGGTATGGTTGCTGGTGGTGATAATACAGCTGGTGGTGATAGGTACGGTATGGTTGCTGGTGCCTGGTGATAATACAGCTGGTGGTGATAGGTACAGTATGGTTGTTGGTGCCTGGTGATAATACAGCTGGTGGTGATAGGTACGGTATGGTTGTTGGTGCCTGGTGATAATACAGCTGGTGGTGATAGGTACGGTATGGTTGCCGGTGGTGATAATACAGCTGGTGGTGATAGGTACGTATGGTTGCCGGTGCCTGGTGATAATACAGCTGGTGGTGATAGGTACGGTATGGTTGCTGGTGCCGGTGGTGATAATACAGCTGGTGGTGATAGGTACGGTATGGTTGCCGGTGCCTGGTGATAATACAGCTGGTGGTGATAGGTACGGTATGGTTGCTGGTGCCGGTGGTGATAATACAGCTGGTGGTGATAGGTACGGTGTGGTTGTTGGTGCCTGGTGATAATACAGCTGGTGGTGATAGGTATGGTATGGTTGCTGGTGCCTGGTGATAATACAGCTTGTGGTGATAGGTACAGTATGGTTGCCGGTGGTGATAATACAGCTGGTGGTGATAGGTACGGTATGGTTGCTGGTGGTGATAATACAGCTGGTGGTGATAGGTACAGTATGGTTGCTGGTGCCTGGTGATAATACAGCTGGTGGTGATAGGTACGGTATGGTTGCCGGTGGTGATAGGTACGGTATGGTTGCTGGTACTTTTTTTTTTTTTTTTATAAACGTGAGAATTTGTGGTGGACACCATGGGAGACGAATCAGATCATACTGAGGGTTCAGGGAATGATGCAGGCTCTGATGGGCAGATGCCAGGGGGGTTAGTAACTAGTGAGGAGGCCGCAAAGAAGTTTTTGGAGGTGCCTATAACAGCTGATCGACTAGAGGGAATTAGCAAGTATGGTCTACAGTGTTTGGCTTCCCTCATGGGGCTTAAGGTGGCTCATGGCATCAAGAAGAACGATTTGAGGGCTTGCGTACTGGGGGCGGCTAGTGAGGTCCAGGGTGGAGAGGGTGCTCGGGGACTTCTGCTCGAGCCCCCCCTCCACTCTACTCCCATCGGGACCTCTAGGATGCCGGAGTTTAGTACGTTCCCGCAGGCCGATAGCCGCTGGCAGCGTGGTTTAGGATCGTTGGGTGGGCCTCCAATAGTTGCACCTCCTCCTCAAGGTTTCACTACAGAAATGCTCTTCCAGCTTGAGATGGCTAAGATGCAGGCTGAGCGTGAGGAACGTCTCGAACTCGCTAAGATAGAGGCTAAGCGACAGGCTGATCTCGAACTCGCTAAGGCTAAACAACAGACGGATCTCGAACTCGCTAAGGCTAAACAACAGAAGGATCTCGAACTCGCTAAGGCTAAACAACAGACTGATCTCGAACTCGCGAGAATAAAATCCGAGTCGGAGGCTGAGTCTACCAGGTACCGTGCAGATATCGATCTTGAGAAGACTCGGGTGGAAACGACAGGGCAACGTCTCGGTGGTGGGAATCGTGGGCATGATCAGTCTTTGTCGCACCTGTTGAAGCTAGTCCCTGTATTTGATGAGTCGGGTGTCACCGAATTTTTCATGAGATTCGAGAAGAAGTGCCAGGAACACCAGTGGCCTGGGGAGAAGTGGGCAGCCCTTGTTTCCTCTAGACTTGTGGGCAAGGGACTCAGGGCTTATGATGCATTGCCTATAGAGTCGTGTATTATCTACGAGGAACTCAAGGAGGCTGTCCTGAGAGCATACGAACTACAACCAGAGACGTACAGGTTGAAGTTCCGGGGTGTTACCAAGGGTCGGGAGAGCACCTTTTTGGAACATGCCCGGGAGCTGTCCGATGCTTTTGGGAATTGGCTGAGGTCGGAGAAAGCTACTACGTTTGACGACATTAAACAGTTGGTGCTTTTAGAGCAGTTTTTAAGATGCACGGGCGGCGACCTGACGTTAAACCTGAAAGAAAAGCAACCAAAAACTCTACAGGAGGCAGCTGAGATGGCTGACCTCCGGCTATCACTAATTCGTGGGTACGGGTCTGCCCAGCGTAGTGAGGCAGATAACAAGGGGCGTGACGCCCCACCCCCCCAAGTTAGTGATATACCTTATGCAAACAAGTACAAGAGCCATGATACCAAGACTGACCACAAGACTAGCACCGTCCCGTTTAAGAAGGGGCCGGTCCCTTCCCAGTACCAAGGGAAGCCCAAAGGGGAGTTGGAGTGTTATCATTGTCATAAAAAGGGGCACTTTGCAAGAGTCTGTCCTAGCAAACCACCTACAGCAGCTGTGTCTTGGGCCTGCAACATTGGTGTGTCTCCGAAGTCGTCTGAGTTTGCCCGGGGCAGTTCGTCAGAGGCTGAGGCACAGCCAATGCAGAAGCACCTGGGAGGCTCGAACCCTGCTCAGGATATTTTTTGCGACCATAGAGGGCGGGGTTGCGTGATGTGGGCGGGGCGCAAGTATGGAGTAGAGGTCTTGCGTGATACAGGTGCTTCCCAGACTCTGATGAGAAACTTGACTGGCTACCCTATAAACGCGGCTCGGGTGGTAGTGGTGCAGGGTATTAATGCAACTCGGTCATACCCGCTGGTGCGGTTGGAGTTGGAGGTGGATGGTGTGGCACGTGAATTGGATGTCGGGATTGTGGAGGAACTGCCAGTGGAGGGCGTCGACCTTCTTCTCGGCAACGACTTTGCAATGCCCGCTTCTGAGGTTCTACCCTTAGTCGTTGCCGAGAGGCCGGCCGACGTGAGTAGGGAAGAGCAAGAGTGGGTCGAGCGGTGCCAGACACAACCCATGGCGTGTGTTGTCACCCGAGCTCGGGCAGCTAAAGTGTCACAGCCTAGTCCTCCGTCTTCAGACCAGCGGAGGAACGATCAACAGGAGGAGGCTAAAGCTGGAGTTGGTTTTAAGAGTTTTGACTCGGCGGCTCTCCTGGGTGATTCAGTATTAGCACCATTACTTAATTCTGGAGTAGCCCCTGGGCCTGTCATCGAGAGTGACGAGGCTGGGCATGACGAGTCTCCACGACAGCAACGTTATGTACATCGAGAGAGACAGAGGGAGCAGCCCAGTATCGGGGAAGGTCATGCATTGCTCCGGGAGCAGTTAGATCGTTTGGCACCCTCAGATATACGTCGGTTGCAACTGGAGGACCCTGAGCTCCAAACGTGTGCTAATGGAGCTGTAGAGCTCGATGAGGACGGCGATGCACAGCCAGGAGATTTTTTTTATTTAGAAGGCATCCTCTATAGGTGTTTTCAAGACCCTAAACGTAGTTGGCAAGAGGGGTCCGGAGTAGTGGACCAGTTGGTGGTGCCACGGGAGTGCAGGGATAGCCTACTGAGGTTGGCGCATGACATACCACTGGCAGGACATCTAGGGGTGAGAAAAACGGTGGCGGCTTTAGAAAAATTGTTTTGGTGGCCGGGGTTGAAGGGGCAGGTGGTAACCTGGATAGCAAGGTGTCATACATGCCAGAGGGTTGGAAAACCTAACCAAACAATTCCGAGAGCCCCGTTGCACCCCATTCCTGTCAGTGGACCGCCCTTCAGTAAGGTCATCATTGATATGGTCGGACCCCTACCCCCTACTAGTGCCGGTAATAAATTTCTATTAACTATCATGGATGTGGCCACTCGTTATCCTGATGCATATCCAATGAGAAATGGCACAGCGAAAACTGTTGTCCGGAACCTGCTCTTGTATTGCTCGCGGTATGGTTACCCGCAAGAGGTGCAATCGGACCAAGGTTCTAATTTTACATCTAATCTGTTCAAACAAACTATGATTCAGCATGGCATCAGCACTGTCGTCTCTTCTGCGTATCACCCGGAGAGTCAAGGGGTGTTGGAGAGGTGGCACGCCATGCTGAAAAGCATGCTTCAATGTTACTGCGCAGAGAACGGAAAGGATTGGGACCTTGGTCTGCCGTATGTTTTGTTCGCAGCAAGAGAAGTACCTGGAGAGAGTCTCGGTTTCAGTCCGAATGAGCTTGTTTTCGGGCATCAGGTGAGGAGCCCTCTCCACATGGTGAAGGAGATGTGGGAGGGCACTAGGCATATTGTTCTGCGAGATAAGTTGCAACCTCTTGTTCCTGAGCGACAAGAGGAGTTGTTTACTAGGCTGTGGCAGTCCGTCCGCATGTTTGTTGCTTCTCCAGGCCTGATGTACGGGTAGAATCTGACATGGAGGCTGGAGACAGTGTAAGGCTCGAGTTGGTTCCCTACCGTGTGAATCCTGCTCGACAGCCTGTTGTGAAGGCGGAGCTGGACGGCGTGTGGAGAGGGGGTCTGAGGGATGAGGAATATCGTGAGTGGTCGTTGCCAGTGGCTTTGCAACCTGAGTTTGGTGGCCGAGTCCGTGTGTATGTTGATTGCAAGAGTGTTGAAGCATTATCCCTGACAGACGCCTATCCATTACCCAGAGTTGACGACACCATAGACCGCTTCGGGGCTGCCTCGCTCATCACGAAGGTAGAACTAGTGAAGGGTTATTGGCAGGCCCCGTTGCCGGAAAGAGCGAAGAGAAGTGCCAGTCTTGCGATGAACTGGGCAGTTTATCAGTGTCAGGTGTTGTTGTGCTGCCGGAACACAAGTTGGATGTGTGGCATGCTAAGGGCACTGATAATGTTTTGGCTTTGTTTGCAGGAGAACCCTCGCTGTTCAGTCAGTGTCTGTCGTGGGTGGAGGATCCGGGGTAGGCTACCACAGTATGTTGGTATAGCCTCCTGTCTTGGCTCGCGGTGTATTTTTGCGCTGGTGCTTGTTGGCTCGCGTGTGTAGCATCAGCGTAGGGTCGCAGGGCAGGAGTTGTTGGCTTTGATTAGAAGAAAATTAGGCTACATCTATAGTAGCCACCAAAAACAAAATTAAAATAAAATATGAAAAATTAAATAAAAACTTTCTTTTTAATAATTAATTTTAAGATAATATTGTAGCTGAGTACTGAGTGCAGATGATTTTCCCTCAGTAGGCTGTGCTTCTTAAAGCTCGCTCTGGGAGCACAATATTATGAATTAATGTATTATATTTGGGAAGGGTGATAAGATTTTTTTATATAAAAAATTTTGTATTTTTTTTTGAGGAGACTGAGCTTGCATTCCATGAGTGGCAGAGTGGTTAGGAGTGGCAGATTCTAGCGACATTCTGCCTGTTCAGATATGGGCTCATGGTTGAGTGTCCCATATCTTGGGGGGGGTGTGACGCCTCCCGGCGTTAGCAGAATGGTTGCGTGGGGCATTGCAGCTCGCTAGCGCTCGCCAGGATGGGGGGATAGGCTACAGTTGTCCTAGAATGATCTGCTTTATTTCATTAGTGTCGTGTTACCACAGACAGTCTAGAAATGGTCTTTGTTTTGGTCTGTGACCGCGCCTTATATTTTATATTCGCTATAATATAAATGTTGCTTGTGTGGGAGGCGAGCGAGAGAGTGTGAGGGAGTACACCCGGCAGCGAGGTGAGCTATGACGCGGCTCGCTTGGGCGCTGACGGCGTTGGCGGCCGGGTGGTCAACTAGTCCCTTCCCGTCGCGGCCTCGTGTTTTTTACCAGCTCAGAGCTTGCCTGACACGCGTATCACCTACATCCTTTGCAATTCTGTCCCCCATACTCGCGACTTTGCATACTATCTCTCTCTCTCGACTTCTCCTTCTCTAATCTTTATTAAACTCAACATCCCTTCTGGTTTCAGCATAGACGTTCACCGTCGACCAGTCGTATTGTACGCGAAGCTCTCAGATATTTCCATGTATTAGGTTAAGGAGGTATTATGCTTTATTGAGGTTTAGAGAGACAGACTTTTCCGTATGTGTCCTCTCTCGGGAAGGTTGTAGACCGGTATATGTCTCCCTTGCAAGGTGTTGAGTGATTCTGCTTGGTTATCTAAAGCTAGACTAGGGGTAAGGTTACTGTGTCGTTGTCTCCGATGTGTGCAGTGTTAGCTAAGCTCTGCACGACATCGACAGGTACTGTGGGAGCCTAAGTTGTCTTCGGGTTGGTTTACTTTGCGAACAGCGCTGTGGTGTGAGAGGGCCATAGCCTATCCCTCACAACATAGTGCTGCCTCTTTGTGTTGACTTCTGAGGGATCGCCAGGATAGAGCTAGGTACTAGAGACCTAGATTTATCAAGAGAGCATCCCCGTCATATAACGTAATCTTCATTATACCACCCTTGGACAACGTTAGGCTACGAGCCGCATGCTCGCCCATTGTTGCCCTGCCTTGATACCCCAGCTAGACTTTATTAACTGAGCAGACACTGGTTAGAGATAAGCCTCATTATTATATGTATGCAGCATTATTATTCACTGCACTTTTGAGCCGAGGTTGTTGTTGAGTTGCACAACCCGAGTAGGCTGTTGCGTTGTGTCACAAAGCATTTCTTTAGTTGTCGAGCATTACTACCTTTGCGCAGTCTTTATTATTCGCCTGCCTATTATTACTATATGTCCTAGCATTTATTGTGACCCGTATTCTGCATTATAATTGTTCAAGATTCTTTACGAACATCTTCCCAGCATCAGACTTATTTCAGAAGTTTCCAGTTGATGTTGCAGGACTAGCATTGCACTTTCTTTAATACAGGAGTGCCAGTTATTTGAGTATCTACCGTAACGTTAATTAATCACGTTACCTATCTTTTCTTTGTGTAACATAATCGAGTAATCTTTTACTGTTTGAGAATAGGCTGTTTCATTGAGCGTCAGCCCAGTGTGTGTGCATCAGTTACCGAGTCATAGGATACCTCGTTGTCCAGGCACGACTCAGGGCGGTAATGGTGTTTTGTTTTCCAGTGTTTAAGGCAGGGGTTGGATCTAGTGTTACCGTTGTTGCTTTTTGCCATTATCTAGTCCAATGTTGAAGAGCCCTGTGTCTTTGAGAACCTGGATCGTAACACAGGCTACAACGTGGCTCCTGGGCTGTTTCTTCTTCTGCGATGATCTCTGCAAGCCTTGAATAGAAGCACTGGGCTACTAATGTATGTATATATGTACGACTGTATTTATGTATGTATGTATGTATGTATGTATGTATGTATGTATGTATGTATGGATGGATGTATGTACTGTATATACTCAGGCATATACCCCATAGCTGGGGGTGAACGAATCGAGACAGTGCCCGAACAGAAACTACCTTTAAAGTTCCAATACTTGGGTCCGGAACCACTTTCGCGTTCCCTCGCCCCTTGCTGTGTCTTGACAGGTGCGTTTTGTTTCTACTACTACTACTACTACTACTACTACTACTGCTACTATCATTATATATTATTTTTTATAAATTACTATTTTTTTTTATTATTAGGGGTTCGTCCCCTACGGGGAACCCCTATTGTAATCATTAAACCTGGGTTTTCATCCAAATTCTTCTTACGCGCCGGTTTCGACGCAATAACTCCAGAACCGCTTTTTGGATCGGGATTAAACTTTCACAAGAGGTCCGTTTTTGTATTGGGCAACTTTTGATATGCTAAACATCCGGCATGGTGGCCAAACAGGTCCGTGGCAGCCGATTTCCCGGAAAACTTGACGCCTAAATACCGTCTCTCCCACTCAAATGAAACGACTGGGCTTTGGCATACGCACTCCCCTACTAATGCTCCGCAAATTTTATAGAGAAGGTTTTGCTTTTGCACGTGGGTTTTTTTCCGGCAATCTTGAAAAAACCTCGAATTCCACTTAAAATTCCACATCTTGAAAACTATGCTGATGATCAAAGCCATGCTTGCGTAGTTGGGTGAGGCTCGCGATTCCGAACGTTTTGATACCAAAAGAATATAAATGGGTGGAATAGTTTGGCCGCAGCATTGAAAACTGTCTATTCTTAAATTACTTTAAAACCGCATTCGCTACCCACACAAAGTTTACCGGCTACAGTCTATAGGCTTCCACGCATCCCCCAGTTTTGCTTAATAACATAATCTCTTTATTATTCAGATCTGTAATTTTTGTTTTATTTAACTCTCTCAAAACAGTTCGAGTCCCTACGAATTCCAGCAATTATTTAGCCAACCTACCTATACATACCTACCCTACCAAATAATAATGATAATTCAAATTTATTTTTGGTGAATGACAGAGTATTGGCTAAGGTTTTTAACAATTCCTCCCTTTGCCAAATGCTTAGTTTAATAACAATGATATGGACCTTTAAAGTTTTGGCAATTGCCCGTGTGACTCGTATTTTAACCCTCCTAAAGTGTTACCACGAAATACCGCTAGATCCTTTCTCAAAAGTTGCTAGCATGTTGCTACATAGCCAAACAATGTTAGGATAATGCTGCAATTTCTAAAGAGTTTTGGTTTGTTTGTTTTGCAAATTTTACAATGTAGTATGACTAGAATGTCTGAAATTTTCAAGTTATCCCTAGTAAATGTCTCTAGATATAAAAGAAATGGCTGCTAGATTGAAGTAAATAGCTCTACATTTAGCGGTAATATGTAGCTTTACAACTGGCAACACTGCAACCACCACCTCCCTCCCACCCTCCCAGTATGTCTCCACAAAATACTGCTAGATCCTTTCTCAAAAGTCACTAGCATGTTGCTACATAGTCAAACAATGTTAGAATAATGCTGCAATTTCTAAAGAGTTTTGGTTTGTTTGTTTTGAAAATTTTACAATGTAATATGACTAGAATGTCTGAAATTTTTAAATTATCCCTAGTAAATATCTCTAGATATGAAAAAATGGCTGCTAAATTGAAGTAAATAGCTCTACATCTAGCGGTAATATGTAGCGATACAACTGGCAACACTGCCTAGCCCTTCCTTCCTACCTCCCTCCTCCCTCATCTAGCAAATGTATCAACAACCACTCTAGTGAACTTTCGGTATTTAGTTTATTCAGCTTAATACTATTTATCCACATAATATAGAAACCTATCACGATTGTTGTCTAATACAACCATAGACAATGCTATTACATATTATTTGAACATGATGTCGAATTTAGCAGTTGCTGTTTACCTTGAACAGTAATGACAGTCTGTGACAGAACCGAAAGCTTCTCTTGCCGTGTAGTACTCAAAGAAAGCAGGGGTACTTAAGCTGGCCCATACCGAACTGTTACCAAGTCAGAGATGCAGAGGTAACTTTCACAATGCATTATAACCCTAGACAGACACCAATATACCACTAAATCAGACAAATATCACTACAAAAAAGATAGGAAAATAATATATTAATGTCCTAGGTATTTGAAATTATGCAAATGAGTAAAATGCATTATGATATAATGATAATGGCATTGATTAGTATCTGGCAACAGTGTTGCAGTATAATTTTCTGAACGTATGCGTACTTCGGAATATTTATCCCATTAATATACACATCTATCACTATTTAAATTTAATACAACCATACACAGTGCTATTACATATTATTTGAACATAATATAGGATGTTCTTTCCTTTAAACCATTTTCTATATCTATTCACGAAAAATATAGGCCTAGCCTAGGCAGCGCTACCGGTAGGTACGAATTTATCAGTTCGAATTTTGATTGAGAGTGGGATTAGGCCTAGGCCTAGCCTAGGGCTTAACATGGGATACTGTTTGGGGGTTGGGAATAGACTCAGGCTGCTTTAGGCCTAATTAGGTAAAAATAGTCAAATCGAGACAATTGCACAGCCAACATAGCCTAGGCCTATTAAGCAATATTTTACCAAACTACAATAGGCCTAGGCCTAGTCTATTCGCTGTAAGTAGGCAAGAAATCATGACCTAGGCTATAACCTCTGTAACTAAAAAACAACTAGGCCTAGAGTGATCAAGCTAATATGTCTACCATTTGGGAAGAGTTAGTCAAGGAATAGCCTAGATGTGGAAATTTGCAGCCAATTTGCTCTAGCCCTATTTGAGATACAGGGGTTAGAGGTCATTGTTGAGGCCCCCCCCCCCCCCTCATGACATATTGTTATCATCTTATATATTGCCAGCAGGGGGCAAATAACCGAGAAAAAATCGCCGTCAAAATAGACGCGAACTTAACCACGGCGATCGACACATGTAAACATGGCGGTGGCGGGGGAGGTGTCGGACGTTTGCAATAAAGTTCCTGTCTATTTTGAATGCCATTGGATACAATAATATGTTGAGGGGGGCTTTGTCCCCCCCCCCTTCATGACATATTTTCACCATCATATATATTGCCAGCAGGGGGCAAATAACCGAAAAAATTGCCGCCAAAATAGACACCTTTATGAATAGGTTAGCCTTTAGGCTAGGCCCATCGGCAAGAGTTGCATTGTATAGGCTATCCTAGTGTTTACTAATTTATTGGCTACCCCTTTGAAAGGACATTAGCCTGGTAGGATGTAGTTACCGGGTGTATCGCCAGCCTTGTTTACACTACGCGTACGCGTAGTGGCGTCGGACGCTTGCCATCCTTTTCCTGTCTATTTAGACTGCCTTTGGATACAATAATATGTTGAGGTTGGGCTTTGCCCCCCTTCACCCCCCCCATGACATATTGTCATCATAATATATATTTCCAGCAGGGGGCAAATAACCAAAATAAATCTCCGTCAAAATAGACGTGAACTTAACAATGACGATCGACAAATGTAAACATGACGGAGGCGGCGGACGTCTGCAATCATGTTCCCGTCTATTTTGAATGCCAATGGATACAATAATATGTTGAGCGGTGGCTTTGCCACCCCCCATGTCATGTCATCGTCATATTGCCAGCAGGGGGCAAAATAGACAAATACACTAAAAATTGGGTGTGGGGGTGGCAGCCCCCACCCATAATAGCCTACTATGATAGGTTAGGTAAGGTTGTTAGGTTAGGCTAGGCTAATGTCCTTTCAAAGGGGTATAGGCCTAGTAAACACTAGGATAGCCTATACCCGGTCAAAGGTAAGTCTTGCTGTAGTCTCCTTGAATGCTACCTTAAATTGTAATATTAGACTAGGCCTAGCCTATAGATGAAATAGCTTAGCCTACTCATTTATTGTAGCCTATAATATAGGCCTAGCCGGGCAGAATGTAGAGTTCGGGCGTACCGCAACCAATGTTTACACTACGCAGAGCGGCGATGAAAGCTTGCCATCATGTTCCCGTCCATTTTGAATGCCATTGGATACAATAATATGTTGAGGGGGGCAAACACCCCCATGACATATTGTCATCATCATATAATTTGCCAGCAGGGGGCAAATAGGCCTAACCAAACTGTGGCGATCAACCATGTAAACATGACGGCGGCGGCGGCGGTGAACGCTTGCGACCGTCTATTTTGACTGCCATTGGATACAATAATATGTTGAGGGAAGGGCTTTGCGGCAAATTTTTTGGTTGTTTGCCCCCTACTGGAAATATAATATATGATGATGATAACATGTCATGGGGGGGGGAGGGGAGGGCGGGCTTTCAACATATTATTGTATCCAATGGTATTCAAAATAGACGGGAACATTATCCCAAGCGTCCAACGCCGACACCGCCGCAGCTGCTGAAGAACAAGGAAGTTAGCAATAGGTTTCATTGTGAACTGGAGGAAATTAATAGAAATAAGGAAGCTAGGCCTAGCGATGTAAATAGTCAATGGAATTTCCTTAATAATGACAATTATATGTATAGGTATAAAGTAAAAACAATATATTTTACATAATTTATTGCATATCTTACATATTTAAACAAATATATATTAAAAATAGTTTAACCACACCACTGAGTTCCCCCAAAATACTCTAATAGGGCTGGCCTGAAGAATTAGATCAAGATGGACAACCAATCAAGACATGATAGGTAGGGAAGGGCAGGTGAACAAATCTAGGACGGTGAAGATACGCAGACATTTCTCGCCATTTCACCAATTCAGCCGCACCACATGAGTTCCACAGCAGAACTCTTATAGGGTAGAGCCGAAAGATGAGGCAAGAACTGCTACACTTCAGCACAGCACCAATTAAGAAGTGATCAAAAGCAAAGAATGAGAGATCAGGTCTATGGAAAAAATATATCGCACCGAAATGCATAAAAAATACACACACCGAGGGAAATCGAGTTAGCTCAACCGCATCAGCGACCGACACAAATCAGGTCAGGAGCTAATAACTTAGCCAGGCCAGGGTGGCATATGATATAGGCCGTCCGGAGGACAACCGAATGAGACAGAATAAGAACAGAAGGGGAAAAACATAGAAAGAGGAATGAAAAACTTGTCATGTCATCGTCATATTGCCAGCAGGGGACAAAATAGACAAATACACCAAAAATCGGGGTGTGGGGGGCCCCACCCATAATAGCCTACTATGATAGGTTAGGTAAGGTTGTTAGGTTAGGCTAAGCTAATGTCCTTTCAAAGGGGTATAGGCCTAGTAAACACTTGGATAGCCTATACCCGGTCAAAGGTAAGTCCTGCTGTAGTCTCCTTGAATGCTACCTTAAATTGTAATATTAGACTAGGCCTAGCCTATAGATAAAATAGCTTAGCCTACTCATTTATTGTAGCCTATAATATAGGGCTAGCCGGGCAGAATGTAGAGTTCGGGCGTACCGCCACCAATGTTTACACTACGCAGAGCGGCGACGAAATCTTGCCATCATGTTCACGTCCATTTTGAATGCCGTTGGATACAATAATATGTTGAGGGGGGCAAACACCCCCATGACATATTGTCATCATCATATAATTTGGAAGCAGGGGGCAAATAGGCCTAACCAAACTGCGGCGATCGACCATGTAAACATGACGGCGGCGGCGGCGGTGGACGCTTGCGATCATGTTCCGTCTATTTTGACTGCCATTGGATACAATAATATGTTTAGGGAAGGGCTTTGCGGCAATTTTTTTGGTTGTTTGCCCCCTACTGGCAATATAATATATGATGATGATAACATGTCATGGGGGGGTGAGGGGGGGCTTTCAACATATTATTGTATCCAATGGCATTCAAAATAGACGGGAACATTATCCCAAGCGTCCAACGCCGACACCGCCGCGGCTGCTGAAGAACAAGGAAGTTAGCAATAGGTTTCATTGTGAACTGGCAAATCTGTCAAGGAATAGCCTAGATGTGGAAATTCACAGCCAATTTGCTCTAGCCCTTTTGGAGATACAGAGGTTTGAGATCGTTGGATACAATAATATGTTGAGGGGGTCAATCGCCCCCTATGACATATTGTCATCATCATATATATTGCCAGCAGGGGGCAAATAGCCTAGGCCTAGCCTAACTACAACAAAAATCGCCGTCAAAATAGACGCGAACTTATATTAACTACGGCGATCGACCATTGCCCGCACCGGCCGTCCCCCGGTTATTGTTGAGGTCCTGAGGAACCGTATGACTTTGACGAGCTCTTCCCTCCGCAGTCTCCGCATCCCATGTATCGTCGTACGGTACCTCTTCCCCTCCACATCCTACATCTGGTCGTCCTACATATGCCTCCTAAGCCTCGCCTCGTCCCGTCACTGAGCATGTGGATGGGCGTCCCTTTCTGGCTTCAAAGATGGATTCCTTCCGACAGCTCCTACTGGATTGTCTGGGGTTGGTTGATAAGGGCACCTCGCTTCAAGACATTGCTCTGGCCCTAGTACCGCGGTTTGTAGGTCTCTGGTTCGCCACCTGATGACCTGCTATTGGGTTGTTGCCTTTAGTGTTACGGTTCTACGAATGACCTAGAGTGAAAGTGACACGGTGGTGAATTTTAACCTTAAACTATTAACTAATTTAATTGTGACATAGGATCTCCGTGACTACGGTAGGGCCGGAGCGGGCGAGTATTCGCCTGAGGTTGCCCTTAACCCCCAAGACAAGACAAGACAAAATTCTAGTGCTGGTTTTACTCAGATTTTGTGAGGTTTAATTTAGCCTAGCCTAGGCCTAAGAGTTCAGAAGATTTGCAAAATGCACCCCATACTAGCCTACCCATAGCCTAATAGGCCTAGTGATTCTTTTTTGGCAGACCACCCACAAATTTTCATATAGCCTAAGCCTAGGCTAGCCTAAGTTCTGGAATGCATGTTGGAATAGCCTTCCTATAAACTGTAGGCTAGGCTACTTCCTTTTAATTTAAGTTTGATTCTTTGGAAAAATCTATTAGGCCTAGATTTCAAAAATTTGAAAAATAATGGCCACATTCCAGGGCACGTAACCAAAGAGTATGGACGAGTCTAACACGAGTCAACGCGATTGTTACACGGATCAACACGATTGTTATATGGATCAACACGAAAGACAACGCGTTGACTCTCGTTGGATCTCTGTTGCACACGTGTTGACTCATGTTACATCCATGTAAACTTGTGTAAACTCGTTGATTCGTCCTACATTTTTGAAATAACGGTATTTCAAATGACACTTGCTTTTTCGTGTTACACTCGTGTTTTTTTCTCAGTGGATCGTGTTTACTCTTGTTTACTCGTGTTTTCACTCGTGTAAACTCTGGCATCATGGGGGCACCAAATTTTGGCACTCACATTCGTGCTTTCTACTCTTGTTGATACGTGTTGCATGTGTGTTACATACGTGTTGTTGCGTGTAGACACGTGTTGCTTCGTCAACGTCGAAATGATGACGAAAAGCGACGAATCACCAAAGAGTGTTACACGGGTTTACACGAGTTAACACGAATAACGAAGAGTTATTCAGAGTCAAACACGAGTTAACACGTATGTACACGAGTCTACACATATTTAGGCCACACTCGTGGGTACTCGCCACGGGACCCAAAAATTTCATGCATGCATGAAATTTTTGGACCCCGTGGCAAGTACCCACGAGTGTGTCGAGTAAACAAAGAGTATACACGAGCGTAGCACTAGTCTATACGAGTGTTGAGGAGTATCGACGAGTCATTGCTGAATAGCAAAATTTCATCACTCGTGTTGGACTCGCGCACCGACTCGGCTATGTGTGAACCAGCCTTTAGTTCGCATCTATTTTGAAGGCGTTTTTTTCGGTTATTTGCCTCCTGCTGGCAATATATATGATGATGACAATATGTCATGGGGGGGTGACCCCCCTCAACCTATTATTGTATCCAAAAGCAGTCAAATAGACGGAAACATGATGGCCAGCGTCCGCCGCCGCTCCGCGTAGTGTAAACAAGGCTGGCGGTACACCCGAACTCTACATTCTACCCCACTAATTTTCCAACTAGCATAACCAATGATTATCAATGATCAATCCCAGTCAGAAACGTCCATGCTTCCCTCCCATAAGTCAATGTTGGGATTACCACACTGTCATGCAAAGACTTCTTTACTTCCATGCTGACCACCCTATTTCTTCTTACTGCTTTCAGAGTTCAACGCTCTTCCCCTGTTACACTTTCTCCCACACTTCTTCATCCATAGGCCTACTCACATCTTTACTCAACACACTGTCCAAATACTTAACGACCTGACATTCTTCATAGCCGTTCAACCTCACTTCACACTCTATGATTGCACCCCTTTCAATGACCATAATATTGCTCTTCCTAGCATTTACCTCCAGATTCCGTTTTTCACACACTGTTCCAAACATATTTACCTGACCCTGCAACTCCCATTCACTATCGCTCATCAGAACTGTGTTGTCAGCAACAGTAGTACCGGTACTGTACTGTTGAGGCAACTTCCACTCGTTTCCTTCCCTTATCAGCGGTACACCAACATCCGCTGCTCTTCCTTGTATTTCTTTCATGACTCCATCCATATACTGTACCGGTATATATTGAACAACCATGGGGACATCACACACACCCTTGCTTTAACCCAACATTCAGATTAAAGAACTCGCTCGGTTAATTATCCACACATACTGAGTCACTGACACCTTTGCACCCTCATACATGCTCTTCATTGCTTTCAGCAACTTGCCATCTACTCCGTATATTCTCAGTACCGGTACTTTCCACATACCTTCTCTATCAATTCTGTCATAGGCCTTCTCCAACTCCATAAATGCAGCATACAACTTTTGTCACTTCTCCAGATATTTCTCCACAACACATTTCCGGGCAAAAATCTGAGCTACACATCCTCTTCCCTTCCTAAGATGACTACAGTATGCTAACTGTTTCCCCAGCAATACTGACTGAAAATGCCCAAATATATTGCATGTCCTCTTCAGATTTATCTAAAATATGTAAAATTACACCAAATACCACTACAGTAGCACTGAAATCAATAAAACTCACTAACAGGATAAATAAATGGAAGAAATACTCCAAAAGATTAATATGTTAACCCTTTACCCAGCAATACTGACTGAAAATGCCTAAATAGATTGCATGTGCTCTTCAGATTTATACATACATACGTACATTACATTTTAAGACTGAGTGCTCCACACAGATGTGCAGTTTCAGTCTCTTTTCCTAATGGCGGCGTTCCAGGCAACCCTGTTAAGGGATGCTTTACTTGTCAAGTTTTTGGATTTGAGATCGGCACGTATAGTCCGATCCCAGGTCTTACTCGGTCCACCCCTTGGTGCAGCTCCCTCCACAATCGCAGACCTGCATCTTTTCACCCAATTTTGTTCATCCATTCTCTCCACATGTCCATACCATCCCAGTTTACTTGTACGCATCTCCTCGCTAATACTCTTTATACCTAAACGTCTCTTCAGCTCATCATTTGTTATTCTGTTGACATCCTTTATCTGAAATATGTAAAATTACACCAATTACCAACTACATTACCAAAATTTTTAATAAAGTACACTAACAGGATAAAGAAAATTTAAGAAATAGCCCTAAAGATGAATTTATCTATCTATCTATTGACGGACGCCTTGATCCCCGAAGGATTGGCCACGAACGAAACACCCCTATGCACCTCTGTCCCCAGTCAGTCGACGCCCCTCCTCCCATCCAGCACCGCTTTCACGCATATACTTCTTAACTCCATCCTTCCACCTCTCTCGGTTTATTTCTCCCTCTGTTCTTCCACCTCACTCGTACACGCTCTTAGTCATTCTCTCGCTTCCCATACGTTCCACATGGCCGAACCATCTCAAGGTGTTCTTTTTCGCACTTTCCAGTACATTCACACCACACCTCTCTCGTACTTCCTCATTCGTATGTCTATCCCTCCATGTAACTCTGCACACACTTCTCAAGTAACTCATTTCCATCCCTTTCACTCTTGGTTTGAATCTCTCCAACAACGTCCATGCTTCGCTTCCGTAAGTCAGTGTCGGGATTACCACACTGTCATGCAATGACTTCTTCAGTTCCATGCTGACCACCCTATTTCATGTTACTGCTTTCAGCATTCCTACAACCCTCTTCCCCTGTTGCACCCTCTCCCACACTTCTTCATCCATACTCCCATCTTTACTCTGTACACTGTCAAGATACTTAAATGAGCTGACAATCTCCATAGCCTGACCGTTCAACTTCACCTCACACTCTGTGGCTTCACCCCTTTCGAAGACCATAACCTTGCTCTTCCCCGCATTTACCTTCAGATTCCATTTTTCGTACACTGTTCCAAACATATTTACCAGACCCTGCAACTCCCATTCATATCGTTGCAAACAGCAGTACACAAACATCCACTGCTCTTCCTTGTATTTCTTTTATGACTCCATCCATATACTGTATATATAGAACAACCATCGGGACATCACACACCCTTGCTTTACCAAATATTCAGATCAAAGAACTCCCTCTGTTCATTCTTCACACGTACTGATACCTTTGCACTCTAATACATACTCTTCACTGCTTTCAGCAACTTGCCATCTACTCCATATATTCTCAGTACTTTCCACATAGCTTCTCTATCAACTCTGTCATTCCACTCGTTGCCTTCCCTTATTAGTGGTACACCAACATCCACTGCTCATCCTTGCATTTCTTTTATGACTCCATCCATATACAGTTCAGTATATATTGAACAACCACAGGAACATCACACACCCTTTCTTTAACCCAAAATTCAGATCAAAGAACTCGCTCTGTTCATTCTCAACACATACTGACACCATTGCACCCTCATACATGCTTTTCACTGCTTTCAGCAACCTGCTATCTGCTCCGTATATTCCAAGTACTTTCTACATACCGGTACCTTCTCTATCAACTCTGTCATAGGCCTTCTGCAAGTCCATGAAGGCAGCATACAACTTTTGTCCCTTCTCAAGATATTTCTCCACAACATATTTCAGGGCAAAGATCTGAGCTACACATCCTCTTCCCTTCCTATGATGAATACTGTGTTAACCGTTTCCCCAGCAATACTGACTGAAAATGCCCAAATATATTGCATGTGCTCTTCTGATTTATCTAAAATATGTAAAATTATACCAAATACCAACTACATTAGCACAAAACTCAATCAATCACAGAAACAGGATAAAAACATAGAATAAATACCCCAAAAGATGACTACGTTAACCCTTTCCCCAGCAATACTTACTGAACATGCACAAATAAATTGCATGTGCTCTTCAGATTTAGCTGAAATATGTAAAATTACACCAAATACTAACTACATTAGCACAAAAATCAATCAAGCACTTTAACAGGATAAATAAAATGGAAATAGCCCAAAAATGAATTTATCTATAGCCTACCGGTATATATTGCCGGACACCTTGATCCCCGAAGGGGTGACCATGAACGAAATGCCTGCGTATTTCAAGCTTGCTTGAGTTATCACTCGATCGTCTTTTAGAGCTTTTTGGCCCGGGGTAAAATTACCACACCATCGCGTCATAAGGAGTTTGAGGGGGTTAAATTGCTAGATACATAGAGGAACAGGAATGCCAAGTAAAGCTAAACAAAAATATATAAGATATTTTTAACATGAGGTTGCTTATAATAATTTGTACCTCTGCAGTTTCTCCATGGCTAACGAAAAAGGTCACATTCCTAAGAAGCCCCAACCAAAAAGGCCAAGCTTCTGTACAGAAAAAATGCCACACCATTACCCTTATGGTGACCCTATCAAATAATCAAAACAACCACACTTCTTAACCCAATTCCCGCGGGGCCCCTCATATGACGGAGACGATTTTCCGGCTATTTTGTAGCCTGTGAGCCAGGCCAGCTTTTGCAAGCAGCACGGATGGACGTCAGCCGGAGCCTACAGGCCCCGCCACGACACTGAGGTTTGTGTGAGAGAGAGCTCACTTATGTGCAGCGTCACACAGCGAAAACAGAAAATAATTGGTAATTTTTAGCGATTTCGCCTATCGGATTTGGTAATTTTTAGCAATTTTGCCCTTCGTTTGCAAGATCCTTACAAGAAAACCAGACGTCATACAGGGATGATTCAGGAGTAATTTGAAAGCTATTACCGTACTTTCACGAATACATAATTGTATTACGCTCTGGCTTTTGCTTATGCATGAAAATGAGCAGGGAATGAAGGCAATTTCGGGCAATTATGCCTAATCGTACAGGAGTCCTTGGAGCGGCTTCGGTCGCGCCGGGAATTTCCACACCTCTCACACCACACACACATCACACAGTTTTTCCTACACCGAGAAATGACTCTCCGGCTGTCATTTCTCGAAGACTTCTTCTAGCCGGAGACATTGAGAGCAACCCAGGACCCACCTACACATACATATGTCCAACTTGCTCAAAACCCATCACTTCGAGTCGCCACACAAAGGGTTCAGTTCTCTGCAATTCATGCAGGAACTGGACCCACTTCACCTGCACAACACTTGCCTCCAAGAAATACTACACGAACACCTGGACCTGTTCCTCATGCCCATCCCTCTCCCAGTCAAATCCCTCACCTAAAACCCGTCCACCTCTCCTCCCCAACCCACCTAACCTTCCCATATCATCCACTCTCCCCCCTAAAACCCGTCCACCTCTCCTCCCTAACCTTCCCATACCATCCACATCCTCAACTCAACACACCACACCCCATCCTAATCCATTCTAACTCCCATCTCCTGCTCCCCAATCCCCACCCCCACCTCACCCATCCCAACCTCCAGCCCCTCCCTCACTCCCACCCCATCCTCGTGCAGCAGCACCCAACATACATCGTGCACATAACATTAACATTCTCCAATTGAACATAGATGGCATCAACACAAAGAAACATGAACTCTCACACTTCATCAAACAACACAACATACACATTGCCATCTTACAAGAAACAAAACTCCTCACAACACAAAAAACACCCACATTTCATGATTTCACCACCATCAGACAAGACCGGGCTGTCGGCGGAGGCGGTGAACTCGTCACCCTGGTACACAAAGAAATATCATACATAGTTACCAGTGTACAAATCAAATCCCTCCTCCCCCCAAATGATAACACAACAGAAATACAATCAATTAAAATACGTACTAGCAACAACTCCAACATAACCATCACAAACACATACATCCCCTACATTACCAAATGAATACAGACCACACTTACAACACATCACAAACACCCCACACATCATCCTGGGTGGTGACTTCAACGCCAAGACGTCGGCCTGGTTTGTCGACAACCCCGACACAGACAGAGGGCTGGTACTACAAAACCAAACTGATAACCTCATCATCCTTAACGACATCCATCAACATACCCATATTCCTCACCAAGCCCTCTATAACCCATCATCTCCAGACATCACCATTTGCTCCACAGAACTCGCCCCCACAACATCCTGGAGGGTGGTCAGAACCTTAGGCTCTGACCACCTCCCGATCATTATCACCACCAAAACCAGACTCACCCCAGCTAGCCACAAACACACATACACCAATTATAAAAGAGCTAACTGGGAAGCATTCACAAATGAGACAGAACATCACTTCACAACTCTAAACAGTACACCCATCACTAACATCAACAATGTTGTACACATACTCAATAAAACTATCCAAAATGCTGACAAGAAACACATTCCAAGAGGTAACAGAAAAAGACACAAACCCAACTTCACACCAGAAATTCAAAACCTCATCAGACAACGCCACATACTGAAACACTCCCCAGCACCCCACACACAAGACATCACACAACAAATCCAAGCACTCAACACCCAAACTAACAACAACATACAAGAACAACAAAAACTAAATTGGAATAACTTCCTACAAACACTTGATCACAAAACAAACCCCAAAAAACTCTACAAAACACTAAACAGCATCACACTTTCCAACAGCAACTCAACACAATCACATGCTGCAATCACAACAACAGACTCTACTCCTTCATGTAAACAACAAGCAAACCCTCTCATCAATCACTTCTCGCATGTCAGCCACCTAAAACCTCACAAAGACGACCGACGTGTCATCCGACGTAAGAGACAATTCCCCACAGACCCTGACTATACACCCTTCACCAATCACCAGACAAAGCATATCATCAACAATCTCAAGCACTCACCCGCTTGTGGCCTAGACAATATAAGCAACATACACCTCAGACACCTGGGACCACAAGGCATACAAGCACTCACTAACATATCAAACTACAGTTATTCACACAACACAATACCAGACATTTGGAAGCATGGTCTCATCACCACATTCCCCAAACCCAACAAAGAACCCACGCTACCCTCCTCGCATCACACTCCTTTGCTCCCCCTCCAAAGTCATTGAACGCCTAGTATTACAACTAAACACACCCGACCTACCCCTAGCTCTAACGCAACATGGCTTTAGGCCACTGCACTCCACAAACACTCTTCTCACAGACCTTACACAAAGAGCTTTTGATGGCATCAACTCAGCCAGACCACCACACAGATCACTATTAGCCACACTCGACATTAGTAAAGCCTTCGATGGCATCCCCCGCCACAACCTAACAAACAAAATCTACAACACAAACATGCACAACAACACAAAAAGGTGGCTGGCCAACTTCCTAGCAGGCAGATGTGCACACATATCTTTTGCCGGTCAGTCATCTAAAATCTGACACTTTCCAAACCGAGTCCCACAAGGATCCGTCCTATCGCCCTCACTCTTCAATCTGTACATGCACGATATAACTACACCCAATACGCCCCAAATAAACTTAGCCTCCTATGTAGATGACATAACACTCACATGCACACACCATGACCCAAAAAGAGAAACAGATCTCCTTCAACCCTATCTCAACACACTACATGGCTGGTGCACTACAAACAGACTTAATCTAGCCCCAGCCAAATCCACCGCAACCCTGCTCACAAGCTGGACAGGAGAACACGAATACATCCCTCAACTCACCATAAACAACACACCCCTAACACATACACACACACCCAAAATCCTAGGAGTAACATGTGATACTCATATGACATTCAAACAGCACACCACAAACATTAAAAAGAAACTGACACCCAGACTTAACGCCCTCAGGTCACTTGCTCACACAAAATTTGGACACAACAAAGAAACTACCACCACAGTATATAAACAATATATAAGATCAGTGATGGAATACGCAAACCCAGCCTGGGCTTCTAACCTAGCTGAAACACATCATAAGACCTTACAGACTATTCAAAACAAAGCCCTGAAGATCATTACAGGCTGCACAGCTACTGCACCCACAGATCACCTACATCAAGAAACCAAAATCCTCAAAGTCAAAGACCATCTGGACATGAGAGGCACTCAATTCCTGGCAGCAGCCTCCACGAACCAAGACCACCCACTAAACTACATGGCAACACACCCACAGACACCAAGAAATATCAAAACAACACCCAGCACACGGTATCACACACAATTACTGTCCTCTCTCCCTCCCTGCCCACCCCGAACCAACTTCCAGAAGCACATCCATACTCATATCTCTCGCCGATCCATCCACTCACTCACAGACAACACGCAGCTGCAAGCACGACCTCCCGAAATCCATCCTTCCGAATCCTCCCTTCCTCGCGAGGACAGAGTCCACCTGGCCAGGCTGAGATGCGGATACCATCCAGCTCTCCTGAGCTATCAGAAGAGACTGGATGACTCCGTTGTCGACGCCTGCCCGGGATGTAACACAGCACCCCATACCATTAAACACATCATAGAAGACTGCATTTCACACAACCACTTACGCCAACAACACAATCTACACTCAATCAGAGCTCTGTGGGAAAGCCCGATCGTGGCCATGGCCTTCCTCAGGGACTCGGGGCTGTTCGGCCAGGCAGCTTAGGGAACAACAACAACAACAACAACTAGTACAGGATGAATAGCTTTAACCAAAATGGTCACACTCCTTATTGGTCTAAGTGGCCATAGCCAAAATGGCTACACTATATTCCTTCTGTACTTTCTCCATGCCCGATAAGATACATGATATTTTGATATATGTGGCACAGCCCTTGTATCCAACACAATACCCTGCGTGCAACCCCGCTCGAACCCCGCACAACGTTGCTTGCAACTTTAATTATTATTATTATTATAATTCTAACGAGATTGTGCTTAACTTGAATAGAAATATTAAACTTAGTAAATCGAAATAATTTATAAAATCGTATCTTCTTGACAGCTGGAATACCTTATAAAACTTTAATTGTGATCTAGATGTACGTTATATACAAAATTCGCGCATTGGCCTCGATAATAGGAGACTTTTAATTGGTTGAATGTAGTAATATTCAATAATTTCGTTATTTGTAGAGTTCTATTTAAATAAATTGCACCACAGTGTTTCCCTTATTAAAATCTATCAGATACATATAATCACTCCAATACATATTTCTGGTAAAAAAATCTAGGTGACTTCTTATACTGGTGCCGCCCAAACAAACGTTCAAAACAAAATTCTTCCCATTGCATTATTTATTGATCACATATTTTGAATTTTGGATATGTCACGAGAAACCATACTATATATTTTGTTATTTTCCAATTTCACTCCAAACTGCATGGAAACAGTACAATAATAAGGCTTTTATATAACTCATATTATTCATATGCATATTATTATCGTAGCATATGTGTTACCAATTGTAATGATATATTTAGAATATGTGTCTTACTTATAATAGGTCATACTATGTGAGATTCGTCAAATAAAAATGTAAAATACCTTGGCAAATAATGATTTATTAAAGACGCTAGAAACACTATAAACACTGTTTATAGCGCACACTTATGTGAATAAACTGGCTGTCAAAATCCGCTCGAGCGCATTTTTTTCTCGACTTACCTTACACGTTTTTGCGAAAGTCAGTCAGTCAGCAGCCCACCCATACTCCCACACAGGGATAGGGAGGTTCAGCAGAAATCGCAAATACACTATCACATGTAGTGGGTGAGTAGTAGTAGTAGTAGTCGTTCCCTAGTCGTTCGACTTGCCAAGCACTCTTTCATCAATGATAAATGCACTGAACTGTTCAAATCTAGCTCTTCCCAAGCTTTCTGGCATCTAGCCAAAAATGTCTCTAACAATTTTTCTTCCTCGTCTTTCCCTCCACTCTTCCACTCTGATGGCACAACCATCACTTCTTCCTCTGACAAAGCTGAACTCTTCGCTCAAACTTTCGCTAGGAACTCCACCTTGGTTGATTCCGGTGCTATTCCTCCCTCTCCACCCCCCTCTCTCCTACTTATGCCTAATATCTTAATATCTTCTAATGATGTACTTTCTACCCTGTCTGGGTTTAATACTAAGAAGGCGTACTGTCCGGACGGTGTTCCTCCTGTTGTACTAAAAAACTGTGCTTCCGTGCTGACTCCCTGCCTAGGCAAACTCTTTCGTCTGTCTCTCCTTTAACCTCTTCCCTTCTTGCTGGAAGTTTGCTCTCCTTCAACCTGTCCCAAAGAAGGGTGACCGCTCTCAACCCTCCAACTATCGTCCAACTGCTCTCATCTCTTGTATCTCTAAAGTTTTTGAAACTATTCTTGCTTCCAAATTTCTTAAGCATTTCTCTTCCCATAATCTACTCTCAGATCGCCAGTATGGCTTCCTTAAGGGTCGCTCTACTGGTGATCTTCTTTCACATCTTACTAATTCTTGGTCATCCTCCTTTCGGGACTTCGGTGAGACCTTTTTTATTGCGCTAGATATATTTTCTAATTTTCATAAATGATCTCAACTGTACCTCCAGTCCCATCCATTCATACGCAGACGACTCTACCTTACACTACTCAAT